>CM061747.1:197529659-198129659 GCA_030979885.1 Lolium multiflorum
GTGGTTTTGGGTTTCAAACATGGAAATTTCAAAAACCTCCCAAAAGCTTCATTTTAGAGTGACTAAGAAGGATCCATGCTTACCTTTTAATTTTCAGATTTTAAACTTGTTTAAATCTTTGTGAAACCTAGGATTTGACCAAGATTCAAATGGGCATAAAAATTCAGGAAAAAACCAAAAGATTGATAAACCAAAGCACATAGCATTCTTATGTCATATAGTAAGCATTCAAGTTGATAAACAAGGTCTAGACATATTCAAACTAGAAAATCATGTATATATCTGCCCCTAACCTTAAACTCTGTCTTATGAAGTCAATCATGAAGAGAAGTGGTTTTGGGTTTCAAACATGAAAATTTCAAGAACATCCCAAAAGCCGCTTCATTTTAGAGTGACTAAGAAGGATCCAGGCTTACCTTTTCGTTTTCATATTTTATACTTGTTTAAATCCAGGTCAAACATAGGATTTGACCAAGATTCAAATGGGCATAAAATAAAAAAATAGAAGAATGAAAAACAAAAGCACATAGTCTTCTTATGTCATATAGTAAGCTTTCAAGTTGATAAACAAGGTTTAGACATGTTCAAACCAGACAAATCATGTATCTACCCCCTAACCATAAACTCGGTCGATCTTATGAAGTCTAGCATGAACAGAAGTCGTATTGGTTTCAAACATGAAAATTTCAAGAACCTCCCAAAATCTTCAAATGGGCATAAAATTCAAAAAACCGGAAAAATGAAAAACCAAAGCACATAGCCTTCTTATGTCATATAGTAAGCATTCAAGTTGATAAACAAGCATGTCTAGACATATTCAAACCCAACAAATCATGTATCTACCCCTAACCCTAAACTCTGCATGTCTTATGAAGTCAACCATGAAGAGAAGTGGTTGGTTTCAAACATTGAGATTTCAACCTCCCAAAAGCTTCATTTTAGAATGACTAAGAAGGATCCAAAGCTACCTTTTCATTTTCATAAAGAAAGTAGACTTGTTTAAATCTTGTCAAACCTAGGATTTGACCAAGATTCAAATGGGCATAAACATTCAGAAAAATCAAAAAAATCAAAAACCAAAGCACATGTAGTCTTCTTATGTCATATAGTAAGAATTGAAGCTGATAAACAAGGTCTAGACATATTCAAACCAGACAAATCGTGTATCTACACCTAACCCTAAACTATATCTAATGAAGTCAAGCATGATGAGAAATGGTTTTGGGTTTCAAACATTGAGATTTCAAGAACCCCCCCAAAAGCTTCATTTTAGAATGACTAGCTAGGAAGGATCCAGGCTTACCTTTTCATTTTCATGTTATAGACTTGTTTAAATCTTGGTCAAACCTAGGATTTGACCAAGATTCAAATGGGCATAAACATTCAGAAAAATCAAAAAATCAAAAACCAAAGCACATATAGTCTTCTTATGTCATATAGTAAGAATTGAAGCTGATAAACAAGGTCTAGACATATTCAAACCAGACAAATCGTGTATCTACACCTAACCCTAAACTATATCTAATGAAGTCAAGCATGATGAGAAATGGTTTTGGGTTTCAAACATGGAAATTTCAAAAACCTCCCAAAAGCTTCATTTTAGAGTGACTATTCATTTTCATGTTTTAAAATTATTTAAATCCTGGTCAAAACTAGGATTTGATCAAGATTCAAATGGGTATAAAATAAAATAAAAAACGCACCTAGCCTTTTTCTGTCATATAATGATCATTCAAGTTGATAAACATGGTCTAGACATATTCAAACTAGAAAATCGTGTATCTACCCTGTCCCTGGCTAACCCTAAACTCTGTCTTATGAAGTCAAGCATGAAGAGAAGTGGTTTTGGGTTTCAAACATGGAAATTTCAAAAACCTCCCAAAAACTTCATCTTAGAGTGACTAAGAAGTCCAAGCTTACCTTTTCATTTTCATGTTTTAAGCTTGTTTAAATATTGGTCAAGCCTAGGATTTGACCAAGATTCAAATGGGCATAAAAATTCTGGAAAAATAAAAAAATAAAAACCAAAGCACATAGTCTTCTTACGTCATATATATCTATAGTAAGCATATTCAAGTAGATAAACAAGGTATAGACATATTCAAAACAGACAAATCATGTACGTATCTACCCCTAACCCTAAACTCGGTCTTATGATGCCTAGCATGAAGAGAAGTCGTTTTGGGTTTCAAACGTTTAAGCCAAAAGCCCCATTTCATATATTTCAAATTTGGTTCAAATTTGAAAGACATACAAGTTATAGCACACATAGTGCATACATGTTCACACATACTGCACTAGATGCTAATTAACCCTATAGTTTGAGGCCATTTGGATGACGTCGAAAAAATTCTTTGATTAGAAATGGGGTTGTTCGAACCCCGTAGTTGGATTTTTTATGAACTTGATCTGTAGTACTGGGCAAAACCCTAGTTTAACGTATTTAATTATAGATTCGTAGGTTGATTTTTCTACCTTTTTATTATTATTACTATGCAGCACATGTGTGTTTGCCCGTCGAGTGAAACTCGGAGGAAGAGGGATCACTCGGAAGGAGAGAAGAAGGGAGAGAATTATGGTGTCTCCCCCTTTTTCGGTGATGATGCTGACTTTTGTGTGGTGGTTTGTCAAGGAGCAGGAGGTGCGAGCGAAGCGAGCGAGCGAGCGAGTCGAGCGAGGCGTGGCCGAGAATGAGAGAGATTTGTTTTTTTTGTGAGAGGGACAACCGAAGGATCCAGAAGGACCCACAGACTTCCAAAACGCATCCTGATGCGTCTTCTCTTGACAAAGAAGATGGCTTGGAGTTTGCGTACCTTACCGCACTTGACTTGTGCTCACTGAAGTGTGGGACCTCACGCATGGGCACCACACGTAAGTGACAGACCTGTTGGTGTAAAAACTCGAATGATTATAGTGCATTAGAACAAAGTTTCCTATGGATTCAACGGTAGGAAATCCAAGTTAACTCATTTACATGACATTAATTTTTCCATGAAGCAAAGTTAACACATCTATCAATTGGTACATTTTGGAGTGACTAAGAAGGATCCATGCTTATTCGTTTTCACGTGTTAAATTTGTTTAAATCTTGCTCAAACCTAGGATTTCACCAAGATTGAAATGGGCATGAAAATTCAAAAAAAATGAAATACCAATGCACATAGTCTTCTTCTGTTATATATAGTAAGCATTCAAGATGATAAATAAGGTCTAGACATATTCTCAAACCAGGCAAATCATGTATCTACTCCTAACGACCCTAAACTCCGTCTTATGAAGTAAGGCATGAAGAGAAGTGGTTTTTTCAAACATGCAAATTTCAAAAACCTCCTAAAAGCTTCATTTTAGAGGACTAAGAAGGATCGAGGCTTACCTTTTCATTTTCATGTTTTAAACTTGTTTAATCTTGGTCAAACCTAGCTAGTATTTGACCAATATTCAAATGGGCACAAAAAATTCAAAAAAATCAGAAAATAAAAACCAAAGCACATAGCCTTCTTATGTCATAGAAAGAATCTCGTTGAGTACTATGTACATATTCAAACTAGACAAATCATGTATCTACTCCTAACCCTAACTCTGTCTTATGAAGTCAATTAAGCATGAAGAGAAGTGGTTTTGGGTTTCAAACATGGAAATTTCAAAAACCTCCAAAAAGCTTCATTTTAGAGTGACTAAGAAGGATCCATGCTTACCTTTTAATTTTCAGATTTTAAACTTGTTTAAATCTTTGTGAAACCTAGGATTTGACCAAGATTCAAATGGGCATAAAAAATTCAGGAAAAAACCAAAAGATTGATAAACCAAAGCACATAGCATTCTTATGTCATATAGTAAGCATTCAAGTTGATAAATAAGGTCTAGACATATTCAAACTAGAAAATCATGTATATATCTGCCCCTAACCCTAAACTCTGTCTTATGAAGTCAATCATGAAGAGAAGTGGTTTTGGGTTTCAAACATGAAAATTTCAAGAACATCCCAAAAGCCGCTTCATTTTAGAGTGACTAAGAAGGATCCAGGCTTACCTTTTCGTTTTCATATTTTATACTTGTTTAAATCCAGGTCAAACATAGGATTTGACCAAGATTCAAATGGGCATAAAATAAAAAATAGAAGAATGAAAAACAAAAGCACATAGTCTTCTTCGTATGTCATATAGTAAGCTTTCAAGTTGATAAACAAGGTTTAGATATGTTCAAACCATACAAATCATGTATCTACCCCCTAACCATAAACTCGGTCGATCTTATGAAGTCTAGCATGAAGAGAAGTCGTATTGGTTTCAAACATGAAAATTTCAAGAACCTCCCAAAATCTTCAAATGGGCATAAAATTCAAAAAACCGGAAAAATGAAAAACCAAAGCACATAGCCTTCTTATGTCATATAGTAAGCATTCAAGTTGATAAACAAGCATGTCTAGACATATTCAAACCCGACAAATCATGTATCTACCCCTAACCCTAAACTCTGCATGTCTTATGAAGTCAACCATGAAGAGAAGTGGTTTTGGGTTTCAAACATTGAGATTTCAAGAACCCCCCAAAAGCTTCATTTTAGAATGACTAAGAAGGATCCAGGCTTACCTTTTCATTTTCATGTTATAGACTTGTTTAAATCTTGGTCAAACCTAGGATTTGACCAAGATTCAAATGGGCATAAACATTCAGAAAAAAATCAAAAAATCAAAAACCAAAGCACATATAGTCTTCTTATGTCATATAGTAAGAATTGAAGTTGATAAACAAGGTCTAGACATATTCAAACCAGACAAATCGTGTATCTACACCTAACCCTAAACTATATCTAATGAAGTCAAGCATGATGAGAAATGGTTTTGGGTTTCAAACATGGAAATTTCAAAAACCTCCCAAAAGCTTCATTTTAGAGTGACTAAGAAGGATCCAGGCTTACCTTTTCATTTTCATGTTTTAAACTTGTTTAAATCTTGGTCAAACCTAGGATTTGGCCAAGATTCAAGTTGATAAACATGGTCTAGACATATTCAAACTAGAAAATCATGTATCTACCCCTAGCCCTAACCCTAAACTCTGTCTTATGAAGTCAAACATGAAGAGAAGTGGTTTTGGGTTTCAAACATGGAAATTTCAAAAACCTCCCAAAAACTTCATCTTAGAGTGACTAAGAAGATCCATGATTACCTTTTCATTTTAATGTTTTAAACTTGTTTAAATCTTGGTCAAACCCTAGGATTTGGCCAAGATTCAAATGGGCATAAACATTCAGAAAGAACAAAAAATGAAAAACCAATGCACATGCATAGTCTTCTTAGGTCATATAGTAAGCATTCAAGTTGATAAACAAGCATGTCTAGACATATTCAAACCCGACAAATCATGTATCTACCCCATAACCCTAAACTCATCTGTCTTATGAAGTCAACCATGAAGAGAAGTGTTTTTGGGTTTCAAACATTGAGATTTCAAGAACCCCCAAAAGCTTCATTTTAGAATGACTAAGAAGGATCCATGCTTACCTTTTCACTTTCATGTTTTAAACTTGTTTAAATCTTGGTCAAACCTAGGATTTGACCAAGATTCAAATGGGCATATATAAACATTCAGAAAAAACAAAAACCAAAAACCAAAGCACATATATATATAGCCTTCTTATGTCATATATATATATAGTAAGCATTCAAGTTGATGAACAAGGTCTAGACATATTCAAAACAGAAAAGGCATGTATCTACCCCTAACCCTTAACTTTGTCTTATGAAGTCAAGCATGAAGAGAAGTGGTTTCGGGTTTCAAACATGGAAATTTCTAAAACTTCCCAAAAGCTTAATTTTAGAGTGACTAGGAAGGATCCAGGCTTACCTTTTCATTTTCATGTTTTAAGTTTGTTTAAATCCTAGTCAAACCTAGGATTTGACCAAGATTCAAATGAGCATAAAAATTCAGAAAAAATCAAAAAAAATGAAAACCCAAAGCACATAGCCTTCTTACGTCATATATATAGTAATTAAGCATTCAAGTTGATAAACAAGGTCTAGACATATTCAAAACATACAAATCATGTACTCCGTATCTACCCCCAACCCTAAACTATGTTTTTGGGGGATTTCTTTGACGAAGTTATAACACCCCCACATTTCACATTGGAATTACTTTCAGTAAATCAGCATAAAGTCGTTTAAATGTGCGAAACTATCTTGAAAGTACTAAAACCGTAAAAGTTGGGAATTGGCACTAAAATATGGCGTAATTTATCTAAAAAAATGTAGAGTTGCCAGTTTGACCCGTATCTTATGTACACCATTCACAAAATAAACATATTTTGTCATCTAGAAAATGAAAAAAATATTTTTTATACCGAAAAGTTGAAAAGTCTAGTCATTAACATTGTTGGGAATGGCAAGATGCACCACCATGCCCAATTTGGGCACATTGTAACAAACTGTGCCACAAATATGGCCATAACTATATCATTTGGCTTGCAAACCATGAATCTTCATACACGATAGTCCGCTTTGTGAAGACATTTTGTTTTTCACTACCCTATCACATGTTTCTTATTTTCCCTGTCAACTAACACATACAAGCACACTCCATGCAGAAGGGTTTCATTTTTCAGGTTTTCTTCAGTTTCATTTATTTATTTCAAAACCAGGTCAAAATGTTTTACATGATTATCCTGCAAAGGGGTTGAATATTTCAGTACTATCACTGGTTTCTATATATAGTAAGTAATATGTATATAAAAATTATTTATGGGGACTTGTAGGACCAAGTTATAACATATCTACAATTCAAATTTGAATTACTTTCAATAAATCAGCATAAAGTCATTTAAATGTGCGAAACTAGCTAGAAAGCACTAAAAACCGTAAATTTGGGATTTGTCATTAAAATATGGCGTAATTTATTTAAAAAATGTAGATGCGCCATTTTGACCCATATCTTTTCTACCCCATGCACAAAAAAACATATTTTATCATCTAGAAAATGAAAAACGATTTTTTATACCGAAAACTTGAAAAGTCTAGTCATCAACATTGTTAGAAATGGCAAGATGCACCACCATGCCCAATTAGGGAACACTATAACAAACAATGTTGTCCAGGGATAATCAAACTTGGTAATATGAACTATGAGATTGAACAAAACGTTATATTTGGTTTACCCTTTGAACCTCCTAACTTACCACAACATTGACTTCTTATTTTTATTTACAAATAGATATTTTAATATCCCATTGTTGTGCAATAATATATGTTTTTTTATTATCTCAAATCAATTAGCATTTGATTTTAAAAAACTACCATAATAATTCATGAGAAAGCGTTGAACAAGTTTCAGAATGTAATTTTAGACTTGATAGTTGATATGACCAATAATAGACTTAAATTAAATTGGATTTCAAAGTTCAGATTTTATAAGCGAATATAGTTTCATGTTGCAGACTATGTATTAGCTTGAGGGGCACCCCTAGAATAAAGTAGGTCGGTCACTTACGTGTGGTTCCCATGCGTGTAGGTCCCACACATCGTTGAGCACAAGTCACTTGCGGTAGGTAGGCAACCCCCAGCAATCTTCTTGTTAAGTAAAGACGCTGGCTGCCCCCTTCTTCTCTCTCCCTTTTGTCGCTGAAAAAAATGAATATTAGACGGGCGCGTAGCCTGCACTGCAGGTCTACAGAACTGAAACCCTGTGTGCCAGTCAACATCACTCACCGAAAAAAGTGAAGCATTTCTTTTCACCATAAATAACAGCGGCCCCGTGAGGCACTGCTCTCCCTTTCTCTTTCTCCTTCCGTGTGATCCCTCTTCCACCTTTTATCCTTTGCACGATCGAAACTCCACTTATTGTTGTCATTGTTGCACAAAACACTCACTTAACCTGTTCTTTTGCACATATCACCAACTCATGTATTTGTTGCACAAAGGTCTAAATCTGTCGCTAAGCTACTTTACTCTAAATCTGATGACCGGGACCTAGAAGGTAGTGATATCCATTGTCATTGTGTAGTGTGTTTTTAGAACTCTAAAAGAATATGAAAATATTTTAGCAATTGAAATAATATAAATTAACTAATATGGGATCGATAGTCATGAAATATATTTTCTACTATCCGGCCAATATCAAGTGTCATGAAATATATTCATTGTAAACTTAGTGATAATCACTCGAGTTTGATATGAATGGCCTAGCTAGCTATGGGCATCTCCCACTATATATGTTGTCCACACGACCAAGCAACAAGCATCCATGAGGAAAGTTTCTTATGGGTGACTTTCATCTCTGCCGCAAAACACGCGCCGAAATTGTTGGCGCGTCCCATTTTCAAGCTACCCCAAAACCTGCGGTTTGCCCGTCGGCCTATAAACATCGGTCCACAGAGGATATTTCCCTGTAGAGCACAATTCGAACACCACATCTTTCTCATGCTTCTACCAGGCACACTCCCACGACGACGGCCGTGCCCCACCGCCCCTCCTCACCATCACTGCCTTCTCACCGGCCACCGTAGTGACCGACCACGTTTTACCGGCTCCCTTGCTGCCTAGCAAGCCGGATTAGCTTCCTCGACGCCGACGTTCACCGCGCCATATCTCCTCCGGATCTGCTTCCCCGACTCTGTAGTCCACCTCACCGGAGATCGAGATGGGCAAAAAACGCGGCCCCAAAGTCGACCACCCCCAACCAAAGAGTAAATCCGCCCGGGCCTCAGACGAAGGTTGATGAATACTTTACATGTCCGCTTTTGTTATATGCATTTGATTTCTTACACTAGTTTTCGTTGCTTTCTTGCAATGCATTCTTGCTGATATTAGATCAGTGTAGATAGTTGTTTGCCGCGTAGCTATATGAGATCTTAACCTTACATCTGCTGATCGAGAGGAAGATCGAGGTTATGTCCGCTTTCGTTATGCATTTCTTTTCCGAGAATCACTTCTGTGTGATATGTTTTGGGGGTTTGAAGTATGCATTTTACAAAGGTTATGATAGCAGTCAAGCTAGCAGAGCAATTTGTTGATAGTATTAAACTGCCTGTATTTTTTTTATCTCGGAACTCTGCTGATCGTAACCTTACATCTGCTGATGGAGAGGCAGAGCTTATGTCCGCTTTCGTTACGCATTTCTTTTCCAAATATCACTTCTGTGCGGTACTTTTTTGGGGTTTGAAGTATACTACATTACTACCTCCACCCCAAACCTGAAGGCTTATTTATAAAAGTCAAACCAAGTAAAGTTTGACCAAACTTTCAGAACAATCTATCAAGAAATATAATATTTTGTAGATACCGTACGAAAATATATTCGTTATCTATTTAATGATATTAAATTTGTATTTTGCATGTTAATGATTTTTGATAAAAACTTCGGGATGGTGGTAGTACGTATTACAAAGGTTATGATAGCAGTCAAGCTAGGAGAGCAATTTATTGATAGTATTAAACTGCCTGTATTTTTTTCTATTTGCAACTCTGTGTGCGCCATGTGGAATTGCATGCTCTAGCCAGTTCATCCAATGAGGTTTTATCACTTAACACCAGAAGTTCAGGATTTTTTTATCACAGAACCACAACCCTAGAAATTTGTATCACAAAACACTAACATTTGGGGTAATTGTTTCGCAGAATACACGATCTCTGTTTGATAGCCCATTAGTGACCTCCGGCCACCGTCAGTTTAAGAGTGACCGCAGGAGAAAGACAATTAGACTTTATTTTGTGGTATTTGCTGTTAAACGCAAATACAAAGCTGTTTGTCAACACTAGTTGTTAAATCTTATGTCCAGACAGTTCAAAATAAAATCTTATGTCCAGGGTAGTTGTATTGGTAAACATTATCAAAACCTTATGCTGGTACAGAATATATTACCCAAATCTCATGTTCTTGTGTGGTTATAATTTCTTGTGGATATTTGTCATATGGTAATTCATTTGTGTGTAGCATATGTAACAAGTGTGACTCATATTCTCATTTCCACAGAGTGTCTACAAAATTTCACACCAAAATTCATTTGTTTGTAGCAAACATGCTCACGTACTGTAAATTGGTGTCACGCTGTAGGGTCATGCTCTTGTCAAGCCGACTAATGACAAATAATGTGTTATGTGAAATAATTTCCCCAAATGTTGGTGTTTTGTGATTAAAAATCCCCAACTTGTGGTGCTAAGTGATAAAACCACTCATTCAATAGACCGAGCCTTAGGCATGTATCATTAGATATTTTTTTAGGAAGGCTGCAAATATTTATTTTGAATACTGCGTTGCTACTTGCTAGGATTTGAACTCAGGACCTTGTAGCACTACAAGAAAAGTTCTGATAGACAACGTCTCAAAATCGTCCGCTAAGGGGTATTTTTCGTCGCCTATGGGCCTAACCCGACGATATGGGTTCCGTTGTCGAAATCACATGCAAGTCCACCGACGATTTTTCGGGTCCGTCGTTTGTTTCCCTTCCGTCACGGAAATCGAATGCTGCGGAAGTGTTTTCTGGAGCCCGCTGACTCATTGACACTATGCAAATCGACACGTGGGACGCCAGACCGCTAAGACCCAAGTAACCTACTGAACCTCGTGGGTAGGGAGTGGAAGGCCCGAGCCAGGCTCGCCACGGCCTTGCTGCCGCGATGACATAGTTTGACTGTCAACTATATAGTCATTGTCTGATTAGTTAGGCCGCAAGTTTAACCTCTAAGGTTGACTGTCAAAACCAAATGGGCCGCCCATTTAACATGTGGGGTCCACTCACAAAGAATCGTCTACTAAGAAGCAAGTGGACGGCTAAAACACAAAGTGGTCCCATTTCCTGTTAAAGGGCCTACCATTTAGTGTGGGGTCCACCGTATAGCAAGTGGGTCAGCCCAACAAGCTGCCAGTGGGCCGGCCAAAACATTGTGGTCCCACTTTCCGCTGAAGGGCGCCCATTTTGCCATGGGTCCACCATACAACATGGGCCTACCAACAAAATAGTGGCCGGGCCAAAAACATGTGTGAGTCCGACTTTCGCAAAGGGCCAGCCCATTTAGTATGGGGTCCACCATATAGTGGTGGGTCTGCCCACAAGACAGCGGTCGGCCAAAACACAGCGGGTCCCACTTTCTGTAAAGGGCTTGCCCAATTAGTATGTGTGGGGTCCACTATATAAGGTGTGGGCTCGCCAACAAGATAGTGGGCCGGCCAAAAACGCAGTGGGTCCCACTTTCCCTTAAAGGGTCGACCATTTAGTACGTGGGACCACCATATAGTATGGCCGCCCAACAAGATAGTGTCGGCCAAAAAACACATGTGGGTCCCACTTTCCTGTTAAGGGCCGGCCCAACTAGTATGTGGGGTCCACCATACAGCAAGTGGGCCGGCCCAAGCAAGTGGGCCGGGCCAAAAACACAGGTGGGTCCCACTTTCCTCTTAAAGGGCCGGCCCATTTATTATGTGGGGTCCACCAAAAAAGCAAATGGGCCGGCCCAACTAATTAGTGGGCCGGCCCAGTAGTTGGTGGGGTCCACCTTAAAGCAAGTGGGCCAGCCCAATTAGTGTGTGGGGTCCACCGTAAATCAAATGGGCTGGCCCAAGAAGTAAGTGGGCCAGCCCGTTTAGTTGCTGTTTATATGCCGGCATAATATGCGCTTTAGGATTTTGCGGGCAGGCACATATGTGATTTCGCTTAATTGGGCCGTTTAAGGGATGGGAATTCGTGATTTAGATACTGAGAATATTTACGCAGCATTGATTTCTGTCGGATAGCCTCACTTACCACAAGGACCAAAGAAAAAATGCGCGAAAGAACTATAAAAACTAACTAAATATTACATCAGCTGCAAGGCATTGAAAAAAATATTACAGAACCCA
Organism: Lolium multiflorum; assembly: GCA_030979885.1. Lineage (NCBI taxonomy): Eukaryota > Viridiplantae > Streptophyta > Magnoliopsida > Poales > Poaceae > Lolium > Lolium multiflorum. Next base: position 197,541,485 of record CM061747.1, read on the forward strand.
GAGAAATTGAATGGTAATTAAACCTAGCAATACAATGAAGCGATCCGGCAATCTTTTAAGTTGTCCATGCAGCACCTATATCTGAAACAAAGACATTACAAGTTAAGACAACAACAATGGAAAGGCAAAGACACTACAATATTGTTTGCCAAAGAATTTGGAACTCATCATTTCGTTGTTATAACAAGATCATTGTAATGCGCACAATAAGCAAACAAAGAGTGCATGCCGCATACCAACAACCAATATAACAGAGCATGTTAGAATGAAACAGCAGACTTACTACTGTCGAGTCCCATGCAAACCAACATGTTCAGGGAGTACAAAATTGGCATGAACAACATAGTAGCAGGCCATAAATTTTGTAACAACGACTGAGCAAGATGAAGTTATGATGGCTACATCTACAGAGCAGGGAATGTAAACCAAAAATAGAAGTTACGATGGCAAAAGCTAAAGAGGAGGGAATGTGAACCAACATGTGCCAAGTGAACTAAATAATACTCCTGAACTTATAGTGAAGGGGATGCAAATCAAGATGTTTCGGGATATAAACTTGTAATGAGCAACACATAGAGGATAGTTAATGCTTGAGCTTAGGATGGACCAGATACAGAATATAGTGGGATCACCTGTGAACTTGTATAAGAGGGAATGCAAACCAATATGTTCAGCTTTCCATATGTGAGCGTCATGCCAAGTCAGAGAAACAAGTCAATAATGCAGCTTTTGAAGAACAAGATGGCACGCAAAATTATTATCTAGTAGTATGACAAGTTTATTTGTACTACAGGCTAGATAGCAGAGTGATAGCATGCCAAACTAAGTCCTTACTTTGTTAGCTTACAATGAACTAGATACAAAACAATGGCATCACCTACAGGGAATGCAAGCCAACATGTTCATGGAGTAAAAAATTGGCACAAACAACATAGTAGCAGGCCATAATTTTTGTAACAACGACTGAGCAAGATAAAGTTATGATGGCTAGATCTACAGAGCAGGGAATGTAAACCAAATATAGAAGTTATGATGCCAAAAGCTATAGAGCAGGGAATGCGAACCAACATGTGCAATTACTTAAAATTGGCCATGAACTAAATTATAGCAGGATGTTACTATAATACCTACAGTATAATTTTTGTAACAACGACTGAGCAAGATAGAAGTTATGATGGCTACATCTACAGAGCAGGGAATGCAAACCAAAATGTTCAATCGCTTAAAGTTAGCAATGAAGTAGAAAATAGCAAGATGTTACGGTCATAGCTAGGAATGAACTAAAAGAGCTTCAGACAAACAAGCATCTGAACCCAGAACATGGCGCTAAAACAAGGGACTTACATTAGGAGAAGCACTCTGTGGGAGTCACAACAGATCTTCCTGGGGTTGATAGATCCGGTGATGAAGTACGCTACATGTGCTACTTGGGGTTGGAGAGACGGCCATTACACTTCATGGTTACTCATCTCATCTGCAAAAACGTAACGGCGCGTCGTTAGCACAAACAGATTCCCCCAAGATTAAACAAGAACTTGCAGGCAAGCAATAGAAAAGCGACAGTAGAAGAGTTTAGATCATGCACGGCGCGGGTGAAGCAGATCCGGTTCATGCACAGCGGTGTCGGTGAGCAAGATCCGATGCGGTGGACGATGGATCCGGCGAAGCGGCTCCGGCGGGGTGGACGATACCGCAGCTGAAGCGACTGCGGTAGACTGCTGGATGAGTATATGGTTTCGAGGTTCGGCGGGGATGATCCAGTCCGGTTGATGACGGCGTCGATGAAGCGGCTCCGGCAGACAGCCGGATGACGAGGATCGCGAGGGCTCGGGTAGGCCAGGGAAGTCCGGCGGGGATGTTCCGGTGCGGTGGTCGTGGAGGTGGGAGAGAGAGGGACTTGGGAAGTTCCGGTGGGTGGTCTCAGAGGAGAGAGTGAGGGAAATGAATTTTTTTTCGGGGAGTTTCCGGAGCTAGGGAGGTGGTGATCGAAAAAAATGACGGGTAGACCCCCCACCAACCGACTTATGCATATGGACATTGTTGTCATCTTTACGAGGGTAGAATGGGAAGTTAGAGGCGTGTGAAATATTTGTATTTTTCGAGCGGGAAGTTTTGCCGCTGGAATGAGATTTCGAATTTGGCTATAGTCCAAGTAATACAAAAATATGAGACCGTACTAGTACGGCCAAGTGTCACATCAAGTCATCATCACGTTGAAAATCGGTTACCACGAGCATAATCATGATATATCTTGAAAATCAATTTTGAAAAGCCCTTCTGAAATATTTCGGGATTGGTACTAGGAGATTTTGCAGCTTGACTAAGTAATTTTTTTTCTTCGAAAAGGGGATATGACCCCAGCCTCTGCATCGTGGTGATGCACACGGCTTTTATTAATAATCCAGTCGCAACAAATGTATGTTTTTTTTTTTTGCAAGGAGCAACAAAAGTATGTTGTACAGATGGTCCAAGTAATATATACTCGTGATTGTAATATAAGGCCAGGGGTAGACCGGAACCATATCCTCTAACGTAGAGATGACAAGTCAGGTAAGCACAGTGCTTAAGTAGTGCAAAACGTAGAAGAAAAATCAGGAAAATGTAACAAATACTGTACGTATTTACTGTAGCAATCACTGTATATTTTTACTGTATAAAAAATCGTATAAATATTTTAAAAAGATAGTCATAATTTTGATTGTTACTAATTATCGTAAATGCATATGGCTTACATATATTATGGAAGTTAATTTAGATCAAATTAGACTTAATCATGTAGATGTGGAGAAGGAAAATTAGAGAGGTGTAGCTTACCCGACTTGTCTATTGCACGTTAGAGGATCTACTTCCGGGGTAGACCATGCTACTTAGACTACTCATAGTGGGAGTAACTAAGGAGTATTAACATAGAGCTGGTTGTGGTAACTAGCTATGTTACCATAACACTTTTCAAGATAGAATGAGTCTACATACTAACTAAAACAATCATGCATGATAGTACTACATCTAAGTTACTATGCATTATGAAGGTAGTAACATAGAGTAGTGTCATATGCATGCGGAAATTCAATTTGGCTCCCGGGTGCATATGCTCCCTCTACCAAAAAATCATATTTTAAAATGTCGAAAAAAATTAGCAAAAAATTTACATGTACATATTCATAATATATGTTCGTTCGTCAAGTTTCACGAAAAACCAATATTTTTTGTGGTCTATGTAAAAAAGAGAAAACTTATCTTGTGAAAAGCATTATTTTTAGTACTGTGTTTTATCTTTTTACACACGTCACACGACAAGTCGCAACTTTTTAAGGGCGTAGCACGAGAAGATGTACATGCGAATTTTTTGTTTCATTTTTTTGAAATTCAAAATATGTGTAAGATGCATTTCAAAATGGAGGGAGCATATGCTCCTATGTTTCAAAACACCAGTCCCGCATGCGCATGACACTACTATACGGTCACATCAAGTCATAATCACAACCAAAATCAGTTCCCATGTACAAATATTTTGGATTTTATTGGCGGGAGATTGTAGCGCTTGACAGATATTTTCAATTTAGCTGGCGCTAAAAAAATACTGTACTAGCAAAATTGGTAGCTTACTGTAGTACTGCCTCCTTTCAGGGATACAAGGACAAGGACCAATCAACTAAAATAATGTATGAAAATGGTCACCAATGGGCCAACTAATAGTTATACTTTTCCCATGCAGCGCAATATAAAAAATACTACAAATCAGATTAAACCTTGATTAAATATTGGTGCATCCAATCCATTCAGTTTTCATTTAATCCACATCACCAAGGAAACAACCACCAGGTACATAACAAGTGCAGATAGAAGCACCAACAAAATAGTTCAGCATCACAAACCCTTTCACACAACCAAGGGACACCTTTGACTGTCAGTGTTCACTGTGGTATTCAGCATCTCCCACACTTTCTCAGGATGTTGCCCAGGTGGGCTTGACTTGCTTCTAATCCTGCAGTTATACGGTGGATGACTACTCTTTGTGCAGCCACTATTGCTCGTTCCTCTTTGAGTAGTTCCTCGAGAACATAAAAAGACAATGACTTGGACCTCAACCTGCGCTTGGGCTTTGACTTGGACTTGGACCTCGACAAATTAGTTGTGAACCCAGCATTACGCAGGAATGTGTTGTTGGCTATACCATGACATTGTAGTACCTTGGAAAATGAATTCAGACATTCTTCCTGGGTTTTTTCTATACCATCTTTCTTTGGTTTTGCCAGCTCCACTTTCATGTCAGACTGAGGAGTTTTCAGTTGTTACACATGTGTAAGAGAAGAGATTATAATGTGAAGACATGTGTATGAACTACCTCTAATAATCCTACAAACTGGCATGGCTGATTACCGCATATACATTTTAGTAAGAGCATGTTACATCATATTGACATGTCTTCTATTGCTAACACGTAATAGCAGGACTATAAAAATATGCATGGATCCATGTGTAGAATTCGTAATGTGCATGATATTGCTGAGAAGTATATAAGTGAATTGTACTAGCCCTTTCCAGCAGTTCAGACATTTGGTTGTGTTGGCTAGTGCATGAAGCTTGACAAATATGACAAGATATTTCTGAATACAATTGAAAACCATAACTGACATTAGTAGAGAATACTTACAATAACACTCTGTGCAAAATGTCCAGTCAAACCATTTCTGCTCGTCTGGCACACCTTGAATTGCTCAAGTAGACTCATCTCTCTGTCTGTACTCTCACAGTATGCTTGCCTTGCCTTCTGATATTTTCGCAAGAGAAAATATAAATTAGTTTCACAACCACGTCACATGCCGACATGCGACAATTGAAAGTTTTCAAAAAAAATATAAATAAAACAGAGACATCAATTTACGATGTATATTGTGCATCTATAAATTCTAAATGATTTACTAATTTAAATATAGTTGTACAGATAACATTCCTTACCATACAGTAGAGGTGTCCAATCAAGCTACGAGATCCTGTACGCTGTTGTAAACGTACATTATTACGAGCACGCATGTTACTTCGAGCGATGAACTACAAATGAAGACTTGTGAGACACATGCTTAAAAAGGAATCAGTAATGTGATCTTGTCTCACTGTCTTCACAGAACATACCAAATTCTTTTGAGCAGACCAATACTCAACAAGATCACACCATTGATCATCAGTCATCTGTAGTATAGGAGAGGTTGTTGGAATATCGCTAGGAGTCCTCCCAGCAAAGTATCTCATCTTTAGCCTATGGCGCTCCTGGCGCAACGCTGAAGAGAATATGCTCCTGATAACAGTGATTACATTCTTCATGTCATCATCAAACTCAAGACATGTCTGTTTACAACAATGGGAACCGTTCATGTGTTAGATAGCTAGCCAACAGAAAGCTAGAGGGAATGTGAACGAGCAACATGGTATTGTTTACGAAAATGACTTACATGTAACATGTGCAGTAAACCTTCAAAATGAGAAGGGGTGTTTACGTGTTGTTTCCATGATGGAAAGATAGGAATTTGAGTCCTGACAAAAACGCCTGTGATCGATGCTATATTAGATGATTCTTGTGGATCCAGTGGCCTTCTGATACCTGCTATAACTGATGTGATGGGAAATCTTGTTCCCATTCGGGCAATCTTATTTTTAAGTGATTTCAAAGTCGTTGGCCCCCTTCGTTTTCTTGGTCGTGGTGGAACTGCAAATTTAAGCATTACATCAAGCTATCAAGGTATTTATGTAACGGAGCATGTAAGGGAACACGTACCTAATTCGGCCCCACCATCATCTTTAAGGAAGAAGTTGTCTCTGGCAGGACTAAATGTCAGCGGGCGATCGTGATTAGTTAGGTGTTGAGAACCTGCTGTTGAAACTGGGTCTGCTGTGAATTGTTCTTGGGTAACTGGATTGGCAACAGGTGGCTGGGGAACATGTGGTTTGGTATTTGCTCCGTCTACAGCTTTTAGACCAACCGATGTGGGGTTAGGTCGAAGCTTTTTATGTTGGTGTTTCGCATTACAATATTTTTTTGCCTGGTCATCATTTTCAACTAGATTAGAGTGACTCTGAGTCTGAGACCTTGTTTTTACTCTGTTCACTGCATTTGTTTGTGATCTGACATGACCAGCTTGAACCCTTTTTATTTTTAGGTGAGCTGTCAGATATTGATCTTCCTGTTGAACTATGTTCTTCACCTTGTTGGTATTTGAAACGTCCTTACGTGAAGTCCCTGATGCCTGCCAGAGATAAACGGTACTTCAATCAACAAAATCATATACATGCTTGATACGATTATGGAACATAAGAACAGCAAGCCAAGACATGATGAAACATATGTTATTATTATGTGTTAACTGAGCAGATGATAATGCTATAACTTGGGCTGGGTTGGACAGATACATCACAGTTATTGAAGATGCAACAATAATGCCAATGAAAAGAGCGAGCAATCACCTTGGGTGGTGGAGTAGGGTGCTTGACAAGGGCATCCTCTTTACTCAGGTCTCCCTCAGACTCTTGTTCAGTAGGATCAAGTTCTGAATAAGAAAATGATTGTTATCGATGGAGACAGGAGAGGTGTTTGATTGTTCACTGGTGATGCCTATATTTTCTCTCCGGCCCTCTTTGTACTCTACTACAGTATCTTTAGCATGCATTAGAAAAAAATGCTAACGAGATTTATCATGGAACTTTGAGTAGAGCAGTAGAAGGGCAAATTAGTAGTAGCAAGTAGATGATAGCTCAAAAAGGAATAAAGCGTAGATCAAAAATAAATGATTTCCCTGTGCATGCCAATTGATGATTACAAGATTTATAAACATGCAGTTTAATAATGTCGACTAATCACTCTGCAGGCTTGACTTCTACTACAGTCATACCAGATAGCACCAAACAGATTGTAGGAAAAGTAAACTTGAAACCCCAGATCGCACGAAACTGATGTTCGGAAATGAAATGCATAACGGAAGCGGCTAAACACCAACCTTCGCATGGGGAGTGGACGGCTTTACGCTTTGGTTTCGCGCGGTGGACCGGTTGGGCGCGGGGTCTACCCATTTCACCGTGCGGTAGACCAGGGAGTCGGGAAGCAGATCCGACGCAGCGGCGGAGGTGGACGGCGTCCCTGAGCAGGATCCGGCGCGGTGGGCGTCGGCTACGGTGGAGCACAAATGGTGCGGTGTGCGCCTTCGTAGGGGAAGCGGCTCCGGCTTGCTTGACAACGTCTTCTCGGACACTACAGCGTCTGGTCAGGAGGCTGTGGTGGCGAGGTGGGACGGTGGTGCACTGCCGTCGTCGGGCGAGATACTCCGATTCGGTGTGTGACGCGTGAGAGATGTGGGATTCGGCGCCTGTGCCGGTGGTATGTTTTAATGGCTGGGGTGAGATTGGCCTTGGCCAAGAGAAGAACCGCTGGGGACGTTTTTGATGAAAGGATAAGATCGGAAATTCGAACATTTGAAAATTGGAGGCGGCAACCCGAGCTATTTTCGCCGCTGTTTTGGCGCTTCGTTGAAATGGTTTGGTGGATGCGCGAAAAAAAAAATGGACGCGGTCCGACCCCATCAATGTCTCATTTGTAAGCATGGGCGGTACGGCAGCCATCCTACCTTGATTTTTAGTGAATATCCATCCATTCATATATATGTGTTTTTTTCTGAATATTTGAGTACTTAAAACGGACTTCATATGACAAAGTTGCGCCTATTTTAGTGAACACTGCGTGGAGCCGATTTCGAAAACAAAACATGGACTAGGTACCAAAAAACATATATAGACTCGTTCTCCGCATTAAAAAGATTGATGTATCATGGATCTTAGTATATGTAAAATAACCTTGAGCTATTCATTATCATACGCGTAGAATTGAAGACTTCAGATATTTCTTTATATTTGAAAGAAACGCCATGTTTCATCCGACAACATTTATCATCTCATTGAGTTGGCGCTGATTTTATATGTGGTGACGAAAACAACTGAGGCTCCTTTGATTTATAGGATTTAGATCCTACGGGAATTATTCTACACTATTGGTTATATTCAAAGGGAACATATCCCATATGAATCTTGTACTACAAATCCTATATGAACAAAACATTAGGTCATCCCTCATGGAAAAATCCCTTTGGTACAATCAAAGAAACTCATATTCCCATAGGATTCAAATAGACAAGATGTACATACGTTTTTCCTATCCTATGACTTAAAGGACTCCTGAAATGGCTCGACAACAAAGATCATAAATTCCGAGTTGTGCATCGAGCAAAAGATATTGAAAAAATTCTTGATCGATCCAATTACAAAATGATTTTCAAAAGAACTAAAGTTTTGCCATTACATAATTGGTATGTATATAGGTTCTACTTATAATAAAATATGTTTTGGTTTATTGGGATTGCGTTAGAATTACATGCATCACAATGTCTCGGGACTATTTCGGTATTTACCTCTTCTTTTAGAGTTCGCCCTATCTAAGATTATTTCCGACATTCGCCAATGTTTGCAAGGAATGGCATGCAGTCGATTCCCACCCTGTTTCAGAAAAAAATGAAGAAAAAAAAGTGAACTTGTGGCTATAAAATGATAAGCTTGAATTTTGATATGTTTTTTTTAAAAAAAACTAACTTCAAAATATGGCCTACCATTTTATATAAAAAACCATGGGTCTTAACAAAAATGCCCAAGGTAAAATGTGCATTAACATTTTGGGGAAAGGTGCAATAAGATTTCATTTTATTGTGGGAAACAAATTGTTGTTGTTTTTTTGCCTTTTCTGAATAGCTAAAAAGGTGTCATCTTTTTTCCATACATTCCATAATGTCATAGAACATAAGCATCCGGTGTCCAGATATAGCAACAATTCAGTATAAGACAATACTAACATAGTTTCCATAAAGTACTGCTAACACATAAGAAAACAAAAGATCTAGATGATGACCCAAGAAACATCCTTGTATATAATAACAATCTATTGACCATATGGCGGCTTTTGCATCACCCTATCAAAATCATCTGCCTTCAAGCACGAGAGCAGAATGTCGACACGTGCTTCAACATGTTCCAAGATCCTCTTGATGATCTCATGGATATCTGCATCAGCCGAATAGGAATCAAAGTTGTCAGCCACTAGCTTCTGATAGAAAGAAACATCAGTGTTGAAGGCGTCGATCTTAGGAGTCCCCACATTTCATTACTTGCAAGACCAAGATGATCAAATTCCCTTTACTTCATAAGAATGTCTGGATCGCTGACACGATCGAAATCTTTGCTAGTACCCTCCTTTGGCCGAATTCAAATTTGCATCAGATCTTGGTGCCCATGCCTTTGGTACATGCGGGTAATTTTTTGCCAATATGTCGTGCATTGCACATAGCGTCCTACTGTACAGGGGTATTTCTACATATCTTCTTCCAAATATAATTTAATTTATTTCGGGTTGGATTCAATTTGTTTCAAAATTGTCTGATATACCATTTGTATTGGTAGGAGATGCAGCTTTGAATTTTAATCATTGTTTCTAGGTGCCACACTTGCAGGGTACAGTCAAAGATTTTATCCAATGTTTCATGTCTTGACAAATCCTTTTCGTAATGGAAGTTGAGACCCCCAGCCTCTGCATCAAAATGATGCACATGGAATTTTTTAGTATGGTATTCAACAAAATATGATAAGATGCAAAAATCAAACCTTGGACAAATATGACACATGCTCACTTGGGTAGAAAGCCAATCAAACTGATACAAATTACATTGCAGAGTCCTTGCATGTTAAACTATATATTGCCAAACACCACATATATTAAGGGATACATATTAATTTCGATACTACTACTTTTACGATAGAAGATTTGTAACTACAAACGTTGTGGGTTGTGGCTGCCCTCCTCAATCTACTCACTTGTCTCATCGGCAACCGTCTCCACCTCTCTACATGCACATATGGGTACAACTTCTTCACGCCCGAAGAAGATTACTTGTTTCCTGTCATGCTCCGCCACTTGTAGTAGGTGTGCTCCTTTTTCAGAGATGAATTCTCTTTTAGGATGGAGATGTTCTCCTTTTTCAGAGATGAGTTCTCTTTTAGGATGGAGATGTTCTCCTTCGTTAGAGACCCGTTCTGATTTACCATGGAGAGGTTCTCCTTCGATAGAGATGAGTTCTCCTTTGATAGAGATGAGTGCTCATTCAAGAGTACGGCATACTCATTCCATAGCTTCATAGCACGGTTTACCAGATGTGCGTTCACATCTCGGAGCTTGGACGCATGGTCAATCAACTCGCGCGACTCATCCAGGAGCGACCGCCGGATTACTTGCAGAGACGCTTCATGTTGTCGTCCTTCATTAGATGGTAGATTCACAGAGCGACCCTGTGTGACACATGATATTATACTAATAAAGTGCAAGAGTGTAACTTCAATAGTAAAAATATGGGTGTGTCTATGTCTCAGTCAACTGAGAATTTCTTAAGTCTCAGTCACTCACAAAAATGCAAGTTGCACTTTTCTGTAAAAAAGTGCAATTGCACTTTTTTGACAGAAAAGTGCAACTCAAGTGTATTTTTGTGAGTGACTGAGACTTAAGGAATTCTCAGTTGACTGAGACATAGCAAAACCGTAAAAATATAGTACTCCGAAAGTTTGCAGGACTTAAACTTCAATACTCATAGTAATATGTACAAGACTAACTTCAATAGTAATTGTAATATGTATAAATTTCAATTGCAATACTGTAGTAATATGAGTACTCCGGAGCTTGGAGTAATAAAGTTTCAAACTAAGAACGAAACATGAACTAATAAAGTTTGCCCTATGCATCAATCGATGGAGAGGCTGGATCTCAAGTTCGAAAGGGGGAAAAAGACTGCAGTGAAGTTTCAAGTTTGCATTGAAGTTCGAAAGTGGTAATGCAGCTAGTATTAGTGCAGTAGAAATCCCTTGTGCCTTGTTTGGTTGACGTGTTTTCACATGGTTCAGTGAGTAATATCTGGGTCTTTCTTAATAAGAACACATTTTATCTGTTTGGCAGAAGAGTATTGGACAGGATCAGAGTCGCGGGGATCCTCAGGAAACACTTCCGCGCACGTCGGGTGGACGTGGAACCGCAACACCTCTATGCTCTCGCGTTTCTGGTCGTTCCGCATACGTGCTCCGATTGCTGCTTCTCCTTCCAGGCATCCACCCCGTTCCAGCATGGATCAGGCTGAGGGATTGATTCCAATGCAAAATTACAAGTCCTGAGGCCTGCTGGCATGGATTACGTGAATAGAAATTGGACGCTTCACTAATAAGGCCCGAGGAACCCCTCAAAAAAAAACTAATAATGCCCCAGGACAGGCTATCTCTCAGGTTGTCCTGATCTGCCGCAAATACTCACGCCAAAACATGGTGAATGAAGTATTTTGCATCAAATCCCCTCCGAATAATACTCAGTAGGGGGCTAACTAGTTTTAAACCAATGATTAAACTACATTAACCACTGACCTCGAAGCTCTCCTCCTTGGAGAGGACCGACTCCCCGGCGACGGCGAGGTTGTCTTGCAGCTGCAGCAGGACTGTCACGTCTGAGCCCACGGAGAGGTCGTTGATCCGCTGCCGCTTGGTGGGCACATCAGACTCAACGGCGAGGCCGCCATGCGCCTGCTGCAGCAGCTGTAGGGGGGCGTGCGAGTTGGCGGCGAGGTCCTGTAGTTGCTGCTGGGGGATTACGACGGTGGGCCGCACACCTAACAGGCCCCCTTGTCCACTCGTGGGATTCATCGCCGGAAGATGGGGGTGCAGGGAGGCGCTAATACAGAGGTTGTGGATGGTACAGCCGCCGACGAGCACTGTACAGGTTGGGGCTATAGGATTTTGAAGATGAATGGGGAGAGGCGGCAGGGGCCTATAAATCGAGAGGAGTGAGGTAGCGAGAAGTGAAGTGAATGGGGAGAGGCGGCAGGGGCCTATAAATCGAGAGGGCTATAGGTTGGGACATGATTTTTACGCAATATTTAAATCTAGATTTAAGCCGCATGTCACCAGGTGACATGCGAAAGGTGCATGTCACCTGATCTCTATCCGTGAAGGACGTCCCACAGGTCACTCGCAACACTGTACATGGTGTACTGTAGGGACGCGAAACAGTATTGTTCACTGTTCGTAGTGTTTTTCATTTTTCTGATTTTTTTGAATTTTATGCCCATTTGAATCTTTTGGTCAAATCCTAGGTTTGACAAAGATTTAAACAAGTTTAAAATATATGAAAAGGTAAGCATGGATCCTTCTTAGTCACTCTAAAATGAAGCTTTTGGGATGTTCTTGAAATTTCCATGCTTGACTTCATAAGACAGAGTTTAGGGTTAGGGGTAGATATATACATGATTTGTTTGGTTTGAATATGTCTAGACCTTGTTTATCAACTTTAATTCTTACTATATGACATAAGAAAACTATTTGCTTTGGTTTTTCATTTTTCTGATTTTTTTTGAATTTTGATGCCCATTTGAATCTTGTCAAATCCTAGGTTTGACCAAGATAATTTAAACAAGTTTAAAACATGGAAATGAAAAGGGAAGCATGTATCCTTCTTAGTCACTCTAAAATGAAGTTTTTGGGAGGTTTTTGAAATTTCCATGTTTGAAACCCAAAACCACTTCTCTTCATGCTTGACTTCATAAGACAGAGTTTAGGGGTTAGGGGGTAGATACATGGTTTGTCTAGTTTGAAACTTTGAATATGTCTAGACCTTGTTTATCAACTTGAATATGCTTACTATATGACATAAGAAGACTATGTACTTTGGTTTTTCATTTTTCTGATTTTTTTAATTTTCTGCGCATTTGAATCTTGGTCAAATCCTAAATTTGACCAAGATTTAGACAAGTTTAACACGTGAAAACGAATAAGTAAGCCTGGATCCTTCTTAGTCACTCTAAAATGAAGCCTTTGGGAGGTTCTTGAAATTTCCATGTTTGAAACCCAAAACCACTTCTCTTCATGATTGACTTCATAAGATCGACAGATTAGTTTAGGGTTAGGGGTAGATATATACATGATTTTTCTGGTTTTAATATGTCTAGACCTTGTTTATCAACTTGAATGCTTACTATATGACATAAGAAAACTATTTGCTTTTGTTTTCATTTTTCTGATTTTTTTTGAATTTTGATGCCCATTTGAATCTTGTCAAATCCTAGGTCGTTTGACCAAGATAATTTAAACAAGTTTAAAACATGAATATGAAAAGGGAAGCATGTATACTTCTTAGTCACTCTAAAATGAAGTTTTTGGGAGGTTTTTGAAAATTCCATGTTTGAAACCCAAAACCACTTCTCTTCATGCCTGACTTCATAAGATAGAGTTTAGGGGTCAGGGGGTGTAGATACATTTGGTTTGTCTAGTTTGAATATGTCTAGACCTTGTTTAACAACTTTAATGCTAACTATATGACATAAGAAGACTATGTGCTTTGGTTTTTCATTTTTCTGATTTTTTTGAATATTGTGCCCACCCATTTGTATCTTCATGAAATCCTAGGTTTGACCAAGATAATTTAAACAATTTTAAAACATGAAAATGAAAAGGGAAGCCTGGATCCTTCTTAGTAACTCTAAAATGAAGCTTTTGGGAGGTTCTTGAAATTTCCATGTTTGAAACCCAAAACCACTTCTCTTCATGATTGACTGAGTTTAATTAGGGTTTTAGGGGTAGATATATATATACATGATTTTTCTGGTTTTTCATTCTTTTGATTTTTTTCTGAATTTTTAGGGCCATTTGAATCTTGGTCAAATCCTTGGTTTGACCAAGATTGAAACAAGTTTAAAACATGAAAATGAAAAGGGAAGTCTGTATCCTTCTTAGTCAATCTAAAATGAAGCTTTTGGGATGTTCTTGAAATTTCAATGTTTGAAACCCAAAACGACTTCCCTTCATGCTAGACTTCATAAGATCGAAAGGGGGTATATACACGATTTGTCTGGTTTGGATATATCTAGACCTTGTTTATCAACTTGATTGCTTACGATATGACATAAGAAGACTATGTGATTTGGTTTTCCATTTTTCTGATTTTTTTAATTTTTTGCCCACCCATTTGTATCTTCGTCAAATCCTAGGTTTGACCAAGATAATTAAAACAAGTTTTATAAAACATGAAAATGAAAAGGGAAGCATGTATCCTTCTTAGGCACTCTAAAATGAAGCTTTTGGGAGTTTTTTGAAATTTCCATGTTTGAAACCCAAAACCACTTCTCTTCACATGCTTGACTTCATAAGACAGAGTTTAGGGGTTAGGGGTATAGATACATGATTTGTCTGGTTTGAATATGTCTAGACATTGTTTATCAACTTTAATGCTTACTATATGACATAAGAAAAATAATGTCATGTAAATGAGTTAACTTGGATTTCCTACCCTTGAATCCATAGGAAACTTTGTTCTAATGCACTATAATAATCAACCGAGTTTTTACACCAACAGGTCTGTCACTTACGTGTGGTGCCCACGCGTGAGGTCCCACACTTCAGTGAGCACAAGTCACGTGCAATAGGTACGCAAACTCCCAGCCATCTTCTTTGTCAAGAGAAGACGCATCAGGATGCGTATTGGAAGTCTGTGGGTCCTTCTGGATCCTTCGGTTGTCCCTCTCACAAAAAAAAACAAATCTCTCTCATTCTCGGCCTCTCTCGACTCGCTCGCTCGCTCGCTCGCTCGCACCTCCTGCGCACTGACAAACCCTGCACAAAAGTCAACATCATCACCCGAAAAAGGGGAGACACCATAATTCTCTCCCTTCTTCTCTCCTTCCTCCGAGTGATCCCTCTTCCTCCGAGTTTCACTCGACGGGCAAACACACTTGTGCTGCATAGTAATAATAAAAAGGTATAGAAAAATCAACCTACGAATCTATAATTAAATAGGTTAGTAATAATAAAAATGTAGAAAAATCAACCTACGAATCTATAATTAAATAGGTTAAACTAGGGTTTTGCCCACTACTACAGATCAAGGTTCAAACCTTGTTTATCAACTTGAATATGCTTACTATATGACATAAGAAGACTATGTACTTTGGTTTTCATTTTTCTGATTTTTTAAATTTTCTGCGCATTTGAATCTTGGTCAAATCCCAGGTTTGACCAAGATTAGACAAGTTTAACACGTGAAAACGAATAAGTAAGCCTGGATCCTTCTTAGTCACTCTAAAATGAAGCATTTTGGGATGTTCTTGAAATTTCCATGTTTGAAACCCAAAACGACCTCTCTTCATGCTACACTTCATAAGATCGACCGAGTTTAGGGTTAGGGGTAGATACATGATTTGTATGGTTTGAATATGTCCAAACCTTGTTAATTTATCAACTTGAATGCTTACTATATGACATAAGAAGACTATATGCTTTTGTTTTTCATTTTTCTGATTTTTTTTGAATTTTATGCCCATATATTTGAATCTTGGTCAAATCATATGTTTGACAAAGATTTAAACAAGTTTAAATTGTGAAAATGAAAAGGTAAGCATGGATCCTTATTAGTCACTCTAAATTAAATCTTTTGGGAGGTTCTTGAAATTTCCATGTTTGAAACCCAAAACCACTTCTCTTCATGATTGACTTCATAAGAAAGAGTTTAGGGTTTTAGGGGTAGATATATACATGATTTTTCTGGTTTGAATATGTCTAGACCTGGTTTATCAGTTGAATGCTTACTATACATATGACATATATAAGAATGCTATGTGCTTTGGTTTTTCATTCTCTTTTGATTTTTTTTCTAAATTTTTATGCCCATTTGAATCTTGGTCAAAATCTTTGGTTTGACAAGGATTTAAACAAGTTTAAAACATGAAAATGAAAAAGGGAAGTCTGTATATCCTTCTTTTAGTAACTCTAAAATGGAAGCTTTTGGGATGTTCTTGAAATTTCCATGTTTGAAACCGAAAACGACTTCCCTTCATGCTAGACTTCATAAGATCGACAGGGGGTAGATACATGATTTGTCTGGTTTGGATATATCTAGACCTTGTTAATTTATCAACTTGAATGCTTACGATATGACATAAGAAGACAATGTGATTTGGTTTTTCAATTTTCTGATTTTTTTGAATATTGTGCCCACCCATTTGTATCTTCATGAAATCCTAGGTTTTACCAAGATAATTTAAACAAGTTTAAAACATGAAAACGAAAAGGGAAACATGTAACCTTCTCAGTCACTCTAAAATGAAGTTTTTGGGAGGTTTTTGAAATTTCCATGTTTGAAACCCAAAACCACTTCTCTTCATGCTTGACTTCATAAGACAAAGTTTAGGGTTAGGGGTATAGATACATGATTTGTATGGTTTGAATATGTCCAAACCTTGTTTATCAACTTGAATATGCTTACTATATGACATAAGAAGACTATGTACTTTGGTTTTTCATTTTTCTGATCTTTTTTTAATTTTCTGCACATTTGAATCATATCTTGGTCAAATCCTAGGTTTGACCAAGATTTAGACAAGTTTAACACGTGAAAACGAATAAGTAAGCCTGGATCCTTCTTAGTCACTCTAAAATGAAGCTTTTGGGAGGTTCTTGAAATTTCCATGTTTGAAACCCAAAACCACTTCTCTTCATGATTGACTGAGTTTAATTATATAGGATTTTAGGGGTAGATATATACATGATTTTTCTGGTTTGAATATATATGTCTAGACCTTGTTTATCAACTTGAATGCTTACTATACATATGACATATCTAAGAATGCTATGTGCTTTGGTTTTTCATTCTTTTGATTTTTTTCTGAATTTTTAGGGCCATTTGAATCTTGGTCAAATCATTGGTTTGACCAAGATTTAAACAAGTTTAAAACATGAAAATGAAAAGGGAAGTCTGTATCCTTCTTAGTCACTCTAAAATGAAGCTTTTGGGATGTTCTTGAAATTTCAATGTTTGAAACCCAAAACGACTTCCCTTCATGCTAGACTTCATAAGATCGAAAGGGGCTAGATACATGATTTGTCTGGTTTGGATATATCTAGACCTTGTTTATCAACTTGATTGCTTACGATATGACATAAGAAGACTATGTGATTTGGTTTTTCGTTTTTCTGATTTTTTTGAACATTGTGCCCACCCATTTGTATCTTCATGAAATCCTAGGTTTGACCAAGCTAATTTAAACAAGTTTAAAACATGAAAATGAAAAGGGAAGCATGTAACCTTCTCACACTCTAAAATGAAGTTTTTGGGAGGTTTTTGAAATTTCCATGTTTGAAACCCAAAACCACTTCTCTTCATGCTTGACTTCATAAGACAAAGTTTAGGGTTAGGGGGTATATATAGATACATGATTTGTATGGTTTGAATATGTCCAAACCTTTTGTTTATCAACTTGAATATGCTTACTATATGACATAAGAAGACTATGTACTTTGGTTTTTCATTTTTCTGATTTTTTTTAATTTTCTGCGCATTTGAATCATATCTTGGTCAAATCCTAGGTTTGACCAAGATTTAGACAAGTTTAACACGTGAAAACGAATAAGTAAGCCTGGATCCTTCTTAGTCACTCTAAAATGAAGCTTTTGGGAGGTTCTTGAAATTTCCATGTTTGAAACCCAAAACCACTTCTCTTCATGATTGACTGAGTTTAATTATATAGGGTTTTAGGGGTAGATATATACATGATTTTTCTGGTTTGAATATATATGTCTAGAGACCTTGTTTATCAACTTGAATGCTTACTATACATATGACATATCTAAGAATGCTATGTGCTTTGGTTTTTCATTCTTTTGATTTTTTTTCTGAATTTTTAGGGCCATTTGAATCTTGGTCAAATCCTTGGTTTGACCAAGATTTAAACAAGTTTAAAACATGAAAATGAAAAGGGAAGTCTGTATCCTTCTTAGTCACTCTAAAATGAAGCTTAATTTTGGGATGTTCTTGAAATTTCAATGTTTGAAACCCAAAACGACTTCCCTTCATGCTAGACTTCATAAGATCGAAAGGGGGTAGATACACGATTTGTCTGGTTTGGATATATCTAGACCTTGTTTATCAACTTGATTGCTTACGATATGACATAAGAAGACTATGTGATTTGGTTTTCCATTTTTCTGATTTTTTTGAACATTTTGCTCCACCCATTTGTATCTTCGTCAAATCCTAGGTTTGACCAAGATAATTAAAACAAGTTTTATAAAACATGAAAATGAAAAGGGAAGCATGTATCCTTCTTAGGCACTCTAAAATGAAGCTTTTGGGAGTTTTTTGAAATTTCCATGTTTGAAACCCAAAACCACATCTCTTCACATGCTTGACTTCATAAGACAGAGTTTAGGGGTTAGGGGTATAGATACATGTTTGTCTGGTTTGAATATGTCTAGACATGTTTATCAACTTTAATGCTTAACTTTGCATAAGAAATAATAATGTCATGTAAATGAGTTAACTTGGATTTCCTACCCTTGAATCCATAGGAAACTTTGTTCTAATGCACTATAATAATCAACCGAGTTTTTACACCAACAGGTCTGTCACTTACGTGTGGTGCCCACGCGTGAGGTCCCACACTTCAGTGAGCACAAGTCACGTGCAATAGGTACGCAAACTCCCAGCCATCTTCTTTGTCAAGAGAAGACGCATCAGGATGCGTATTGGAAGTCTGTGGGTCCTTCTGGATCCTTCGGTTGTCCCTCTCACAAAAAAAAACAAATCTCTCTCATTCTCGGCCTCTCTCGACTCGCTCGCTCGCTCGCTCGCACCTCCTGCGCACTGACAAACCCTGCACAAAAGTCAACATCATCACCCGAAAAAGGGGAGACACCATAATTCTCTCCCTTCTTCTCTCCTTCCTCCGAGTGATCCCTCTTCCTCCGAGTTTCACTCGACGGGCAAACACACTTGTGCTGCATAGTAATAATAAAAAGGTATAGAAAAATCAACCTACGAATCTATAATTAAATAGGTTAGTAATAATAAAAATGTAGAAAAATCAACCTACGAATCTATAATTAAATAGGTTAAACTAGGGTTTTGCCCACTACTACAGATCAAGGTTCAAACCTTGTTTATCAACTTGAATATGCTTACTATATGACATAAGAAGACTATGTACTTTGGTTTTCATTTTTCTGATTTTTTAAATTTTCTGCGCATTTGAATCTTGGTCAAATCCCAGGTTTGACCAAGATTAGACAAGTTTAACACGTGAAAACGAATAAGTAAGCCTGGATCCTTCTTAGTCACTCTAAAATGAAGCATTTTGGGATGTTCTTGAAATTTCCATGTTTGAAACCCAAAACGACCTCTCTTCATGCTACACTTCATAAGATCGACCGAGTTTAGGGTTAGGGGTAGATACATGATTTGTATGGTTTGAATATGTCCAAACCTTGTTAATTTATCAACTTGAATGCTTACTATATGACATAAGAAGACTATATGCTTTTGTTTTTCATTTTTCTGATTTTTTTTGAATTTTATGCCCATATATTTGAATCTTGGTCAAATCATATGTTTGACAAAGATTTAAACAAGTTTAAATTGTGAAAATGAAAAGGTAAGCATGGATCCTTATTAGTCACACTCTAAATTAAATCTTTTGGGAGGTTTTCATGTTTGAAACCCAAAACCACTTCTCTTCATGATTGACTTCATAAGAAAGAGTTTAGGGTTTTAGGGGTAGATATATACATGATTTTTCTGGTTTGAATATGTCTAGACCTGGTTTATCACTTGAATGCTTACTATACATATGACATATATAAGAATGCTATGTGCTTTGGTTTTTCATTCTCTTTTGATTTTTTTTCTAAATTTTTATGCCCATTTGAATCTTGGTCAAAATCTTTGGTTTGACAAGGATTTAAACAAGTTTAAAACATGAAAATGAAAAAGGGAAGTCTGTATATCCTTCTTTTAGTAACTCTAAAATGGAAGCTTTTGGGATGTTCTTGAAATTTCCATGTTTGAAACCGAAAACGACTCTTCATGCTAGACTTCATAAGATCGACAGGGGGTAGATACATGATTTGTCGGATATATCTAGACCTTGTTAATTTATCAACTTGAATGCTTACGATATGACATAAGAAGACAATGTGATTTGGTTTTTCAATTTTCTGATTTTTTTGAATATTGTGCCCACCCATTTGTATCTTCATGAAATCCTAGGTTTTACCAAGATAATTTAAACAAGTTTAAAACATGAAAACGAAAAGGGAAACATGTAACCTTCTCAGTCACTCTAAAATGAAGTTTTTGGGAGGTTTTTGAAATTTCCATGTTTGAAACCCAAAACCACTTCTCTTCATGCTTGACTTCATAAGACAAAGTTTAGGGTTAGGGGGTATAGATACATGATTTGTATGGTTTGAATATGTCCAAACCTTGTTTATCAACTTGAATATGCTTACTATATGACATAAGAAGACTATGTACTTTGGTTTTTCATTTTTCTGATCTTTTTTTAATTTTCTGCACATTTGAATCATATCTTGGTCAAATCCTAGGTTTGACCAAGATTTAGACAAGTTTAACACGTGAAAACGAATAAGTAAGCCTGGATCCTTCTTAGTCACTCTAAAATGAAGCTTTGGGAGGTTCTTGAAATTTCCATGTTTGAAACCCAAAACCACTTCTCTTCATGATTGACTGAGTTTAATTATATAGGATTTTAGGGGTAGATATATACATGATTTTTCTGGTTTGAATATATATGTCTAGACCTTGTTTATCAACTTGAATGCTTACTATACATATGACATATCTAAGAATGCTATGTGCTTTGGTTTTTCATTCTTTTGATTTTTTTCTGAATTTTTAGGGCCATTTGAATCTTGGTCAAATCATTGGTTTGACCAAGATTTAAACAAGTTTAAAACATGAAAATGAAAAGGGAAGTCTGTATCCTTCTTAGTCACTCTAAAATGAAGCTTTTGGGATGTTTTTAAATTTCAATGTTTGAAACCCAAAACGACTTCCCTTCATGCTAGACTTCATAAGATCGAAAGGGGCTAGATACATGATTTGTCTGGTTTGGATATATCTAGACCTTGTTTATCAACTTGATTGCTTACGATATGACATAAGAAGACTATGTGATTTGGTTTTTCATTTTTCTGATTTTTTTGAATATTGTGCCCACCCATTTGTATCTTCATGAAATCCTAGGTTTGACCAAGCTAATTTAAACAAGTTTAAAACATGAAAATGAAAAGGGAAGCATGTAACCTTCTCAGTCACTCTAAAATGAAGTTTTTGGGAGGTTTTTGAAATTTCCATGTTTGAAACCCAAAACCACTTCTCTTCATGCTTGACTTCATAAGACAAAGTTTAGGGTTAGGGGGTATATATAGATACATGATTTGTATGGTTTGAATATGTCCAAACCTTTTGTTTATCAACTTGAATATGCTTACTATATGACATAAGAAGACTATGTACTTTGGTTTTTCATTTTTCTGATTTTTTTAATTTTCTGCGCATTTGAATCATATCTGGTCAAATCCTAGGTTTGACCAAGATTTGACAAGTTTAACACGTGAAAACGAATAAGTAAGCCTGGATCTTCTTAGTCACTCTAAAATGAAGCTTTTGGGAGGTTCTTGAAATTTCCATGTTTGAACCCAAAACCACTTCTCTTCATGATTGACTGAGTTTAATTATATAGGGTTTTAGGGGTAGATATATACATGATTTTTCTGGTTTGAATATATATGTCTAGAGACCTTGTTTATCAACTTGAATGCTTACTATACATATGACATATCTAAGAATGCTATGTGCTTTGGTTTTTCATTCTTTTGATTTTTTCTGAATTTTTTTTGAATCTTGGTCAAATCCTTGGTTTGACCAAGATTTAAACAAGTTTAAAACATGAAAATGAAAAGGGAAGTCAACATCCTTCTTAGTCACTCTAAAATGAAGCTTAATTTTGGGATGTTCTTGAAATTTCAATGTTTGAAACCCAAAACGACTTCCCTTCATGCTAGACTTCATAAGATCGAAAGGGGGTAGATACACGATTTGTCTGGTTTGGATATATCTAGACCTTGTTTATCAACTTGATTGCTTACGATATGACATAAGAAGACTATGTGATTTGGTTTTCCATTTTTCTGATTTTTTTGAACATTGTGCCCACCCATTTGTATCTTCGTCAAATCCTAGGTTTGACCAAGATAATTAAAACAAGTTTTATAAAACATGAAAATGAAAAGGGAAGCATGTATCCTTCTTAGGCACTCTAAAATGAAGCTTTTGGGAGTTTTTTGAAATTTCCATGTTTGAAACCCAAAACCACATCTCTTCACATGCTTGACTTCATAAGACAGAGTTTAGGGGTTAGGGGTATAGATACATGATTTGTCTGGTTTGAATATGTCTAGACATTGTTTATCAACTTTAATGCTTACTATATGACATAAGAAAAATAATGTCATGTAAATGAGTTAACTTGGATTTCCTACCCTTGAATCCATAGGAAACTTTGTTCTAATGCACTATAATAATCAACCGAGTTTTTACACCAACAGGTCTGTCACTTACGTGTGGTGCCCACGCGTGAGGTCCCACACTTCAGTGAGCACAAGTCACGTGCAATAGGTACGCAAACTCCCAGCCATCTTCTTTGTCAAGAGAAGACGCATCAGGATGCGTATTGGAAGTCTGTGGGTCCTTCTGGATCCTTCGGTTGTCCCTCTCACAAAAAAACAAATCTCTCTCATTCTCGGCCTCTCTCGACTCGCTCGCTCGCTCGCACCTCCTGCTCACTGACAAACCCTGCACAAAAGTCAACATCATCACCCGAAAAAGGGGAGACACCATAATTCTCTCCCTTCTTCTCTCCTTCCTCCGAGTGATCCCTCTTCCTCCGAGTTTCACTCGACGGGCAAACACACTTGTGCTGCATAGTAATAATAAAAAGGTATAGAAAAATCAACCTACGAATCTATAATTAAATAGGTTAGTAATAATAAAAATGTAGAAAAATCAACCTACGAATCTATAATTAAATAGGTTAAACTAGGGTTTTGCCCACTACTACAGATCAAGGTTCAAACCTTGTTTATCAACTTGAATATGCTTACTATATGACATAAGAAGACTATGTACTTTGGTTTTCATTTTTCTGATTTTTTAAATTTTCTGCGCATTTGAATCTTGGTCAAATCCCAGGTTTGACCAAGATTAGACAAGTTTAACACGTGAAAACGAATAAGTAAGCCTGGATCCTTCTTAGTCACTCTAAAATGAAGCATTTTGGGATGTTCTTGAAATTTCCATGTTTGAAACCCAAAACGACCTCTCTTCATGCTACACTTCATAAGATCGACCGAGTTTAGGGTTAGGGGTAGATACATGATTTGTATGGTTTGAATATGTCCAAACCTTGTTAATTTATCAACTTGAATGCTTACTATATGACATAAGAAGACTATATGCTTTTGTTTTTCATTTTTCTGATTTTTTTTGAATTTTATGCCCATATATTTGAATCTTGGTCAAATCATATGTTTGACAAAGATTTAAACAAGTTTAAATTGTGAAAATGAAAAGGTAAGCATGGATCCTTATTAGTCACACTCTAAATTAAATCTTTTGGGAGGTTCTTGAAATTTCCATGTTTGAAACCCAAAACCACTTCTCTTCATGATTGACTTCATAAGAAAGAGTTTAGGGTTTTAGGGGTAGATATATACATGATTTTTCTGGTTTGAATATGTCTAGACCTGGTTTATCAGTTGAATGCTTACTATACATATGACATATATAAGAATGCTATGTGCTTTGGTTTTTCATTCTCTTTTGATTTTTTTTCTAAATTTTTATGCCCATTTGAATCTTGGTCAAAATCTTTGGTTTGACAAGGATTTAAACAAGTTTAAAACATGAAAATGAAAAAGGGAAGTCTGTATATCCTTCTTTTAGTAACTCTAAAATGGAAGCTTTTGGGATGTTCTTGAAATTTCCATGTTTGAAACCGAAAACGACTTCCCTTCATGCTAGACTTCATAAGATCGACAGGGGGTAGATACATGATTTGTCTGGTTTGGATATATCTAGACCTTGTTAATTTATCAACTTGAATGCTTACGATATGACATAAGAAGACAATGTGATTTGGTTTTTCAATTTTCTGATTTTTTTGAATATTGTGCCCACCCATTTGTATCTTCATGAAATCCTAGGTTTTACCAAGATAATTTAAACAAGTTTAAAACATGAAAACGAAAAGGGAAACATGTAACCTTCTCAGTCACTCTAAAATGAAGTTTTTGGGAGGTTTTTGAAATTTCCATGTTTGAAACCCAAAACCACTTCTCTTCATGCTTGACTTCATAAGACAAAGTTTAGGGTTAGGGGGTATAGATACATGATTTGTATGGTTTGAATATGTCCAAACCTTGTTTATCAACTTGAATATGCTTACTATATGACATAAGAAGACTATGTACTTTGGTTTTTCATTTTTCTGATCTTTTTTTAATTTTCTGCACATTTGAATCATATCTTGGTCAAATCCTAGGTTTGACCAAGATTTAGACAAGTTTAACACGTGAAAACGAATAAGTAAGCCTGGATCCTTCTTAGTCACTCTAAAATGAAGCTTTTGGGAGGTTCTTGAAATTTCCATGTTTGAAACCCAAAACCACTTCTCTTCATGATTGACTGAGTTTAATTATATAGGATTTTAGGGGTAGATATATACATGATTTTTCTGGTTTGAATATATATGTCTAGACCTTGTTTATCAACTTGAATGCTTACTATACATATGACATATCTAAGAATGCTATGTGCTTTGGTTTTTCATTCTTTTGATTTTTTTCTGAATTTTTAGGGCCATTTGAATCTTGGTCAAATCATTGGTTTGACCAAGATTTAAACAAGTTTAAAACATGAAAATGAAAAGGGAAGTCTGTATCCTTCTTAGTCACTCTAAAATGAAGCTTTTGGGATGTTCTTGAAATTTCAATGTTTGAAACCCAAAACGACTTCCCTTCATGCTAGACTTCATAAGATCGAAAGGGGCTAGATACATGATTTGTCTGGTTTGGATATATCTAGACCTTGTTTATCAACTTGATTGCTTACGATATGACATAAGAAGACTATGTGATTTGGTTTTTCGTTTTTCTGATTTTTTTGAACATTGTGCCCACCCATTTGTATCTTCATGAAATCCTAGGTTTGACCAAGCTAATTTAAACAAGTTTAAAACATGAAAATGAAAAGGGAAGCATGTAACCTTCTCAGTCACTCTAAAATGAAGTTTTTGGGAGGTTTTTGAAATTTCCATGTTTGAAACCCAAAACCACTTCTCTTCATGCTTGACTTCATAAGACAAAGTTTAGGGTTAGGGGGTATATATAGATACATGATTTGTATGGTTTGAATATGTCCAAACCTTTTGTTTATCAACTTGAATATGCTTACTATATGACATAAGAAGACTATGTACTTTGGTTTTTCATTTTTCTGATTTTTTTAATTTTCTGCGCATTTGAATCATATCTTGGTCAAATCCTAGGTTTGACCAAGATTTAGACAAGTTTAACACGTGAAAACGAATAAGTAAGCCTGGATCCTTCTTAGTCACTCTAAAATGAAGCTTTTGGGAGGTTCTTGAAATTTCCATGTTTGAAACCCAAAACCACTTCTCTTCATGATTGACTGAGTTTAATTATATAGGGTTTTAGGGGTAGATATATACATGATTTTTCTGGTTTGAATATATATGTCTAGAGACCTTGTTTATCAACTTGAATGCTTACTATACATATGACATATCTAAGAATGCTATGTGCTTTGGTTTTTCATTCTTTTGATTTTTTTCTGAATTTTTAGGGCCATTTGAATCTTGGTCAAATCCTTGGTTTGACCAAGATTTAAACAAGTTTAAAACATGAAAATGAAAAGGGAAGTCTGTATCCTTCTTAGTCACTCTAAAATGAAGCTTAATTTTGGGATGTTCTTGAAATTTCAATGTTTGAAACCCAAAACGACTTCCCTTCATGCTAGACTTCATAAGATCGAAAGGGGGTAGATACACGATTTGTCTGGTTTGGATATATCTAGACCTTGTTTATCAACTTGATTGCTTACGATATGACATAAGAAGACTATGTGATTTGGTTTTCCATTTTTCTGATTTTTTTGAACATTGTGCCCACCCATTTGTATCTTCGTCAAATCCTAGGTTTGACCAAGATAATTAAAACAAGTTTTATAAAACATGAAAATGAAAAGGGAAGCATGTATCCTTCTTAGGCACTCTAAAATGAAGCTTTTGGGAGTTTTTTGAAATTTCCATGTTTGAAACCCAAAACCACATCTCTTCACATGCTTGACTTCATAAGACAGAGTTTAGGGGTTAGGGGTATAGATACATGATTTGTCTGGTTTGAATATGTCTAGACATTGTTTATCAACTTTAATGCTTACTATATGACATAAGAAAAATAATGTCATGTAAATGAGTTAACTTGGATTTCCTACCCTTGAATCCATAGGAAACTTTGTTCTAATGCACTATAATAATCAACCGAGTTTTTACACCAACAGGTCTGTCACTTACGTGTGGTGCCCACGCGTGAGGTCCCACACTTCAGTGAGCACAAGTCACGTGCAATAGGTACGCAAACTCCCAGCCATCTTCTTTGTCAAGAGAAGACGCATCAGGATGCGTATTGGAAGTCTGTGGGTCCTTCTGGATCCTTCGGTTGTCCCTCTCACAAAAAAAAACAAATCTCTCTCATTCTCGGCCTCGCTCGACTCGCTCGCTCGCTCGCTCGCACCTCCTGCGCACTGACAAACCCTGCACAAAAGTCAACATCATCACCCGAAAAAGGGGAGACACCATAATTCTCTCCCTTCTTCTCTCCTTCCTCCGAGTGATCCCTCTTCCTCCGAGTTTCACTCGACGGGCAAACACACTTGTGCTGCATAGTAATAATAAAAAGGTATAGAAAAATCAACCTACGAATCTATAATTAAATAGGTTAGTAATAATAAAAATGTAGAAAAATCAACCTACGAATCTATAATTAAATAGGTTAAACTAGGGTTTTGCCCACTACTACAGATCAAGGTTCAAACCTTGTTTATCAACTTGAATATGCTTACTATATGACATAAGAAGACTATGTACTTTGGTTTTCATTTTTCTGATTTTTTAAATTTTCTGCGCATTTGAATCTTGGTCAAATCCTAGGTTTGACCAAGATTAGACAAGTTTAACACGTGAAAACGAATAAGTAAGCCTGGATCCTTCTTAGTCACTCTAAAATGAAGCATTTTGGGATGTTCTTGAAATTTCCATGTTTGAAACCCAAAACGACCTCTCTTCATGCTACACTTCATAAGATCGACCGAGTTTAGGGTTAGGGGTAGATACATGATTTGTATGGTTTGAATATGTCCAAACCTTGTTAATTTATCAACTTGAATGCTTACTATATGACATAAGAAGACTATATGCTTTTGTTTTTCATTTTTCTGATTTTTTTTGAATTTTATGCCCATATATTTGAATCTTGGTCAAATCATATGTTTGACAAAGATTTAAACAAGTTTAAATTGTGAAAATGAAAAGGTAAGCATGGATCCTTATTAGTCACACTCTAAATTAAATCTTTTGGGAGGTTCTTGAAATTTCCATGTTTGAAACCCAAAACCACTTCTCTTCATGATTGACTTCATAAGAAAGAGTTTAGGGTTTTAGGGGTAGATATATACATGATTTTTCTGGTTTGAATATGTCTAGACCTGGTTTATCAACTTGAATGCTTACTATACATATGACATATATAAGAATGCTATGTGCTTTGGTTTTTCATTCTCTTTTGATTTTTTTTCTAAATTTTTATGCCCATTTGAATCTTGGTCAAAATCTTTGGTTTGACAAGGATTTAAACAAGTTTAAAACATGAAAATGAAAAAGGGAAGTCTGTATATCCTTCTTTTAGTAACTCTAAAATGGAAGCTTTTGGGATGTTCTTGAAATTTCCATGTTTGAAACCGAAAACGACTTCCCTTCATGCTAGACTTCATAAGATCGACAGGGGGTAACGTAGATACATGATTTGTCTGGTTTGGATATATCTAGACCTTGTTAATTTATCAACTTGAATGCTTACCATATGACATAAGAAGACAATGTGATTTGGTTTTTCAATTTTCTGATTTTTTTGAATATTGTGCCCACCCATTTGTATCTTCATGAAATCCTAGGTTTTACCAAGATAATTTAAACAAGTTTAAAACATGAAAACGAAAAGGGAAACATGTAACCTTCTCAGTCACTCTAAAATGAAGTTTTTGGGAGGTTTTTGAAATTTCCATGTTTGAAACCCAAAACCACTTCTCTTCATGCTTGACTTCATAAGACAAAGTTTAGGGTTAGGGGGTATAGATACATGATTTGTATGGTTTGAATATGTCCAAACCTTGTTTATCAACTTGAATATGCTTACTATATGACATAAGAAGACTATGTACTTTGGTTTTTCATTTTTCTGATTTTTTTAATTTTCTGCACATTTGAATCATATCTTGGTCAAATCCTAGGTTTGACCAAGATTTAGACAAGTTTAACACGTGAAAACGAATAAGTAAGCCTGGATCCTTCTTAGTCACTCTAAAATGAAGCTTTTGGGAGGTTCTTGAAATTTCCATGTTTGAAACCCAAAACCACTTCTCTTCATGATTGACTGAGTTTAATTATATAGGGTTTTAGGGGTAGATATATACATGATTTTTCTGGTTTGAATATATATGTCTAGAGACCTTGTTTATCAACTTGAATGCTTACTATACATATGACATATCTAAGAATGCTATGTGCTTTGGTTTTTCATTCTTTTGATTTTTTTTCTGAATTTTTAGGGCCATTTGAATCTTGGTCAAATCATTGGTTTGGCCAAGATTTAAACAAGTTTAAAACATGAAAATGAAAAGGGAAGTCTATATCCTTCTTAGTCACTCTAAAATGAAGCTTTTGGGATGTTCTTGAAATTTCAATGTTTGAAACCCAAAACGACTTCCCTTCATGCTAGACTTCATAAGATCGAAAGGGGGTAGATACATGATTTGTCTGGTTTGGATATATCTAGACCTTGTTTATCAACTTGATTGCTTACGATATGACATAAGAAGACTATGTGATTTGGTTTTTCATTTTTCTGATTTTTTTGAACATTGTGCCCACCCATTTGTATCTTCATGAAATCCTAGGTTTGACCAAGCTAATTTAAACAAGTTTAAAACATGAAAATGAAAAGGGAAGCATGTAACCTTCTCAGTCACTCTAAAGTGAAGTTTTTGGGAGGTTTTTGAAATTTCCATGTTTTGAAACCCAAAACCACTTCTCTTCATGCTTGACTTCATAAGACAAAGTTTAGGGTTAGGGGGTATATATAGATACATGATTTGTATGGTTTGAATATGTCCAAACCTTTTGTTTATCAACTTGAATATGCTTACTATATGACATAAGAAGACTATGTACTTTGGTTTTTCATTTTTCTGATTTTTTTAATTTTCTGCGCATTTGAATCATATCTTGGTCAAATCCTAGGTTTTACCAAGATTTAGACAAGTTTAACACGTGAAAACGAATAAGTAAGCCTGGATCCTTCTTATTCACTCTAAAATGAAGCTTTTGGGAGGTTCTTGAAATTTCCATGTTTGAAACCCAAAACCACTTCTCTTCATGATTGACTGAGTTTAATTAGGGTTTTAGGGGTAGATATATACATGATTTTTCTGGTTTGAATATATATGTCTAGACCTTGTTTATCAACTTGAATGCTTACTATACATATGACATAAGAATGCTATGTGCTTTGGTTTTTCATTCTTTTGATTTTTTTCTGAATTTTTAGGGCCATTTGAATCTTGGTCAAATCCTTGGTTTGACCAAGATTTAAACAAGTTTAAAACATGAAAATGAAAAGGGAAGTCTGTATCCTTCTTAGTCACTCTAAAATGAAGCTTTTGGGATGTTCTTGAAATTTCAATGTTTGAAACCCAAAACGACTTCCCTTCATGCTAGACTTCATAAGATCGAAAGGGGGTAGATACACGATTTGTCTGGTTTGGATATATCTAGACCTTGTTTATCAACTTGATTGCTTACGATATGACATAAGAAGACTATGTGATTTGGTTTTCCATTTTTCTGATTTTTTTAATTTTTTGCCCACCCATTTGTATCTTCGTCAAATCCTAGGTTTGACCAAGATAATTAAAACAAGTTTTATAAAACATGAAAATGAAAAGGGAAGCATGTATCCTTCTTAGGCACTCTAAAATGAAGCTTTTGGGAGGTTTTTGAAATTTACATGTTTGAAACCCAAAACCACATCTCTTCACATGCTTGACTTCATAAGACAGAGTTTAGGGGTTAGGGGTATAGATACATGATTTGTCTGGTTTGAATGTGTCTAGACATTGTTTATCAACTTTAATGCTTACTATATGACATAAGAAAAATAATGTCATGTAAATGAGTTAACTTGGATTTCCTACCCTTGAATCCATAGGAAACTTTGTTCTAATGCACTATAATAATCAACCGAGTTTTTACACCAACAGGTCTGTCACTTACGTGTGGTGCCCACGCGTGAGGTCCCACACTTCAGTGAGCACAAGTCACGTGCAATAGGTACGCAAACTCCCAGCCATCTTCTTTGTCAAGAGAAGACGCATCAGGATGCGTATTGGAAGTCTGTGGGTCCTTCTGGATCCTTCGGTTGTCCCTCTCACAAAAAAAACAAATCTCTCTCATTCTCGGCCTCGCTCGACTCGCTCGCTCGCTCGCTCGCACCTCCTGCTCACTGACAAACCCTGCACAAAAGTCAACATCATCACCCGAAAAAGGGGAGACACCATAATTCTCTCCCTTCTTCTCTCCTTCCGAGTGATCCCTCTTCCTCCGAGTTTCACTCGACGGGCAAACACACTTTTTTTAATTTTCTGCCCATTTGAATCTTGGTCAAATCCTAGGTTTGACCAAGATTTAAACAAGTTTAAAACATGAAAATAAAATGGTAAGCATGGATCCTTCTTAGTCTCCTAAAATGAAGTTTTTTTTTTGAAATTTCCATGTTTGAAACCAAAAACCACTTCTCTTCATGCTTGACTTCATAAGACATAGTTTAGGGTTAGGGGTAGATATATACATGATTTTTCTGGTTTGAATATGTCTAGACCTTGTTTATCAACTTGAATGCTAGCTTACTATATATGACATAAGAATGCTATGTGCTTTGGTTTTTCATTCTTTTGATTTTTTCTGAATTTTTATGCCCATTTGAATCTTGGTCAAATCCTAGGTTTGACCAAGATTTAAACAAGTTTAAAACATGAAAATGAGAAGGGAAGCATGTATCCTTCTTAGTCACTCTAATTAAAATGAAGATTTTGGGAGGTTTTTGAAATTTCCATGTTTGAAACCAAAAACCACGTCTCTTCATGCTTGACTTCATAAGATATATAGAGTTTAATTAGGGGTTAGGGGTATAGATACATGATTTGTTTGGTTTGAATATGTCTAGACCTTGTTTAACAACTTGAATGCTTACTATATGCCATAAGAAGACTATTACTTTGGTTTTTAATTTTTTTGATTTTTTAAAATTTTCTGCCAATTTGAATCTTGGTCAAATCATAGGTTTGACAAAGATTTAAACAAGTTTAAATTGTGAAAATGAAAAGGTAAGCATGGATCCTTATTAGTCACTCTAAATTAAATCTTTTGGGAGGTTCTTGAAATTTCCATGTTTGAAACCCAAAACCACTTCTCTTCATGATTGACTTCATAAGAAAGAGTTTAGGGTTTTAGGGGTAGGTATATACATGATTTTTCTGGTTTGAATATGTCTAGACCTGTTTATCAACTTGAATGCTTACTATACATATGACATATATAAGAATGCTATGTGCTTTGGTTTTTCATTCTTTTGATTTTTTTCTGAATTTTTAGGGCCATTTGAATCTTGGTCAAATCCTTGGTTTGACCAAGATTTAAACAAGTTTAAAACATGAAAATGAAAAGGGAAGTCTGTATCCTTCTTAGTCACTCTAAAATGAAGCTTTTGGGATGTTCTTGAAATTTCAATGTTTGAAACCCAAAACGACTTCCCTTCATGCTAGACTTCATAAGATCGAAAGGGGGTAGATACACGATTTGTCTGGTTTGGATATATCTAGACCTTGTTTATCAACTTGATTGCTTACGATATGACATAAGAAGACTATGTGATTTGGTTTTCCATTTTTCTGATTTTTTTATTTTTTTGCCCACCCATTTGTATCTTCGTCAAATCCTAGGTTTGACCAAGATAATTAAAACAAGTTTTATAAAACATGAAAATGAAAAGGGAAGCATGTATCCTTCTTAGGCACTCTAAAATGAAGCTTTTGGGAGGTTTTTGAAATTTACATGTTTGAAACCCAAAACCACATCTCTTCACATGCTTGACTTCATAAGACAGAGTTTAGGGGTTAGGGGTATAGATACATGATTTGTCTGGTTTGAATGTGTCTAGACATTGTTTATCAACTTTAATGCTTACTATATGACATAAGAAAAATAATGTCATGTAAATGAGTTAACTTGGATTTCCTACCCTTGAATCCATAGGAAACTTTGTTCTAATGCACTATAATAATCAACCGAGTTTTTACACCAACAGGTCTGTCACTTACGTGTGGTGCCCACGCGTGAGGTCCCACACTTCAGTGAGCACAAGTCACGTGCAATAGGTACGCAAACTCCCAGCCATCTTCTTTGTCAAGAGAAGACGCATCAGATGCGTATTGGAAGTCTGTGGGTCCTTCTGGATCCTTCGGTTGTCCCTCTCACACAAAAAAAACAAATCTCTCTCATTCTCGGCCTCGCTCGACTCGCTCGCTCGCTCGCTCGCACCTCCTGCTCACTGACAAACCCTGCACAAAAGTCAACATCATCACCCGAAAAAGGGGAGACACCATAATTCTCTCCCTTCTTCTCTCCTTCCGAGTGATCCCTCTTCCTCCGAGTTTCACTCGACGGGCAAACACACTTTTTTTAATTTTCTGCCCATTTGAATCTTGGTCAAATCCTAGGTTTGACCAAGATTTAAACAAGTTTAAAACATGAAAATAAAATGGTAAGCATGGATCCTTCTTAGTCTCCCGAAAATGAAGTTTTTTTTTTTGAAATTTCCATGTTTGAAACCAAAAACCACTTCTCTTCATGCTTGACTTCATAAGACATAGTTTAGGGTTAGGGGTAGATATATACATGATTTTTCTGGTTTGAATATGTCTAGACCTTGTTTATCAACTTGAATGCTAGCTTACTATATATGACATAAGAATGCTATGTGCTTTGGTTTTTCATTCTTTTGATTTTTTTCTGAATTTTTATGCCCATTTGAATCTTGGTCGAATCCTAGGTTTGACCAAGATTTAAACAAGTTTAAAACATGAAAATGAGAAGGGAAGCATGTATCCTTCTTAGTCACTCTAATTAAAATGAAGATTTTGGGAGGTTTTTGAAATTTCCATGTTTGAAACCAAAAACCACGTCTCTTCATGCTTGACTTCATAAGATATATAGAGTTTAATTAGGGGTTAGGGGTATAGATACATGATTTGTTTGGTTTGAATATGTCTAGACCTTGTTTAACAACTTGAATGCTTACTATATGCCATAAGAAGACTATTACTTTGGTTTTTAATTTTTTTGATTTTTTAAAATTTTCTGCCAATTTGAATCTTGGTCAAATCATAGGTTTGACAAAGATTTAAACAAGTTTAAATTGTGAAAATGAAAAGGTAAGCATGGATCCTTATTAGTCACTCTAAATTAAATCTTTTGGGAGGTTCTTGAAATTTCCATGTTTGAAACCCAAAACCACTTCTCTTCATGATTGACTTCATAAGAAAGAGTTTAGGGTTTTAGGGGTAGGTATATACATGATTTTTCTGGTTTGAATATGTCTAGACCTGGTTTATCAACTTGAATGCTTACTATACATATGACATATATAAGAATGCTATGTGCTTTGGTTTTTCATTCTTTTGATTTTTTTCTGAATTTTTAGGGCCATTTGAATCTTGGTCAAATCCTTGGTTTGACCAAGATTTAAACAAGTTTAAAACATGAAAATGAAAAGGGAAGTCTGTATCCTTCTTAGTCACTCTAAAATGAAGCTTTTGGGATGTTCTTGAAATTTCAATGTTTGAAACCCAAAACGACTTCCCTTCATGCTAGACTTCATAAGATCGAAAGGGGGTAGATACACGATTTGTCTGGTTTGGATATATCTAGACCTTGTTTATCAACTTGATTGCTTACGATATGACATAAGAAGACTATGTGATTTGGTTTTCCATTTTTCTGATTTTTTTATTTTTTTGCCCACCCATTTGTATCTTCGTCAAATCCTAGGTTTGACCAAGATAATTAAAACAAGTTTTATAAAACATGAAAATGAAAAGGGAAGCATGTATCCTTCTTAGGCACTCTAAAATGAAGCTTTTGGGAGGTTTTTGAAATTTACATGTTTGAAACCCAAAACCACATCTCTTCACATGCTTGACTTCATAAGACAGAGTTTAGGGGTTAGGGGTATAGATACATGATTTGTCTGGTTTGAATGTGTCTAGACATTGTTTATCAACTTTAATGCTTACTATATGACATAAGAAAAATAATGTCATGTAAATGAGTTAACTTGGATTTCCTACCCTTGAATCCATAGGAAACTTTGTTCTAATGCACTATAATAATCAACCGAGTTTTTACACCAACAGGTCTGTCACTTACGTGTGGTGCCCACGCGTGAGGTCCCACACTTCAGTGAGCACAAGTCACGTGCAATAGGTACGCAAACTCCCAGCCATCTTCTTTGTCAAGAGAAGACGCATCAGATGCGTATTGGAAGTCTGTGGGTCCTTCTGGATCCTTCGGTTGTCCCTCTCACAAAAAAAAAACAAATCTCTCTCATTCTCGGCCTCGCTCGACTCGCTCGCTCGCTCGCTCGCTCGCACCTCCTGCTCACTGACAAACCCTGCACAAAAGTCAACATCATCACCCGAAAAAGGGGAGACACCATAATTCTCTCCCTTCTTCTCTCCTTCCGAGTGATCCCTCTTCCTCCGAGTTTCACTCGACGGGCAAACACACTTTTTTTAATTTTCTGCCCATTTGAATCTTGGTCAAATCCTAGGTTTGACCAAGATTTAAACAAGTTTAAAACATGAAAATAAAATGGTAAGCATGGATCCTTCTTAGTCTCCCGAAAATGAAGTTTTTTTTTTGAAATTTCCATGTTTGAAACCAAAAACCACTTCTCTTCATGCTTGACTTCATAAGACATAGTTTAGGGTTAGGGGTAGATATATACATGATTTTTCTGGTTTGAATATATATGTCTAGACCTTGTTTATCAACTTGAATGCTAGCTTACTATATATGACATAAGAATGCTATGTGCTTTGGTTTTTCATTCTTTTGATTTTTTCTGAATTTTTATGCCCATTTGAATCTTGGTCGAATCCTAGGTTTGACCAAGATTTAAACAAGTTTAAAACATGAAAATGAGAAGGGAAGCATGTATCCTTCTTAGTCACTCTAATTAAAATGAAGATTTTGGGAGGTTTTTGAAATTTCCATGTTTGAAACCAAAAACCACGTCTCTTCATGCTTGACTTCATAAGATATATAGAGTTTAATTAGGGGTTAGGGGTATAGATACATGATTTGTTTGGTTTGAATATGTCTAGACCTTGTTTAACAACTTGAATGCTTACTATATGCCATAAGAAGACTATTACTTTGGTTTTTAATTTTTTTGATTTTTTAAAATTTTCTGCCAATTTGAATCTTGGTCAAATCATAGGTTTGACAAAGATTTAAACAAGTTTAAATTGTGAAAATGAAAAGGTAAGCATGGATCCTTATTAGTCACTCTAAATTAAATCTTTTGGGAGGTTCTTGAAATTTCCATGTTTGAAACCCAAAACCACTTCTCTTCATGATTGACTTCATAAGAAAGAGTTTAGGGTTTTAGGGGTAGGTATATACATGATTTTTCTGGTTTGAATATGTCTAGACCTGGTTTATCAACTTGAATGCTTACTATACATATGACATATATAAGAATGCTATGTGCTTTGGTTTTTCATTCTTTTGATTTTTTTCTGAATTTTTAGGGCCATTTGAATCTTGGTCAAATCCTTGGTTTGACCAAGATTTAAACAAGTTTAAAACATGAAAATGAAAAGGGAAGTCTGTATCCTTCTTAGTCACTCTAAAATGAAGCTTTTGGGATGTTCTTGAAATTTCAATGTTTGAAACCCAAAACGACTTCCCTTCATGCTAGACTTCATAAGATCGAAAGGGGGTAGATACACGATTTGTCTGGTTTGGATATATCTAGACCTTGTTTATCAACTTGATTGCTTACGATATGACATAAGAAGACTATGTGATTTGGTTTTCCATTTTTCTGATTTTTTTATTTTTTTGCCCACCCATTTGTATCTTCGTCAAATCCTAGGTTTGACCAAGATAATTAAAACAAGTTTTATAAAACATGAAAATGAAAAGGGAAGCATGTATCCTTCTTAGGCACTCTAAAATGAAGCTTTTGGGAGGTTTTTGAAATTTACATGTTTGAAACCCAAAACCACATCTCTTCACATGCTTGACTTCATAAGACAGAGTTTAGGGGTTAGGGGTATAGATACATGATTTGTCTGGTTTGAATGTGTCTAGACATTGTTTATCAACTTTAATGCTTACTATATGACATAAGAAAAATAATGTCATGTAAATGAGTTAACTTGGATTTCCTACCCTTGAATCCATAGGAAACTTTGTTCTAATGCACTATAATAATCAACCGAGTTTTTACACCAACAGGTCTGTCACTTACGTGTGGTGCCCACGCGTGAGGTCCCACACTTCAGTGAGCACAAGTCACGTGCAATAGGTACGCAAACTCCCAGCCATCTTCTTTGTCAAGAGAAGACGCATCAGGATGCGTATTGGAAGTCTGTGGGTCCTTCTGGATCCTTCGGTTGTCCCTCTCACAAAAAAACAAATCTCTCTCATTCTCGGCCTCGCTCGACTCGCTCGCTCGCTCGCCGCTCGCACCTCCTGCTCACTGACAAACCCTGCACAAAAGTCAACATCATCACCCGAAAAAGGGGAGACACCATAATTCTCTCCCTTCTTCTCTCCTTCCGAGTGATCCCTCTTCCTCCGAGTTTCACTCGACGGGCAAACACACTTTTTTTAATTTTCTGCCCATTTGAATCTTGGTCAAATCCTAGGTTTGACCAAGATTTAAACAAGTTTAAAACATGAAAATAAAATGGTAAGCATGGATCCTTCTTAGTCTCCCGAAAATGAAGTTTTTTTTTTGAAATTTCCATGTTTGAAACCAAAAACCACTTCTCTTCATGCTTGACTTCATAAGACATAGTTTAGGGTTAGGGGTAGATATATACATGATTTTTCTGGTTTGAATATATATGTCTAGACCTTGTTTATCAACTTGAATGCTAGCTTACTATATATGACATAAGAATGCTATGTGCTTTGGTTTTTCATTCTTTTGATTTTTTCTGAATTTTTATGCCCATTTGAATCTTGGTCGAATCCTAGGTTTGACCAAGATTTAAACAAGTTTAAAACATGAAAATGAGAAGGGAAGCATGTATCCTTCTTAGTCACTCTAATTAAAATGAAGATTTTGGGAGGTTTTTGAAATTTCCATGTTTGAAACCAAAAACCACGTCTCTTCATGCTTGACTTCATAAGATATATAGAGTTTAATTAGGGGTTAGGGGTATAGATACATGATTTGTTTGGTTTGAATATGTCTAGACCTTGTTTAACAACTTGAATGCTTACTATATGCCATAAGAAGACTATTACTTTGGTTTTTATTTTTTTTGATTTTTTAAAATTTTCTGCCAATTTGAATCTTGGTCAAATCATAGGTTTGACAAAGATTTAAACAAGTTTAAATTGTGAAAATGAAAAGGTAAGCATGGATCCTTATTAGTCACTCTAAATTAAATCTTTTGGGAGGTTCTTGAAATTTCCATGTTTGAAACCCAAAACCACTTCTCTTCATGATTGACTTCATAAGAAAGAGTTTAGGGTTTTAGGGGTAGGTATATACATGATTTTTCTGGTTTGAATATGTCTAGACCTGGTTTATCAACTTGAATGCTTACTATACATATGACATATATAAGAATGCTATGTGCTTTGGTTTTTCATTCTTTTGATTTTTTTCTGAATTTTTATGCCCATTTGAATCTTGGTCGAATCCTAGGTTTGACCAAGATTTAAACAAGTTTAAAACATGAAAATGAAAAGGGAAGCATGTAACCTTCTCAGTCACTCTAAAATGAAGTTTTTGGGAGGTTTTTGAAATTTCCATGTTTGAAACCCAAAACCACGTCTCTTCATGCTTGACTTCATAATTAGACAAAG
Organism: Lolium multiflorum; assembly: GCA_030979885.1. NCBI lineage: Eukaryota > Viridiplantae > Streptophyta > Magnoliopsida > Poales > Poaceae > Lolium > Lolium multiflorum. Next base: position 197,579,968 of record CM061747.1, read on the forward strand.
TTTAGGGTTAGGGGGTATATATAGATACATGATTTGTATGGTTTGAATATGTCCAAACCTTGTTTATCAACTTGAATATGCTTACTATATGACATAAGAAGACTATGTACTTTGGTTTTTCATTTTTCTGATTTTTTTATTTTTCTGCGCATTTGAATCATATCTTGGTCAAATCCTAGGTTTGACCAAGATTTAGACAAGTTTAACACGTGAAAACGAATAAGTAAGCCCGGATCCTTCTTAGTCACTCTAAAATGAAGGTTTTGGGAGGTTCTTGAAATTTCCATGTTTGAAACCCAAAACCACTTCTCTTCATGATTGACTGAGTTTAATTAGGGTTTTAGGGGTAGATATATACATGATTTTTCTGGTTTGAATATATATGTCTAGACCTTGTTTATCAACTTGAATGCTAGCTTACTATATATGACATAAGAATGCTATGTGCTTTGGTTTTTCATTCTTTTGATTTTTTTCTGAATTTTTATGCCCATTTGAATCTTGGTCGAATCCTAGGTTTGACCAAGATTTAAACAAGTTTAAAACATGAAAATGAGAAGGGAAGCATGTATCCTTCTTAGTCACTCTAATTAAAATGAAGATTTTGGGAGGTTTTTGAAATTTCCATGTTTGAAACCAAAAACCACGTCTCTTCATGCTTGACTTCATAAGATATATAGAGTTTAATTAGGGGTTATTAGGGGTATAGATACATGATTTGTTTGGTTTAAATATGTCTAGACCTTGTTTAACAACTTGAATGCTTACTATATGCCATAAGAAGACTATGTACTTTGGTTTTTAATTTTTTTGATTTTTTAAACTTTTCTGCCAATTTGTATCTTGGTCAAATCCTAGGTTTGACCAAGATTTAAACAAGTTTAAGACGTGAAAATAAAATGGTAAGCATGGATCCTTCTTAGTCTCCCTAAAATGAAGCTTTTGGTTTTTTTTTTAAATTTCCAGGTTTGAAACCCAAAACCACTTCTCTTCATGCTTGACTTCATAAGACAAAGTTTAGGGTTTTAGGGGTAGATATATACATGATTTTTCTGGTTTGAATATGTCTAGCCCTTGTTTATCAACTTGAATGCTTACTATACATATGACATAAGAATGCTATGTGCTTTGGTTTTTCATTCTCTTTTGATTTTTTTCTAAATTTTTAGGCCCATTTGAATCTTGGTCAAATCCTTGGTTTGACCAAGATTTAAACAAGTTTAAAACATGAAAATAAAAAAGGAAGTCTGTATCCTTCTTAGTCACTCTAAAATGGAAGCTTTTGGGATGTTCTTGAAATTACCATGTTTGAAACCGAAAACGACTTCCCTTCATGCTAGACTTCATAAGATCGACAGGGGGTAGATACATGATTTGTCTGGTTTGGATATATCTAGACCTTGTTAATTTATCAACTTGAATGCTTACGATATGACATAAGAAGACAATGTGATTTGGTTTTTCATTTTTCTGATTTTTTTGAATATTGTACGTGCCCACCCATTTGTATCTTCATCAAATCCTAGGTTTGACCAGGATTTAAACAAGTTTAAAACATGAAATGAAAAGATAAGCCTGGATCCTTCTTAGTCACTCTAAAATGAAGCTTTCGGGAGGTTCTTGAAATTTCCATGTTTGAAACCCAAAACCACTTCTCTTCATGATTGACTTCATAAGACAGAGTTTAGGGTTTTAGGGGTAGATATATACATGATTTTTCTGGTTTGAATATATATGTCTAGACCTTGTTTATCAACTTGAATGCTTACTATATATATGACATAAGAATGCTATATATGTGCTTTGGTTGTTCATTCTTTTGATTTTTTCTGATTTTTTAGGCCCATTTGAATCTTGGTCAAATCCTAGGTTTGACCATGATTTAAACAAGTTTAAAACATGAAAATGAAAAGGTAAGCATGGATCCTTCTTAGTCACTCTAAAATGAAGCTTTTGGGATGTTCTTGAAATTTCCATGTTTGAAACCCAAAACGACTTCGATCTCTTTATGCTAGATTTCATAAGACTGAGTTTTAGGGGTTAGGGGGTAGATACATGATTTGTCTAGTTTGAATATGTACATAGTACTCCCTCTATAGGAACTTGGAGAAAGCAACTGTTGTGCCACACAATTTTGTTGTTTTCCTATTTTTCTTTCATGAAGCTTTACGATGTGGTTCGTGTGTGGGGATCAAGCTCGTAATCTCGTTTCAATTACACAACCAACTACTCTGCTCATCCTTGCATGTAATTAACCAATATAGGAATTTGATTCCACGGAACTTTTTCAGTACATAAGTCTCCTCCTTAACTCCTCTAGTCTCTACCAAGCCGGCCGCCTCGCTACTTCCCTAGCTTCCTCCCTACAGCACACCTCGCCCCCGTACGCGAGCTAGGTCCAGCCGGAGATGGGGCACAGCCGCCCCCGCTGGAAGAATGCTCAGAGGAAGTCCGGGCAGGAGGACAAGGGTGACGCCATCCCGGATGAACTTCTCGGGCTGGTGTTCCTGCGCCTCACCTCGCCTCTGGATCTCGTCCGCGCCGCGTTCGCCTGCAGGAGCTGGCGCAAGGTCATCGCGGCGGAGGACTTCCGTGTCCTCTCCGCTCGCCACGGCGCGCCATCCTCCATAGTCGCCGGCCACTACCACATCAGCTTCTCCCATTGTCACTATCGGCCGTCTGGCTTGCTGCCCCACTTCGTTCCCTCTTCCTCGTCATGTTGGGCCGGGGTCGCCGCAAATAATCTCGCGCTCGACTTCCTCCCACGGGCGCCAAACGGCGACCTCAGTTTGGAGCTCGCCGACTCTCGGGGCGGCCTCCTACTCCTTGCGGACTTCGACCACACCGAACACGGAAAGCCTTTCGAGCAGCCTTCACGTCTCGTCGTCTGCGATCCCCTGGCAGGTCAGTACGTGACGGTCCCTCCACCCCCTGCTGTTTCGCACACAACATTCGTAAGCTTGTTCCTGGGCGCCGCCCTCCATGGCGAGGACGCTGCGGCGCGCATCAGTCTGTCAAATTACAGGGTGACGTGCCTGATCTATCATGACGGCATCTGCAAGACCTGCGTGTTCTCGCCTGGCCCTGGTGGCCACGCTTGGACCTCCTCCGGCGCCATCGTGCCTCTCCACGCCACGCACACAGGCCGGTCGGATATCCTCTTTGTGGGGTGCAACGCCCGTTTCTTCCAGTGGTACGTGTTCGGTGGGCTCGGAAACTTCATTCTTGCTCTCGACAGAGAATCCGGCGAGCTCTCACGCTTCGAGAGAGCTCGAGACGAGGACTGGCTTCACACCGTGCCGATTGAGATGCTGGGCGGGCCCTCGCGCGTGCTGAATTGGTACGTGCTAGAGCTTCCGTGGCCACCTACCTTCCGAGCTTGCTTATCCTAGGATTCTGGCTTCCTGGGTTGGATTAGTGTCGGCCATGGTGTCGTCGACATGGTCTGGAGGTTGAAGACGAAGGGCATCTCAAGGATTTTGTTGTAATTTCGTTTTTTTTCAGGTGTTTTGTACTATTTGATGTTTCTCTTAATGCCAGAGGGTTTATTTGCACTAGTCATACTTGACATAGCTGTACGTTTTGAAGATTAACTTGTTCATCATGATCCGAACTTCTCATACTCTTAATGCCAGAGGGTTTATTTGCACTAGTCATACTTGACATAACTTCGAACTTGTTTTGAGTAATACGTAGTATGGTATACTAGAATAGGAGGAGTAACACTTTTCGCATTTGGGCCAAATATAAAGTACTACCTCCATTTCAAGGAATAAGGCGCACGCGTACTCCAAGACGTATCTTTTGGTCAGATTACCTTGACCATTGAATTGACAAGACAACACACAGAGCATTGGGGCGTGCTCGATGGTGCTAGCTGCGGCTATACAGACATGTGATAGGCATCGCGGAAGCGTCGCAAATAGAAAACAAATCATATTTTTTTGGGGAGGATGTTTTGGCTCCTGGTTTGCGTATGCTCCCTTTAGTTTGAACTGCAACATCTATATATTTTGAAATGTAAAAAAAATCCAAACAAAAAATTAATCTTTTCATCTTCACATGCTAAGAGCGCATAAAGTCTTTCCATAAAAAACTAAATTGTCGTTTGGGCTATGTAAAAAAGATAAAATTTATTGCTAAAAATAAAGCTGTTTACATCAACCACAAAAAATATCGGCTTTTCACGAAACTACACGAACACACATAGATTATCGAGAAGTACATGCGGATTTTTTTGTTAGAATTTTTTGAAAATTAAAAATATGTTTTTTTGGGTCGAGGTAGCATATCCGCCCAATAGCCGAATTAAATTTCCGATTTTTTTGGACTGACAATTTCATCGGGAAGACATGGATGCGCGCAGACGGCGTGCAAGGCAAGGCATCGATTTGACCGGACGTACTTAGGGCAGGTCAGGCTGCCAGCGTACTTATTCCGGCCAGGTGAGGTACTAGAACTCAAAGTCCTCCTCAGCGTCTCTCCTCTCTCTCTGTCTTTATTGAGTGTACTAGCGCGCAGGGACTCAAAGTCAGGGAAATGTTTGAGATGCAAAGTAAGAGAATATTTACCAGTATAATTGGTTGATTAGAAGATTAAGTGGTGAAATCACAACAGATTGGAGCAGTACATGGTGGAAACCGCAAAATATCCTTCCAAATGGTGTTTTTGTGCAACATACGAAGTATGAGGTGGTGGAACTTGAGGCCAGTGACTTTACTTACTCCAAAATGCAACTTTACGTACATGAGCCATCGGATCAAGATCCAACGGACACAGTTGATCCAGAATTTGTAGTCACATTTTAAGTTGCTCGAAAAAAATCGAAAACATTACAGTAAGATATATATCTTTCTTAAGTATTCTGGTAAAGTTTTACTTCATTTGAAAATTGAGTTTAATTTTAAGTTTAAAATTTGGATCAACCATGTGCGTTGGATCTTGATCGAATGACTCACGTACAAGTCGCCAGTGAAGTTACTGGATCTCGTTCCTTGGTGGAATCTGCAATTCCCTCCCATATATATACTATACAAGTCGAAGACTACGACCCTCTATCCCTATCTCCTTCACATTTAGAATCGTTGGGCATGGAGGTCCCCCCTGGTAGCTTTAGATCGAGCTTTTGTCGACGATGCTAATTTGAGAAGACTGCTCACCTACGGTTTGTGCTCTCAATCCGCACAACCTCCATTTTGGCGGGTTAGTACTTTCTTCACTAGGTTCATCAAGATGTATTTTAATTTGGGCTAACAGTCGTGTTAATTTCCTTGTATTAAGCAGTGCTGTTCGTGCAAGAAGGTTGCATGCGACAGCTGCGCTAGGAACCTGCCCGGTGGCGCGTGCCCGGGATGCCAGGGCGTCTTCCAAGGTGAAAGTCCTCCATCTGAAAGCATGTACTTTTCCCGTGAATGTGTTATGGAAAAGAATGTGGTGAGAAGAACGTTCATCTGCGGTTTGTGCTCTCAAATCGCACGACGTCCACTATAACGGGTTAGTACTTTCTTCACTAGGTTCCACCCAACTATATTTTTCTTTGGGCCAACAGTCATGTAAATTTCCTTGTATTAAGCAGTGCATTCGCATGGGGGAGGGACATCACATTGCATGCGGAAGCTGCTTAAGAAACCTACCCAGTCTCGTGTGCCCGAACTGCGACGGCATCTACGAAGAGGATGAGGATTTAAGTAGATTTGCCTCCTTGTTGAAGGTGGATTGCAGCAACGATGGTTGCGACATGAGCGGCGACTTGCTCGAATACTTTCAACATGAGGTGACGTGCCCGCATGCGCCAACGAGACGGTAGGTGGTTGATCTTGCCGGTCTCGATGGAGAAGATGATCGCGCTTTGAGGCTAATCTGAGCTCGGTGGAGAAGGACCGGATGGAGTTTCCTTTTCTAGAACTAGAGTTCTTTTTGTACTTTTGGATGTCTTGTCTGTAGTTTCCTTTTACTTGGAGGGTCCTCCTAGCTTAATTGCAGTCTGTAATCCCACCGTCATCATAATATAAAAGCAGTGTCGCGAGGTCCTTCGGGACATTTCTGTGTTCAAAAAATGTATGATTTTAGACATGTCGTCTATTTATGTGTGCGATGTTGTATCATCTATTACCGTGATTAGTTTGAACGTGTCCATGTCCTAGAACAAAACTTCGGCATGATGTACTTGTATGTTTAATTGAATTCGACCAAGTATAATGTGGAACCGATCATTGCGAGCATATGGAGATTGCGAACCGGTAATTGACAGGTGGTACATGCTCTATCTTAGTCTTGTTTATCTAATGGTAATTGCAATTTATGCGGTACTGAAATAATTAGTTTTAGTTATAAACAGGGACTCTTCGGACGGGGGCTCCTTTTCAAACAAGACCGGGGAGATTTATGAAGTGCTAGAAGGGAACAAATTACTACATGAGTGTTTTGCGTGAAATGGTTAAAATTTGTAGTGGCAGATTGCCGCCAATGCAATTTTTCATGTGGTTGATATGGTAGGATGGACATTTCAAAATTTCACGAATTATTTCGGTTTGTGACCATATATTAAATTAGTTCTGGGCTCATTTCCATATAATTTGAAATTTCAACGCGAAGTACACGAAGTACAATTAAAAAAGGGGAAACTATATATACGTGATGTGCACTAAATGTGTGGTACCCCCCAAAAAATGACCAAACATATGCGTTGCATCCAAGTACGTAACACCCATATGGCAAACGAAAGCATTGAGTAGTTGTTTGTGATGTAAGTAATCTACATATATATCAAAATACCAAACATGGCACACCAAAATATTTTTTAGAAGAACTTACCAGATTTTGGCACCATGCATGTTGGAGTTTTTTTTTGACAGAATCCATCTTGGAGTTCGCATGGCTCTCTTCCGAAGTGAGAGGTGAGTTGGTTAATGCTAGAACCATGGCAAACTTCCGAATGTTAGTAATTTATCATGGATTCATCATTTGTGATGAAATACCTAGGAACAATGCCAAACATGACCTACCTATGTTCTTGAGAATATTCCCTTTCACCGATTTTGGCACCATGTGTGTTTTTAAGTACGTTTGCATGCCTTCTTGATTGGTTATTAAAATACCATGTCAAACTGTCGATACATGGAAAATTCCTTTGCTACAATCAAATAAACTTCGGGCTCCTTTTATTCAAAGGAATATGGAGGGCGTAGGAATATGAAAGGTGCATGATTGGAATGTTATGCCAAGTTGAATCCTATAGGAACATGATGTGTCTTTGATTGTGGCAAAGGAACTTTTCCATGAGGTATTAGCTAATGGTTTTTTTCCTATAAGATTTGCACTACAAGATTCCTATATGAATAGTTCCTATGAATCAAATGACTTGTATAGGAATTTTTCCCATAAGAACCGAATCCAACATAATTCCTATGACAATCATATGAATCAAAGGAGCACGATTCCCATAGGATTGAAGTAGACATGACATCGCAATTCTATGATTTTCCTTTTCCTATACTTTCCATTTCCTATGAACCAAAGGAGGCCTAACTAGTTGGCCATACTGAAACAATTGCCAAATAAATGCCGTGCATCCTATGGCCCCCGTGAGTTTGACCTAAATTTGAAATCATGGTAAAAGGTGCTTAAAATAGGCAAATAAAAGCATGTAGTCAATTTTTTTTAGGATGTAGTACTACCTAGGGAAAATACCAAACATGCCATAATGCAAACTGTGTTTTAGAGAGTAGCCCTTCAAAAAAGTTGGCATCCACTTGTTGATTTTGCCATCGACATGACAAAATAACTGATCAGATGACCAAGTGGTAAAAATTGCAACAGATTAGACCACCACATGGTGGAAACTGCTAAAAATCATGAAAACTGCGAAGAAAAAGTTAAAGTGGTGGTTTGTGCAGCATATGGAGGATTGAGTAGTACAAGTTGGATGTGCACTACCGTGTGCCCGTGGTAATGTTCGCCTATTATGATGATGGCAAGAAAAAATGATGTTTTCTCTGCTGAAACTGTCCCGAGCTGATTTGACGAGACAAAATACAGCTACACGGCGTGCAAGGGACGGCTATACAGTACATTAGCTTCTTCTCGGGTCACACGCCTGCACCACAGGTGCAGTAAGTGCAGCAGAGACCAGAGAGAGAAGGAACGCCCGTATTATATTTGATTTCAATTCATATTGTTTTTTTCCTTGCCTCTCCGTCTTCTTCACCGCCATCTTCTCGGTGTTTTCAAGAGTGATTATCAAGTGGAGAGACAATTGCATTGGGAAAGTCTCTCCACTTGATAATCTCTGTTGAAAAACTCGCACGTCTTGTGAAATGTGAAGGCTGCACGCGTGGGGAAGGGAGACGCAAACGCCGCACCGCATAGTATACTACCTTTCTCTCCTCAGGCACCCCGGCTGGCCGCCCGCCGCAATAGTTCCATGCATAGCGCTTGCCGTCTCCTCCAAAAACCCCCAGCGCACTTGCATCCGCCATCCACCTAAATCCACCGCCGAGTACCTTTCTGTCCTCACCACCGCCGCTGCGCCTATTCCCCTGTCCAGCAGACGACTGCGGCGTTGCGTGTGTCGCCGCCGTGTCAGATGGAGGCGGAGCCGCTCAACTCCCGAAGGCGGGTCGAGCCAGATCGGGAAGAGCCTCCGTCGAGCCTCGACCTCATCAGCCGCCTCCCCGACGAGATGCTGCACATCATCATCTCCCTCCTGCCCATGATATCCGCTGTAAGGACAACATTGCTCTCCAAACGGTGGCGCCACCTCTGGCGCTCCGTCCCACTTAACCTCCTCGTCGGCGACAACGACCTCATCAGCCGCCTACCGGACCAGATTCTCCACATCATCATCTCCCACCTGCCCACTGTATCCGCTGTAAGCACAACCTTGGTCTCCAAACGGTGGCGCCACCTCTGGCACTCCGTCCCACTTAACCTCGAGATCGACGACGAACTCGCCAAGCAAAACCACAAACGCATCGCCGCGGTCTCCAGTATCCTCGCCGCTCACCCTGGCCCCGCCAGAAGCGTGTCAATCGACCCCTTCAGAACCACTTGCAAGGTCGACACCACGCTCGACAGCTGGTTCCGGTCCAGCACCCTATCTTGCGTCGAGAACCTCAGATTCGATGCTGGAACTGTGATGCGCTCCTTCCCGCTGTCCGCGTTCCGCTGCGCGCCCACGCTGCGCATTGTCAGCATTTCTACTTGCTATTTGCCCGAGATTCATGCCAACTCCATGCTTCTTTTCCCCCAACTCAAAAGGCTCTTGCTCTATGACGTCTACATCTGTAAGGCGACGAACATCGACCGCCTGTTCACCCGCTGTATTGTGCTCGAGGCACTTCACCTTGAGGGGGTCCACGGGTTCACCCAACTCAACATTCAAATGCCAAATCTTCGTACAATTAGTGTGGCTAGCTATTGGAAACGCAACACCACCGAACTTATTCAGTTAGACACGGTGCAAATTATGGATGCATCTTGCCTCGAGAGATTGGTCATATGCGTTGATGATGTTCCACTACTAATCCAGGTCGCCAACGCACCAAAGTTGATGGTGTTGGGCTTTGCGTCGTACCCTGGCTGCCAACTTGTTATTGGACGCATAAACTTTTTGGTAGAACAGCCTTCTTCTTGTTGAATTAACTCACATTTTTGTTATTTTTTTTGACATATGTACCATTGTCCTGTAGAGGATGATGCCCATAAGCTTGGAAAATTCTCTGTGCACAGTGAAGAACTTGGTTCTAAAATCTGACGGCCCTCGTCTGGATCAACTACTTGCATTTCTTAGATGCTTTCCCTGCACGGAGAAGCTATATATCCAGGTAAATTCGTTGTTGTTAACTGTTTACCACTATGAGCAAAAACTGTAGAGTTACATGGAGTTAACCTGTTATTACTTATTAGCCTAGATCAGTTGAACAATTGTACTAGAAGAACATCCACAATGGAGTTATATTATGTTGGTTCAAAACTAAACTTCTTGTCATACAATGTGTTGTATCTTGTGCATCTGTGAAGTTTCATATAAACACATGATAATATGTGATCTGTGTAAAAAAGAGAAGACATATGTAAATAGTGTGACTTACTATTTACACATCATTTGTTCTTTTTTTGTGTAGATCACATATTATCATATTTTTGGATGAAACTTCACAGAAGCACATGATAGAACACAATGTATGTCCAGACTTTTAGTTTACATTTTTTTTGGAAACTTGGAAGTGTCAAAAGAAAAATGGGGTGCACCCGCAACTAGTTGCGGATTGGAGTTTCCCATGTTGGTAACCTTTCCCCAACTTTACAATGACAATAACAGATGTAAAAAAGTGCATCTATCAAATTGGAACGTGTCAGGGGATTATGTTGTTCCACGGTCCTCAATTAACACATGATTCAACTCACCTGAGATATTCATTAGTTGATAGCTATGAAGTACTTTGTTATTGTACTGACTACTTAATTTGACTTCTTTGCAGTTTTATAGAACCGGCAATAAGGTTCATGTGCTGCATAATGAGCCAGCCTGTCCCATTGAATGCCTTGATCTCCACCTCAAAGAAATTTCGATTTCTGACTACCGAGGAAGGAGAAATGATGTTATTGTCTCCAGGTTCTTTATACAGAACACTAGAATGCTCAAAGTAATGAATTTTGGTGTAAGATATCATCACAAGGAGATCTGGTGGGATACCCAGTTCAAGCAGCTAGACCTGAAGAACACCGCTTATAGAGATGTTGATTTTCAGTTTGGATATTTACCATCCTTAGATAAGTTCAGCTCGGACGGTGTTCTTAGCTGGTTGGTACATGACTTGTCAGTGGCTGATCCCTTTGCTAGAGGGATAGATGCAAGAGAAGGGCCAATTTCTGCATAGTGTTAGTTTAACTCCCTATATTTTGTACTGGTCTGAACTGTTAAGATTCATGCACTAGCCACTTGAACCAAAAGTTCGAACTGATGGAAAGGGCTAGGCAATCTACTTATACACTTCACAACACCCCCACTCGCGTGTGACGGGAGAAGAGAGAGTCAACACGTGAAAGAAGAAGAGCACACCGAAATAGGGCATCAGCGGTGGCTAAAGAGGGGGCAACAGCAATTTTTAGGCTTAATTGCGAAAACCATGTGAAAGCCAGGATTTGAACTCGAGACCTGGGGCTCTGATACCATGTTGTGAATGAGCAACTCCTAGCCCTTTCCATCAGTTCGGACTTTTGGTTCAAGTGGCTAGTGCATGGTCTAATATATTTTATCACTCTGTTAATGTAGTTCAGACTTGATGTTATTCTTGTGAACATGGTCTAATATTCTAATGCTTTCGCGATGTATGTACTACTAGTGATATTTACAGAAGCTAGCAATTGGTTGACAAAATTTACTAAAAAAAGCCTGTAACGCATGTTCACATTCAGTTCGTCAATGCTAGTGTTCACAGAGGAAAGGTTTATTGTTCACAGAGGCTGACATGTGGGGCCCATGAGCCAGCAGAGTCCTCAACGTTTCAAAGGCGGCAGGGAATCAAAAAAAAATGAAGTAGCCACAAATTAGGGTAAAAAATAACTCCAAGAAAGGAAACTTCTTTTGTAAATAGAGGACGACATGCGGGTCCCATTTTGCACGGGATCGAAAGAAAAAAGGCAAGTGACCAAATATCAGGAGCCAAAAATAATCCACGAAAAGAAACTTTTATTGTACATAGAGGATGACATGTGGGTCCCATTTTGCAATAGCGGTCTCATAGTTTCCAGGCGGCACAGGATCAAAAGAAAAAGGAAGTAGCCAGAAATCAGGGTGTCAAAAAATCCATGAAAAGAAAGATTTCAATTGGGCTGCATCTGGACATCTGGGCCTTCGAACTATCGTGCTGGAAGCCTTTTGACTCGTACAATTTAAGCCCACTCCAAAACAGGAAAGTCCTATGCTTGGCAAAAACAAAAAGCAAGGAGATTCAACATATAAGTTTGTTTATGTAAAAACAAAGATTTAATTTATCCCTTTGAAATAGCTCAGAGCGAAATACACTGTTTATTGTCTGCAAAATAATCAAGATATCACATGTTTCTTGTACGGGGAGGCTGACATCGGGGACCCATGAGCCAGCAGCGTCGTCAACGTTTTAAAGGCGGCAGGGGATCGAAAGAAAAAATAAACCAAAAATCAGTTGGTAAAAATCCAAGAAAATAAACATTTATCGTTCTAAGAGGATGACATGCGGGACCCTTGAGGCAGCAGCATCCTCAACCTTTGCATAAAGAGGATTTGCAGTACGGGGAGGCTGACATTGGGGACCCATGAGCCAGCAGCGTCGTCAACGTTTTCAAGGCGGCAGGAGATCGAAAGAAAAAATAAGCCAAAAATCAGTTGGTAAACAAAACCAAGAAAAGAAACAATTACCTTTCTGAGGGGATGACATGCGGGACCCATGAGGCAGCAGCATCCTCAACTATTCTAAGGCGGCAGGGGATCAAAAGAAAAAGGAAATAGCCGAAAATCAGAGGGTAAAAAATAAATCCAACAAAGGAAACTTTTAGGATTTGCTAAGAAACAGTCGACTTATTCTTTTTTGGCCATCAGTCGAATTTCTGTCCAACCAATTAGGCATCGCGATTGTGGACTTGCACGTGTTTCTCTGAGCCACTGTGTACCGTACTTAGCCATCTGCTATAGCTGCACACGTTTGTGTCGGGAGGTTTTGGATGTAAAACGCGTGCATGACTAAGTCAGCGGATAGATATTTACTGAACTTTTTGTGTAAATTTGTATATGACGAATTACAGTCCATTACACTGGTATTTACATGATTTGGAACATGTAAAATTAGGCAAACAAGTCTGTAATTTTACTTTCAAATCATGTAGACGATTTTCTTTCAGTTTCCCCATCTCACAGTTTACAGTCCATTACAACTATGTTTACATAATACAAAACATGTAATTTTCGCCAAACAACGTTTTAAGGTCTTTAAATCATGTATTATGGATTTTTTTTCTGTTTGCAACTTGTTTGTCTGTTGCTAATTATAGGGATTTAGCCCACATACAAGGCTTGGTAAAATTCTTTTTTTATGGGCTTGACTGATTTTTGCCTATGCCATGTGCCGTCTTATAATTTGAAGAAAAACTGACTTACGCTGAATTGAAAATCAGTCAGCTGACAAATAGACATCCCCAACTTTTATTGTTCATAGAGGATGACATGCGGCACCCATGAGCCAGCAGCCTCAACGTTTCAAAGTCGGCATGAGATCGAAAGAAAAAGGCAAGTGACCAAATATCAGGAGCCAAAGATAATCCAAGAAAAGAAACTTTATTGTACATAGAGGATGACATGCGGGTCCCATTTAGCAGCAGCGGTATCAACGTTTGAGAGGCGGCAGGAGATCGAAAGAAAAAGGCAAGTGACCAAATATGAGGTGCCAAAAAAATCCAAGAAAAGAAAGTTTTATAGTACATAGAGGATGACATGCGGGTCCCATTTAGCATCAGCGGTATCACCGTTTGAGAAGCGGCAGGGGATCAAAAGAAAAAAAGGAAATAACCAGAAATTAATTAGGGGTCAAAAATAAATCCACCAAAGGAAACTTTTATTGTTCATAGAGGATGACATGTGGGACCGACCTGCCAACAGCGTCCTCATCGTTTCAAAGGGGGCAGGGGATCAAAAGAAAAAGGCAAATATCCAGAAATTAGGGGTAAAAAATAACTCCAAGAAAGGAAACTTTTATTGTTCGTAGAGGATGACATGCGGGACCCATGAGCCAGCAGAATCCTCAACGTTTCAAAGGCGGCAGGTGATCAAAAGAAAAAGGCAAGTGACCAAATATCAGGAGCCAAAAATAATCCAAGATTTATTGTACATAGAGGATGACATGCGGGTCCCATTTTGCAGCAGCGGTCTCAATGTTTCAAATGCGTCTTGAGATCAAAAGAAAAAGAAAGTAGCTAGAAATTAGGGGCTCAAAATAATCCAAGAAAAGAAAGTTGATGGACATAGAGGATGACATGAGGGTCCCATTTAGCAGCAGGTTCCTCAACGTTTCAAACGTGGCATGAGATCGAAAGAAAAAGGCAAGTGACCAAATATCAAGAGCCAAAAATAGTCCAAGAAAAGAAACTTGAATGTACATAGAGGATGACATGCGGGTCCCATATAGCAGCAGCTGTATCAACGTTTGAGAGGCGGCATCGAAAGAAAAAGGCAAGTGACCAAATATGAGGTGCCAAAAAAATCCAAGAAAAGAAAGTTTTATAGTACATAGTGGATGACATGCGGGTCCCTTGAGCCAGCAGCTTACTCAACGTTTCAAAGGGGGCAGGGGATCAAAAGAAAAAGGCAAGCCAAAAATCAGAGGGTGAAAAAAATCCAACAAAGGAAAGTTTTATAGCACATAGAGGATGACATGCGGGTCCCATGAGCCAGCAGGTTCCTCAACGTTTCAAACGTGGCATGAGATCGAAAGAAAAAGGCAAGTGACCAAATATCAGGAGCCAAAAATAATCAAAGAAAAGAAAGTTTTCAACGTTTCAAAGGCGGCAGGGGATCAAAAGAAAAAGGAAGTAGCCAGAAATTAGGGGGCAAAAATAACTCCAAGAAAGGAAACTTTTATTGTTCGTAGAGGATGACATGGGGGACCCATGAGCCAGCAGCTTACTCAACGTTTCAAAGGTGGCATGAGATCGAAAGAAAAAAACGCAAGTGACCAAATATGAGGTGCCAAAAATAATCAAAGATTTATTGTACATAGAGGATGACATGCGGGTCCCATTTTGCAGCAGCGGTCTCAATGTTTGAAATGCGGCTTGAGATCAAAAGAAAAAGAAAGTAGCTAGAAAGTAGGGGGTCAAAAAAAATCCAAGAAAAGAAAGTTGATGGACATAGAGGTTGACATGCGGGTCCCATGTGCCAGCAGCTTACTCAACGTTTCAAAGGGGCCAGGGGATCAAAAGTAAAAGGCAAGTGACGAAATATCAGGAGCCAAAAATCAAAGGGTGAAAAAAATCCAAGAAAACAAACTTTTATAGCACATAGAGGATGACATGCGGGTCCCATGAGCCAGCAGGTTCCTCAACGTTTCAAACGTGGCATGAGATCGAAAGAAAAAGGCAAGTGACGAAATATCAGGAGCCAAAAATAATTCAAGAAAAGAAACTTGATTGTACATAGAGGATGACATGCGGGTCCCATGTGTAAGCAGCTTACTCAACGTTTCCAAGGCGGCAGGGCATCAAAAGAAAAAAGGAAATAGACAAAAATCAGAGAGTGAAAAAAACCATAGAAAATAAACTTTTATAGCACATAGAGGATGACATGCGGGTCCCACGAGCCAGCAGGTTCCTCAAAGTTTCAAACGTGGCATGAGATCGAAAGAAAAAAAGGCAAGTGACCAAATATCGAGCCAAAAATAATCCAAGAAAAGAAAGTTTATTGTACGTAGAGGATGACATGCGGGTCCCATTTTGCAGCAGCGGTATCACCGTTTGAGAGGCTGCACGGGATCGAAAGAAAAAGGCAAGTGACCAAATATCAGAGCCAAAAATAATCCAAGAAAAGAAATTTTATTGTACGTAGAGGATGACATGCGGGTCCCATTTTGCAGCAGCGGTCTCAACGTTTCCAAGGCGGCACAGGACCAAAAGAAAAATGAAGTAGCCAGAAATCAGGGGGTGAAAAAAATCCAAGAAGAAAGATTTCAATTGGGCTGCATCTGGACATCTGGGCTTTCGAACTATCCTGCTTGGCCTTTTGACTCGTACAATTTCAGCCCACTCCAAAACAGGAAAGTTCCGAATTTTCTAAAAAAACAGGAAAGTCCTATGCTTCGCAAAGACAAAAAAACAAGGAGATTCAACATATAAGTTTGTTTATGTAAAAATAAAGATTTAATTATCCGTTTGAAATAGCTCAGAGCGCAATACATTGTTTATTGTCTGCAAAATAATCAAGATATCATATGTTTCTTGTACGGGGAGGCTGACATCGGGGACCCATGAGCCAACAGCGTCGTCAACGTTTTAAAGGCGGCAGGGGATGGAAAGAAAAAATAAACCAAAAATCTGTTGGTAAAAAATCCAAGAAAAGAAACATTTTCGTTCTGAGAGGATGACATGCGGGACCCATGAGGCAGCAGCATCCTCAGCGTTTATTGTTCATAGAGGTTGACATGTGGGACCCGTGAGCCAGCAGCGTCCTCAACGTTTTAAAGGCTGCAGGTGATCGAAAGAAAAAATAAGCCAAAAATCGTTTGGTCACAAAATCCAAGAAAATAAACATTTACCGTTCTGAGAGGATGACATGCGGGACCCATGAGGCAGCAGCATCCTCAACGATTCCAAGGCGGCAGGGGAAATATCCAGAAATTAATGAGGGGTTCAAAATAAATCCATCAAAGGAAACTTTTATTGTTCATAGAGGATGACATGTGGGACCGACCTGCCAACAGCGTCCTCATCGTTTCAGAGGGGGCAGGAGATCAAAAGAAAAAGGCAAATAGCCAGAAATTAGGGGTAAAAAATAACTCCAAGAAAGGAAACTTTTATTGTTCGTAGAGGATGACATGCGGGACCCATGAGCCAGCAGCTTACTCAACGTTTCAAAGGCGGCATGAGATCGAAAGAAAAAGGCAAGTGACAAAATATCAGGAGCCAAAGATAATCCAAGAAAAGAAACTTTATTGTACGTAGAGGATGACATGCGGGTCCCATTTAGCAGCAGCGGTCTCAGCGTTTCAAATGCGGCTTGAGATCAAAAGAAAAAGAAAGTTGATTGTACATAGAGGATGACATGCGGGTCCCATGAGTCAGCAGCTTACCATACGTTTCCAAGGCGGCAGGGGATCAAAAGAAAAAGGAAATAGCCAAAAATCAGAGGGTGAAAAAAATAAAGAAAATAAACTTTTATAGTACATAGAGGATGACATGCGGGTCCCATGAGCCAGCAGGTTCCTCAACGTTTCAAACTTGGCATGAGATCGAAAGAAAAAGGCAAGTGACCAAATATGAGGAGCCAAAAATAATTCAAGAAAAGAAAGTTTTATAGTACATAGAGGATGACATGCGGGTCCCATTTAGCAGCAGCGGTATCAGCGTTTGAGAGGCGGCAGGGGATCAAAAGAAAAAAGAAATTGCCAAAAATCAGATGGTGAAAAAAAACCAAGAAAATGAACTTTTATAGTACATAGAGGATGACATGCGGGTCCCATGAGCCTGCAGGTTCCTCAACGTTTCAAACGTGGCATGAGATCGAAAGAAAAAGGCAAGTGAAAAAATATCAGGAGCCAAAAATAATTCAAGAAAAGAAAGTTTTATAGTACATAGAGGATGACATGCGGGTCCCATTTAGCAGCAGCGGTATCACCGTTTGAGAGGCGGCAGGGGATCGAAAGAAAAAGGCAAGTGAAAAAATATGAGGAGCCAAAAATAATTCAAGAAAAGAAAGTTTTATAGTACATAGAGGATGACATGCGGGTCCCATTTAGCAGCAGCGGTATCACCGTTTGAGAGGCAGCAGGGATCGAAAGAAAAAGTCAAGTGACCAAATATGAGGTGCCAAAAAAATCCAAGAAAAGAAAGTTTTATAGTACATAGAGGATGACATGCGGGTCCCATTTAGCAGCAGCGGTATCAACGTTTGAGAGGCGGCAGGGGATCAAAAGAAAAAGGCAAGTGACCAAATATGAGGTGCCAAAAAAAATCCAAGAAAAGAAAGTTTTATAGTACATAGAGGATGACATGCGGGTCCCATTTAGCAGCAGCGGTATCACCGTTTGAGAGGCAGCAGGTGATCGAAAGAAAAAGTCAAGTGACGAAATATGAGGTGCCAAAAAATCCAAGAAAAGAAAGTTTTATAGTACATAGAGGATGACATGCGGGTCCCATTTAGCAGCAGCGGTATCACCGTTTGAGAGGCGGCAGGGGATCGAAAGAAAAAGGCAAGTGAAAAAATATGAGGAGCCAAAAATAATTCAAGAAAAGAAAGTTTTATAGTACATAGAGGATGACATGCGGGTCCCATTTAGCAGCAGCGGTATCACCGTTTGAGAGGCGGCAGGGGATCGAAAGAAAAAGGCAAGTGACCAAATTTGAGGTGCCAAAAATAATCCATGAAAAGAAAGTTTTATAGTACATAGACGATGACATGCGGGTCCCATTTAGCAGCAGCGGTATCACCGTTTGAGAGGCGGCAGGGATCGAAAGAAAAAGGCAAGTGACCAAATTTGAGGTGCCAAAAATAATCCAGGAAAAGAAAGTTTTATAGTACATAGAGGATGACATGCGGGTCCCGTTAGCAGCAGCGGTATCACCGTTTGAGAGGCGGCAGGGATCGAAAGAAAAAGGCAAGTGACCAAATTTGAGGTGCCAAAAATAATCCATGAAAAGAAAGTTTTATAGTACATAGAGGATGACATGCGGGTCCCAGTAGCAGCAGCGGTATCACGTTTGAGAGGCGGCAGGGGATCGAAAGAAAAAGGCAAGTGACCAAATTTGAGGTGCCAAAAAAACTCCAAGAAAAGAAAGTTGATTGCACATAGAGGATGACATGCGGGTCCCATTTAGCAGCAGCGGTCTCAACGTTTCCAAGGCGGCAAGGGATCAAAAGAAAAAGGAAGTAGCCAGAAATCAGGGGGTCAAAAAATCCAAGAATAGAAAGAATTTTGGTTCATAGAGGATGACATGCGGGACCCATGATCCTGCATCGTAAACGGCTCGTTGAACGAGATGGCGCGATGTAGAAAAAAAACAATGCCAGAGAGGCTGCCATCTGGGCCCTACATCCCTCGGCGGTGCGGATTTGCGTTGACTCGGCCGGCGAACCCGAGATTTCGAGATGCACCACGTCCCGGGCCACCATACGCCACGTTTTGGCCGCTTTCGTCGGGCTAGGTGGCCTCAAAAACGAGAAAAAAAGTTTTGACATGCACCACGGAGGGACCAAAATCGTCGGCCATGGTACACCAGCAACCACGGCGCGACTTCAACTTCGTCTCCATGGCAACCTTGATTAAGTTGCCTCATAATATATATATAATTAGTGTGCATGCATGGCCTACAATGCATTCGTGCATATATTTTAATGTATATTTGAACATATTCTTGGGGATTTCAATCTCTCTCTCTCTCGATCATCTATATATCGTTGGTGGCCCAAAAACACACATATATACGCATGCACTTTATGTAAAGCGGGTGCCTCTAATAATGTGTGTGCGCACTCGATCGATGATCCCTAAACCTTAAACAACCCTAAAACCTAAATCATCCCCTAAACCCTAAACACTAAACCCTAGACCCTAAACACCCTAAACACTAAACCCTAAACCCTAGACCCTAAACACCGTAAACCCTAAACCATAAACCCTAAACCCTAAACCCTAAACCCTAAACCCTAAAACCTAAACCCTAAACACTAAACCCTAAACCCTATAAACACCCTAAACACTAATTAAAACCTAAACCCTAGACCCTAAACACTAAACCCTAAACCCTAGACCCTAAACACCGTAAACACTAAACCCTAAACCCTAAACACCCTAAACACTAATTAAACCCTAAACCATAGACCCTAAACACTAGACCCTAAACCCTAGACCCTAAACACCCTAAACACTAAACCCTAGACCCCCCTAAACCTAAACCCTAAACCCTAGCTAAACACCTAAAACACTAAACCCTAAACCCAGCTAGCTAACCCTAAACCCTAATTAAACCCTATATATAGAATGACACTTAATTGTGCATCGAGCAGGCCAGGGGTGCCCTGGTCCTCTAGTTAAATTAAATGTGACATGCTTAACCCTAATCCAATTATTTAACCCAACTTCCATAGTAGTAACCCAACCTAACCAAATATACTACCCATCCATGTTAAATGCTCATATATAGCAAGCTAGCTAGCTTAGATTAAAACCAATTAATATATACATGGCATATATATCGATCATATGTTGTATAACATCTCCCTGAGATTCATTAATTAATTATATAATTATCGATGATAAATTAATTAACTTGAATTTTGACAAGTTCTCTCGAATGAAAACACATTTGATTAAGTTTCCTCATAATATATATATAATTAGTGTGCATGCATGGCCTACCATGCATGCATTAATTCGTGCATATATTTTAATATATATTTGAACATATTCTTGGGGGATTTCAATCTCTCTCTCTCGATCATCTATATGTCGTTGGTGGCCAAAAAACACACACATATACGCATGCACTTTATGCGCAAAGGCGCGTGTGCCTCTAATAATGTGTGTGTGCGCACTCGATCGATGATCCCTAAACCTTAAACAACCCTAAAACCCTAATCCCTAATCCCCTAAACCCTAAACTAAACAACTAGAACCAGACCCTACACCCTAAACACTAAACCCTAAACCCTAAACCCTAAACACCGTAAACCCTAAACCATAAACCCTAAACCCTAAACCCTAAACCCTAAACCCTAAACCCTAAAACCCTAAACCCTAAACCCTAAACCCTATAAACACCCTAAACACTAATAAAACCCTAAACCCTAGACCCTAAACACTAAACCCTAAACCCTAGACCCTAAACACCGTAAACAAACCCTAAACCCTAAACAACCCTAAACACTAATTAAACCCTAAACCATAGACCCTAAACACTAGACCCTAAACCCTAACCCTAAACACCCTAAACACTAAACCCTAGACCCTCTAAACACAGTAAACACTAAACCCTAAACCCTAGACCCTAGCTAAACACCCAAAACACTAAACTAAACCCAGCTAGCTAACCCTAAACCCTAATTAAACCCTATATATATGGCCAACGACACTTTGTGCATCAAGCAGGCCAGGGGTGCCTCGCGGTCCTCTAGTTAAATTAAATGTGACATGCATTAACCCTAAACCATATATATATAACTAACCCCTAGCTAATCAAACCCTAGTTAATTAAAACACATAACCCTAAACTATACTAGCTATAACCCGATCTAATAAAAACATGCTCTATATATAGCATGCAGCTAAGCAAAAATGGTAGTTAAAACCAATTAATATATAATGGCATATCGATCATATGATGTATAACATCTCCCTGAGATTCATTAATTAATTATATAATTATCGATGATAAATTAATTAACTTAATTTTGACAAGTTCTCTCGAATGAAAACACAATTTGATTAAGTTCCTCATAATATATATATAAATAGTTGCATGCATGGCCTACCATGCATGCATTAATTATAATATAATAATATATATTGAACATATTCTTGGGGGATTTCTCTCTCTCTCGATCATCTATATGTCGTTGGTGGCCAAAAAACACACACATATACGCATGCACTTTATGCGCAAAGGCGCGTGTGCCTCTAATAATGTGTGTGTGCGCATCTCGATGATCCCTAAATTAAACCCTAAATAAACCCTAATACCCTATCCCTAAACCCTAAACACCATAAACATTAAACCCTAAACCCTAACCTCCTAACCCTAAACCCTAAACCCTAATTAAACCCTATATATATAGGCCAATGACACTTAATTATGCATCAAGCAGGCCAGGGGTGCCTCGCGGTCCTCTAATTAAATTAAATGTGCCATGCATATATATGTGTTTAATTTGGGGATTTCAATCGCTCTCTCGTATGTAGCTCTCTCTACCTCTATCTCTCTCTCTCTCTCTCTCTCTCTCTCTCTCTCTCTCGTTGGTGGCCAACAACACACACATGCACTTTGTGCGCAAAGGCATGCGCCTCTAATAATGTGTGCGCAGTCGATCGATCTAGTTTTGATTAATCATAGCACACAAATAAAGAAGTTGTATTTGAATCCACACAACCTATTAAAACACATAACCCCTAACATGGCCTAATTAATTAACCCTTCTCGATCTCTACCTAATTAGTGGAAATTGCACAAAATCAAAAGGGGTCCCTCACTAATTATGCATATCTGCTAGATTGTGATAAACTTTTGCCACATATATATTTGGTGGATGGGTGCATCTTGGCATGTAAACAATTAGTGTTTGCAAATGGCGTTGTCAAAATTTATGTACAAATGATTTCTTTCCATCCAAAGTGCATAAAATGGGAGTTTTAATGAAGAAAGTACAAATAAAACAGCTCAACATGCTTCCACACCCCGATTTTCACACGAAGTAGAGCATATTTAAAGGATAATTCCAGAGTTTTACTATTTTTCAAGCAACTTTGCTAATTTTCCCCCACTCACATGACTTTATGTCGATTTAACGAAAATATGGCGAATTTAAACTACATGGGCGGGATAGTTTGAATTGTGCGCGCGGCAAAGGGAACCGCCTATTCCTCAACCTTGTGCACGGCAAATTACACACGCAACTCCATTAAACGCCACCTACCAACCTTAATTATCACCCCGGCGGCCCGGCCGCATGACCCCCCACCCACCCGTAGACAACTTATCCCGTCCGTGCGAAGAAGAAGCTTCTCCTCCCCGTCGTTCTTCTCGAGACGCACCGGCGGTCAAGTTGATCCACGGTAGGGCTGCTATCTCTAGCTCAATCATGTATCGGGCAAGACAGCCTAACGATTTATATTTTCTTGATGCTGCTAAAAAAATTCGTCAGTATGCTCGAACTAATTGGCACTTTATAGTTTTCCGCTCGATTTGTCATCGATCAATTTGTTCATTTGCGTGGGCATATAGAGTCAGTTCTGCACTCGATCCGTTAATTTGCTGAAATGCCATGGCAGAGTTTTGTACACGATCTGTTTGCTAAAATGTCGATGGGCATTTTTTGTTTTGTACTCGACATGATTGCTGAAATGCATAATCATGTAGTATAGTTTTGTACTCGATGGATATACATTTCCTACTTCGCCTTAAATTAATCACCAACCACTGTATCTCATAATTAAACAGATGGACAGAACTTGGAAACTGCATGGACACTTATGTTCCCCTTCATATATAAATGGTGTTCAACCCTTTATGGGGTTTATTAGAGCTCATGATGGTCACAACCTGGACGTGTATTGCCCGCGCTGCACATGTATGAATGGTGAGAAGAGGCCTCACCCTGTAGTGGCAGATCATTTACACATTTTTGGGATGGACCGCACATATGTTAGGCGGGTTTAGCATGGTGAACCATATAATGATCCTTTAGCAGGAGAAGCAGATCTTGCTCACACTGTATGTGTGCTGGCATATGTAGTTAATTATTTATATTGATGTTGCCGCTGTTTCAATCAATAGTTTGCATTGCTGTGCAAGGTTCTGTACTCAAATTTAACTTGTTGCAGATGGATGGACGGGAAGGAGAGAAAAAGCGCTTGCTTCAGGAAACGGGTTTCAGCTCTGGGACATGTGTTGTGCCAGATGAGAAGGTAAATATGTAAAACGGCATTTGTTCAGGTTGCATCCCTTAGATGTTTGTCTAATCGGTTGATGTACTAATTGCAGAAGCATAGAGTTAAAGAGGTCTCTCAGTTTGATGGGAGATTTGAAGATGAATCTCAGTTTGATGCACCTGTGGATGGTACTGATGACGAGCCTTTCATAGACGAAGGTCCTGCACCTGAGATTATCCAGCTACAGAAGGAGGCCGTGGACCGAGTACACAGCTTTGCGTTGAAGTGGATGCACGCCCGGAGATCATCACGGGCGTCCGGGTAGTCTCAAGACCACCCAGCCCTGATGCACCTGTGGATGGTACTGATGACGAGCCTCTCATAGACGAAGGTCCTGCACCTGAGATTATCCAGCCTACAGAAGGAGGCCGTGGACCGAGTACACAGCTTTGCGTTGAAGAGGATGCACACCCGGAGATCATCAGGGGCGTCCCGGTAGTCTCAGGACCACCCAGCCCTGATGCAAAATGTTGAGCTACTTTATGATTCGTACTCTTATGTTCTGGTGCTGTAGTATGTTATGATTTGTACGCCTTTGGCGCTAGATTAAGCATTCAGTGGATGATCGCGTTGCAAAATTCGACACCCACACAATCAGTTCATCGTACAAGTAGTAGCACAATTACTTCTACAGCGATTCCTGCCAGCGCATTAGTTGGTAGCATGAAACACTTTCAGGTACTCCCCTCTGATTCATATTAATGGACTCAATTCTGTCTAGATATGGATGTATCTAGATGCATTTGTTAACTAGACTAACAAACTTGAGTCAGTTAATATGAATCCGTGTAAACCGCCCAAGTCCTCGAGCAGCTAGTTTATTGACTCTGGACTCCAAGCCTCTCGCGGCAAGCCATCGACGAAGCTTTGACCAGATCTTGGCCCGCAATTTTTTTGTGTGTGGCGAATAGCAAAGCTTTGACCAGTTCCTCTCGGGATACAGCACGCCGGTGAGCTTGCACGGTTGCCATGAGCACTTTCCGGCGGAACTTCCTCTTCAGCGCCCTCAAGCCGCTGCTGCGAGACAGCACGCAGTGCCTCGAGGTGGACGGAATTCTGGATCTCAGGGCGGGTGGTCCGCATCGTCCGGGAACGATCTCCAGCGGGTTAACGAGGACATGCATGGCGGCCAGGGGATTTGTTTTTTGTTTTTTTTTGGTTTGAGCTTGGGATTTGGGGTTTTTTCGGATAGGGGAGGAGGAACCGAGGAAGAGGAAGGAACAGCCGCGTGCTTGGCGCGTGGCGGTGTGCTTGAATTTCGAATTTTTGTGAAATGTTTCATTTCCCCGCTACAATTCGGGGGTTTCTTGACGCGCCAATGCGTCCCGCCGGGCAGCTTCAAGTAAATTTGGGGTGCCACACTATGGGCCCTAGTTTCAGTGAGACATGTAATGACTAGTCACATCAGTAAGTTCACTGTGTAATAAAATATGTTACCCCTCCCCTTTATGTAGCACCCCTTCTCTCCCGATCGAGTGCCGATTGCCGACGGATGCAAGCCGCTAGCTCGATCCCCTCCTTTCGCCTCCACCGTCCAGGCATCCAGCTTGGAGGGGCAAGCTGCATCTAGCCCAAGCGGATTAGGTAGGACTAGTAATGTTCTCTCCTTTCTCGAGATCGGTTCTTTTTTCCTCTCCTCGATATCTTGCGCATCTCTTTCCTATTCTGGGCGAAGGGGTGTCTTTCTGGTCACCCTCGAGCTGGGAGTGATTGATGGGGGTGGGGGCGGGGGCTACCTTTGCTTGGATTGGGGTGTTCTTCCTTTATTTGTCGACATTTGCAACCTTTGTAGTTTCTGCTGATCCTCACTGTATCTTTTGTCAGCTTGTACAGGAAAGGCAAGACCTCGGCGGTGGGGGCAATGGAGCGTAAGGCCACCACGCATGTGGGCAGTTGGCTGAGCCTGAGCTGCGTCCCCAGCCCCGCGAAGCAGGTACTCCGTTTGCTTATCCACTCTTTACCTTTTAAGTGTCTCTCTGGTCTCTGCATCCTCAATCTGTTCCTGTTCTGGAATATGCTTAAAGTAGCACATGTCTTCAGCTGTTTGTGCGTAAAGCCTCTGTGACACCATGCTCTATATTCTCTGTATCAGGTTGGTACCTCCAGGTTCCGTGCTGAGGCTATGGGGAACGAGAATAGCGCCCCACCTGCTGCAGGAGCATGGCCCGATCTGCAGCACAAGAAGCGAAATGCCACTGCCGAGCTGGGCAGGGACCGCCCAGGGGTAATTTTTTTTAACCAACTTACCATGATGTAGTCTGAATCTGATACTCCCTCAGATCCAAATTAATTGACTCAACTATCTGTAGATACGGATGTATCTAGATGTGTTTTAGCTCTAGATACTACTGCCTCCATCCCAAAGCTTTGGGCTTATATTATTTTTAGAAAGTCAAACTATACCATGTTTGACTAAGCTTTTACCAAAAATCAGTAACATGCAAAATACAAAATTAATATCATTAAATAGATAATAAAATATATTTTCCTACGGTATCTACACAGTATTATATTTGTTGATAGAATGTTCTAAAATTTTGGTCAAACTTTGCTTGTTTTGATTTCTCAAAAATAAATAAGGCTTAAGCTTTTGGATGGTGGTAGTACATTCATATCTAGACAAAGCTGAGTTAACTAGTTTTTTTGTCTGTCCATAGCTAGTGTTCACGCTGCAAAAGGCTAAGAGCATCCACTATATGCATCAGTCTATCTCATACAGTAATTCAATATCACTGCTGAGGTCTGCCTTTTGTTTTGCTATTCATATGCAGACTGAAACTTTAGGGCCTTTACTCAAAAGGAAGATCAAAACTGCGGCTGATCAGGCTGCCAGTATGTTGATGCCGCCCCCATCTTCTAAATGCCTCTACAAGCACAAGGCCACGCACCAGCTGGGTGGTGATCTTTTAATGAATATGGTATATTTTCTTAATCCACAAAACATGCCTTGATTTTTCTCTGTTTATTGTCGGTTTTTTCTATGCTTGCCAAAAGTTTACAACAACAACAACAACAACCAAGCCTTTCAGTCCCAAACAAGTTGGGGTAGGCTAGAGTTGAAACCCATAAGATCTCGAAGCCAAAAGTTTAGAAACACCAAATTCGTTTGCTTACAATCATCATACAGTAATGTTCATCTACTCCAGTTCCCCTAACCCAACATAAAATGATGTTAATTTCGATTTTTAGATTAAAAGAGCACCATTAGGCGCTGTTAATTACGACTTTGAGATTAAAATGTCATTTGCAATTGTTAATTACAATTTTGAGACAATTGGTTAGTTTAACCTCGATCTCTTCTGCTCTCCATTTTTCCCAACCGAACAAAAATGTAACCATTCCATTCCTCTGAAATGGAACCATTCCATTCCATTCCACGCTGTTTCAGAACCGAACACACCCTTGCATTGTTGTGAACTGTTGTCCATACACGGCCATACCCTTCCACTTACATCTAGCACTATATGCATCAGTCTGTCTCAGAGTCATTCAATATCACTGCTGAGATCTGTTCCCATTCTTATGCAGGCTGAAACTGCTGCGCCTTTACTCAAGTGGATGCAAAATGGGGCTAATGAGGCTGCTGTGAGGACGATGGTGCCGGCACCATCTTCCGAAAACCTCTACAAGCACGAGGCCATGGGCCAGCTGGGTGGTGACCTTTTAATGAATCTGGTATATTTTCTTAATCCACATACATGATTTCATTATTATCTGTTTAATTACTGTTGGCTTTGTCTAATGCTTACCAAAAGTTCAGAAACACTGCGTTTGCTTACAATCATCATACACTAATTTTTCACTTTTCAGTCTGTCTCATCCAGTATATAAACTGTTGATTTCCATTGGCTTCTTTTGTAATCATTTGCATTGTTGTCAACTGTTCTCTATGCACAACCCTATTCTTCCACTTACACCCCGCACTATTTGCATCAGTCTATCTCATAGATTTATTAAATATCAATGATGAGTTCTGTTGCTATTCATATGCAGGATGAAACTTCTGTTCCTCTACTCAAATGGATAAAAAATGATCCTGATGAGGCTGCTGTGAAGACGATGGTGCTGCCACCATCTTCTGAAAACCTCCTCAAGCACAAGGCCACGGGCCAGCTGGGTGGTACCCTTTTCAGTAAGCAGGTATATTTTCTTAATCCTCATACATGATTTGATTTTTGTCTGTTTATTGCCGGCTTTGTCTAATGCTTACCAATAGTTCAGAAACACACACACCTATTCTTCCACTTACATCCAGCACTATATGCATCAGTGTCTCATAGATTCATTTTATATATCACTGCTGATGTCTGTTGCTCTTCAATTTTTATATGCAGACTGAAACTGCTAAGCCTTCATTGGTCAAAAGGATTGCAACTGCTGCTGATGAGGCATCTGCAGAGGCTGCCACCAAGTTACTGTCAGCCCCACCTTCTGGATGCTTATATAAGCTCAAGTCCAAGGATCAGCCGGGCCGTAACCATCCAAGGGTTCGGGTATATTTTCTTAAGCCACATATACATGCCATGATTTATGTCTGATATTATCACTGGCTCTGTCTAATGCTTTTTGGAATTCGGAAACACCAAATTAGCATGCTTATATTCATCATACACTAATTTTTCACTGTTCAGTTTGTAACATAGTGTTATGCACTTGCTTGTCAACATTTGCATTGCTCTGAACTATGCACTTTACACAACCTAATTCTTCCACTTACGTTCAGCGCTACGCACCAGTAGTACCTCCCATGTTTCCTTCACCATCCCGATGCCGAGCTTGCGGGAATATGGCGGGCCCATGTACATACCCCGCATATAACACCTCCTATGGCTCTATCTACCTTTCTAGTAGCTCCTTCACAGAGTTACAGGTATGTATTCTCAGTGGTTTAGCATGAATTGGCATATAGTAAAGTCTTGTTTTTAGTCTTCCTGCTTCTTACATTTGTATCAATTTTCACATGCAGACTGTACCTTGTGAACTTCGTCCAATGATTAACCAGATGTGTCCGCATGAAGGATCTTTCACTATGCATGGCAATGGCAAATTGATGAACACCTACACGGTCTATGAGGTGTATGTCTACAAGACGCAGGCCATCACATATTTGTATGGACATGATTGGAGAAAGTTTGCTTTTGACTACGGTCTGAAGAAGGGCGACGAGCTGAGGATCAGAAACTCAAACGGGCAGATATACGTAACTGCTTACAGAGTTGGAGACACTTCCAAATATATAATATGTAACTTTTTTCTACTCATATCTTTTGATAACTGCATTCTGAGCAGTTGTTCTAAACCATTCCCTCTGTTCTAGCTTGCTGGGTTTAACATGATCAAAGCTGCAGATCCCCTGACGGAACAGGAGCGGATGTCACAAAGGGCAACCACACCAGCACCGGCACCGGCTTCCCACTCTCCTGCATCAGCACCGGTTCCTGTACCAGCTCCGTTTACTGCATCTACCCAGCAGTCCCCTACATCAGCATTGGTTCCTGTAGAGGCCCCATATACTACACATGCCCAGCAGGCTCCTGCATCAGCACTGGTTCCTCTAGCTGCACCGTTTACTGCACCTGCCCAACAGTCTCCTGCATCAGCACCGGTTCCTCTAGAGGCACCGTTTACTGCACCTGCCCAGCAGTCTCCTGCATCAGCACCAGCTCGTGTACCAGCCCAGGCTCATGCACCTGCCCCAGCCAGATCACCGAGGTCTCAGCTCATTGCTGTGGCCACCCGTGTGGTGACCAGGACGCATCTGAAGGCTATGTTCGTGAGTATATGACAGCATAACTGCTCTTATCTTGATGTCTTCTCTGCTCAAAGTCTCACATGGTTCAGTGCATTGGTGCCATTGACTAATTTTTGGTGGTATCTCTTGCTTTGAATCAGAAATTGCCTAAAAGTATCTCCAAGGATCTCAATGCTGGCCGAAGGGGCAAGATATCCCTCGTCATGGAGAGTGAAGGTCTCACCGTGGAGGGACGGTACTCTGTCAGTCCCACAGATGGCCGCTTGGCTGTTACTTCCAGGTGGAAAAAGTTCATTGACGGTGCCAAACTTCGCATTGGATCAAAGTTGAAGGTCAAGATCTTTCGATGCCGCTGTGACATGCTGGTCATAAAGTTCGCGGTTGTCTAGTTCTGTTGTCCCATGAGCCCTTAGCAAATGCATTTGTAGTTATACTTATATAAGGTTATCTTATCTGAACTGCTAATTAATTGTATGGGTGGTAAAACTCTGGCAAGCTTTTGCTCTTAGCAAGTATGTATGTATGATCAGCTATTATGATAACTAATGTTTGTGTTCATCTTAATTTGCATTTCCCTTTTAGAAAAAAACTTAATTTCTATTTTGGCTGACCTGTTAGAGAACTATCAGATTGAACCCACAACATGATTCATATAGATTCATTACACTGAGCCACATGTCTTGACCTTGCGATACACTACTTCCATTAATTAGTGCAAGAAGGCTTACCTGAGCTGCCTGAACCATGGCAGATTCGAATCCACCTTATCTATCTAGAAATACAACCTTTGCAGAAAGAGGATTTGCAGTATGGGGAGGCTGACATTGGGGACCCATGAGCCAGCAGCGTCGTCAACGTTTTAAAGGTGGCAGGAGATCGAAAGAAAAAATAAGCCAAAAATCAGTTGGTAAACAAATTCAAGAAAAGAAACATTTACCTTTCTGAGAGTATGACATGCGGGACCCATGAGGCAGCAGCATCCTCAACTATTTCAAGGCGGCAGGGGATCAAAATAAAAAAGGAAATAGCCAGAAATTAATTAGGGTAAAAAATAAATCCATCAAAGGAAACTTTTATTGTTCATAGAGGATGACATGTGGGACCGACTTGCCAGCTGCGTCGTCATCGTTTCAAAGGGGGCAGGGGATCAAAAGAAAAAGACAAATAGCCAGAAATTAGGGGAAAAAAATAAATCCAACAAAGAAAACTTTTATTGTTCATAGAGGATGACATGCGGGACCCATGAGCCAGCAGCTTCCTCAACGTTTCAAAGTCGGCATGAGATTGAAAGAAAAAGTCAAGTGACATAATATCAGGAGCCAAAAATAATCCAAGAAAAGAAACTTTATTGTACATAGAGGATGACATGCGGGTCCCATTTTGTAGCAGCGGTCTCAACGCTTCCAAGGCGGCACAGGACCGAAAGAAAAATGAAGTAGCCAGAAATCAGGGTGTGAAAAAAATCCAAGAAAAGAAAGATTTTAATTGGGCTGTATCTGGACATCTGGGCCTTCGAACTATCCTGCTGGGCCTTTTGACTCGTACAATTTCAGCCCACTCCAAAACAGGAAAGGTCGGATTTTTCTCAAAAAAAAAACAGGAAAGTCCTATGCTTCGCAAAAACAAAAAACAAGGAGATTCAACATATAAGTTTGTTTATGTAGATATAAAGATTTAATTTATCCGTTTGCAATAGCTCAGAGCGAAATACAACGTTTATTGTCTGCAAAATAAAATATCACATGTTTCTTGTACGGGGAGGCTGACATCGGGGACCCATGAGCCAGCAGCGGAGTCAACGTTTCAAAGGCGGCAGGGGATCGAAAATAAAAAAAGCCAAAAATCAGTTGGTAAAAAAATACAAGAAAAGAAAACATTTATCGTTCTGAGAGGATGACATGCGGGACCCATGAGGCAGCAGCATCCTCAACGTTTCAAAGTCGGCATGAGATCGAAAGAAAAAGGCAAGTGACATAATATCAGGAGCCAAAAATAATCCAAGAAAAGAAACTTTATTGTACATAGAGGATGACATGCGGGTCCCATTTTGTAGCAGCGGTCTCAACGTTTCCAAGGCGGCACAGGACCAAAAGAAAAATGAGGCAGCAGCATTCTCAACAATTCCAAGGCGGCAGGGGATCAAAAGAAAAATAAAGGAAATAGCCAGAAATTAATTAGGGGTCAAAAATAAATCCACCAAAGGAAACTTTTATTGTTCATAGAGGATGACATGTGGGACCGACCTGCCAACAGCGTCCTCATCGTTTCAACGGGGGCAGGGGATCAAAAGAAAAAGGCAAATAGCCAGAAATTAGGGGTAAAAAATAACTCCAAGAAAGGAAACTTTTATTGTTCGTAGAGGATGACATGCGGGACCCATGAGCCAGCAGCTTACTCAACGTTTCAAAGGCGGCATGAGATCGAAAGAAAAAGGCAAGTGACCAAATATCAGGAGCCAAAAATAATCCAAGATTTATTGTACATAGAGGATGACATGTGGGTCCCATTTTGCAGCAGCGGTCTCAATGTTTGTAATGCGGCTTGAGATCAAAAGAAAAAGAAAGTAGCTAGTAATTAGGGGGTGAAAAAAAATCCAAGAAAAGAAAGTTGATGGACATAGAGGATGACATGCGGGTCCCTTGAGCCAACAGCTTACTCAACGTTTCAAAGGGGGCAGGGGATCAAAAGAAAAAGGCAAGCCAAAAATCAGAGGGTGAAAAAAAATCCAACAAAGGAAACTTTTATAGCACATAGAGGATGACATGCGGGTCCCATGAGCCAGCAGGTTCCTCAACGTTTCAAACGTGGCATGAGATCGAAAGAAAAAGGCAAGTGCCCAAATATGAGGAGCCAAAAATAATTCAAGAAAAGAAAGTTTTATAGTACATAGAGGATGACATGCGGGTCCCATTTAGCAGCAGCGGTATCATTTGAGAGGCGGCAGGGGATCGAAAGAAAAAGTCAAGTGACCAAATATGAGGTGCCAAAAAAATCCAAGAAAAGAAAGTTTTATAGTACATAGAGGATGACATGCGGGTCCCATTTAGCAGCAGCGGTATCACCGTTTGAGAGGCAGCGGGGATCGAAAGAAAAAGTCAAGTGACCAAATATGAGGTGCCAAAAAAATCCAAGAAAAGAAAGTTTTATAGTACATAGAGGATGACATGCGGGTCCCATTTAGCAGCAGCGGTATCACGTTTGAGAGGCAGCAGGTGATCGAAAGAAAAAGTCAAGTGACGAAATATGAGGTGCCAAATCCAAGAAAAGAAAGTTTTATAGTACATAGAGGATGACATGCGGGTCCCATTTAGCAGCAGCGGTATCACCGTTTGAGAGGCGGCAGGGGATCGAAAGAAAAAGGTAAGTGACCAAATATGAGGTGCCAAAAATAATTCAAGAAAAGAAAGTTTTATAGTACATAGAGGATGACATGCGGGTCCCATTTAGCAACAGCGGTATCACCGTTTGAGAGGCGAGGGGATCGAAAGAAAAGGCAAGTGACCAAATTTGAGGTGCCAAAAATAATCCAGGAAAAGAAAGTTTTATAGTACATTGAGGATGACATGCGGGTCCAGTTAGCAGCAGCGGTATCACCGTTTGAGAGGCGGCGGGGGATCGAAAGAAAAAGGCAAGTGACCAAATTTGAGGTGCCAAAAATAATCCAGGAAAAGAAAGTTTTATAGTACATTGAGGATGACATGCGGGTCCCATTTAGCAGCAGCGGTATCACCGTTTGAGAGGCGGCAGGGATCGAAAGAAAAAGGTAAGTGACCAAATATGAGGTGCCAAAATAATTCAAGAAAAGAAAGTTTTATAGTACATAGAGGATGACATGCGGGTCCCATTTAGCAGCAGCGGTATCACCGTTTGAGAGGCGGCAGGGGATCGAAAGAAAAGGCAAGTGACCAAATTTGAGGTGCCAAAAAAACTCCAAGAAAATAAAGTTGATTGCACATAGAGGATGACATGCGGGTCCCATTTAGCAGCAGCGGTCTCAACGTTTCCAAGGCGGCAAGGGATCAAAAGAAAAAGGAAGTAGCCAGAAATCAGGGGGTCAAAAAAATCCAAGAATAGAAAGAATTTTGGTTCATAGAGGATGACATGCGGGACCCATGATCCTGCATCGTAAACGGCTCGATCGGAGAACGTTGAACGAGATGGCGCGATGTAGAAAAAAACAATGCCAGAGAGGCTGCCATCTGGGCCCTACATCCCTCGGCGGTGCGGATTTGCGTTGACTCGGCCGGCGAACCCGAGATTTCGAGATGCACCACGTCCCGGGCCACCATACGCCACGTTTTGGCCGCTTTCGTCGGGCTAGGTGGCCTCAAAAACGAGAAAAAAAAAGTTTTGACATGCACCACGGAGGGACCAAAATCGTCGGCCATGGTACACCAGCAACCACGGCGCGACTTCAACTTCGTCGGCCATGGCAACTTTTCTTGTAGTGTTGCTATATGTTCTTCTGTAAGTTTTGTTGTACCTGTTCATACTTGTGTTTGCTTCAAACAACCTTGCTAGCCAAAGCCTTGTACTGAGAGGAAATGCTTCTCGTGCATCCAAACACCTTGAGCCAAAACCCATGCCATTTGTGTCCACCATAACTACCTATATGTGGTATTTTTCTGCCATTCCAAAGTAAATTGCTTGCGTGCTACCTTTAAAATTTCATTCCTTTGTCTTTACAATACATAGCTCATGGGAAAATAGCTTAAAAACTATTGTGGTGATGAATATGTTGCTATGTATCTTAGTTCTTATAAGTTGCTTGTTGAGCGGTAACCATGTTTCTGGGGACGCCATCAACTTTTTACACCTTTGTTGAATATCATGTGAGTTGCTATGCATGTTCGTCTTGTCTGAAGTAAGGGTGATTTATCATGATTAAATGGTTTGAGTATGCATATTGTTAGAGAAGAACATTGGGCCGCCAACCAAAGCCATGTATCATGGTGGAAGTTTTCAGTTTGGACATTAATCCTCAATCTCTTATGAGAATATTATCTGTTGTTGAATGCTTAAGCATTAAAGAGGAGTCCATTATCTGTTTTCTATGTTGTCCCGGTATGGATGTCCTTAGTTGAGATCTATCAAAAACGAGAAATCAAATGCGATTTATCTCCTTGGACCTTTGTACAGGCGGCATAGAGGTACCCCTTTGTGACACTTGGTTGAAACATATGTAATGCAATGATAATCCATGGAAATCCGAGCTAATTAGGACAAGGTGCGAACACTATTGGTATTCGATGCATGAGGCTTGCAACTTATAAGAGGTTTTATGCATAACACATATGAATTATTACTACCGTTGACAAAATTGTTTCTATGTTTTCAAAATAAAAGCTCTAGCACAAAAATAGTAATCCATGCTTCCCTCTGCGAAGGGCCATTCTTTTACTTTATGTTGAGTCAGTTTACCTACTTCTTTCTATCTTAGAAGCAAACACTTGTGTCAACTGTGTGCATTGATTCCTACATACTTGCTTATTTGCACTCATCATATTACTTTGTGTTGACAATTATCCATGAGATATACATGTTGAAGTTGAAAGCAACTGCTGAAACTTATATCTTCCTTTGTGTTGCTTCAAAACTTTCTACTAAGAATTTATTGCTTTATGAGTTAACTCCTATGCAAGTCTTATTGATGCTTGTCTTGAAAGTACTATTCATGAAAAGTCTTTGCTATATGATTCAGTTGTTTAGTCATTGTCTTTACCATTGCTTCGAATCACTTCATTCATCTCATATGCTTTACAATAGTATTGATCAAGATTATGATAGTAGCATGTCACTTCAGAAATTATCCTTGTTATCGTTTACCTACTCGAGGGCGAGTAGGAACTAAGCTTGGGGATGCTCGATACGTCTCCAATGTATCTATAATTTCTGATGTTCCATGCTAGTTTTATGACAATACCTACATGTTTTGCTCACACTTTATAATGATTTTATGCATTTTCCGGAACTAACCTATTAACAAGATGCCGAGGTGCCAATTCCTGTTTTCTGCTGTTTTTGGTTCCAGAAAGGCTGTTCGGGCAATATTCTCGGAATTCGACGAAACAAAAGCCAAACATCTTATTTCACCGAGATGGACCAGAACACCGAAGGGGAGCGGAGAGGGCCCAGGGCCCCCACACCACACGGGCGCGGCCTAGGAGGCGCGCCGCCCTATGAGGTGGCCCCCAGGCACCCCTTGCGCCTCTTCGCCTATATAATCTCTCGTGACGTGAAAACCCTACAACAATTGACGAAACTCCAGAAAGACTCCAGGGACGCCGCCGCCATCGCGAAACTCCGTTTCGGGGGACAGAAGTCTCTGTTCCGGCACGCCGCCGGGACGGGGAATTGCCCCCGGAATCCATCTCCATCGACACCACCGCCATCTTCATCGCCGTTGCTGTCTCCCATGATGAGGAGGGAGTAGTTCTCCCCCGAGGCTGAGGGCTCTACCGGTAGCTATGTGGTTCATCTCTCTCTCCCATGGTGTGATCTTTATGTGATCATGAGCTTTGTATCACTATTAATCTATGTGCTACTCTAGTGATGTTATTAAAGTAGTCTATTCCTCCTCCATGATGTAATGTTGATAGTGTGTGCATCATGTAGTACTTGGCGTAGGTTATGATTGTAATCTCTTGTAGATTATGAAGTTAACTATTACTATGATAGTATTGATGCGATCTATTCCCCCTTTCATAGCTATTGTTGACAGTGTGTATGCTATGTTAGTACTCGGTCTAAATTGCAACGGTCTATTATGCACTCTAGAGGTTACTTTAATATGAACTCCGAATGTTGTGGAGCTTGTTTACTCCGGCTTGAGGGTGCTCTTGTAGCCCTACACAATGAATGGTGTTTGTTATCCAACAAGAGAGTGTTTGAAAGTAGCACAAGTGAGGAGAAGTTATTTATTTATTATGTGATCATTGTTGAGAGTGTCCACTAGTGAAAGTATGATCCCTAGGCCTTGTTTCTAAGCATTGAAACACCGTTTCCAACAAGTTCTGTTACATGTTTGCTTGCTGCCATCTTTATTTCAGATTGCAATTGTTACTTACAATCATCCATATTACTTGTATTTCACTATCTCTTCACCGAACTAGTGCACCTATACATCTGACAAGTGTATTAGGTATGTTGGGGACACAAGAGACTTCTTGTATCTTAATTGCAGGGTTTCTTGAGAGGAATATCTTTGACCTCTACCTCCTGAGTTCGATAAACCTTGGTGATTCACTTAAGGGAAAATTGCTGCTGTTCTACAAACCTCTGCTCTTGGAGGCCCAACACTGTATACAGGAATAGTAGTGTGCGTAGACATCAGCGTGCCGGAACAGAGACTTCTGTCCCCCCAAACGGAGTTTCGCGATGGTGGCGGCGCCCCAGGAGTCTTTCTGGAGTTTCGTCGATTGTTGTAGGGTTTTCACGTCACGAGAG
Organism: Lolium multiflorum; assembly: GCA_030979885.1. NCBI lineage: Eukaryota > Viridiplantae > Streptophyta > Magnoliopsida > Poales > Poaceae > Lolium > Lolium multiflorum. The sequence continues at coordinate 197,616,550 of CM061747.1, forward strand.
ATTATATAGGCGAAGAGGTGGCGCAAAGGGGGTGCCCACACCATAGGGTGGGGCGGCCCCCTCCTGGCCGCGCCGGCTGATGGGGAGGAGGCCATGGGCCTCCTGGCGGCCCTTCTGGCTCCGTGAGTCTTCTGGCGGAATAGAATTTATGTGATTTTTCTGGATTTTTCCGAGCACTTTGGTTTTTGGGCCTTTTCTGCAATAAACAGACATAATAAACAGAAACTGACACTGTGGCATCTTGTTAATAAGTTAGTCCAATAAATGCCATAATATGATATAAAGTGCATATAAAACATGTAGGTATTGTCATAAAACTAGCATGAAACATCAGAAATTATAGATACGTTGGAGACGTATCAAGCATCCCCAAGCTTAGTTCCTACTCGCCTCGAGTAGGTAAACGATAAAAACAATAATTTCTGAAGTGACATGCTACCAACATAATCTTGATCAACATTATTGTAAAGAATATGAGATGAATGAAGTGATTCGAAGCAATGATTTGCTAACAAAGAGATAATGACTAAACAACTGAATCATATAGCAAAACTTTTCATGAATAGTACTTTCAAGACAAGTATCAACAAGACTTGCATAAGAGCTAACTCATAAAGCAATAGATTCTTAATAGAAGGTTTGAAGCAACACAAAGGATGATTAAGTTTCAGCAATTGCTTTCAACTTGTAACATGTATATCTCATGGATAATTGTCAACATAAAGTAATATAACAAGTGCAATAAGTAAACATGTAAGAATCAATGCACACAGTTGACACAAGTGTTTGCTTCTAAGATAGAAAAAAGTAGGTAAACTGACTCAACATAAAGTAAAAGAAAGGCCCTTCGCAGAGGGAAGCATGGATTACTCATGTGCTAGAGCTTTTTATTTTGAAAACATGGAAACAATTTTGTCAACGGTAGTAATAATTCATATGTGTTATGCATAAAACCTCTTATAAGTTGCAAGCCTCATGCATCGAATACCAATAGTGTTCGCACCTTGTCCTAATTAGCTCGGATTTCCATGGATTATCATTGCATTACATATGTTTCAACCAAGTGTCACAAAGGGGTACCTCTATGCCACCTGTACAAAGGTCCAAGGAGATAAATCGCATTTGATTTCTCGATTTTGATATATCTCAACTTGAGGACATCCATACCGGGACAACATAGAAAACAGATAATGGACTCCTCTTTAATGCTTAAGCATTCAACAACACATAATATTCTTATAAGAGATTGAGGATTAATGTCCAAACTGAAAACTTCCACCATGATACATGGCTTTGGTTGGCGGCCCAATGTTCTTCTCTAACAATATGCATGCTCAAACCATTTAATCATGATAAATCACCCTTACTTCAGACAAGACGAACATGCATAGCAACTCACATGATATTCAACAAAGGTGTAAAAAGTTGATGGCGTCCCCAGAAACATGGTTACCGCTCAACAAGCAACTTATAAGAACTAAGATACATAGCAACATATTCATCACCACAATAGTTTTTAAGCTATTTTCCCATGAGCTATGTATTGTAAAGACAAAGGAATGAAATTTTAAAGGTAGCACGCAAGCAATTTACTTTGGAATGGCAGAAAAATACCACATATAGGTAGTTATGGTGGACACAAATGGCATGGGTTTTGGCTCAAGGTGTTTGGATGCACGAGAAGCATTTCCTCTCAGTACAAGGCTTTGGCTAGCAAGGTTGTTTGAAGCAAACACAAGTATGAACAGGTACAACAAAACTTACACAAGAACATATTGCAAGCATTATAAGACTCTACACTGTCTTCTTTGTTGTTCAAACACTTTTACCAGAAAATATCTAGACCTTAGAGAGACCAATCATGCAAACCAAATTTCAACAAGCTCTACGGTAGTTCTCCACTAATAGATTTAAACTACATGATGCAAGAGCTTAAACATGATCTATGAGAGCTCAAAACAATTGCCAAGTATCAAATTATTCAAGACAATATACCAATTACCACATGAAGCATTTTCTGTTTCCAACCAAATAGCAATCAACGAAGCAGTTTTCAGCCTTCGCCATGAACATTAAAGCAAAACTAAGAACACAAGTGTTCAAATGAAAAAGCGGAGCGTGTCTCTCTCCCACACAAGCATGGTAGGATCCGATTTATTCAGAGAATGAAAATAACAAAACGAAAATAAAAGCACACAGACGCTCCAAGTAAAGTACATAAGATGTGACGGAATAAAAATATAGTTTCACTAGAAGTGACCTGATAAGTTGTCGATGAAGAAGGGGATGCCTTGGGCATCCCCAAGCTTAGATGCTTGAGTCTTCTTGAAATATGCAGGGATGAACCATGGGGGCATCCCCAAGCTTAGACTTTTCACTCTTCTTGATCATATTATATCATCCTCCTCTCTTGACCCTTGAAAACTTCCTCCACACCAAACTTAAAGCAAACTCATTAGAGGGTTAGTGCATAATCAAAATTCACATGTTCAGAGAGGACACAATCATTCTTAACACTTCTGGACATTACCAAGGCTACTGAAAGTTAATGGAACAAAGAAATCCATTCAACACAGTAAAAGAGGCAATGCGAAATAAAAGGCAGAATCTGTCAAAACAGAACAGTCCGTAAAGACGAATTTCTGAGGCACTTAACTTGCTCAGATGGAAAAACTCAAAACTAATGAAAGTTGCGTACATATGTGAGGATCATGCATGAATTTTTTCTGATTTTTTTGATTCTTCTACAGAGAGAAGGACGCGAATTCGTGACAGACAGCAAATCTGTTTCTGCGCAGAAATCCAAATCTAGTATCAACCTTCTATCAGAGACTTTACTTGGCACAACAATACAAGAAAATAAAGATAAGGAGAGGTTGCTACAGTAGTAACAACTTCCAAGACACAACAAAACATTAGCAAAATAAAAACATGGGTTATTGATGACCCACAAGTATAGGGGGTGTATCGTAGTACTTTCGATAAATAAGAGTGTCGAACCCAACGAGGAGCAGAAGGTGTTGACAAGCAGTTTTGATGAAGGATTCACTGTAAATGCTCACAGACAAGTTTTCAGGGGGTTTTGATATAGCAGATAAATAAAGTACAAGTAAATAAAATGCGAGAGAAATAATTGCAGCGAGTGGCCCAATCCTTTTTAGCACAAAGGACAAGCCGGTTTGTTTACTTATAATGACCAAACATTCTTGAGGACACACGGGGATTTTAGTCTAGTGCTTTCGCTTCATACGGCTGATTAATCTTCATTGTTTTGATAAGTGTTGTGTGGGTGAACCTATGCTAATGCACCGCCCTTCCTAGGACTAATACATACTTGTGATTATACCCCTTGCAAGCATCCGCAAATACAAGAAAGTAATTAAGATAAATCTAACCACAGCCTTAAACTCTGAGATCCTGCTATCCCTCCTGCACCGATATACTAACGGGGGTTTAGGTTGCTGTCACTCCGGCAACCCCACAATTAGCAAACGAATACAAGATGCACTCCCCTAGGCCCATAAAGGTGAAGTATCATGTAGTCGACGTTCACATGACACCACTAGAAGAGTAACACCACAACTTAAATATCATAACATTGAATACTACTCAACAATAATTCACTACTAACATCCAGACTTCACCCATGTCCTCAAGAACTAAACGAACTACTCACGAGACATCATATGGAACATAATCAGAGGTGATATAATGATGAATAACAATCTGAACATAAACCTTGGTTCAATGGTTTCACTCAATAGCATCAATAACAAGTAGTAATCAACACCGGGAGAGTTTCCCCTATCAAACAATCAAGATCCAACCCAAATCGTTACAGCGGTGACGAGATGCAGCGGTGGAGATGGCGGTGTAGATGATGGAGATGATGGTGATGATGATGGAGATGATGTCCAGCTCGATGACGATGGCGATGGCGTCGATTTCCCCCTCCGGGAGGGAATTTCCCCGGCGGATTCCTGCCCGCCGGAGAGCTCTTTTCTCTCTGGTGTTTTCCGCCCCGCAGAGGCGGCTCTGTCAATTCTCCGTCACTCCCTGGGTCTTAGGTTTTCGGGCGAAGAAGTACGCGAAGGAGAGGCGGCCAGAGGGGGCTGTGGGCCCCCTCCCCACAAGGCGGCGCGGCCAGGCCTGGGCCCGCGCCGGCCTATGGGGGGGCCCATGGTGGCCCCTCTCGGCCCCTCCTTTTGGCTCCCTTCGTCTTCTGGAAAAATAGGATTTTCCGTATAATTCCGTCAATTGTTGATCTTCAGAAATATGGTGTCCTGACGGTGCTTTTTCCAGCAGAATCCTGACTCCGGTGAATAATTCTCCAATGATCATGAAACATGCAAAATAGATGAAATAACATAAGTATCATCTCTAAATATGAAATATATCAATGAATAACAGCAAATTATGATATAAAATAGTGATGCAAAATGGACGTATCAACTCCCCCCAAGCTTAGACCTCGCTTGTCCCCAAGCGAAACTGAGCTCAATAAACAAGACCACATGTTTATGGAGTGAGGAGTCGATAAATAAAATACGGACAAGAAGCATCATATTGATTCACACAAGACATTCTAGTAAACATTCTCTTCATATAACTCAACTTGAAATAAGTAAAGAGAAATCACAAGTAAAGGTGCATAGGAAATCATAAATGGTTATGGCAAACTTTGTTCTTGGTCAGAGAACTACTAACGGATTGTACTTATCTTCTAAGCAAAGCTTTCATATTAGAATTTATATAGCAGGGCTTTCATCCTCAATCATAACAATCTCCTCATAATCATTGATAACTTTCAAAGTCATATTCAATCAGATAAAATTTGTACTAAACAAGAAAGCATAAAAGACATGATTAACTGAATCATAGCATAAATGGTTGGTTCACAACAACTCAATTGCTTGCTTAAGATAGAGGGAAATAGGTTTACTGACTCAACATAAAAGTAAAAGATAGGCCCTTCGCAGAGGGAAGCAGGGATTAAATCATGTGCTAGAGCTTTTCAAGTTTTGAAATCATATAAAGAGCATAAAAGTAAGATTTTGAGTGGTGTTTGTTGTTGTCAACGAATGGTAGTGGGCACTCTAACCCCCTTGCCAAACAGACCTTCCAAGAGCGGCTCCCATGAAGGACGTCATCTCTACCAGCAAGGTAGATCATCCCCCTTCTCTTTTGTTTACACATGTATTTTAGTTTTATTATGGATGACACTCCCCCAACCTTTGCTTTCACAAGCCATGGCTAACCGAATCCTCGGGTGCCTTCCAACATTCACATACCATGGAGGAGTGTCTATTGCAAAATTAAGTTGCTTACTGATAAATCAGGGCAAAACATGTGAAGAGAATTATTAATGAAGGTTATTAATTGGGGCTGGGAACCCCGTTGCCAGCTCTTATTGCAAAATTATTGGATAAGCGGATGTGCCACTAGTCCATTGGTGAAAGTCCGCCCAACAAGATTGAAAGATAAAACACCACATACTTCCTCATGAGCTATAAAACATTGACACAAATAAGGAGTAATATAGTTTGAATTATTTAAAGGTAGCACATGAAGTATTTACTTGGAGTGGCGCAAAATACCACATAGTAGGTAGTTATGGTGGACACAAATGGCATAGGTTTGGTCTAAGGTTATGGATGTATGAGAAGCATTCCCTCTCAATACAGGTTTTTGGCTAGCAAGGTTTGATAGCAAGCATAAAGGTTGAAGGAAACAAACAAATATACATGTGATAGAAACAATCATGCATCTTTCTCATAAGCACAAGCAATTTTAACTTCAGAATACTAAACTCATTAGCATAAAGATAATAGAGTAATATATCTACATGTATTTCCCTTTTCTAATTAAACATCAAGGTGTTGTTGCTATTGACCAATGCTAAGTTTGCCAAAACCAAATAGATTTACTTGATGCTCCCAAAGTGATATCAATACTAATGTCAAGAGTGATCATATAATAGAGATTGCAAACTAAAATAAGGTGTGCAAAAAGTAAATGATAAGACTTCTCATTAATATTCCATAACGATAACTCACACCAACGGATACATAGATAACCAACTAAGAGAGATACTTCCACATTGCAAACTATTCCATATGATAACTTCCCTACTCATGATATGACACTACTTGATAGTAAAAGATAAAGATAGTGATGATGTGATACCGCGGCACTCCCCCAAGCTTGGAACAAACCAAGGGGATGCCAATACCGATGATGAATTACTCCTTCGGCGGTGATGGTGATGGATTCTTCTCGCGCTTCTTAAGGATCTCCTTCAGCTTCAGCTTCTCAGTTTGGCAGTTCTGCACTAAAACTCGAAGAGATTCATTGTTATCCGAATGTGGCGGTGGCGGCCTTGTGATGGGAATCGAGTAATATTCCAGCATTCTGCGAAGTCGCTGGTTCTCCTCCTGAAGTATCTCCACTTCCCTTCTTAGAGCACGATATTGATCACAAAACTCATCGGCAACCCGTATTGCTTCCTCCACACAAGGGAAAGAGTCGAGGCTAAGAGCAGGCGGAAGAAGTCCCTGCAAGTTATGAGAAAAAGAACGCCCAGTGTTAACCGATCCCACCAAGATTGGCTTACTCTCCATAGTTTCCCACTCTCCTTTTGCTGATGCTATCTTCTTCTCTCCCTTATTGACCCCTTCATCCATCTCCTCTTCCCAAGGTTCCTTGTCTTTGTTGTTGGAGACCATGGTGCTTCTAAATCAAAACAGATCCTGGCAGAAAACAGCTCGAAACAAAACACGACGAGAAAACGATATACGGACCTCCAGGGGTCCGGGGGATTATATAGCAAATATTTTTACGACAAAAGGAAGGTTCCAGGCCGAAAACGAGTGGAAACGGGACGCCGAGGGGCTGTCACCATAGGGCGGCGCGGCCAGGGTGGGGCCCGCGCCGGCCTATGGTGACGGGCCCTCGCGCGTCTCCTCCACTCCGTTTCGATCCCGTAATTTTTCATATTTTCCAAAAACAGCAGAAATATTGTTCGGAAAGCTAAACGCGGACTTTTTATTACTAAAACTGTTACCTATTCAAAGTCGGACTCTGCAGAACTGTCAATTTGATCTTTGATGAAAGCTTCCGGAGTTATCACTTGAATAATATCAATATCTTCATTATAAGAATCTCCAGAAATATAATGCTTGAGTCTTTGTCCATTCACTACTTGTGTGGCGTTACCTTCCAAAGAGCTAATTTTTATTGCTCCTGAACGATAGACTTCCTCAATAACATATGGTCCTTCCCATTTTGAGAGTAATTTCCCTGCAAAAAATCTGAGACGAGACCGATACAATAGAACTTTATCTCCAACATTAAATTCTCTTTTAATAATTCTTCTATCATGCCACTTCTTAACTTTCTCTTTAAAAAGTTTAGCATTTTCATAAGCTTCACTTCTCCATTCATCTAAAGAACTCAATTGTAGCAACCTCTTCTTACCGGCAAGTTTAAAATCTTTATTAAGTTCTCTTACAGCCCAATAAGCTTTGTGCTCTAGTTCTAAAGGTAAATGACAAGCTTTTCCATAAACCATTTTATAAGGAGACATTCCCATAGGGTTTTTATAAGCAGTTCTATAAGCCCACAATGCTTCCTTTAACTTACTAGCCCAATTCTTTCTAGATTTATTAACAGTCTTTCCCAAAATAGCTTTAATTTCTCTATTTGATAATTCTACTTGCCCACTAGTTTGAGGATGATAAGCTGAAGCAATTCTATGATTAATACCATATTTGGCAAGAGTTTTTCTAAAACCACCATGAATAAAATGAGAACCTCCATCAGTCATAATATATCTAGGTACTCCAAATCTAGGAAATATAACATCTACAAGCATTTTTAAAGAGGTCTCACCATCAGCACTTTTTGTAGGTATAGCTTCTACCCATTTAGTAACATAATCAACAGCGACAAGTATATGAGTATTACCTTCTGAAGAAGGGAAAGGACCCATGAAGTCGAATCCCCAACAATCAAATGGTTCAATAACAAGAGTATAATTCATAGGCATTTCATTGCGTCTAGAAATATTACCAACTCTTTGACATTCATCACAAGATAAGATAAACTTCCTTGCATCCTTGAAAAGTGTTGGCCAATAAAAACCTGATTGTAGAACCTTTTGTGCGGTTCTATCTCCAGCGTGATGTCCTCCATAAACACTACCATGGCATTTACTCAATATCTCTTGTTGTTCATATTCTGGGACACATCTTCGCATAATACCATCCACTCCTTCTTTATATAAGTGTGGGTCATCCCAAAAATAATGCCTCAAATCATAAAAGAATTTCCTCCTTTGCTGAGCTGAAAAGGTTGGAGGCAAATACTTCGAAACAATAAAGTTAGCATAATCAGCATACCAAGGGCTCTCTCGCGAGCTCACCTTTATTACAGCCAATTGTTCATTTGGAAAACTATCATTAACAGGAACAGGATCATAAGTAATATTTTCCAATCTAGACAAATTATCAGCAACAGGATTATCAGCACCTTTCCTATCTACAATATGTAAATCAAATTCTTGCAAAAGAAGAACCCATCTAATAAGCCTTGGCTTAGCATCTTTCTTTTCCATAAGGTACCTAATTGCAGCATGATCAGTATGAATTGTGACTTTTGAATCAACAATATAAGGTCTAAACTTGTCACATGCAAAAACTACGGCTAATAACTCTTTCTCAGTTGTAGCATAATTTCTTTGAGCAGCATCTAGGGTTTTACTAGCATAATGAATAACATTCAATTTTTTATCTACTCGCTGTCCAAGAACAGCACCTACAGCAAAATCACTAGCATCACACATAATTTCAAAAGGTAAATTCCAATCAGGAGGTTCGACTATAGGAGCAGTTGTTAAGGCTTTCTTTAGAGTTTCAAAAGCTTCCTTACAATCATCATCAAAAACGAAAGGTACATCTTTTTGAAGAAGATTAGTAAGAGGCTTTGAAATTTTAGAGAAATCTTTAATAAACCTCCTATAAAAACCAGCATGACCAAGAATACTACGAATACCTTTAACATCCCTAGGATAGGGCATCTTCTCAATTGCTTCAACTTTAGCTCTATCAACTTCAATACCTCTTTCAGAAATTTTATGTCCCAATACAATTCCTTCATTAACCATAAAGTGGCATTTCTCCCAATTAAGAACAAGGTTAGTTTCTTCACATCTCTGCAAAACTTTATCAAGGTTTCGCAAGCAATTATCAAAAGAATTCCCATAGACAGAAAAATCATCCATGAATACCTCAACAATCTTTTCACAAAAGCCATGAAAAATAGCAGACATGCATCTTTGAAAAGTAGCAGGAGCATTACATAAACCAAAAGGCATACGCCTATAAGCATAAGTTCCATAGGGACAAGTGAAAGTGGTTTTCTCTTGATCTTTAGCTCTAACAGCAATTTGTGAAAACCCAGAATATCCATCAAGAAAACAGAAATGAGTATTTTTAGACAACCTTTCTAACATTTGATCAATAAAAGGTAAAGGGTAATGATCTTTCTTAGTAACTTTATTAACTTTTCGAAAATCAATACACATTCTATACCCTACAACTACTCTTTGAGGAATAAGCTCATCATTATCATTAGGCACAACAGTTATACCTCCTTTCTTAGGAACACAATGCACAGGACTAACCCATCTACTATCAGCAATAGGATATATAATACCTGCTTCAAGAAGTTTTAATACCTCATTTCTTACCACATCCTTCATCTTGGGAATTAGACGACGCTGATGTTCAACAACAGGTTTTGCACCATCTTCTATATTAATAGCATGTTGGCAAATAGCGGGAGAAATCCCCTTCAAATCATCAAGAGTATAGCCAATAGCTCCTCGGTGCTTCTTCAATATTTCCAATAATCTTTCTTCCTCAATATCTGAAAGCTTAGCACTAATAATAACAGGATATGTTTTCTTCTCATCAATATAAGCATACTTAAGATTATCAGGTAATGGTTTCAAATCAAATACAGGATCTTCTTTTGGTGGTGGTGTTACACCTAAATCTTCAACCGGTAAGTCATGTTTAAGAATAGGTTGACGAAGGAAAATTTCATCAAGCTCATCCCTTTCTTCCCTAAAAACTTCACTCTCACTATTCTCCAAATGTTGCTGCAAAGGATTACTAGGAGCAAGAGCAATAGATGCACACTGTTCAACTCTAAAATCTTCATTAGGCAAATCAGCTTTATAAGGAGTTTTGGCAAATTTAGAGAAGTTAAACTCATAAGATTCACCAGCAAATTTAGTAACAATTTTCTCTTTCTTGCAATCTATAATAGCTCCACATGTATTTAGAAAAGGTCTACCAAAAATAATAGGACAAAACTTACTAGCAGCAGAACCAAGTACCAAAAAGTCAGCAGGATATTTAATCTTACCACATAGAACTTCAACATCTCGAACAATACCAATGGGAGAGATAGTTTCTCTATTAGCTAGCCGAATAACCACATCAATATCTTCAAGTTCACAAGAACCAATTTCATGCATAATTTCCGTGTAGAGCTCATAAGGAATGGCACTAATACTTGCACCAATGTCGCATAAACCATAATAGCAATGATCACCAATTCGAACAGAGAGCACAGGAACACTGGCTTTCATAGACTTATTAGGATGCGAAACAATATTAGAAGCATCTTCACAAAAAATAATATGACCATCTTCCACATTTTCAGTAACAAGATCTTTAACTATTGCAACAGCAGGTTCAACTTTTATTTGTTCTTCAGGTTCTATGGGTTTCTTTGCACTTTTATTAACTACACTAGTTATAACAGAATACTCCTTCATTTTAGCAGGGAAAGGAGTTTTTTCAATATAAGCTTCAGGAAGAACATGATCAACAGTTTTAATTTCAATACATTTACCTTTAGGCGAATCAACTTTATCTTTATATGGTTCATGATACTTATCAAAATTCTTCCTAGGCAATTCAAAATGAGAGGCAAAGGCTTTATAAATATTTGCAACAACTTGAGAGTCAAGACCATATGTAGCACTCATATTACGATATTCATCGGTATCCATAAAAGTTTCAATGCATTCATAATTATAATTTATACCTGACACTCTACCTTTGTCGTTCTCCCATCCTTCAGTATTTTCTTGGATTCGATCAAGAAGGTCCCATTTAAACTCTTCTTTATTGCGTGTGAATGATCCAGAACAAGAAGTATCCAGCAAGGTTTTATCTTGAAAAGACAGTCTTGCATAGAAATTATCAATAATAATATTACCAGGAAGCTCATGAATGGGGCATTTGAGCATTAAAGACTTCAATCTCCCCCACGCTTGGGCAATACTCTCTCCATCATGAGGCCAGAAATTATATATTCGGTTGCGGTCTTTGTGAATTTCACTTGGAGGATAGAATTTAGAGTAAAATATAGGCACAATATCCTTCCAATCAAGAGAACGCCCATCCTTCAGCAGTTTATACCAATGCGCCGCTTTACCAGATAGCGACATAACAAATAATTTCTTCCTAACTTCATCCATTGAAATACCTGCACATTTGAATAACCCGCATAATTCATGTAAAAACAGTAAATGATCTCCAGGATGAACAGTTCCATCCCCTTCATAGCGGTTATCCACAACACGTTCAATAATTTTCATAGGTATTTTATATGGTATTACTTCCTCACCTGGCGCCTCATCCACTACCGTTGCAGTAGTAGTAGATTTCCCAAATAGAAATTCAAGGGAGGATCTCTCCATAATGACTTATAGTAGCAAGCAGAAACAAAATCAGCACGTACAGTAAAAGTTTCCTTACCAATTCCACTTACCAATAGCGCTTCACTCCCCGGCAACGGCGCCAGAAAATAGTCTTGATGACCCACAAGTATAGGGGTGTATCGTAGTACTTTCGATAAATAAGAGTGTCGAACCCAACGAGGAGCAGAAGGTGTTGACAAGCAGTTTTGATGAAGGATTCACTGTAAATGCTCACAGACAAGTTTTCAGGGGGTTTTGATATAGCAGATAAATAAAGTACAAGTAAATAAAATGCGAGAGAAATAATTGCAGCGAGTGGCCCAATCCTTTTTAGCACAAAGGACAAGCCGGTTTGTTTACTTATAATGACCAAACGTTCTTGAGGACACACGGGGATTTTAGTCTAGTGCTTTCGCTTCATACGGCTGATTAATCTTCATTGTTTTGATAAGTGTTGTGTGGGTGAACCTATGCTAATGCACCGCCCTTCCTAGGACTAATACATACTTGTGATTATACCCCTTGCAAGCATCCGCAAATACAAGAAAGTAATTAAGATAAATCTAACCACAGCCTTAAACTCTGAGATCCTGCTATCCCTCCTGCACCGATATACTAACGGGGGTTTAGGTTGTTGTCACTCCGGCAACCCCACAATTAGCAAACGAATACAAGATGCACTCCCCTAGGCCCATAAAGGTGAAGTATCATGTAGTCGACGTTCACATGACACCACTAGAAGAGTAACACCACAACTTAAATATCATAACATTGAATACTACTCAACAATAATTCACTACTAACATCCAGACTTCACCCATGTCCTCAAGAACTAAACGAACTACTCACGAGACATCATATGGAACATAATCAGAGGTGATATAATGATGAATAACAATCTGAACATAAACCTTGGTTCAATGGTTTCACTCAATAGCATCAATAACAAGTAGTAATCAACACCGGGAGAGTTTCCCCTATCAAACAATCAAGATCCAACCCAAATCGTTACAGCGGTGACGAGATGCAGCGGTGGAGATGGCGGTGTAGATGATGGAGATGATGGTGATGATGATGGAGATGATGTCCAGCTCGATGACGATGGCGATGGCGTCGATTTCCCCCTCCGGGAGGGAATTTCCCCGGCGGATTCCTGCCCGCCGGAGAGCTCTTTTCTCTCTGGTGTTTCTCCGCCCCGCAGAGGCGGCTCTATCAATTCTCCGTAACTCCCTGGGGCTTAGGTTTTCGGGCGAAGAAGTACGCGAAGGAGAGGCGGCCAGAGGGGGCTGTGGGCCCCCTCCCCACAAGGCGGCGCGGCCAGGCCTGGGGCCGCGCCGGCCTATGGGGGGGCCATGGTGGCCCTCCCGGCCCCTCCTTTTGGCTCCCTTCGTCTTCTGGAAAAATAGGAATTTTCGTATAATTTCCGTCAATTGTTGATCTTCAGAAATATGGTGTCCTGACGGTGCTTTTTCCAGCAGAATCCTGACTCCGGTGAATAATTCTCCAATGATCATGAAACATGCAAAATAGATGAAATAACATAAGTATCATCTCTAAATATGAAATATATCAATGAATAACAACAAATTATGATATAAAATAGTGATGCAAAATGGACGTATCAACTCCTCCCAAGAAGTGCTTTCTTTATAGCCATTAAGATGGGCTCGGTAATTTTAATGATGCTCTCATGAAAATAGAGTGAAGCAAAAGGAGCATCAAGAAGCAAATTCAAAACACATTTAAGCCTAAACCACTTCCTATGAAAAGGAATCTTGTAAATAAACAAGTGAAAGCACATAGCAACAAGCATAAAAAGGCACAAGTAACTTCAAGATTCTCAACATAAAGAGGGGAAACTTAATATTATTAAGATGCATATAACCATGTTTCCCTCTCTCATAATAACTTTCAGTAGCATCATGAACAAACTCAACAATATAACTATCACATGAAACATTCTTATCATGAGCTACATGCATAAAATTATTACTCTCCACATAAGCATAGTCATTACTATTAATTGTAGTGGGAGCAAATTCAATAAAATAGCTATCATTATTCTCATCACCATAATCATCATATATAGGAGGTAAAGTATCATCAAAGTAAATTTTCTCCTCCATGCTTGGGGGACTAAAAATATCATGCTCCTCAAAACCAGCTTCCCCAAGCTTAGAATTTTCCATAGCATTAGCAACAATGGTGTTCAAAGCATTCATACTAATAACATTGCCATTAGCATGCATATAAAGCTCCATAGGTTTTTTAATTTTCTCTTCAAACACCTCATGTCCTAACTCAAGATAAATACTATAAAGATCTCTAATTTTTTTGTTGTTTTCCATTAAGCCTAACTAGTGAAAATAAAAACAAGAAACAAAAAGATATAATTGCAGAATCTAAAGGAGATAGCACACACCGGCAACAGTGCTAGGAAATAGCTTAGTAGTCGGAGGATGTGAATACCTTTTACCTTACCTCATGATCACATAAAGATCACACCATGGGAGAGAGAGATGAACCACATAGCTACCGGTAGAGCCCTCAGCCTCGGGGGAGAACTACTCCCTCCTCATCATGGGAGACAGCAACGGCGATGAAGATGGCGGTGGTGTCGATGGAGATGATTCCGGGGGCAATTCCCCGTCTCGGCGGCGTGCCGGAACGGAGACTTCTGTCCCCGAAACGGAGTTTCGCGATGGCGGCGGCGCCCTGGAGTCTTTCTGGAGTTTCTTCGATTGTTGTAGGGTTTTCACGTCACGAGAGATTATATACGCGAAGAGGCGGGCGCAGGGGTGCTGGGGGCCCACCATAGGGTGGGGCGGCCCCCTCCTGGCCGCCTGATGGGAGGAGGCCCTGGGCCTCTCGGCTAACCCTTACAGCTCAGTGAGTCTTCGACGGAATAGAATTCATGTGATTTTACGGATTTTTCAGAGCACTTTGGTTTTTGGGTCTTTTACGCATAAGCAAAACTGGCACTGTTGCATCTTGTTAATAGGTTAGTCCAATAAATGCCATAATATGATATAAAGTGCATATAAAACATGTAGGTATTGTCATAAAACTAGCATGGAACATCAGAAATTATAGATACGTTGGAGACGTATCAACGGACAGGGCACCAATGGCAGCATGCCTGTTGCCATGGCTAGGCTCAGCTGTGGAGACTCTGCGGCCTCGGCGGTGAGGGGGAGGGAGAGGCTGCCTTCGTAGTGTCGCTTCACAATGGTGGAGTTTGTGGAGGGGGACATGGCGGTGGAAGCTACGAGAGATAAGGAGGAGAAAAAGCGAGGACCGAGGAACTAGAAGCTCATTACTTACAGGGCTTCACTTGCAAAATTACCAACCACCAGCCGCGGGAAACCTCCCGCCACAGGCCGTCCTACCGACGTGGCACGGGTCAACGTGGGTCAGACCTGCTTAGGACCTCACGTGAGCAAATTGCACAAGATTAAGGACCTACTTATTCAATTTCAAAGATTAGGGACTAAACTGAAGGAGCGGGCAAAGATTAGGGACCGCCAGTGCGGTTTTCTCTAGGGAGAATGGGGAATTTCGGTTGGCTCTGTCGGTGAGTTTTGTCCGGACGCGCTGCTACACGTGGGTGTACATAGCCGAGCGATCCTGATCGGACGGACGAGTCGAGTGAGCACTCCGTAAGACACGAGGGTGCCCAGAAAATTATTAGATTTTAGGAAAAGATAAGGCAAACGATGGGCGTCGGTCGCCGGATCCTGACCCCCAAAATCGGTTGTCCTCCGCACCACCGGATCGCCATCGAACGTCCAGACAGTCGCATTAGGAAGTTTACATTATAACCCCCGGTTTCTGGAAAATCAACCCGCACTACTATATTTCTCAGATAATAGTTTAAATACAGTTTTACATTTGCCACCCTCTTTTTTCTGGAAACCAACCCGCAGTACCCCTAATGTGAAGAGTGTTACAACAAAAATCCTCTCTCCACGTACAAAAAATATATACTATTACAACAAAAAGTCAGAACATTTTTTAATAATAATGTCACAATAAAGTGGTTAAACCAACAAATTGTTTTGTTGGAGATCAATTTACAATAAAAGTAGCCATTATTATTAACAAAAACCGGAGACTATTACAACAAAAATCCAAATGTTTGCAAAATAAAAGAAAACATTAATTTGTTACATATTGAATTACAACAAAAGTCACCAACTTTTTTACAAAAAGTCACAAACGATTACAATAAAAAATCAATATGTTTGCAAAATGATGCAAAGTGGTCAAGCGACATTTAATTTGCTACAGATTGAATTACAACAAAAATCACCTACTATTTTATCCAAAGTCACAAATGGTTACAGAAAATAAAAAATCACTTTGTTATTAGCATGAACAACAAAAAATGTTGTCTCTTTACAACAATTGTTAACAACAAATCCTACAAAAATTACAGGTTGTTTACAATAAATAGTTCATCATCTCACTCATGTGTTTCTGTGAAAGCCGTTGTTGGGCGAAAAAGCGGTATATAAGCCGACAGGAGCGAGACGCCGACAATCGATGGCGCGCGATCGGTCGCCGGATCCAAAGCGTTTTCCAAAAGATAAAGCCCAATGTTTTCTGGCTCGGTGTTTTCTGTTGGGAAAACGCTTCTCATCGACCGATCGAGAGGAAAGATCGGTCGCTCGGTTCCACGTCTGTTGCTCGGCCCGCGACCACGACTCGCTGGCTTTGCTTGGAATCTGGCCCATTAACCTATTTGCCCGTGTGGCCCATCACCTGTTCGCCCACACTTTGGCCCATCACTCAACACGCATAGAGACCAATGTTGGTGCGGCTTCGCTTCTTTGTGTACCCAATTTTTGTTGTATTCATGTGACTTTTTGTAAAGATAGTTGGTGTTTTTTATTGTAATTCAATATGTAAAATTAAATTTTGCGACCACTTTGAGTGTTTACAAACATATATATTTTATTTTAATTGTTTGTGACCTTTGTACAAATAGTTGGTGGATTTTGTTGTAATTCAATATGTAGCAAATTAATTGTTACTTCACCACTTTGCAGTGTTTGCAAATATATAGAATTTTTTTAGTAATCGTTTGACACCTTTGTAAAATGAGTTTGCGACTTTTGTTGTAATTCAATCTGTAGCAAATTAAGTGTCGCTTGACCACTTTGCATCATTTTGCAAACATATTGATTTTTTGTTGTAATCGTATTTGACTTTTTGTAAAAGAAGTTGGTGACTTTTTGTTGTAATTTAATATGTAGAAAATTAATTTTTTTTCTATTTTTTGTAAACATATGGATTTTTGTTGTAATAGACTCTGGTTTTGTTAATAATATTGGCTACTTTTGTTGCAAATCGATCTCCAGCAAATTAACTTGTTGGTTTAACAACTTTATTTTGACATTATTTTTTAAAAATGTTGCGACTTTTTGTTGTAAAAGTATATTTTTTGTATACGGGTGAGTGTTTTTGTTGTAACACCCTCTGCGCTAGGGACAAATCAGCACGGTGGCATATTTGTCGTAAATACCAGGAAGGATAAAGCCAAAGAAATACACCTTTTCGTTCTTAAGTGAAGAAGTTAGGACCGCGGGTTGATTTCTCAAAAACTTTGGGGCTAAAATGCTAAAGCTGCTGCGGCTTTGTTGCAGTCGTTGGATCGCGATCGAGCGGCGCAGAGTGCAACCGATTTTCTGGCCCAGATCAGCCGACCGACGCTGAGCACGCCCCTTTCTGTTGCTTGTTGGTGTACTGATGTTTCTTTCTAGTTTGGTGCCGAATTTGCTTTCGGACTTATTTTGCTCTAGTCAGGCTATGGGGAAAGAAGTAATGGACCGGTTTTCTCTAGCTGTCAAAAACGTGAAAAAATTACTGAGGTGACAATACAAAATGCTACTAGAGTACTAGTATTACATTGTTCCTCGACTACTTAACAGTGTAGCCACCGAGTTCACCGGTACAACAACTAAAGCTGAGACCAGAAACACATGCATAATGCCACTACAACTTAGGGAGCGTTTGGTAGCCTGCATTCCCCTTGGCTCGCATGGGGGGAGCAATTTTCGGCGTTTGGATGCCTGGGCCAGGCCGCGTTGTCGCATGAACCGGTTCTCAAAGCAGTGTGGGAGCCCTGGAGGAACGCCCGGTTCGGCGGTTTCTAGCGATGCGGCAAATCTCCACGGCGGCGATGCAAAAGGGAATCTTTGGCGCACGGGCGAAGATGAGAATGGAGATGGCGGGAGCTGCGCGCGCATCGGCGCGAAAAGGGCGGAAGGAAGTTCCGTCACCTCCCGCCGCGCCCCATGGCCTATTTCTACCCCCCACCACTGCCCCAAATTTCCAGAGCTCCTCCTCCCGTCGGCAAGCAGGTAAGAGGCGCACGCATCTCCGGTCGGCGACGGTTGCAGCAGCGGCGGCGGCGTCGAGTACATCGGGCTACCTCAGTGCAGCCCGCATCTTCACCTCCGGCCATGGTTGTAAGTCATCCTTTATCCCGTAACGGCAATGTTTAGATCTAGGTTAGGAGTAGTCAGATCTTGTCTAGGGTTTGGTCTTGTGGTGAGCTATCATGATCTTGCTAGGATTCGCAGTTCCGGTTGCTCTTGCCATGGTGTTGTCTAGGGTTTGGTCTTATAGCAGGGGTTAGTCTAATGATCTGCTTGTGTGATTTAGGATGAACTTGTCCGGTTGCTACCGTTGCCATGACCTGCTTGTGATTTAGGATGAACTTGTCCGGTTGCTACCGTTGCCATGACCTGCTTGGTTGATTTAGGATGAACTTGTCCGGATGCTAACTTTGCCATGAACTGCTTGTCGATTTAGGATGTACATTGATGTGTGTAGGACTCCTTCTGCGATGAGTTTAGCCGGGTGCTTGTACCGTTGGGGATTCAGATCCCTTCCCAAGTTCCCGATTCGCAGCCCGTGCGAGTCCAAGGTCACCCCTCTGCCCGTGTATGACCTGGTGGCTCGGGTAGCGGCGAAGTGGCTGCTAGGTTGGCCACCACTAAGAAGAACAAGAACCGGAGGGGCTGGACAAGGCCCTGAAGTTCGGGCGGGAAAGAATGCCACCATGAAATGGCTTCCATTCATGTCCAGCTTCGTGTTGGAGAAGATGTGTGGCTTGATCCAGAGCGGGGTGCGTCGACAAAGGCTTCAAAGAAGTCCATCGAATTCCGTGGCTAAGGGGCTGAACCACTGTGGTGTCTCCGTCTGCTCCCTCGGGTGTACAACCACGAGAAGTGGAGGCAGAGGTGCCTCACCATTAGCGAGGCTCGCGATCTAAGCGGTGCTCGGTGGTGCGAGGACACCAAATCCATCGTCCTTGAGGGTGAGCATTCTGCGGGCACGTCGCGGTGAGAACCTCAATAACTCAGTCCTCCTCACTAACTTTTGTGATCAGCCACGAGCACAACTAACATCATTGTCCTTCGTATCGTAGGATCACCCAAATGACGAGGTTCCTCAATGTGCCCATCGCCAACTACGACGAGATGCACACCATCTTCTCCTTCGGCCTCGCCACCGGCAAGTACGCCATGGGATCCAGTGAGCCCACAGGCTCTGCCCCCTTGCACCTAAGGATGCTAACGTCGCCTCCAACGTATCTATAATTTCTTATGTTCCATGCTAGTTTATGACAATACCTACATGTTTTGTTCACACTTTATGATGTTTTGATGCATTTTCGGCACTAACCTATTAACAAGATGCGGCAGCAGTTCTGTTTTCTGCTGTTTTTGGTTTCAGAAATCCTACACATGAAATATTCTCGGAATTGGACGAAACAAAAGCCCACGGTCTTATTTTCCACGGAGCTTCCGGAAGACCGAAGAGGAGACGGATGGGGCCACGAGGTGGGGACCCCATAGGGCGGCGCGACCAACATGGGCCGCGCCAGCCTATGGTGTGGGCCCCCGTGCCCCCTCCGACTCTGCCTTCGCCTACTTAAACTTCTCCGTCGTGAAAACCCTAGTGCAGAGGCACGATACGGAAAAGTTCCGGAGGGGCGCCGCCACCAATCCCATATCGGGATTCGGGAGATCGCCTCCGGCACCCTGGAGAGGGGAATCATCACCGGAGGGCTCTACATCACCATGCCCGCCTCCGGACTGATGCGTGAGTAGTTCATCCTTGGACTATGGGTCCATAGCAGTAGCTAGATGGTTGTCTTCTCCTCTTGTGCTATCATGTTTAGATCTTGTGAGCTGCCTAACATGGTCAAGATCATCTATTTGTAATGCTACATGTTGTGTTTGGTGGGATCCGATGAATATAGAATACTATGTCAAGTTGATTATTGATCTATCATATATGTGTTGTTTATGTTCTTGCATGCTCTCCGTTGCTAGTAGAGCTCTGGCCAAGTTGATACTTGTAACTCCAAGAGGAAGTATTTATGCTCGATAGTGGGTTCATGCCTCCATTGAATCTGGGACAGTGACAGAAAGTTCTAAGGTTGTGGATGTGTTGTTGCCACTAGGGATGAAACATCAATGCTTTGTCTAAGGATATTTGTGTTGATTACATTCGCACCATTAATGCAATTGTCTGTTGTTTGCAACTTAATCTCTTTGGAAGGGTGCGGATGCTAACCTGAAGGTGGACTTTTTAGGCATAGATGCATCTGGATGGAGGTCTATGTTCTTTGTCGTAATGCCATGATTAAATCTCATAGTGATCATCATGATATGTATATGAATCTTTATTTGTCAATTGCCCACATGTAATTTGTTCACCCAACATATTATTTATCTTATTGGAGAGACACCACTAGTGAACTGTGGACCCCGGTCCATTCTTCTACATCTGAAATACAATCTACTGCAATCTCTGTTCTCTGTTGTTCTTTGCAAACAAACATCATTCTCCACACCATACGTTTAATCCTTTGTTTTCAGCAAACCGGTGAGATCGACAACCTCACTGTTAAGTTGGGGCAAAGTACTATGATTGGGTTGCGCAGGTTCCACGTTGGCGCGGAATCAGCTGTGTTGTAGCACTACACTCCTCCACCAACAAGCTTCCGTGGCCTTCATCTCCCTCTTTGGTTCGATAAACCTTGGTTTCTTGCTGAGGGAAAACTTGTTGCTGTACGCGTTGATTTCTACTCACGCTTCTTTTCTTGTAGACAGTGTTGGGCCTCCAAGAGCAGAGGTTTGTAGAACAGCAACAAGTTTTCCCTTAAGTGGATCACCCAAGGTTTATCGAACTCAGGGAGGAAAGGTCAAAGATATCCCTCTCAAGCAACCCTGCAATCACGATACAAGAAGTCTCTTGTGTCCCCAACACACCTAATACACTTGTCAGATGTATAGGTGCACTAGTTCGGCGAAGAGATAGTGAAATACAAGTAGTATGGATGTATATGAGTGGTAATAGTAATCTGAATAAAATATGGCAGCGAGTAAACATGCAACAGAACAGTAAATAAACGGTGTTTGCAGTATTGGAAACAAGGCCTAGGGATCATACTTTCACTAGTGGACACTCTCAACATTGATCGCATAATAAATAATAACTTCTCTCATTTGTGCTACATACACTCTTTTGTTGGATGACAAACACCATTCATTGTGTAGGGCTACAAGAGCTCCCTCAAGCCGGAGTTAACAAGCGCCACAACATTCAGCATTCATATTTAAGTAACCTTAGAGCATAATAGATCTTTGCAAAATAAACCGAGAACTAACATAGCATACACACTGTCCACATTACACTATGAAAGGAGGAATAGATCACATCAATACTATCATAATGATGATTAACTCCATAACCTACAAGAGATTATGATCATAACCTACGACAAGAACCACACGGTGCACACACTGGCACCTTTACACCATGCAGGAGGAATAGACTACTTTAATAACATCACATGAGTAGCACATAGACTAGTAGCGATACAAAGCTCATCATATAGATCTCAATCATGCAAAGCAATTCACGAGATCATTGTATTGGAGTACAGAGAGAGATTAACCACATAGCTACCGGTACAGCCCTCAGCCTCGGGGGAGAACTACTCCCTCCTCATCATGGGAGACAGCGATGGCGATGAAGATGGCGGTGGTGTCGATGGAGATGGCTCCGGGGGCAATTCCCCGTCCCGGCGGCGTGCGGAGCAGAGACTTGTCCCGTTGGAGTTTCGCGATGGCGGCGGCGCCTGGAGTCTTTCGGAGTTTCGTCAATCGGTATCGAAGTTTTAGGTCACGAGGGTTAAATAGGCGAAGAGGCGGCGCGAGGGGGTACCGGAGGTGGGCTCCCACCCCGGCGCGCCCCCTCCTTGGCCGCGCCGCCAGGTGGTGTGGGGCCCCGGGCCTCTCCGGCTCCCCTTCGGTGTCCTGGTCCGTCTCGGTGAATTATGATGTTTGGTCTTCGTTTCGTCGAATTCCGAGAATATTGCCCGAACGGCCTTTCTGGAACCAAAAACAACAGAAAACAGGAACGGCACTTCGGCATCTTGTTAATAGGTTAGTTCCGGAAAATGCATCAAAACGATATAAAGTGTGAACAAAACATGTAGGTATTGTCATAAAACTAGCATGGAACATCAGAAATTATAGATACATTTGAGACGTATCAAGCATCCCCAAGCTTAGTTCCTACTCGCCCTCGAGTAGGTAAACGATAACACAAATAATTTCTGAAGTGACATGCTACAAACATAACCTTGATCAACATTATTGTAAGGCATATGAGATGGATGGAGTGATCTGAAACAAAAGATTGCTAACAAAACATAATGACTAAACAAATGAATCATATAGAAAAACTTTTCATGAATAGTACTTTCAAGACAAGCATCAATAAGTCTTGCATAATAGCTAACTCATAAGCAATAAATTCTTAGTAGAATGCATTGAAGCAACACAAAGGATGATTAAGTTTCAGCAATTGCTTTCAACTTGTAACATGTATATCTCATGGATATTGTCAACATAGAGTAATATAACAAGTGCAATAAGTAAACATGTAAGAATGAATGCACACGGTTAACACAAGTGTTTGCTTCTAAGATAGAAAGAAGTGGGTAAACTGACTCAACATAAAGTAAAAGAATGGCCCTTCGCAGAGGGAAGCATGGATTACTATTTTTGTGCTAGAGCTTTTGTTTTGAAAACATAGAAACAATTTTGTCAACGGTAGTAATAAATCATATGTGCTATGCATAATACTTCCTACAAGTTGCAAGTCTCATGCATAGAGTACTAATAGTGCTCGCACCTTGTCCTAATCAGCTCGGATAACACGGATTATCATCACATGACATATGTTTCAACCAAGTGTCACAAAGGGGTACCTCTATGCCGCCTGTACAAAGGTCTAAGGAGAAAGCACGCATTGGATTTCTCGCTTTTGATTATTCTCAACTTAGACATCCATACCGGGACAACATAGACAACAGATAATGGACTCCTCTTTTAATGCTTAAGCATTCAACAACAAATAATATTCTCATAAGAGATTGAGGTTGTATGTCCAAACTAAAACTTCCACCATGATACATGGCTTTAGTTAGCGGCCCAATGTTCTTCTCTAACATATGCATACTCAAACCATTTGATCATGAAATCGCACTTACTTCAGACAAGACGAACATGCATAGCATCTCACATGATATCCAACAAAGGTAAATAGTTGATGGCGTCCCCAGAAACATGGTTACCGCTCAACAAGCAACTTATAAGAAATAAGACACATAACTACATATTCATCACCACAATAGTTTTTAAGCTATTTGTCCCATGAGCTATATATTGCAAAGATAAAGGAATGAAATTTTAAAGGTAGCACTCAAGTAATTTACTTTGGAATGGCAGAAAAATACCACATAGTAGGTAGATATGGTGGACACAAATGGCATGGGTTTTGGCTCAAGGTGTTTGGATGCACGAGAAGCATTTCCTCTCAGTACAAGGTTTGGGCTAGCAAGGTTGTTTGAAGCAAACACAAGTATGAACAGGTACAGCAAAACTTACACAAGAACATATTGCAAGCATTATAAGACTCTACACTATCTTCCTTGTTGTTCAAACACTTTACCAGAAAATATCTAGACTTAGAGAGACCAATCATGCAAACCAAATTTTAACAAGCTCTACGGTAGTTCTCCATTAATAAATTAAACTACATGATGCAAGAGCTTAAACATGATCTAATGAGAGCTCAAAACAATTGCCAAGTTTCAAGTTATTCCAAACCATATGAAGCATTTTCTGATTCCAACCAAATAGCAATTTAACGAAGCAATTTCAGCCTTCGCCATGAACATTAAAGCACAATTAAGAACACAAGTGTTCCATATGAAAAAGCGGAGCGTGTCTCTCTCCCACATGAGCATGAATTTATTCAGAGAATGAAAATAACAAAACGAAAATAAAAGCACACAGACGCTCCAAGTAAAGTACATAAGATGTGACGGAATAAAAATATAGTTTCACTAGAAGTGACCTGATAAGTTGTCGATGAAGAAGGGGATGCCTTGGGCATCCCCAAGCTTAGATGCTTGAGTCTTCTTAAAATATGCAGGGATGAACCACCGGGGCATCCCCAAGCTTAGACCTTTCACTCTTCTTGATCATAGTATATCATCCTCTTCTCTTGACCCTTGAAAACTTCCTCCACACCAAACTTAAAGCAAACTCATTAGAGGGTTAGTGCATAATCAAAAATTCATATATTCAGAGGTGACATAATCATTCTTAATACTTCTGGACATTGCACAAAGCTTCTGAAAGTTAATGGAACAAAGAAACTCATTCAACATAGCAAAAGCGGCAATGTGAAATAAAAGGCAGAATCTGTCAAAACAGAACAGTCCGTAAAGACGAATTTTGCAGGGGCACTTAACTTGCTCAAACAGAAAAACTCAAAACTAATGAAAGTTGCGTACATATCGGAGGATCACGCACGTAAATTGGCAGATTTTTTTACCTACAGAGAGTTCTGCGCAAATTCGTGACAGACAGCAAATCTGTTTCTGCGCAGTAATCCAAATCTAGTATCAACCTTACTACAGAGACTTTACTTGGCACAAAAAAACATGATAAGGAGAGGTTGATACAGTAGTAACAACTTCCAAGACTCAACAATACAGTAGCAAAATAAACACATGGGTTATCTCCCAAGAAGTGCTTTCTTTATAGCCATTAAGATGGCTCAGCAATTTTAATGATGATGCTCTCATAAGGATCAGAGTCGCAGCAAAGAGAGCATCAAAAAAAGTATGAAGCAAATTTAAGCCTAACCCTCTTCCTATGAAAAAGAATCTTGTACACAAATAAATTCATGAAGAACAAAGTGACAAGCATAAGAAGATAAGACACGAGTAACTTCAAGATTCTCAACATAAAGAGGGGAAACTTAATATTATTAAGATGCATACAACCGTGTTTCCCTCTCTCATAATAACTTTCAGTAGCATCATTGATGAAATCCACAATATAACCATCACTTAAAACATTCTTATCATGGTTCATATGCATAAAAGTATCATTATTTTTGACATAAGAAAAACTCTTCTCATTAATAGTAATTGGAGCAGGATCATTATCAAGAATTTGAACATGGTAAACAAGTTGCATACTAAGGGAATGGTTTTTGGCAATCCCATCATAACTATGACAAGTTTCATAAGGATAATTGTAACATGTGTCATATCCATCTCTATAGCAATTATCTAAACCAGAATATGTAATATCATCATTTTCACTAAAAGTAGAGGTCTCAAATATAGGATCTTCAAGCACAACATCCCCAAGCTTAGAGCTTTCAATATCATCGTTTGAGGGGACATGAATAATGCTATCATCATTACTTTCATAATCAGTACCAAAGAGATTTCCAATATCAAAGGTAGTGTGCTCTTCCAAATCATGATCACTAATGTAGGTAAAGGGCATAGGAAGATCATTGTACTCAGATTCATTATCATAATAATCATCAGGAGCAACATACTTACGGTTACCTATCGTTATCTCATACACGCGGGGATATGCCGTTACCTCTTTCTTCTTATTCCCCCTCTTCTTCTTCTTCTTCTTCTTCTTCTTCTTCTTCTTCTTCTTCTTCTTCTTCTTCTTCCCTTCTTTAGGAGGAAGAGGCTTGAAGGGAGGCTTCTCCACAGAACCTGATTTATTTCCAGAAACAATAGAAGAAACTTGGGAGGATTCCTCCTTTTCATTAATAAGTTTAAAACACACAGCGGTCCTATCATATTTTGGCAAAGTGTCATCTTCTAAAATATTCTGTATGTAAGTATTTGTATGGAAATTATTAATGCAATAAGAAAGACACCCATGCAGGACATCATCAATATCAAGATCGTTAATATCTAACAAAGAAATTTTTCTTGATAACTCTTCACACTTCAAAAATAAGGTAAGTTCATCATGCTGATTAGGAGTAATTTCATCATCACAATACAAATTTGCAGCACTCATGGGGTTTGAATTATCATTGGAGGAGCATTGAAAATTAAAATGACCAACTCTATGGCAAAGTTCACAAATAAAAGGATAGAGGGCACACACTTTTTCACCAAGATCATCTAGAGCCCTAGACCACTTTCTAGTTTTTTCATTCCTATGATGGATACAATATTCATCTTCGATTTGATTAATTCCACAAGGTCTATGTATTCCACAAAAATTAACATGCTTATAGGAAATAGCATTTTCAGAAGTTTCAACATGTTCATTGCAATCATTAATAACAGTTTCATCCTTCATGCAAGCGTCTTTAAAAGGTTCATGATACTTATCAAAATTCTTCCTAGGCAATTCAATGTGAGAAGCAAAAGCTTTATAAAAATTTGCAACAACTTGAGAGTCAAGACCATAAGTAGCACTCATATTTCGAAATTTATCAGTATCCATAAAAGTTTCAATGCATTCATAATCATAATTTATACCTGACTCTCTACCTTTGTCATTCTCCCATTCTTCAGTATTCTCCTGAATCCGATCAAGAAGGTCCCATTTAAACTCTTCTTTGTTGCGTGTGAATGATCCAGAACAAGCAGTATCCAGCAAGGTTTTATCCTGAAAAGAAAGTCTTGCATAGAAATTATCAATGATAACATTACCAGGAAGCTCATGAATGGGGCATTTGAGCATTAAGGACTTCAATCTCTC
This sequence comes from Lolium multiflorum, assembly GCA_030979885.1. Classification (NCBI taxonomy): domain Eukaryota; kingdom Viridiplantae; phylum Streptophyta; class Magnoliopsida; order Poales; family Poaceae; genus Lolium; species Lolium multiflorum. The sequence continues at coordinate 197,643,460 of CM061747.1, forward strand.
CCATGCTTGGGCAATACTCTCTCCATCATGAGGCCATAAATTATATATACGGTTTCGGTCTTTGTGAATTTCACTTGGAGGATAGAACTTAGAATAAAATAGAGGCACAATATCCTTCCAATCAAGAGAACGCCCATCCTTCAGCAGTTTATACCAATGCGCCGCTTTACCAGATAGCGACATAACAAATAATTTCTTCCTAACTTCATCCATTGAAATACCTGCACACTTGAATAACCCGCATAATTCATGCAAAAATAGTAAATGATCTCCAGGATGAACAGTTCCATCCCCTTCATAGCGGTTATCCATAACACGTTCAATAATTTTCATAGGTATCTTGAAAGGAATATTTTCAGTAGGTGGATTTAAAATATCACAAGCATCATTAGAGTTATCGCATATGGGAGATAAAGTATTATCAGAGCAAATTTTCTCCCCTAAAACTGGGAAGCTACAAAGATCATAAAAACTAGCTTCCCCAAGCTTAGACTTTTCCATAGCATTAGCAGTAATTGCATTCGTACTAATAACATTGCTACTATCATGCAAATAAGATTCCATAGGTTTTTTAATTTTCGCATCAAACAATTCTAAATCAGGAAAAAGATTAAAAAGCTCACTAATTTTTTTGTTGTTTTCCATTATGCCTAACTAGTGAAAATAAAAACAAGAGACAAAAAGATAAAATTGCAGAATCTAAAGGAGATAGCTTCGAGCACTCACACACCGGCAACAGTGCTAGGAAATAGCTTAGTAGTCGGAGGATGTGAATACCTTTTACCTTACCTCCCCGGCAACGGCGCCAGAAAATAGCTTGATGTCTACTCACGCTTCTTTTCTTGTAGACAGTGTTGGGCCTCCAAGAGCAGAGGTTTGTAGAACAGCAGCAAGTTTCCCTTAAGTGGATCACCCAAGGTTTATCGAACTCGGGGAGGAAGAGGTCAAAGATATCCCTCTCAAGCAACCCTGCAATCACGATACAAGAAGTCTCTTGTGTCCCCAACACACCTAATACACTTGTCAGATGTATAGGTGCACTAGTTCGGCGAAGAGATAGTGAAATACAAGTAGTATGGATGTATATGAGTGGTAATAGTAATCTGAATAAAATATGGCAGCGAGTAAACATGCAACAGTAAGTAAACGGTGTTTGCAGTATTGGAAACAAGGCCTAGGGATCATACTTTCACTAGTGGACACTCTTAACATTGATCGCATAATAAATAATAACTTCTCTCATTTGTGCTACATACACTCTTTTGTTGGATGACAAACACCATTCGTTGTGTAGGGCTACAAGAGCTCCCTCAAGCCGGAGTTAACAAGCGCCACAACATTCAGCATTCATATTTAAGTAACCTTAGAGCATAATAGATCTTTGCAAAATAAACCGAGAACTAACATAGCATACACACTGTCCACATTACACTATGAAAGGAGGAATAGATCACATCAATACTATCATAATGATGATTAACTCCATAACCTACAAGAGATTATGATCATAACCTACGACAAGAACCACACGGTGCACACACTGGCACCTTTACACCATGCAGGAGGAATAGACTACTTTAATAACATCACATGAGTAGCACATAGACTAGTAGCGATACAAAGCTCATCATATAGATCTCAATCATGCAAAGCAATTCACGAGATCATTGTATTGGAGTACAGAGAGAGAGAGATTAACCACATAGCTACCGGTACAGCCCTCAGCCTCGGGGAGAACTACTCCCTCCTCATCATGGGAGACAGCGATGGCGATGAAGATGGCGGTGGTGTCGATGGAGATGGCTCCGGGGCAATTCCCCGTCCGGCAGGTGCCGGAACAGAGGCCCCCGAATTGGAGTTTCGCGATGGCGGCGGCGCCCCTGGAGCTTTCTGGAGTTTCGTCAATTGGTATCAAGTTTTAGGTCACGAGGGGTTAAATAGGCGAAGAGGCGGCGCGAGGGTGCGGTGGGCTCCGACCCAGGGCGCCCCCCTCAGCAGCCGCGCCGCCGGTGGTGTGGGGCCCCCAGCCCCTCTCGGGCTCCCCTTCGGTGTCCTGGTCCGTCTCGGTGAATTATGATGTTTGGTCTTCGTTTCGTCGAATTCCGAGAATATTGCCCGAACACCCTTTCTGGAACCAAAAACAACAGGAGACGGCACTTCGGCATCTTGTTAATAGGTTAGTTCCGGAAAATGCATAAAAATGATATAAAGTGTGAACAAAACATGTAGGTATTGTCATAAAACTAGCATGGAACATCAGAAATTATAGATACGTTTGAGACGTATCACGCATCACACCTTCCTCTTGGGGTTCCCAACGGACGTGTGCTTCACGCGTTATCAAGCTCTTTTTCTGGCGCCGTTGCCGATCAGACACGCTGCAAGGGGAGTCTCTCACATCCAATCTCTTTACTTTGTTTATTGTCTTTCTTTACTTTATTTTATTTTCTGTCTTGTTTGCTTTATATCAAAAACACAAAAAAATAGTTGCTTTACTTTACTTTATTTTATGTCTTGTTTGCTTAATATAAAAAACACAAAAAATTTAGTTACTTGCATTTACTTCATCAAGTTTACTTTTGTTTATTTCATCATGCTTCATCCTAAGTTAACTTTGAAAGATATATCGGTAGGTAGTGGGTCTATCATTGGAAAAGATAATATAGAAAAAAAATTCACTCATGTTAGTAAGACTGAAGATTTTGAAGATAGATCCTTGGTAGAACTTGCTCCTGATTATGAAATTGCTACTGCCTCTTTAGTGCACATGTTGGAAGCTAGATTTGTTAATCTTAATCCAATAATGCAACATATGTTTCTTACACTCGGTGATATGGAAGAAGGAGAAAAGAAAGATTTTGTTCTAGAAACCCTTCTTAGAGAATTTGGTGATGTAGCTAGAGAAGCTAGGAAAGTCTTTATTCGATATAAGATGCTAGGCTTGTGTACCAATTTTGCAAATATCCTTGAAAGAAGGGAAAAAGATAGGCTAAGATACACTAATAAAGCCAATTGTGAGGGGGAGATTAAAATACCAATACCTTATAAACTCATAGGAATGCATGAGGCATTAGAAAAGAATTTTGATTGGATTGTTCCTGAAAATTTATTTGAGGAGGATAGTAAGCCTAAAGGTAATGAAAAAGGAGTTTCTTACATAGATAAGATACAATGCATAGTTGAGAAAACTCCAAACAATGATGTTGATGCTTCTTCTCTTGATGTTACTTGATTTGCACTTTCTGCGCCTAGCTGAAAGGCGTTAAAGAAAAGCACTTCTTGGGAGATAACCCATGGTTTTATTTTTACTACTGTTTTGTTGAGTCTTGGAAGTTTTTACTACTGTAGCAACCTCTCCTTATCATGTTATTGTGCCAAGTAAAGTCTCTATAGTAAGGTTGATACTAGATTTGGATTTCTGCGCAGAAACAGATTTGCTGTCTGTCACGAATTCGCGTCCTTCTCTCTGTAGAAGAATCAAAAAAATCTGCCAATTTACGTGCGTGATCCTCAGATATGTACGCAACTTTCATTAGTTTTGAGTTTTCCGTCTGAGCAAGTTAAGTGCCTCAGAAAAATTCGTCTTTACGGACTGTTCTGTTTTGACAGATTCTGCCTTTTATTTCGCATTGCCTCTTTTGCTATGTTGAATGGATTTCTTTGTTCCATTAACTTTCAGTAGCTTTGTGCAATGTTCAGAAGTGTTAAGAATGATTATGTCACCTCAAGAAGAGTGAAAAGTCTAAGCTTGGGGATGCCCCCGTGGTTCATCCCTGCATATTTTAAGAAGACTCAAGCATCTAAGCTTGGGGATGCCCAAGGCATCCCCTTCTTCATCGACAACTTATCAGGTCACTTCTAGTGAAACTATATTTTTATTCCATCACATCTTATGTTCTTTACTTGGAGCGTCTTTTTCTTTTATTTTTGTTTTTGTTTGAATAAATTGGATCCCACAATCCTTGTATTGGAGATATACACGCTCCGCTTTTTCATTTGAACACTTGTGTTCTTAATTATGCTTTAATGTTCATGGCGAAGGCTGAAAACTGCTTCGTTGATTGCTATTTGGTTGGAATCAGAAAATGCTTCATATGGTTTGAATAATTTGATACTTGGAAATTGTTTTGAGCTCTCATAGATCATGTTTAAGCTCTTGCATCATGTAGTTTAAATCTATTAGTGGAGAACTACCATAGAGCTTGTTGAAATTTGGTTTGCATGATTGGTCTCTCTAAGGTCTAGATATTTTTTGGTGGTAAGTGTTTGAACAACAAGGAAGACAGTGTAGAGTCTTATAATGCTTGCAATATGTTCTTGTGTAAGTTTTGCTGTGTACCTGTTCATACTTGTGTTTTCTTCAAACAACCTTGCTAGCCAAAGCCTTGTACTGAGAGGAAATGCTTCTCGTGCATCCAAACACCTTGAGCCAAAACCCATGCCATTTGTGTCCACCATATCTACCTACTATGTATTTTTCTGCCATTCCAAAGTAAATTACTTGAGTGCTACCTTTAAAATTTCATTCCTTTGTCTTTGCAATATATAGCTCATGGGAAAATAGCTTAAAAACTATTGTGGTGATGAATATGTAGCTATGTATCTTAGTTCTTATAAGTTGCTTGTTGAGCGGTAACCATGTTTCTGGGATGCCATCAAATTTTTACCTTTGTTGAATATCATGTGAGTTGCTATGCATGTTCGTCTTGTCTGAAGTAAGGGTGATTTATCATGATTAAATGGTTTGAGTATGCATATTGTTAGAGAAGAACATTGGGCCGCTAACCAAAGCCATGTATCATGGTGGAAGTTTTCAGTTTGGACATTAATCCTCAATCTCTTATGAGAATATTATCTGTTGTTGAATGCTTATGCATTAAAGAGGAGTCCATTATCTATTTTCTATGTTGTCCCGGTATGGATGTCCTAAGTTGAGATCTATCAAAAACGAGAAATCAAATGCGATTTATCTCCTTGGACCTTTGTACATGCGGCATAGAGGTACCTGATGTCTACGTTCCCCCTCCTTTCCTGTAGACAGTGTTGGGCCTCCAAGTGCAGAGGTTTGTAGAACAGCAGCAAGTTTTCCTTAAGTGGATCACCCAAGGTTTATCGAACTCGGGGAGGAAGAGGTCAAAGATATCCCTCTCATGCAACCCTGCAGCACAAAGCAAGAAGTCTCTTGTGTCCCCAACACACCAAATAGGTGCACTAGTTCGGCGAAGAGATAGTGAAATACAGGTGGTATGAATATATATGAGCAGTAGCAACGGTGCCAGAAAATAGCTTGCTGGCGTGTAGTTGATGGTGGTAGTATTGCAGCAGTAGTAACACAGTAAAACAGTAAACAAGCAGTAGTAACTCAGCGGTATTTAGGAACAAGGCCTAGGGATTAGACTTTCACTAGTGGACACTCTCAACATTGATCACATAACAGAATAGATAAATGCATACTCTACACTTTTGTTGGATGATGAACACATTGCGTAGGATTACACGAACCCTCAATGCCGGAGTTAACAAGCTCCACAATAATGCTCATGTTTAAGTAACCTTAAGTGTAAGATAGATCAAAACGACTAAACCAAGTACTAGCATAGCATGCACACTGTCACCTTCATGCATATGTAGGAGGAATAGATCACATCAATATTATCATAGCAATAGTTAACTTCGCAATCTACAAGAGATCATGATCATAGCATAAACCAAGTACTAACACGGTGCACGCACTGTCACCTTTGCACACATGCAGGAGGAATAAAACTACTTTAATAACTTTGCTAGAGTAGCACATAGATAAATTGTGATACGATGCACATTGCAATCATAAAGAGATATAAATAAGCACTTCACTACGCTCTTCAACAGTGAATAAGTACTTCGTGAAATATAGCCTAAGAGACCCACACGGTGCACACACTGTCACCTTTACACACGTGGGACAAGGAGTCTCCGGAGATCACATAAGTAAAACCCACTTGACTAGCATAATGACATCTAGATTACAAGCATCATCATATGAATCTCAATCATGTAAGGCAGCTCATGAGATTATTGTATTGAACTACATAGGAGAGAGATGAACCACATAGCTACCGGTACAGCCCCGAGCCTCGATGGAGAACTACTCCCTCCTCATGGGAGCAGCAGCGGTGATGAAGATGGCGGTGGAGATGGCAGCGGTGTCGATGGAGAAGCCTTCCGGGGGCACTTCCCCGCTCCGGCGGGTGCCGGAACAGAGACTCCTGTCCCCCAGATCTTGGCTTCGCGATGGCGGCGGCTCTGGAACTTTTCTCGTATCGTGGCTTTTTCGTAAGGGTTTTCGATGCAGGGGCTTTATATAGGCGAAGAGGCGGCGCAGGAGGGTCAACGAGGCGACGACACCATAGGGTGGCGCGGGCCCAGCCCTGGCCGCGCCACCATGTCATCTGGGGCCCAGGGCCCCCTCTGCGGCTCTCGGGTGTTCGGATGCTTCCGGGCAAAATAGGAACCAGGCGTTGATTTCGTCCAATTCCGAGAATATTTCGTTACTAGGATTTCTGAAACCAAAAACAGCAGAAAACAGGAACTGGCACTTCGGCATCTTGTTAATAGGTTAGTTCCAGAAAATGCATCAAAACGATATAAAGTGTGCATAAAACATGTAGGTATCATCAATAAAGTAGCATGGAACATAAGAAATTATCGATACGTTGGAGACGTATCAGCATCCCCAAGCTTAGTTCTGCTCGTCCCGAGCAGGTAAAACGATAACAAAGATAATTTCTGAAGTGACATGCCATCATAATCTTGATCATACTATTTGTAAACATATGTAATGAATGCAGCGATCAAAACAAAGGTAATGACATGAGTAAACAACTGAATCATAAAGCAAAGACTTTTCATGAATAGTACTTCAAGACAAGCATCAATAAGTCTTGCATAAGAGTTAACTCATAAAGCAATAAATCAAAGTAAAGGCGTTGAAGCAACACATAGGAAGATTAAGTTTCAGCGGTTGCTTTCAACTTATAACATGTATATCTCATGGATATTGTCAACATAGAGTAATATAACAAGTGCAATAAGCAAGTATGTAAGAATCAATGCACAGTTCACACAAGTGTTTGCTTCTTGGGGTGGAGAGAAATAGGTGAACTGACTCAACATAAAGGTAAAAGAATGGTCCTTCAAAGAGGAAAGCATCGATTGCTGTATTTGTGCTAGAGCTTTTATTTTGAAAACATCAAGAAATAAAAGTAAAGTTTTGAGAGGTGTTTGTTGTTGTCAACGAATGGTAGCGGGTACTCTAACCCCCTTGCCAGACAAACCTTCAAAGAGCGGCTCCCATTTTATTTTATTTTTGGGTGGCACTCCTTCCAACCTTTGCTTTCACAAACCATGGCTAACCGAATCCTCGGGTGCCTGCCAACAATCTCATACCATGAAGGAGTGCCTTTTTATTTTAGTTTTATTATGATGACACTCCTCCCCACCTTTGCTTTCTCAAGCCATGGCTAACCGAATCCTTCGGGTGCCGTCCAACAATCACATACCATGGAGGAGTGTCTATTTTTGTTAATTAATTTGGGACTGGGAATCCCATTGCCAGCTCTTTTTGCAAAGTTATTGGATAAGCGGATGAAGCCACTAGTCCATTGGTGAAAGTTGCCCAACAAGATTGAAAGATAAACACCACATACTTCCTCATGAGCTATAAAACATTGACACAAATAAGAGGTAATAACTTTTGAATTGTTTAAAGGTAGCACTCAAGCAATTTACTTTGGAATGGCGGAGAAATACCATGTAGTAGGTAGGTATGGTGGACACAAATGGCATGAATATTGGCTCAAGTATTTGGATGCATGAGAAGTATTTCCTCTCGATACAAGGTTTAGGCTAGCAAGGTTATTTGAAGCAAACTCAAGGATGAACCGGTACAGCAAAACTCACATAAAAGACATATTGTAAACATTATAAGACTCTACACCGTCTTCCTTGTTGTTCAAACTCAATACTAGAAATTATCTAGACCTTAGAGAGACCAATTATGCAAACCAAATTTTAGCATGCTCTATGTATTTCTTCACTAATAGGTGCAAAGTATATGATGCAAGAGCTTAAACATGAGCACAACAATTGCCAAGTATCACATTATCCAAGACATTTTACCAATTACTACATGTAGCATTTTTCCAATTCCAACCATATAACAATTTAACGAAGGGAAACTTCGCCATGAATATTATGAGCTAAGAACACATGTGTTCATACGAACCAGCGGAGCGTGTCCTCTCCCACACAAGGATGAACTTATTCAGAGAACTAAGATAACAAAACAAAAACAAAAATAAAAGCACACAGACGCTCCAAGTAAAATACATAGGATGTGACTGAATAAAAATATAGTTTCACTAGAAGAAACCTGATAAGTTGTCGATGAAGAAGGGGATGCCTTGGGCATCCCCAAGCTTAGATGCTTGAGTCTTCTTAAAATATGCAGGGATGAACCACCGGGGCATCCCCAAGCTTAGACCTTTCACTCTTCTCGATCACATTATATCACCCTCTTCTATTGACCCTTGAAAACTTCCTTCACACCAAACTTCAAGCAAACTCATTAGAGGGTTAGTGCATAATCAAAATTCACATGTTCAGAGGTGACACAATAATTCTTAACACTTCTGGACATTGCACAAAACTTCTGAAAGTTAATGGAACAAAGAAACTCATTCAACTTAACAAAAGCGGCAATGCGAAATAAAAGGCAGAATCTGTCAAAAACAGAACAGTCCGTAAAGACGAATTTTAAGATGGCACCAGACTTGCTCAAATGGAAAAACTCAAAACTAATGAAAGTTGCGTACATATCTGAGGATCACGCTCGTAAATTGGCAGATTTTTTCGAATTTTCTACAGAGAACTGTGCCCAGATTCGTGACAGACAGCAATGCTGTTTCTGCGCAGCAATCCCAAATATAACATCAACTTTGACATAGAAACTTTACTTGGCACAACAAAACACAAAACTAAGATAAGGAGAGGTTGCTACAGTAGTAAACAACTTCCAAAACACAAATATAAAACAAAGTACTGTAGCAAAATAACACATGGGTTATCTCCCAAGAAGTTCTTTTCTTTATAGCCATTAAGATGGGCTCAGCAGTTTTAATGATGCACTCGCAAGAAATAGAAGTTGAAGCAAAAGAGAGCATCAAGAGGCAAATTCAAAACACATTTAAGTCTAACATGCTTCCTATGCATAAGAATCTTGTAAATAAACAAGTTCATGAAGAGCAAAGTAACAAGCATAGGAAGATAAAACAAGTGTAGCTTCAAAAATTTCAGCACATAGAGAGGCATTTTAGTAACATGAAAATTTCTACAACCATATTTTCCTCTCTCATAATAACTTTCAGTAGCATCATGAGAAAACTCAACAATATAACTATCACATAAAGCATTCTTATCATGAGTCTCATGCATAAAATAATTACTACTCCCAACATAAGCATAGTCATTCTTATTAATTGTAGTGGGAGCAAATTCAACAAAGTAGCTATCAAATATAGGAGGTATATTGTAATCATAATCAAATTTATCCTCCATAACAGGTGGTAACAAAAGACTACTATCATTATAATCATCATAAATAGGAGGCAAAGTATCATCAAAGTAAATTTTCTCCTCAATGCTTGGGGGACTAAAAATATCATGCTCATCAAAGCCAGCTTCCCCAAGCTTAGAATTTTCCATAGCATTAGCAACAATGGTGTTCAAAGCATTCATAGTAACAACATTCCCATTAGCATGCATATAAAGTTCCATGGGTTTCTTAATTCTTTCTTCAAACACATCATGTCCTAATTCAAGATAAAGTTCATAAAGATCTCTCATATTTTTGTTGTTTTCCATTATGCCTAACTAGTGTAAACAAGAAACCAAATGTCGCAATTGCAGAGTCTAAAGGAAATAGCTTTGAGTACTTACAGCGCCGGAAAATAGCTTAGTAGCCGAGGTCCGGAGTGTGAGTACCTTTTACCTTTCCTCCCCGGCAACGGCGCCAGAAATTAGCTTGATGTCTACGTTCCCCCTCCTTTCCTGTAGACAGTGTTGGGCCTCCAAGTGCAGAGGTTTGTAGAACAGCAGCAAGTTTTCCCTTAAGTGGATCACCCAAGGTTTATCGAACTCAGGGAGGAAGAGGTCAAAGATATCCCTCTCATGCAACCCTGCACCACAAAGCAAGAAGTCTCTTGTGTCCCCAACACACCAAATAGGTGCACTAGTTCGGCGAAGAGATAGTGAAATACAGGTGGTATGAATATATATGAGCAGTAGCAACGGTGCCAGAAAATAGCTTGCTGGCGTGTAGTTGATGGTGGTAGTATGGCAGCAGTAGTAAAAACAGTAAACAAGCAGTAATAGCAGTATTTAGGAACAAGGCCTAGGGATTAGACTTTCACTAGTGGACACTCTCAACATTGATCACATAACAGAATAGATAAATGCATACTCTACACTTTTGTTGGATGATGAACACATTGCGTAGGATTACACGAACCCTCAATGCCGGAGTTAACAAGCTCCACAATAATGCTCATGTTTAAGTAACCTTAAGTGTAAGATAGATCAAAACGACTAAACCAAGTACTAGCATAGCATGCACACTGTCACCTTCATGCATATGTAGGAGGAATAGATCACATCAATATTATCATAGCAATAGTTAACTTCGCAATCTACAAGAGATCATGATCATAGCATAAACCAAGTACTAACACGGTGCACGCACTGTCACCTTTGCACACATGCAGGAGGAATAAAACTACTTTAATAACTTTGCTAGAGTAGCACATAGATAAATTGTGATACGATGCACATTGCAATCATAAAGAGATATAAATAAGCACTTCACTACGCTCTTCAACAGTGAATAAGTACTTCGTGAAATATAGCCTAAGAGACCCACACGGTGCACACACTGTCACCTTTACACACGTGGGACAAGGAGTCTCCGGAGATCACATAAGTAAAACCCACTTGACTAGCATAATGACATCTAGATTACAAGCATCATCATATGAATCTCAATCATGTAAGGCAGCTCATGAGATTATTGTATTGAACTACATAGGAGAGAGATGAACCACATAGCTACCGGTACAGCCCCGAGCCTCGATGGAGAACTACTCCCTCCTCATGGGAGCAGCAGCGGTGATGAAGATGGCGGTGGAGATGGCAGCGGTGTCGATGGAGAAGCCTTCCGGGGGCACTTCCCCGTCCGGCAGGGTGCCGGAACAGAGACTCCTGTCCCCCAGATCTTGGCTTCGCGATGGCGGCGGCTCTGAACTTTTCTCGTATCGTGGCTTTTTCGTAAGGGTTTTCGATGCGGGGCTTTATATAGCGAAGAGGCGGCGCGGGAGGGTCAACGAGGCGACGACACCATAGGGTGGCGCGGGCCCAGCCCTGGCCGCGCCACCATGTCATCTGGGGCCCACAGGGCCCCTGCGGCTCTCGGGTGTTCTGGATGCTTCCGGGCAAAATAGGAACCTGGTCGTTGATTTCGTCCAATTCGAGAATATTTCGTTACTAGGATTTCTGAAACCAAAAACAGCAGGAACTGGCACTTCGGCATCTTGTTAATAGGTTAGTTCCGAAAATGCATCAAAACGATATAAAGTGTGCATAAAACATGTAGGTATCATCAATAAAGTAGCATGGAACATAAGAAATTATCGATACGTTGGAGACGTACCCCCTTGTGACACTTGGTTGAAACATATGTTATGCAATGATAATCCATGTAAATCCAAGCTAATTAGGACAAGGTGCGGGCACTATTGGTATTCGATGCATGAGGCTTGCAACTTGTAGGAAGTTTTATGCATAACACATATGAATTATTACTACCGTTGACAAAATTGTTTCTATGTTTTCAAAATAAAAGCTCTAGCACAAAAATAGTAATCCATGCTTCCCTCTGCGAAGGGCCATTCTTTTACTTTATGTTGAGTCAGTTTACCTACTTCTTTCTATCCTAGAAGCAAACACTTGTGTCAACTGTGTGCATTGATTCTTACATGTTTACTTATTGCACTTGTTATATTACTTTATGTTGACAATTATCCATGAGATATACATGTTACAAGTTGAAAGCAATTGCTGAAACTTAATCATCCTTTGTGTTGCTTCGAAACCTTCTACTTTGAATCTATTGCTTTATGAGTTAGCTCTTATGCAAGTCTTGTTGATACTTGTCTTGAAAGTACTATTCATGAAAAGTTTTGCTATATGATTCAATTGTTTAGTCATTATCTTTTTGTTAGCAATCTATTGCTTCGAATCACTCCATTCATCTCATATGCTTTACAATAATGTTGATCAAGATTATGATGGTAGCATGTCACTTCAGAAATTATTGTTTTTATCGTTTACCTACTCGAGGGCGAGTAGGAAGCTTGGGGACGCTTGATACGTCTCCAACGTATCCATAATTTCTTATGTTCCATGCTAGTTTTATGACAATACCTACATGTTTTGTTCACACTTTATGATGTTTTGATGCATTTTCCGGCACTAACCTATTAACAAGATGCCGAAGCGCCAGTTCCTGTTTTCTGCTGTTTTTGGTTTCAGAAATCCTACACAAGAAATATTCTCGGAATTGACGAAAAACAAAAGATCGAGACGGAGTGGGGCCACGAGGTGGGGACCCCATAGGGCAGCGCGGCCAGCATGGGGCCTGCGCCGGCCTATGGTGTGGGGCCCCCGTGCCTCCTCTGACTCTGCCCTTTCGCCTACTTAAACTCTCCGTCGCGAAAACCCTAGTACCGAGAGCCACGATACGGAAAAGTTCCAGAGGCGCCGCCGCCAATCCCATCTCGGGGGATTCAGGAGATCGCCTCCGGCACCCTGCCGGAGAGGGGAATCATCACCGGAGGGCTCTACATCACCATGCCCGCCTCCGGACTGATGCGTGAGTAGTTCATCCTTGGACTATGGGTCCATAGCAGTAGCTAGATGGTTGTCTTCTCCTCTTGTGCTATCATGTTTAGATCTTGTGAGCTGCCTAACATGATCAAGATCATCTATTTGTAATGCTACATGTTGTGTTTGGTGGGATCCGATGAATATAGAATACTATGTCAAGTTGATTATTGATCTATCATATATGTGTTGTTTATGTTCTTGCATGCTCTCCATTGCTAGTAGAGGCTCTGGCCAAGTTGATACTTGTAACTCCAAGAGGGAGTATTTATGCTCGATAGTGGGTTCATGCCTCCATTGAATCTGGGACAGTGACAAAAAGTTCTAAGGTTGTGGATGTGTTGTTGCCACTAGGGATGAAACATCAATGCTTTGTCTAAGGATATTTGTGTTGATTACATTACGCACCATACTTAATGCAATTGTCTGTTGTTTGCAACTTAATACTGGAAGGGGTGCGGATGCTAACCCGAAGGTGGACTTTTAGGCATAGATGCATGCTGGATGGCGGTCTATGTTCTTTGTCGTAATGCCCTGATTAAATCTCATAGTGATCATCATGATATGTATATGAATCTTTATTTGTCAATTGCCCACCTGTAATTTGTTCACCCAGCATGTTATTTATCTTATTGGAGAGACACCACTAGTGAACTGTGGACCCCGGTCCATTCTTTTACATCTGAAGTACAATCTACTGCAATCTCTGTTCTCTGTTGTTCTTTGCAAACAAACATCATTCTCCACACCATACGTTTAATCCTTTGTTTTCAGCAAGCCGGTGAGATTGACAACCTCACTGTTAAGTTGGGGAAAAGTACTGTGATTGTGTTGTGCAGGTTCCACGTTGGCGCCGGAATCACTGGTGTTGCGCCGCACTACACTCCTCCACCAACAACCTTCACGTGGCCTTCATCTCCTACTGGTTCGATAACCTTGGTTTCTTACTGAGGGAAAACTTGCTGCTGTACGCATCACACCTTCCTCTTGGGGTTCCCAACGGACGTGTGCTTCACGCGTTATTAACACCCAGGAGTCCGACACGGTGAACCTCGATGCTGACAAGCCCGCCGACACGCCTAAGAAGCCGACGCCGGCAAGAGGAGAGAGGTGCCTTCGCGGACGTCTAGCTGGTCGCCTTCACCAACATGACTGTTGTTGTGAAGGAGGTCGCATAGGCCATCAGGACGAACAAGCCGACGGACATGCACCCTAACCTCTACAATGTGGTCATGGACATGATTGGCTTCACCGAGGATGATTTGATGGTCGCCTTCAGCCACCTCGTCGACCACAAGGCCCAGGGTTCCAGCTCCGTTGGCATGATGGAGCCACACCGCGTCCTCTGGCTGAGGAACTACCTTGGCAAGTACCACGGAAAGGTGTAGTGGTGCCCTTGACGGGGTGGTTCAGGGAGGCATGCATGGTGGTGGCTGCGGCGATGATGATGATGATGATGATGATGATGATGATGATGATGACGTGATGATGTATATTCTGGCAGTAGCTAGGATGAAAACATTTGCCCCCTTTTTGTAAGTATGATGAGGTGGTATATACTAACCCCTCAGGTCACGGTGAACTTTGCGGTGTTCTGTTGAGACACCCACTTTTGTTGTTGTGGTAGGACGACGCCGCGATAGTGTAGGATAAACTTCTGATTGACTTTTGGAATGATATGCATGCCCCCTGTTAGTTTCAGATTTGCTATCTACACTTGTCTTGTCCTATTGCTCATTTCTGAATTGCTTCATTGTTGTGATTGCTAACATCTTCTTATGCCATGGTAGTGGTATGTGGTGTTTCTCGGGCGGGTTTGAGGTATCTACAGCTCATGGAGAGTCTGTCAAGATCAGGTCAATGGCTACTCCAACAACAGCTACCGAGGATATGCAACATTGGAGGAGGCACAACAAGAGTACCTCACCTTCCTGGAAGAGGATCTCCTGGAAGATCAGGCCATCGATGATGCAATACCATTAGCACAGCTGCCACCGGAGGAAGTACATGCTCTACAAGGAGCACCACCGGAGGTACGTCCCAGCCGGGTCAAAGATTACATCATCGCCTTCCTCATCGTGGTGATCGTGAGGATCGTGTTCTTCTAACTGGTGTATGATCGTATGTAATATGCCATTTGAATTGTGGTAAGGATATGAAACTGTGATTTGAGCAACTAAACAGCCGATTCATGTTTTCGTCCGTGCAAGATGGGCTGGAAACGGGCAACCAAACGATGGGCCTGTGTTCCTTCTCCGGCGCGCAAAAGGGCTCACAGGCTACCAAACGACCGGCAAAAACTGGCCCATGGCCCGTTCTCAACGCGCAAGGCCTCCTACCTCGCTGGCGCAATCATGCAAGAAATCGGCTCAGGCAACCAAACACGCCCTTAGCACTGCACAGCGTTAACCAGTGAGCACCAGTACAACACCAAAAATTGAGAACAGAACACAACCAAACGATAGGTTGAACCCATTG
This sequence comes from Lolium multiflorum, assembly GCA_030979885.1. Classification (NCBI taxonomy): domain Eukaryota; kingdom Viridiplantae; phylum Streptophyta; class Magnoliopsida; order Poales; family Poaceae; genus Lolium; species Lolium multiflorum. Next base: position 197,658,913 of record CM061747.1, read on the forward strand.
TACCCTTCCCCCCCCCCCGCCGCCCTTGTAAGCATTCCTCGAGGTGAGAGGTCTTCTCAGCCCAAGTGCAGCTATCATTGCCATTTTATTTTGCTTGTTCAGCTTCATTGTCAAGAGTGCATCATCTTCATCATCACTATCCCTAGAGCTAATAGCAAAAAACCACCACTTTAATAGTGAAAATCACCGTATACCACCATTTTACGTTTGCGTGACAAAAAACCACCACATTTTGCTCGGTTTTTTGCGGAATACGCTAAACCCCAATTGATCCGGAATTGACACAGTTTCTTACCGGTGGGGTCTACTGTAAGTGATGATGTGGCAGGAATCTGTGAGATGGAGAGGAACCCATATAATAGTTCAATTTAAAAAAATCCAAAAAATATGTACAAAAATCTCCCAAGCCGTCCCGCACCCGCACGCCACCGCCGCCTGGCCGAGCCCTCCCGCCGTAGCCTCGCCATCTGTGCCCGTCCGCCGCCGTGCACCTCGCCGTGCTCGCCAGCACCCGTCCGTGGATCTGACCTGCGGCTTGAGAGGAGGAGGAGGGCACGGGGGAGGTGGAGGTCAACCCCGCCATGGCCAAGCTTGGGCTCGAGGCGGCGCCTCCCTTGAGTCCGCGCGTCGTGGCCTCCCGTTCGTATCCTCGGAGAGCAGCGGCCGCTCCTCGAGCCTCCGGTCGGCGGCGGAGCGAGGATGGTGGAGACGTCACCGACACAGGGCGCCGCCGCTACGCTCCTGCTCGCGGCCGAGGGCCGGCCCCCTACCTCCACGCCTCCCCTACTCCACTCGCGTGAGGGGCGCGAGCGCCGCGCCACAGGCCCTCTTGGCGTCATGGCGGAGCTCCTCGACGGGGCTGGGGAAGGGGGGCACGGCCACGGGCCATGGCACGCCGGCGGGAATGAGGTGGGGGCCCGCACTGGTGGTGAGCTGAGGCGGCCTAGCCGGAGAAGTGCGCGGCGGCGGCGGCCTGGTCGGAGAAGCGCGCGGCGGCGGCCTGAGAAGGACTGTCGGGTCGGGATTGGGAAGCAGATGATCTCTCCTTTTTTTGATTTTCCATACTTTTATTTTTTTTAGGGATTTCTATTTTCGTGCCCCTGCTTCGTTAGTTGTACTCAGTTTTCCCCAGCCGCTTAACTTTTGCTCAGTTTTCCCCTCCCTCTAGTTTGAAACCCCTCGCAGCGCTCGGACGGGAGGGTTGCCGTCTGGTCAGAGGCCTTGACCGTTACCGGTGACGGATTGGGAGCCGTGAATTTACCGTTGCTTCCGAACTATGTTGACTGTTGACTGGAGGAGCTCACTGATACGTCTCCAACGTATCGATAATTTCTTATGTTCCATGCTACTTTATTGATGATACCTACATGTTTTATGCACATTATATGTCGTATTTACGCATTTTCCGGAACTAACCTATTAACAAGATGCCGAAGAGCCAGTTGCTGTTTTCTGCTGTTTGGTTTCAGAAATCCTAGTAAGGAAATATTCTCGGAATTGGACGAAATCACCGCCCAGGGTCCTATTTTTGCACGGAGCTTCCAGAAGACCGAAGGGGAGTCGAAGTGGGGCCACGAGGTGGCCAGGTGACAGGGCGGCGCGGCGGCCCGGCCGCGCGGCCCTGCCCCTGGGCCCCTCGTGCCGCCTCTTGACCTGCCCTTCCGCCTACAAATAGCCTCCGTCGCGAAACCCCCGCCGAGAGCCACGATACGGAAAACCTTCCAGACGCCGCCGCCGCGAATCCCATCTCGGGGGATTCAGAGATCGCCTCCGGCACCCTGCCGGAGAGGGGATTCATCTCCCGGAGGACTCTTCATCGCCATGATCGCCTCCGGAGTGATGAGTGAGTAGTTCACCCCTGGACTATGGGTCCATAGCAGTAGCTAGATGGTCGTCTTCTCCTAATTGTGCTTCATTGTTGGATCTTGTGAGCTGCCTAACATGATCAAGATCATCTATATTCTATATGTTGTGTTTGTCGGGATCCGATGGATAGAGAATACTATGTTATGGTGATTATCAATCTATTGTTTATGTGTTGTTTATGATCTTGCATGCTCTCCGTTATTAGTAGAGGCTCTGGCCAAGTTTTTGCTCTTAACTCCAAGAGGGAGTATTTATGCTCGATAGTGGGTTCATGCCTTCATTGACACCTGGGACAGTGACAGAAAGTTCTAAGGTTGTGATGTGCTGTTGCCACTAGGGATAAAACATTGATTCTATGTCTAAGGATGTAGTTGTCGATTATATTACGCACCATACTTAATGCAATTGTCTGTTGCTTTGCAACTTAATACTGAATGGGGTTCGGATGATAACCTGAAGGTGGACTTTTTAGGCATAGATGCAGTTGGATGGCGGTCTATGTACTTTGTCGTAATGCCCGGATTAAATCTCACTATATTTATCATATCATGTATATGCATTGTTATGCTCTTCTCTATTTGTCAATTGCCCGACTGTAATTTGTTCACCCAACATGCTTTATCTTATGGGAGAGACACCTCTAGTGAAATGTGGACCCCGGTCCTATTCTTTACATCACATACAATCTACTGCAATACTTGTTTTACTGTTTTCTTGCAAACAATCATCTTCCACACAATACGTTTAATCCTTTGTTACAGCAAGCCGGTGAGATTGACAACCTCACTGTTTCGTTGGGGCAAAGTACTTGGGTTGTGTTGTGCAGGTTCCACGTTGGCGCCGGAATCCCTGTTGTTGCGCCGCATCACATTTCGCCACCATCAACCTTCAACGTGCTTCTTGGCTCCTCCTGGTTCGATAAACCTTGGTTTCTTTCTGAGGGAAAACTTGCTGTGTGCGCATCATACCTTCCTCTTGGGGTTCCCAACGAACGTGTGAGTTACACGCCATCAAGCTCTTTTTCTGGCGCCGTTGCCGGGGAGATCAAGACACGCTGCAAGGGGAGTCTCCACTTCTCAATCTCTTTACTTTGTTTTTGTCTTGCTTTATTTTATTTACTACTTTGTTTGCTGCACCTAAACAAAACACAAAAAAATTAGTTGCTAGTTTTACTTTATTTACTGTCTTGCTCTCTATATCAAAAACACAAAAAAAATTAGTTACTTGCATTTACTTTATCTAGTTTGTTTTATTTACCGTTGCTAAAATGAATACCCCTGAAAATACTAAGTTGTGTGACTTCACAAACGCAAATAATAATGATTTCCTATGCACACCTATTGCTCCACCTGCTACTACAGCAGAATTCTTTGAAATTAAACCTGCTTTACTGAACCTGGTTATGAGAGATCAATTTTCTGGTGTTAGTTCTGATGATGCTGCTGCCCATCTCAATAATTTTGTTGAACTTTGTGAAATGCAAAAGTATAAGGATGTAGATGGTGATATTATTAAATTGAAAGTGTTTCCTTTCTCATTAAGAGGAAGAGCTAAAGATTGGTTGCTATCCTTGCCTAAGAATAGTATTGATTCATGGACTAAATGTAAGGATGCTTTTATTGGTAGATATTATCCTCCCGCTAAAATTATATCTTTGAGAAGTAGCATAATGAATTTTAAGCAATTAGATACTGAACATGTTGCTCAAGCATGGGAGAGAATGAAAACTTTGGTAAAGAATTGCCCAACCCATGGACTGACTACTTGGATGATCATCCAAACCTTCTATGCAGGACTAAATTTTTCTTCGCGGAATTTATTGGATTCAGCTGCTGGAGGTACCTTTATGTCCATCACTTTGGGGGCGGCTACAAAACTTCTTGATGATATGATGATAAATTACTCTGAATGGCACACGGAAAGAGCTCCACAAGGTAAGAAGGTAAATTCTGTTGAAGAAACCTCTTCCTTGAGTGATAAGATTGATGTGATTATGTCTATGCTTGTGAATGGTAGATCTAATGTTGATCCAAATAATGTTCCTTTAGCTTCATTGGTTGCTCAAGAAGAAAATGTTGATGTGAATTTCATTAAAAATAATAATTTCAACAACAATGCTTATAGGAACAACTCTGGTAATAACTATAGGCCATATCCTTCTGCTAATGGTAATGGTTATGGTAATTCTTATGGGAATTCTTACAACAATAATAGGAGTGTACCCTCTGGTCTTGAAGCTATGCTTAAAGAATTTATTAGTACACAAACTGCTTTTAACAAATCTGTTGAGAAAAAGCTTGATAAAATTGATATTATTGCTTCTAGAGTTGATAGACTTGCCTCTGATGTTAATCTTTTAAAATTGAAAGTTATGCCTAATAATGATATTGATAATAAGATTACTACTACAGCAAATGCCATCCAAGTTAGAATTAATGAGAATATAAGATTAATGGCTGAATTGCGTGCTAGGTGGGATAGAGAAGAAAATGAAAAACTAGCTAAAGAGAATAATGTAGCTAAAGTTTGGACTATTACCACCATTAGTAATGATAATGATTCACATGTTGCTGCACCTCCTACTATCAATGGTAAAATAATTGGTGTTGGCAATGTTTCTACTTCTAGTGCAAAGCGAACAAAACTGCCTGAAATTGCTAAAACTGCTGAAACTGCTTGTGATAAAACTGCTGAAATTTTTTCCAACCTTGGGAACAATGATCCCATTGCTGTAGCTCATAATGATTTAGATTTTGATGATTGCCACATCTCTGAAGTTATAAAGTTCTTACAAAAACTTGCTAAAAGTCCTAATGCTAGTGCTATAAATTTAGCCTTTACAAAACATATCACAAATGCTCTCATAAAAGCTAGAGAAGAGAAACTAAAACTTGAAACTTCTATTCCTAGAAAGTTAGAAGATGGTTGGGAGCCCATCATTAAAATGAAATTCAATGACTTTGAATGTAATGCTTTATGTGATCTTGGTGCAAGTATTTCTGTTATGCCTAAAAAGATTTATGATATGCTTGACTTGCCACCATTGAAGAATTGTTATTTGGATGTTAAGCTTGCCGATAATGTTAAAAAGAAACCTTTGGGGAGGATTGATAATGTGCGCATTACGGTTAACAATAACCTTGTCCCCGTTGATTTTGTTTTCTTGGATATCGAATGCAATGCATCTTGTCCTATTGTGTTGGGAAGACCTTTTCTTCGAACTGTTGGTGCTGTTATTGATATGAGGAAAGGTAATATTAAATATCAATTTCCTCTCAAGAAAGGTATGGAACACTTCCCTAGAAAGAGAATGAAGTTGCCTTTTGATTCTATTATTAGAACAAGTTATGATGTTGATGCTTCTACTCTTGATGTTACTTGATTTGCACTTTCTGGCGTTAAAGAAAAGCGCTTATGGGAGACAATCCATGTTTTTACTACAGTACTTTGTTTTATATTTGAGTCTTGGAAGTTGTTTACTACTGTAGCAACCTCTCCTTATCATGTTTTTGTGCCAAGTAAAGTTTCTATGTTAAAGTTGATGTTATATTTGGGATCGCTGCGCAGAAACAGCATTGCTGTCTGTCACGAATCTGGGCACAAGTCTCTGTAGAAAATTCGAAAAAATCTGCCAATTTACGAGCGTGATCCTCATATATGTACGCAACTTTCATTAGTTTTGAGTTTTTCCATTTGAGCAAGTCTGGTGCCATTTTAAAATTCGTCTTTACGAACTATTCTGTTTTGACAGATTCTGCCTTTTATTTCGCATTGCCTCTTTTGCTATGTTGGATGAATTTCTTTGATCCATTAATGTCCAGTAGCTTTATGCAATGTCCAGAAGTGTAAAGAATGTTTGTGTCACCTCTGAATATGTGAATTATTAATTGTGCACTAACCCTCTAATGAGTTTGCTTGAAGTTTGGTGTGAAGGAAGTTTTCAAGGGTCAAGAGAGGAGTATGATATACTATGATCAAGAGGAGTGAAAGCTCTAAGCTTGGGGATGCCCCGTGGTTCATCCCTGTATATTTTAAGAAGACTCAAGCGTCTAAGCTTGGGGATGCCCAAGGCATCCCCTTCTTCATCGACAACATCATCAGGTTCCTCCCCTGAAACTATATTTTTATTCAATCACATCTTGTGTTCTTTACTTGGAGCGTCGGTTTGTTTTTGTTTTTGTTTTTATTTGAATAAAATGGATCCTGGCATTCACTTTGTGGGAGAGAGACACGCTCCGCTGTTGCATATGGACAAATATGTCCTTAGGCTTTACTCATAATGTTCAAGGCGAAGTTTCTTCTTCGTTAAGTTGTTATATGGTTGGAATTGGAAAATGCTACATGTAGTAATTCTAAAATGTCTTGGATAATGTGATACTTGGCAATTGTTGTGCTCATGTTTAAGCTCTTGCATCATATTCTTTGCACCCATTAATGAAGAAATACATAGAGCTTGCTAAAATTTGATTTGCATATTTGGTCTCTCTAAGGTCTAGATAATATCTAGTATTGAGTTTTGAACAACAAGGAAGACGGTGTAGAGTCTTATAATGTTTACAATATGTCTTTTATGTGAGTTTTGCTGCACCGGTTCATCCTTGAGTTTGCTTCAAATAACCTTGCTAGCCTAAACCTTGTATCGAGAGGGAATACTTCTCATGCATCCAAAATCCTTGAGCCAACTACTATGCCATTTGTGTCCACCATACCTACCTATTACATGGTATTTCTCCGCCATTCCAAAGTAAATTGCTTGAGTGCTACCTTTAAAATTCCATCATTCACCTTTGCAATATATAGCTCATGGGACAAAATAGCCTTAAAAACTATCGTAGTATTGAATATGTACTTATGCACTTTATCTTTTATTAAGTTGCTTGTTGTGCGATAACCATGCTTCTGGGGAACGCCATCAACTATTCTTCGTTGAATATCATGTGAGTTGCTATGCATGTCCGTCTTGTCTGAAGGATCTATCACCTTAATGATTGGAGCATGCAAATTGTTAGAGAAGAACATTGGGCCGCTAACTAAAGCCATGAATCATGGTTGAAGTTTCAGTTTTGGACATATATCCTCAATCTCATATGAGAATAATAATTGTTGCTACATGCTTATGCATTAAAGAGGAGTCCATTATCTGTTGTCCATGTTGTCCCGGTATGGATGTCTAAGTTGAGAATAATCAAAAGCGAGAAATCCAAAATGCGAGCTTTCTCCTTAGACCTTTGTACAGGCGGCATGGAGGTACCCCTTTGTGACACTTGGTTGAAACATGGCATTGCAAAGATCCGGTAGTCCAAGCTAAGTAGGACAAGGTGCGGGCACTATTAGTATACTATGCATGAGGCTTGCAACTTGTAAGATATAATTTACATAACTCATATGCTTTATTACTACCGTTGACAAAATTGTTTCATGTTTTCAAAATAAAAGCTCTAGCACAAATACAGCAATCGATGCTTTCCTCTTTGAAGGACCATTCTTTTACTTTTATTGTTGAGTCAGTTTACCTATCTCCCTCCACCTTAAGAAGCAAACACTTGTGTGAACTGTGCATTGATTCCTACATACTTGCATATTGCACTTATTATATTACTTTATGTTGACAATATCCATGAGATATACATGTTATAAGTTGAAAGCAACCGCTGAAACTTAATCTTCCTTTGTGTTGCTTCAACACCTTTACTTTGATTTATTGCTTTATGAGTTAACTCTTATGCAAGACTTATTGATGCTTGTCTTGAAGTACTATTCATGAAAAGTCTTTGCTTTATGATTCAGTTGTTTACTCATGTCATTACCATTGTTTTGATCGCTGCATTCATTACATATGTTTACAAATAGTATGATCAAGATTATGATGGCATGTCACTTCAGAAATTATCTTTGTTATCGTTTTACCTGCTCGGGACGAGCAGAACTAAGCTTGGGGATGCTGATACGTCTCCAACGTATCGATAATTTCTTATGTTCCATGCTACTTTATTGATGATACCTACATGTTTTATGCACATTATATGTCGTATTTACGCATTTTCTGGAACTAACCTATTAACAAGATGCCGAAGAGCCAGTTGCTGTTTTCTGCTGTTTTGGTTTCAGAAATCCTAGTAAGGAAATATTCTCGGAATTGGACGAAATCACCGCCCAGGGTCCTATTTTTGCACGGAGCTTCCAGAAGACCGAAGGGGAGTCGAAGTGGGGCCACGAGGTGGCCAGGTGACAGGGCGGCGCGGCCCAGGCCCTGGCCGCGCGGCCCTGCCCCCTGGGCCCCGTGCCGCCTCTTGACCTGCCCTTCCGCCTACAAATAGCCTCCGTCGCGAAACCCCAGTACCGAGAGCCACGATACGGAAAACCTTCCAGAGACGCCGCCGCGAATCCCATCTCGGGGGATTCAGGAGATCGCCTCCGGCACCCTGCCGGAGAGGGGATTCATCTCCCGGAGGACTCTTCATCGCCATGATCGCCTCCGGAGTGATGAGTGAGTAGTTCACCCCTGGACTATGGGTCCATAGCAGTAGCTAGATGGTCGTCTTCTCCTAATTGTGCTTCATTGTTGGATCTTGTGAGCTGCCTAACATGATCAAGATCATCTATCTGTAATACTATATGTTGTGTTTGTCGGGATCCGATGGATAGAGAATACTATGTTATGGTGATTATCAATATATTGTTTATGTGTTGTTTATGATCTTGCATGCTCTCCGTTATTAGTAGAGGCTCTGGCCAAGTTTTTGCTCTTAACTCCAAGAGGGAGTATTTATGCTCGATAGTGGGTTCATGCCTTCATTGACACCTGGGACAGTGACAGAAAGTTCTAAGGTTGTGATGTGCTGTTGCCACTAGGGATAAAACATTGATTCTATGTCTAAGGATGTAGTTGTCGATTACATTACGCACCATACTTAATGCAATTGTCTGTTGCTTTGCAACTTAATACTGAATGGGGTTCGGATGATAACCTGAAGGTGGACTTTTTAGGCATAGATGCAGTTGGATGGCGGTCTATGTACTTTGTCGTAATGCCCGGATTAAATCTCACTATATTTATCATATCATGTATATGCATTGTTATGCTCTTCTCTATTTGTCAATTGCCCGACTGTAATTTGTTCATCCAACATGCTTTATCTTATGGGAGAGACACCTCTAGTGAACTGTGGACCCCGGTCCTATTCTTTACATCGCATACAATCTACTGCAATACTTGTTTTACTGTTTTCTTGCAAACAATCATCTTCCACACAATACGTTTAATCCTTTGTTACAGCAAGCCGGTGAGATTGACAACCTCACTGTTTCGTTGGGGCAAAGTACTTGGGTTGTGTTGTGCAGGTTCCACGTTGGCGCCGAAACCCTGTTGTTGCGCCGCATCACATTTCGCCACCATCAACCTTCAACGTGCTTCTTGGCTCCTCCTGGTTCGATAAACCTTGGTTTCTTTCTGAGGGAAAACTTGCTGCTGTGCGCATCATACCTTCCTCTTGGGGTTCCCAACAAACGTGTGAGTTACACGCCATCACTCACACACCGCCCCTCCGCCCGAGACTGGAGGAGCTCACACACCGCCCCTCCGCCGCCACGCCGTCCTGCCCACCTAACTTATGGCGTCGTCCGCCGCCGAGCCGCCCCCTCCCCCACCACCACCCCCGGGAGGCGGAGAGGGATCCGCCTCCACCAGATCTAGATCTACCCCTGTCGCGGTAGAGTTTGTATATCCGTCTGGTGTGCCGCCTCTTCCCGTCAGCCTTGGAGAAGATTGGGAATCGGAGGGATCTAACGCATGGATTCCATCTGGGTAAGCATCGTCTGCCTTGTGAATTAACAGTAGGCAGTTTTTGAGCGCGAATCGTTGTTGCTCAACTAACTGCGTTGCTTTTCGAATAGGATTGATCCAGCGCTGGCTTTTCGGCTGGTGGTTAGGCTGGATTCTAGCTTTACGCGTGATTCTAAACGCAGTACCAATGGGTTTAACTTCCCTGCGGTGGTTGCAACCACCATCTCGTTGAGGGATTTGAAAGCTAACATCTGCGATAAGTACCCCTGGAGCCCTCGCGATGCAGTTCATTCCGAATATTTCAACAGCACGGAGCGAAGATTTGTTCCACTAATTTCCGATGACGATCTGGGAATTCTTTTTGCTTTGAATGCTTCTTGCCGTTTCGGTAAAATTCGTATCCATGTGGACAGGGGCCAGGCATCATCTGGTGTTGGGGCATCATCAGGTGGTCGGGCATCATGTCTCTCTACTGCTGCTGCCTCTGCTAATAGTGTGCGCCGCGGCGCTCCTTGTAGGTCCACAGCAGCACCATCTGTCCCCAGTGCGAGTGGTAGCCAGATCGTTCCTGTGGTCAATGTGGAGGACGATGCAGAGATTGGGGATCAGTCTCCTGAAGATGATGAGGATGAGTTAATGTTTCCTGAATTGGTAGATCGATGCAGTAAGCAGGCAATGGAGGATCAATACATGGAAGATATTGCTTTTGGTGCCAGATTTGATGAGACTGATGATGAAGAGAAGAATGAGAACGATGACAGCCTCGTTTTAGCCGATTACGAAGGTGAAGACTTGCCAACAATTGAGTGGAACAGGGAGGATCCTCAGCTTGCAAAAGGCACCGTGTTTCAAACGATGATGGACTGCCGTAATGCAATTACTACATATCACATTCTCACTAAGAATAATTATGAGGTTATTAAAAGTGAGCCAGGTAGGTTCACAATTAAATGCCCATACCCAAGGTGTAGGTTTAGGCTGCATGCATCCACAATGCGCAGAAGCAGCTTGGTTCAGGTACTACGCCAACCAGTTGTGTATTTAGATCACGGTGTAAAATTTGTTATCTATTACTGACATCCCTTATCATTATGTTTCAGATAAAGAATAATAAGGAGATCCATAGGTGTCCACCTCTAGGGGGAGAGCCAGACCTGAAAACAAAGCTAGCGAAGACTAGGTGGTTGGCAGATATAATCCTAGATTGGCTGAGAGAAACTCCTTCACTTGGTCCAACAGCACTCCAGAAAAAGGTGGCTGAGAAGTATAAAGGGATGAAAGTACCTTACATGAGGATGTTCTATGCAAAGGAAATGGCTCTTGACAAGATCAATGGTCCATGGAATGAAAGCTTTCAGTTGCTTTACACTTTCAAAGCTGAAGTGGAGATGGCTAGTCCAGGCAGTGTTGTAGCAATAGACAAGCATACAGTTCCCTACAAATTGAAAAGCGGGAAGGTAATGCACAAGGAATGTTTTAGAAGGGCTTTTGTTTGTTTCAAAGCTTGCTGGAAAGGCTTTTTGGACGGTTGCAGGCCTTATTTGGCCGTGGATGCATCAGCTCTTCATGGCAGGTTTAAAGGACAGCTAGTTGCTGCTACTGCAGTTGATGGACATAATTGGATGTTCCCTGTTGCTTATGGAGTTTTGGAGGTTGAGTCAGAGGAAAGTTGGACTTGGTTTCTGCAGAATTTGCGCGACCTTATAGGTCATCCACCAGGACTTGTTATCCACACAGACGCTTGCAAAGGTTTGGAGAGTGCGGTAGAAGCAGTATTCCCTGGAGTGGAGCATAGGGAATGTATGCGACACTTGGTACAGAATTTTACAAAGAAATTCAAGGGTAAAGTTTTTACTGACAACCTATGGCCAGCTTCATACACATGCAGCTCTAGGAAGCATATGTTTCATTTGGATGTGTTGTATAAACAAAAACCTGGGGTGAAGGAGTACTTGGATGAACATCATGGTAGGGTGTGGTCAAGAAGCCAATTCAATGAAATTTGCAAGGTAGACTATGTAACAAGTAACCTTGCGGAGAGTTTCAACTCAAAGGTCAAGTCATTGAAAGGGCTTATGCTGTGGCAAATATTTGATAAGATTAGGCAGATGATCATGATAAAGATCGATCTGCGTCAAAGAATTGCATCCACAAAATATGCTGGCCATCTCATGCTCCCATCTTTGATTAAGTCTTTGCATGACAGGGCAAAACAATTGAGGATGCAATGCGTCAGAAAAGGAATGGAGGCTGAGGTAACCTACACTGACAGTAAAAACAGGCAGTGGAGGTATCCAGTGAGTTTGGTTGATAGGACATGCCATTGTAGGGGATGGCAGATCCGTGGGATACCCTGCATACACGCATTGTTTTTCATGAGTGTTATAGGGGGTGAAGATGGTGAAGTTGATCAGTATGTGTCAGAGTATTTCTCTGTTGCCAAATTTAGGGCTGCATATGCTATGAATGTTCCTACCTTGTTGGGAAAAGACCAATGGATGAAAGTCGATCCAGGCTTCAAACTGTACTCTCCAGTATTGACTAGACCGGCAGGTAGGCCGAGGAAGAATAGGATCAGAGCTAGTGCAGAGGGTGGTGCACCGATTCGAAAACGTAAGTGCAAACGTTGTGGAATCCCTGGACACATTGCTAGGCTTTGTAAAAATGATGTTGACCCAGCTTTTGGAATGGAAGATCAGGCGGGAGCAGCAAATGCAGAGGAGAATGAAGCAGCAATTCAACTTGAGGAGATTGAAGCAGCAGTTCAACATGAGGAGATTGAAGCAGCAGTTCAACATGAGGAGATTGAAGCAGCAGTTCAACATGAGGAGATTGAAGCAGCAATTGAACATGAGGAGATTGAACCGATGGATCGAGAGCAGAGGGAACAGATGGATGTAGAATGGCTTCAACCGATGAGTCCAGAGGAGAGGAACAGTATGATCGAGATTGCTACGACAGTTTTGCCCAGATTGCTGCTAACTTCGAAGAGCATATTCAAGAAGAAAAAGCACAAGCTTCGCAGAAGAAGAAGAACAAGAAAGAGGGCAAAAGGAAGGTAGACACCGGTAATATCCCTGGTAGGGTTACCCGGAGTAAGGTGGTGGCCCCAGCGAGTCACACCAGGAGCAAGAGAAAGATTTTATTCTGAACAACTAATTTGTATTTGTATGAACAATTTGTATTGGGGTTCCCTTTGTATTGGGGTTCCCTTTGTGTTGAACAATTTGTATTGGGGTTCCCTTTGTATTGGGGATGCCTTTGTGTTGAAAATTTTGAATTTGTATGAACAATTTGAATTTGAATAAGGGTTCCCTTTGTATTGGGGATGCCTTTGTGTTCAACAATTTGAATTTGTATGAACAATTTGTATGCCACATTTAAGCCAAATTTATCATTTTCTCTAGGGTTTAGGGTTTTAGGGTTTAAGGGTTTTAGGGTTTAAGGGTTTTAGGGTTTAGGGTTTTATTCAAAATAATTCAAAACATGGTGGAACCTTCCCATGGAGTCTTGTTATGTTACCTACAACCTAGAGAAATAATAATGGAAAAGGAAATATAGAGATATGAAGTTTTTATGCCAAAAGCTTCAAAACCACTTCCTAGTCCATGAGCTACTAGCTATGAAGATGCAGGGCTTTCTGCTCAATACACCTCCCAAATACCCACTATGCTTACAAACTTCGTCCAAATGAGTCCAAATTCGTCACACTTGTGTATCTTTGTATTGCAAACAATATCACGTCGGCCAAAATGTAATATATTGTTCAAATAACACAATTTTACAATTTTTATGCCAAAAGCTTCAATTTCCCTTAGTCCCTTTATTATTTGGGTGCCCCTGTTTTACTTAGTGTTACTCAGTTTTCCCCTCCGGGCCCACTTGTTTTACTCATTCCTACTCAGTTTTGCCCTTTCGATAAACATTTCCTCACTTTTCCCCCTCTTAGTTCTACTCAGTTTTCCTCACTTGTACTCACTGGCTGATCTCTGATTGGTCGAGATGTATGTCACACGGATCTTGGTTGGTTGAAAGCTCAACGAACGCTTGCACCATTCGATCATTTATGATCGGACGGCCTGTATATCTCTCTCTACCACGATGGACGCATACGGAGAGAAGAGCAGAGCACATACCTACCAACCCTGGCAGTCGCATATTCCAGTCGCATCTTCCTCTCTCCTATTTCCTCTCTTACTCCGGCGGTCGCGGCGGCGCGGATCTAACCGTGCGTGCGGCGGCGTGCGGCGGCGCGGATCTAACCGTGCGGCGGCGTGGATCTAAGAGTGCCGGTGAGGATCTAACCCTCAGAAATAGTTGAAATGTCTCTCTCTGTCTCACTTTCGTTTCTCTTCTCAGATCTGTTGAATGATGAAGAGCACCAAGACGGCGGCAGATCATTGAAGCCATCTCCTACAACATCGCTTCGACGGCGCAGATCCAGCATTCAATGTCGGAGCCTGTTGATGTCTCACTTCCGTTGCCCTCCTCAGATCCGTTGCTGATGAAGGACACCAAGACGGCGGCGGTGCCGACAGTGGTCATCGATGCCACGAACATTGAAGCCATCGCCTACAACATCGCTTCGACGGCGCAGATCCAGCATTCAATGTCGGAGCCTGTTGATGTCTCACTTCCGTTGCCCTCCTCAGATCCGTTGCTGATGAAGGACACCAAGACGGCGGCGGTTCCGAGAGTGCGAATCGATGCCAAGACGATTGAAGCCATCGTCTACAACCGCGCTGCAAAGCCGCCGATCCAGCCCTCCGCAGATCCGTCGCTGATGAAGTACACCAAGACAGCGGCGGTTCCGACAGTGGTCATCGATGCCACGAACATTGAAGCCATCGCCTACAACATCGCTTCAACGGCGGATGGCGCAGATGACCACCCCTCAGCCGCCCGTCGTCCCGGCCTTTCTTGCCCATCGGTGCGCGGCCGTGTTCGACGCCGCAAATTGGGATAAATTATGATAAATTTGTATTTTTCAATTTCCAATTGGGATAAAATTGTTCGAACTACTACGTCCGTCTCAAAAAGAGCTTCTCCACGTTCTTGATGTGTCCATGTACATCAGTATGTATGATTTGAATTCTATCCCAACTTGATTGGGAAGATTTTGATATGTATTTGATTCGAGAGGCTGGTACATGCTTTCACTTTTGGGATTGTACGCCAAAATACAGTGGTTAGAGCCATCTACATGATTTGAATTGTACGCCAAAATACAGTGCTTAGAGCCACAACAAAATACAGTGGTTAGAGCCATCTACTGAATAACAATTCTATACTAAATCGTCTACCAGAACCACATAACTGCTAGGACAGGGATGACACCTAATAAAACTGCCCAGATGAATCTACTTTTCTCCTCTCCCATCACTTGAAGTTCATGTTCTAGATTTTCTACCACTTGATCAAATACGGCAAGATCTGTCTCAACTCTCAACTTCTCCTTGCGAATAAGCTCTGAATTCTTCTTTTCTTCCTCCACAATACGCTTCAGCTCGAATATCATCAGGTTTTTACGGGCCAATTCATCACCTAAATTGGCCACCTTCTCCTCCAAATCCATCCTCTGGCTACACCACTGGGTTGATTCATCTTGGTATGCAATGTACCATGGATCATCGGCTTGCCTGGCTAACTGTAACAATAATGGAAAAAAGAACAACTGAAATCACTCCAACAGGCCATGGCGGCACTTCAAAATCAATGTTAGTACAGAGAGCTGAAGCTAGATACCTGCACTTCCGACGAGGTAGGAGAAGTAGAACGTGGCCACGACATGATCGAATCCCCACCCTCGCCGGTGTACCCGCTACGACCAGACATTGAGGACTATTTCGCACCTGCAAACTCCAATAAATTACGGGAACCGAATCGATTAGGGGGCGGGGGAGGCAGAAGCGGAGGTCTTACCAAGCTATACTACCAATTGGTGCGCGGAACAAATCCCGGTCGTCGTGGGCGGCGGATCTGCTTGCGGCGGACTTTCCTGCGGTGGGTACAATGCGTGCGGACGAAACAAGTGCTGGAGCCGTGGTTGACGTGCAGCGCCGCAGTCCGTCCGACGCCGCCGGGGGACAGAGCCGGCGGCGCGACGAGGCGCCGGCGATGGCTGCTCCGTCCGACGGTGGGGAACGAGCTCCGGCGATGGCTGCTCCGTCCGACGGTGGGGAACGAGCTGCCAGCGGTTCTCCGGTGACTAATGATGGGTCTAGCTTATAAGAATAATTAATTAGCGAACTTGTTGCTTCTCTCTATGATATTCTCTAAATAAATACACGACCCCACTGGTCATTGGCTGCGGCAGCCCCACAGAGCGGCAATATATGTCTTTTCCTGAAAAATAGACGACCCCACTGGTCATTGGCTGCGGAGGCCCCACCGAGCGGCAATATATGATTTTCTCTAAATAAATAGACGACCCCACTGGTCATTGGCTGCGGCAGCCCCACAGAGCGGCAATATATGTCTTTTCCTGAAAAATATACGACCCCACTGGTCATTGGCTGCGGAGGCCCCACCGAGCTGCAATATATGCTTTTCTCTAAATAAATAGACGACCCCACTGGTCATTGGCTGCGGCAGCCCCACAGAGCGGCAATATATGTCTTTTCCTGAAAAATAGACGACCCCACTGGTCATTGGCTGCGGAGGCCCCACCGAGCTGCAATATATGCTTTTCTCTAAATAAATAGACGACCCCACTGGTCATTGGCTGCGGCAGCCCCACAGAGCGGCAATATATGTCTTTTCCTGAAAAATATACGACCCCACTGGTCATTGGCTGCGGCAGCCCTATAGAGCGGCCCCATTTGTCATTGGCAGCACCGCGTATAAAATCATGAAATAAAACGGCCCACACGTCAGCGATAGATGGATGGCTGCTCCGACGTGTCTCCTGACCCTACCCGTCAGCACGAGACGGTCAGGGAGGAGCTGCCCCTCTGCGGCCCCACCCGGTCAGACTAACGGTCAAGGCCTCTGACCTGACGGCTACCGGCCGTTCCAGCACTTGTGCGTCTTCCAAACTAGAGGAGGGGAAAACTGAGAAAAAACTAAGGGGCTGGGGAAACTGAGTACAACTAAGGACTTGAGGGCACGAAAATAGAAATCCCTTTTTTTTAATGTTGCCTAATAGGTGGGACCAAGGTCCACGTCAGCAGGTTCACTAACTGTGATGCCACCTCAGCCTTGACTACTCAAATTCCCTGTCAACTCGCGTTCAATTCACGTTTAACGCATTCCGCAAAAAACTGAGAAAAATCTAGTTATTTTTTGTCCCGCAAACATAAAGTGATGGTAAATGGTAAATTTCACCATCAAAGTGGTGGTTTTATGATATTCACTCCTATCCCTAGCACCTTCTGAACACCCCAATGCTATATCAGCAGTTGGATTTGTCGATTTGTTCTCCCTGCTGGGAGCGTGGAACTTGTAGTTGTTTCATGTTGTAAGGTAAAACAATTTAAGCAATATCCATTGAGAAGTTTGTCTAGTTACTCGGATGAATTTATTTTTAACCTCTTCAGTACACCGGGAGGTTTGCAAAATCATGCACACCCGTACAATGTTGAGCTGAGCAATGTCGCCCAAAACCTATTTCAAGAATTGATAACTTGAGAGAACACAAACTGCTAGATATATCGGGGGTGAGCAAAGCTTTGTGATTAAATTAGCAAACTATTTAGTATACAGATCAATACCTTGTCTGTTATTTTTAAGGAGCCGATTTCTTCTGACGCATCATCGCCACCTTCCATTTCACGTTATGATGTTGAAACATCGTCATTGTCGTCTGAGTTGTAATTGTGTTCTTCAGCATTCTCATCAGCGAATTGTAATCAGGTGACTGACAAAGAATAGCATTTTTTTTCAATTTTTGTACCGTATGTGTAATTGAATCTTACATGGTGACGATGTTTGCATTCTAGTGTTATTTTGACTGCCCAAACAGAGTCTCACATGCAACCACACAATACAGGATATAACCAATATAATTTAGCAATTTTTCTCACGTTTAGAGGAAGCACAGACAGTACATGTAATAATAATTTCATAAAATACAAAGAAAAAGGAAAATGGTTGACCAGGGAGTAACAATTTTGCTCATGTCTATTGCCCTTTACTTTTCCTCGACGTCCAATCATCCCTTCGTCCCGAAATTAGCTGCGTGCTGGCATTTTTGCGAAACCACCCCGCATTTGTTCACCGGTTTTGCTATGTCTCAGTCAACTGAGATTTTCTTAAGTCTAAGTCACTTGCAAAAAAGTGCTTTGAGTTGCACATTTCTATTAAAAAGGTGCAATTGCACTTTTCTGCCAGAAACGTGCAACTAGACCAAGTTACACTTTTCTTTAAACTGCAGTTGCACTTTTCTGAGTTGACTGAGACATAAGAAAATCTCAGTCAACTGAGACATAGACACACCCTAGTTTAATTATCTAAGCATGGCCGAATCTTCAGATCCCAGAACCATTTCTCCACTCACACAAATACTTCGAAGCCAAGAGGAGGTCTTGGGGAGAGGGAGTGGGGTACCAGTGACTGGAATCGGCGTTGTAAGGCGGAAGTAGTGCTATACTATACCTGTTCTTGGTGAGCCGGCGGCAAATGGCGTGGATTGAGGCTGAGGTTGAGCGATAAAGATTCTTGTTTTGTATGTCTCCCGCAGCGAAGCAATTTGTTTCTGCCGGATCACCATCAGGACGTGCCCTATTTAGGTGTGCACCACCTTGCTGAAACCAAGAAAGCCAGATATTCAGTTATCTAATCGACTCGAGAGACACACACCAACAAAGAGAGAACGGAGTTACAGAAGAGAGAATCATGTTGACCAAAATTATGTAACCTCATTTGTGCGATTGGAAAATAATACAGTAGAGAGAAGCAAAGGAACTACATGTCCCTCTAGCAATCCAGATTGATTCACCTGTGTTGCCAGTAGTAGATCCATTAATCAATTATGTTTGCTAGCTTGCGTCCAGGTTCGAGATAGCAAGTTGGCAGAAGCTTGTACAATGCTGTGTCCCAGCCAAAAGATCAATCGACATACCTGTTGTTGAGAAAGCACTTCGGAAAGATTGCATCAACAGTTACAGTTGGGACCTACGCAAACACACAGACGACCAAAAAGCTAAACCACGCAGCTGAGATTGCAGTCCACTAACTAAAAATTAGCCGAGCGGCCAAATCAGAGGAAATCACAATTAAACGAAGCAGAAACGACGGCAGAACCACCGAAGAATCAAACAAAGCCAGCGGCCACCAACAACTCTTCACGACAACCTTGCAAACAAAAGAGAGCACAATAAACTAAAAACACGATAAAGAGGAGACAACGCAGCAAGGAGGAACAAATTTATAATCAGTTGAAAGGACAAACAGTGAGCAAAAAACTGAATAACGAACATTCAGTTTCTAGCCCAGTAAGAACTCCAAGCAGCAGCAACGCCAGCACCGGCTGACGGCGAATCTGCCCAACCCAACTAGCTGAACCAAGAGCATCGCCTAGCCCCTGGCCAAAACAGGAGCAGCGCACCATGTCGACGAATGGAACACTGACTGAGACCCCCAACGGCGCAGCCGCGCAGGCAAGATCCAATCCCACGTGCAACAGGCGAAGCCGCGGAGTCGACAAGCACTCCATAGGGATCGGGGTGGCGGCCGAGCACACGAACTTGTGGCAGAGGAAGATGCAGACGGTGACGACCGAAAACCCTAGGCGTCCTCGCCGGGGAAGGAGCAATGCGCGCTCGTTCAGAAGGATCTGGGGTGCCGTCCGTGGGAGTTAAAAGAGACAAATTTGGACGGCACCGTCCAAGATAGAGAGCACGACAGCTGTTTCACATGGAGGCCCATTAGCAGAGAGCTAGGCCATCGCTCGGAGCGGCAGAGGCACGAGAATTCAGCGATTGCAACAGCCTTACTTGTTTTAAGTAATAATTTAGTGAGACTACATAAACTCATAAGTTTTATGGGAATGTACGAAGGTTGAAGACGCTAAACGTCCCGATCCTCCAACTAGTTGGGCACTAACATTATTCGCATATCCATGTAAGCCATAGTAGCTTCATCATGAAGTTGTCATGATTTTTGGATAAAATTATGAGTGAAATAATTCATCACATTAAAAAATTACTAATAGTGAAATCTGGAACACTTGTCATGTGATGGTCAACTTCAAAGTGCGAACCTCAAGGTTATTGGTATTTGCCCAACAAGCCTAGAAGTTATTGATGTTGAAGTGTTTTCTGAAATATGAGGAAAGTCGAAAGAGAAACTACAAAAAGGATTTTGGCAGAAAGAAAGAAAAGACTAGAAAGTCTAGCTTAGGTGTATATATATGATATACATGTTATGAATGTATTCTTTGATTGGTCACACAATGAAGTTCTTGGGTATTTGTACCATATTGGTTGGTATGAGATGTCATACAACACAACGCAATACAAGAATACAATGGCCTAAGTGACTGATAAGGAATGTGGTAATAATGCACGTCTGGAACAAAATAAAGTGTTATTATGTTCGTCGTTGGCATTCTACCTAGCCCTTCAGATTTATAATAAAGAACTTCATAATTGTTATTTTGCTCTGGTCAAATGAAAATAATGAGTTGTTCAAATTATGACCTTACCCCATGTACGATGGATAAGTTATTATAAATCTTAATGGTGAAACACACATGCATAACACTGACGCTAAAATGCCATAAGGCAAATGATTTGAATTCCACTTATAAGTGGAACCGCCATTTAGGTTATGTTAGAAAGGAACGCATGAAGAAACTCCATGCAAATGGATTTTTGGAGTCATTTGATTTTTGAATCATTTGGCACTTGCAAATCTTTTCTAAAGAAAATGACTGAAATACCGTTCATAGGCCAAGAGTTGAACGGGCAACTAACTTAGTGGAAACATACATGATGATATATGTGGTTCATTGGGCATAGTTGTGTGCGGAAGATTCTTCTACTTCATGAAAACTTCCAACAATGAATTGAGTGTATATATAAGGATATATTTATTTGATGAGGAAGAAGTTTGAAACATTTGAATAGATTTAAATAAATTTCAGCATGAAGTGGAAATCATCGTAATAGAAAAGTCAAATATCTATGATTGAATCATGGTGGAAATATTTGAATTGCGATTTTTAGCGAACATCTAAGAGAGTTATGAAATTGTTCCACAACTCACGTTTCTCGGAACACCATAGTTATGATGGAGTATTCGAGAGACGTATCCAAACCTTGTTGGATTAATGATGATATAAAATAAAATGATGCCATTATATTTTTGTAGATTATGCTTTAGAGACTACCGCTTTTACACTAAATAGAGCGTCATCATAATCCGTTGAAATGACACCATATAAGTTATGGCATGGGTATAAACCCTGATAGTCCTTTCTTAAATTTTGGTATGCATAGCATAAGTAAATGAGTTTACAACCAAAATCGGATGAATGTCTTTGTTGGTTATCCCAGAGAACAATTTGGGAATTCTTTCCACTATGAAGTCAAAGACAAAAGTGTTTGTCGATGTTACTTGCTTATTTCCAAGAAATTGTTTCTAGCGAAGTATTTGAGTGGGAGGACAATGAAACTTGATAAGGTTGATGAACCTGAGCATGATGATCAGAGTAGCGCAGCATCGGAAATGGTTCCAGAAGAAGCCACGACGATTATAGCTCCCATGTCTACAAAGTGTTATAGTCATGGAGATTGAAGTACCTATTGAACCTTGTAGGTATGGTTTACTTTGTGTTCAAATAAATGATTTGTGGACAAATGATTAATTTTGAACAATGATAAACCAACTACATACAAAGAAGTTATGATGGGCCCTGACTCCGTTAAAATGGCTAAGAGCCATGAAATCCAAGATAGTATCTATAATCAAGCTTGGAGCTTGGTAAACCTTTTGAAGGAATAAATACTTTTTGAAAGTAAATGGATCTATAAAATTAATAGACTTGGATATAATATCCTTGAAGAAGCTCGACTTGTCAAAAGATTGTTTACGACAAAGTTCAAAGAGTTGACTGCGATAAGATTAGATCTTCAGCAGCGATGCTTATAGTCTATGCGGATTGTTCTAGTAATCACTACATATTTCTTTTATGAGATATGTTAGTAGGATGGCAAAAATACATTTCTTATTAGAAGTGTGTATTAAAGGTGTATACAAGATACAACTAAGAGTTTTGGTAGTCCGTAGAATGCTAGAAAGGTATACAAACTTCACTGGATGAAGTGAGTATCATGGAGTTGGAATCTTCACCAGATGAAATAATCAAAGAGTTATGATTTCATCAGAAACGATGAAGATGCTTGCATTTGCAAGAAATTAAGTGGGAGCGCTGAGACATATTTATAATACTTTATGTAGATGACATATCATTGATTATAAATAATGTAATCATGTACTTGATATGATTAGAAGGTTTCATTGAAAATCAACTTCAATGAAAGGATATGGACTAAAAACATATTTAGCGTCAAGATCTATGAAGATAGATTGAAACACATAATAAGTTTAAGTCAAAGTACATAGAATGAATATTGAAGTAGTTCAATATAAAAATGTTAAGAAGGTGTTCTTTTCCATGTGAAGGTTTAACAAGACTTGAGTGTATTTGACACTCAATGAGTAAAAACACATGAGTGATTTTAGATCACGAATAATATGTACATAATCAGATGTCCTATGCTCTAAGGTGTTACGAGCATATATCAGAATGATTCATATGATGATCATTGGACAACAGTAAGAATATCCCTGAGTGCTTTGTCAGAGCCGAGGATATAAATATGTAGTTTTATATGGGGTAATGACAAACGAATCGTTGTAAAGTGTTACACCGATATTAGTTTGGTCACATATAAAATGAAATTTCAATCTCAATTAAGCTAATGTGTTCATTAAAAGGTAGCACACTGGGCTAGAAAGAGTCTATGCTAGATTTAGATAAGTTCTAAATATTGTGACGGATTCTACAAACGAAGGCAGAGTATCTCATTGTTTTGACAATGACCAAGGGTGTTAAGTCGAAGAGTTCTTTGAGAACTTGGTGTAGTTCCGGTAGTGTCAGAACTATGAAACTATATTGTATGTGACAATATTGGTAACATATTTCAGACCGCGGAATTAAGGTTCCACCAGAAGACCAAACATATACGATTAATGCCGACTCATTTGGAAAATGAGTGATGCGTAGAGACGCAAATGAATTGCAAAATACATACGTTTCTGAGTATGTCAGATTCGTTGAAAACCTCTCCCGTAAGCAAAAATGATAAGCACCATAAGGCCAAGGTGTTATATCTTTACAAATGTAAACTAGATTATTGACTCTAGTGCAAGTGGGAGACTGTTGGAGATATGCCCAAGAGGCAATAATAAAAGTGTTTATTGTTATATCTTAGTGTTCATAATAAATGTTTACATCCCATGCTATAATTGTATTAACCGAAACATTAATACTTGTGTGTTTTGTAAACATAAAGGAGTCCCTAGTAAGCCTCTTGTTAAACTAGCTTGTTGATTAATAGATGATCATGGTTTCCTGATCATGAACATTGGATGTTATTAATAACAAGGTCATATCATTAGGTGAATGATGTGATGGACATACACCCATAGTAAGCGTAGCATATGATCAAGTCATTTAGTTCTTTGTGCTTCAAGCTTTAATATGCATAGTAACTTAATCCTTCGACCATGAGATCATGTTAATCACCTACACCGGATGGATGCTTTGATGACACCAAACACTACTGCGTAAATGGGTTGTTATAAAGGTGGCATTAAGTGTTCGGAAAGTATAGGGTTGAGGCACTTGTATCAATAGTGGGATTTGTCCATCCTAATGACGGATAGATATACTCTGGGCCCTCTCGGTGGAATGACATCTAATTAGCTTGCAAGCATGTGACTGGTTCACAAGGGATATCATATCACGGTACGAGTAAAGAGTACTTATCGGTAACGAGGTTGAACTAGGTATGGAGATACCGATGATCAAACTTCGGATAAGTAAAATATCGCGAGACAAAGGGAATTGTTATTTTATGTGAATGGTTCTTTCGATCACGAAGTCATCGTTGAATATGTGGGAGCTATTATGGATCTCCAGGTCCCGCTATTAGTTATTGATCGGAGAGGAGTCTCGATCATGTCCATAGTTCTCGAACCGTAGGGTGACACACTTAAGGTTTGATGTCGTTTTAAGTAGATATGGAATATGGAATGGAGTTCGAATGTTGTTCGGAGTCTCGGATGGGATCCAGGACATCACGAGGAGTTCCGGAATGGTCCGGAGAATAAAATTCATATATAGGAAGTCACTTTCCAAGTTTGGAAATGATCCGGTGCATTTATGGAAGGCGCTAGAATGTTCTAGAACCTTCCGGAAGAAATCACCATGGAAGGTGGAGTCCCGGATGGACTCCACAAACCCTAGGCCGACCAAAGGGGAAGGTGGAGTCCATGGTGGACTCCACCACCATGGCCGGCCATAGGGGAAGGAAAGGGAGGAGTCCCACTTCCCCTAGGTTTCACCCATATGGTAAGTTTTGAGTTGGACTCTTATTCGAATCTTTGGGCAAACCCTAGGGTTCCACCGATATAATGAGGGGGAGAGGGAGGGGCTGGCTACACCAAAGCCGCAGCCGCTCCCCAAGTCAAGCAACCCCTCTCCCAAACCCTAGCTACTCCCTCCTCCTTCTTCTCCCGCAGCGCTTACGGCGAAGCCCTGCCGGATATCTCCACCACCACCGTCACCACGCCGTCGTGCTGGCGGGATTCCGAGGAGGATCTACTACATCCGCTGCCCGCTAGAACGGGGAGAAGGACGTCGTCATCAACACCGTACGTGTGACCGAGTGCGGAGGTGCTTCCCGATTGTGGTACCCGGAAGACATTGCCCCATGCCACCCCTATGGGCCCGTCCAAGAAGGTTTCCAGGAAGAGCCATTTTGGCAGATGCAATGCAAATGAGAAGAGTGAGCTATGGGTGGCGAAGACGGAGGAGGCGAGGAGGCCATGGGCGGCGGTTGATGGGAAGATGGCGTGTCTCAGTGAGCGAGTCGAGTGGAGAGAGAGAGGAAGTGAACCAGTGACTGAAAGTGGGGAGAGAGGACGGAGAAAATGCGGTGTCTCCCGCGCTTCTCCACACGTGCAACCGTTGCACGCCCGCGTGCCGATTGGAAACGGACGATTTGGGCATTGCTCCCGGACCTGTCCCAGGGATGCTTTGAAAACCGATTGGGCCACAATGCGGAGTACTTCCGAGTAACCAAGTTTTTCTAGCCTGATGCGAGCCAAGGGGCTTGCAGGCTACCAAATAAGCCATATCAGAGCATCTCCAGTCGCATCCCCCAAAGCGGCCCCCAAAACTTTTCGGAACACGCTGGACATTTAAGTGCCCTAGTCGCGCGCCCCAAAGGCCTTTTCGGCCCGACGCATCCCAATACGATGTCCGGCGCCCCGGCTGTCCCTGCTCCACAAGGGATGCTCCGGGCGCCGGACAGAGCGTAGAACCGCGTCGCGAGTGGCGGGCCCGACGCGTCATTGACACGGAAGTCCAAACCCGTCGCCTACCTGTGGTCAAGCGACGTTAATGGCCTGACGGCTTTCCCAGGCAGCGTAGTGAAGCGTCTCCTCACGCATGGCCACGTGGCCAGCCACGCCGGTGTTATAGTGGCCAATTCCCCTCTCCCCGCTGCCTCTTCGCCTGCCGCCATTGCTTAAAAGGTCATCCCTTCCACATACCCTTCTCGCCGCGGGAGGTGAATGTCGTTGCCTACTTGACAATATCCCAGAGGAGGGATCCTCACGGAGGGGGAAGAAGTAGGGGCCATAGGGCGGAGTGACCTCGGGACGGTGGTACGCGATTTACCCAGCTTCGGAACACCTGCACGGAGACAGGGCCTACTGCTGCTTGTCTGGAATTATCTGGGCGCTTTCGCGTTGTTACAATGAGTTGTGGTTGTGCCTCTAGGGCTCCCGGGATCCGGCTTATAAAGGCGCTAGGATCTAGGGTTTACACGGAGAGTCCTAGCCGGAATACAAGTTGCCTAACTACGGAATATCTTGCCGTGTACATCAAGGATCCGCCTTCCTTATGGCCGTACTGGATCCGGATACCTTATGGGACTCCACGGATCCGACTCCTTCGTGGGTCGGCTGGATCCGACTCCGTTTTTTCCTGGGCTGGATATGTTCCATCTTGATCAACAACAACTGGGCTGCCCGGTGGGCCGTATGCCAAACCATCTGTGGGTCACCCGGGTGACAAGGGATTAACTTGTCAATGCCTACAGATTGTAGACTAGGGTTTTGCTAGAAGTAGAGGGCAAGTAGATCTCGAAGGTTTCAGCCGAAAAGTACTCGCTGATTGTAAAAACTAGGGTTCTGTTGACAATGGATTCGATCCTTTCTTTGTCCCTCGACTTCCCCTTATATAGGAGGTGGAGCCGAGGGATTCGTAATACACAAGTTACAAAGTCCGGGAGGGTTTCTAACCCGTCCCGTGAAATTACAAGTCTCTATATTTCCTAATACAACTCTAGCTTTCCTTATTAACATCTTGGGCTCCCGAACCTTCTTATTCTTCGAGTCCTGGGCCTTCAGTAAACCCCGGGTACCATCTTCGGCAGGCCCATTGGGGATGCCTATGTCAGTAGCCCCCGAGATTTTGCTTGAATCGAAGAATCAGGGAAAATCTCCAACTTTAATCATTCAATAATCTTTCGAATATCGATATGCAAACACTATTTTGTACAGGGATAATGGTAGTTGGGGCTAGTTCATCTGACGGATCAGGTACTAGTTAACTGCTCTAGTGGCAATCCGCAAAAACCTACTTCAAGATCACGTCCCTGGACATGATCTCGGGATACTGGTGTAAACTTCGACAGGCCGCTTAAGGTCTTACCATTCTGTCAAGTCCCAGTCATATTTTATCGGGTACCTAACGCGTCCGTTAGGATTTTTCTTCGTATCTGTTGATACGGAAAAAAGTAGCAAACCGCCGTCAGAGACGGTGCCACGCCGCTCAGAACGGATCTGGGGTCTTACCTTCGCAAAGTTTTGCGGCATTCAGAGATTATTCGCGACTTTTAGCGCTCTGAGAATATATTGTCGAGTGCTTTTCGGCTTTGGAATAGCACATTTTATTGAGTTTGGAAATGCCTAGGACAGAGTTCATTCACTTGCCCAGCAGCCCTACTCCTCATAGTTGATCCGAATTTCTATCCCTGATTGAGTCAATCAGGAAGAGGAAGACTTGATAAAAGATGAAAAGAAAGGATTGATTACCTTTTTAAGTCAAGAAAAGAAAGGAAAGGGCTATTTATGAGTTTATGTAGATGAAGTTTCAGATTCTTGGATGAGCGGAACATCTTTGAGACAAATCATCTCTACCCGGGTACATAGCTTCATCCAAACCATGGATCCACGAATTGTTGACTCGCTCTAGACTCTGATTTCTCATCTGATTTCCTCTCAAATCGTGGCAATCCACTGTATCCCGCTGAATCTGCCGTGCTTCCATCCCTGGGACACGACACATAGCAGCCTCTCCGGGAGTAGAAGGGCGGCGGACGGCGCGCGAGAAGTGCGACAGGGCGGCGACCGGAGCGTAGAAGGAGTAGGGGCTCGGCATCGCGCCGGGGAGAATCTCCGTCGGGGCGCTTCGTCGTGCGCGCGGAGAGGTGGCCGTGGGGGCAAACGCAAATTTGCTACACACTCGTGAAAAGCGGCGGAGGTTTGGATTAAGTGTGCACCGCTTTGACCCTAGTCAGAAGGTTTGGATTAAGTGTGCACCGCTTTGACCCTAGTCAGAGCAATTTCATGTAGCCAACAAATACAATAGTTGGCTATAAGAATGTACTACTTTTTCAATGGATGGATCATCTTTCATTCACACACCTTGTCTAGAAGCACCTGCTAGAGCTAGCTATTGCATAAGAGCAAGTACAATAAGTCCTAGTCAGCTGGCTATAAGGATTAAAATAATATATTGTTACTTAGTTGAAAGAGAGAGGAGGAGAGAGAAGAGGAGTGGGCTCTTATGCAAGAGCCAGCTCTAGCACGTGCTCCTAGGCACTATGTAAGAGTGAATGGTGGGCCATACATAGATAAAGTAGTATAATTTTATAGCTCACTATTGTACATGTTAGCTCTACAATGACTATAGATGACATGACACTTGTCTTATAGCCAACAATTGGCTCTACTATTAAACTTGCTCTAAGAGCCCACTTACATTCTCTCTCCTCTTCTCTCTTCCAACTAAGCACAAATATATTATTTTAATTCTTGTAGTCAGCTAACTAGATCTTATTGTACTTGCTCTCAAAGCGCGCTACAACCACAGGCTAAATGCAGCAAAAGCAGGCAGCGGTAGAAAGAAAGAATAAACTCTCACCTTTCCCGCAAAATCTTACATACCACCAAAAATGCACACGGGAGACCGACCACATTAATATTTAAGGAGGCCTCAAATTCTGAGAAATTCGATGACTTCCCGATGGGAGTATATGTAGAGTTATCTATATAACTCGAAATATACTCATTTTTTTCTGTTTCTCTATATTTTTGTATAAATTCATCGGGCACGCGAACAGCGTTCCCGATGGGAGTAGCCCCCGAGGCTACAGCCAAGGACTTGTGCTTGGTTGTAGGCTCCACAGATTAATATCTTGTTGCTATATTGTTATTCCTTCTCGAGCTTTTCATATCTATCGGGTGCGCGACCAGCGCTCCCGATGGGAGTAGAGGCTATGAACAAATGCTTGCATTTGGTCATAGGCTCTCGTCATTTCTATTTTGTCAGACTCGAAGTTTTCTTTCTTTTTTCAAAGTAGCCCCCGAGCATTTGGGCAAAAACTTGTATTTGATCAAAAGCTCTCGAAATAATCAATAATCTTCTGTTGTCGATGATCTACTAAGCTTCACAGTCGAGTTTTTTGCTCTTGCTAAGGTGACATCATTGCTGACAATAGCCACGATTACTATATCGGGAACGTGCGAGAACCACTTCTCTCTCTGTCTCGTGGGTCCATATTTCCTATCAAGTTGACACGTCGTGCAAGTGGGGGACACACGTCCTCCGCTTTTACTGGCGCACGTACCGTATCTTGTCCTTCGTTTCGGGGTAAAAATCCATTTTTACCCTTTGTCCACGTGGTCATCATCTACCTCACAATTTCTCCATCCAACGGTTGCGTCGATTAGGCCGCACTGCTACTTAAGGCCATCTTCTTCTTCCTTCGGCACTTTCGCTCGTGCCGCACCTCTGCTCTTCCTCTGCGAAAATTCTCCATTGCGCCCCAGAGTTCTTTGTGCTCCACCGCTCTTGCACTCTTCTCCTCCACGCTTGTTGATGCCACGGAAGCTCACCAAGCACAACGCCCATGTTTCAAAGATGGCGACCACGGATCTGGGAACAATGAATGGGAGAGATCCAAAATCTCCCAACAGACATCAACCTGCTGAAGAAGCTTGGGATCAGCGGTAAACAAGATTCGTTGCGCTTCCCCAAAGAAGAGAGCTATCCACGCCCTCCAATGGAGTATCGGGTCAGTTTTGTTGACCATCTCATCCGCGGTCTTTCTTCCCCCATCCATGATTTCCTGCGTGGGTTGCTTTTCATGTATGGACTGCAACTTCACCATCTCACTCCCAACTCCATTCTCCACATCTCTATCTTTATCACATTGTGCGAGTCTTTCCTTGGGGTCCAGCCTAACTGGTCCCTATGGAAACGTATTTTTCTCTGTCGCCGTAATGGCTCTTCCAGCGTCGCCTATAACATAGGCGGCGTTGTGATCTGCGTCCGCCCTGACGTCGAATACTTCGACGTCAAATTCCCTGACTCAGTTCAAGGGTGGCGCAAAAAATGGTTATACATTCACGAGGAGAACCATAACTCAGTAGAAGATAATATCCCTCCATTTGATGGTGCCGAAAAAATCTGTCGCCGCCGATCCTGGGATGCAGAGGCTACCGACGAAGAAAAGCGGCGAGAAACGATGACACGCATCCACGAGCTCCAAAATACCCGTGGACAAGAATTGTCGGGTATCCAAATCACGGCGTACTTCCTTAGGATTAGGGTGCAGCCTCTACAAGCTCGCAAAAACCCCCTCTGGATGTATGCTGGCGATGGAGATGTAGATCGCCTGTCGACACATTTATCGGCCAAGGACTTAGAAAAACTTGTCTGAAAAATCTCGTCGCTGAGCAAAAAAGACGCCGTCCCGACATCTTGCGGTGTGACGCCGTATAGCGCCACCAACGCGCTCCCGCAGGTAATATGCTATTAATTATGTTTATGCATTCTTTTTTTGTCTTTTTCATACTACTTTTCCTTCTTTTCTTGAGAACGATCCATGCCGATACTTTTTCTATCTTGAATAGGGTCATGTGACTGTGTCGCCACTTCCTCCCCTTCCCGAAGGTGGGGAAGTCGAAGAAAGGGCTGTTGTCACCGACGACAACCAGGGTACGTCTCGCCCTGAGAGTGAAAACGCGGGTTCTCGAAAATCCGCGGCATCCTCTGAAAAGGACGCTGAAACCGAGGCAACCGCATCGACACACTCTCCTCCTCCAGCTGCTTCTCCAAAGAACAAAAGGAAGAGGGATGAGGTTGTTGATTCCGGCACCTCTAAAGCCGATGCCATCCGTGAAGAACCCACTGGCGGGGAAGAAAGCTATCGACCTTTACGAGGCTGCTCTTGTCAGTTCGTAAGTTCTTGATGCACTATTTTTGTATGTTCTCGATACTTTTTCAAATTGCTTTCTTATCTTGTCGCTTTATTTGATTTAGTGGTGATGAAGAGGAGGATGCTCCTATTGACGCGACTGCTCGAACGAGCACGTCCCGTACCTTAGTTGTTTCCGTAGCTCAGCCTGATGGCGACGAAACTTTGCCCCCTCAATAAAACATAGAGCATCCGACGCCAACTGTGAGCCCCCAAGCTCCTTCGCCGAAGAGGGCTAGGGTTGAGCCAGCCAAGGAACCTCCATGTTAATTGGTTGTTCCTCGACTCCATTAATGGAAGAAGTAAGTTATCTTCTTCTCCTATATTGATTTCATTTCTCTGAACTTTCCTCTCCTTGTTTCTTCGCGATGTCGAACTTTTCGCTTCCTATATTGATCCCCTTTTTATGGTCTTTTCTTTAGCCTTTCATGAAGGAGCTTATCCGCTTCGGTACCCAATTTGTCGGGTACCGCGAGTATGCCGCCAAACTTGAAGGTACCCTCTCTTTTCCTTGTCTGTCTTTCCATGGCGAGTATGTTCTGTCACCATTTTTTTGCTACAATATTTCACTTGCCTTTCTTATTATGGCAGAAAAACTTGCGGAGTCCAACAAACGCGCTGACGCTCTTGCTACGAAGTTAGAGCAAAGCGAAAAAGCTCGCAAGAAAGCTGAAGCAGATGCTGCTGCCGTCGAAGATCTTCAAAAAAGACTTCACGACATAGAAAATTCACTGAGCGAAAACATAGCTCAGCATTCTACTCGCGAAGAAGAAGTCCTTAGTCGATTGGAGTCGCAAACTCGACGCTTTATTAGTAAGTGCTCAGACCCTCGCTGCCTCTTTGAGTCGTCTTTGTTCCCTTTTTCTTTTGATCAACTCTCTTTTACTTTATTCAGGGAGAACGAATCAAGAGTATGAGCTGGAGAGCCCTGAAGGTGACCAACTCCTTGAAGCGCTTTCTCTTCTTGAAATCCATGGTGATGAGGCCCGTGACGGCCTTACTGAGGCTAAAATTGGCTTGTCGCGGCTTTTCCCATATTTTTTCAAGAAGAAGGAGGAACCCGCAACTTTTGTTGCTCTCGCCAAGTGCTTCTCTTCCAAGAAGACTTGGACTCCAACTTCGCCAAGAAGGATTGAAAGTTGGTGTTGAAGGTACAATTGCCTTGGTTCCAGAGCCAACAAGAAGTCGACGGGCAGAGTTGGCGGCGCGGAGGAAATGGAAACGAAGAGGTGGCGATCGCTGATTAAGTCTGCCAAACCCAACTCGAAGAAGATCCTTGCCACCTGATATGATCCCTCTTGCTCCCAGTTCATCGAAGCCGGAGGTCAAGTAGACCACCCTGTCTTTTCTTTTAGTTTTTACTCTTTTTTGGCGTTGTCGCCTTTGTAGCTTTATCGGCAACTACTTCAGTAGTTCGCTAGTGGTCCTTCTTTTGTAATATCCGTGTACATACTTCGAGAATCAATGGAAATCTATCTTTGCTTGATGATTGATGTCGAAAATTTTATTTTCAGTTGATTTTTGACAACTATACTGCAACTCCTGGTCCTTCCGAAGTTTTGCCTGCTTCATCCCGTTTGAAGAAAACACCTGTCGCTGTGAAATTTACTGGAGATTCATCGAGTAAAGGTTCAGCACAAGATTTGGAGGAACTTCGCCAACAACTCCAATCCACGAAGAAGCAATCACTTATGATAATGGAGCAATCTCGAAAATCTTCCGAGAGGGAAAAAATTGCGCTTCAACAGGCTCAAGATGCCATAGCTGAAAAGGAAACCGCAGTTTCTGAGGCTGCTGCAGCTGCTCGAGAAAATTTCATGATTCAGCTGCTAATGCTAGCTTGGATATGACAGGTGTGCTTCATTAAATTAGTCGTACTTCTTTTTCCTCTTGCTTGTCTCCTCTTTTTCTGCTGATTTTTCAAAATAGGTTCTTTCTTGGACACTGCTGCCGAAGATGAGCGTGTTGAAGCTCGATCCAATGCGCTTCTCAGACTTGCGCGGGATCATGGTTCTAATTTTTGGGGCACACCTGATCGTACCCGCCAGATCGTCAGATTTCAAGATCGCGCGCTTCAAGTCCGCGAATTTCTCGACTTCTGTACAAGGACCTTGTCTTTGGTCTACGACACCATGTTTCCGCGTAATAAAATGCAAGAGACCCTTCCAGCTCTGATGGAAAAATTTCGGGATGCTCCTCGAATCCATGGCTTTGTACGGGCCCAATTAGCTGCTGGCGCAAGGTTTGCTATGATTATGATAAAAATCTGCTACCCGAAGTTGGACGTGGGTCAGATTGTTCCTAAGTGCCTGGCCAAGATGGCGAAGAGGAAAAGGAACTTTGGCAAGTATGATGACATTGTGACCCCTGTTGCAGAGGACATGATGGACGAGCTTCTTCGGATGGACGTGATTCTTCGTGAAGGGCAGCTATGCTGAACATAGTACTCGTGCTGTAACTAATGAACAGTTGACCATAGATAATATACTAGGCAACAATTGAAAATTTATTGCCCAAGAATTGTATCATGTATGTTGTAGACATAATCTATATTGTAAAGTCACTAGATTTGTTGTTTTTCATTGTCAAGCCCCCGGGCGTTTTGGTGGCGATGTTTTCTTTTTATAATGCGAGGTTGACCCAAGGCAAAATAAATTATATTGAGTACTTTTTTTCCAGGCGTTAGCCCCCGAGCTTATGTTGATCACTTTTTTGCATCATCGTTTTATTTTTGTGAGGTGCTTTGCACCAAGGCGAAATAGTTTGCAAGTTGTATTCGTCGACATCGTGTATATATATATTGTATCTTCTGGGTGCAAGCCCCCGAGCCTGTCGAAAAGATATATAACTCCACTATCTTTATTATATTGCAGCACCGCGAGCCCGCCTCATTAAAAACCTTTCCCGGCCCCACTCGGTGCCCCGAAAAAGGAAAAGAGTGCGTCTGAAAACTCGCGGGCGTTTCAGTACATTGTATGTTTACAAAGGAGACTATATTTCGGCTTCTAAGCGTAAAAACGCCTGAGCTGCGCCACGTTCCAAGGATTTGGCTCAGCGATTCCCGTCTTCTTGTCTTTGATTCTGTATGCTCCTCCTTCAATTACTTCTGTGACGATGTAAGGGCCAAGCCACGGCGACTCGAGTTTTTCATGGCTTTTTTGATTGAGTCGTAAAACCAAGTCTCCAACCTGAAAAGATCGTGGTCGCAATCGTCGACTGTGGTAGTTTTTCAGATCTTGCTGGTACTTAGCGACCCGTGATAACACTTCGTCTCGAGCTTCATCGAGTGCGTCGACATCATCCTCCAAAGCTCTTCTGGAAGTTTCTTCATCGTACTCTGTTACTCTTGGAGAATCATGCTCTATTTCTATCGGCAGTACTGCTTCAGCTCCATGGACCAGAAAGAACGGCGTCTCCTGTGTCGCTGTATTTGGTGTTGTTCGGATACTCCATAACACGCTTGGCAGCTCCTCTGGCCAAGTATGTCGAGCTTTTTCCAATGGTCCTAACAGGCGCTTCTTGATACCATTGCAGATGATACCATTGGCTTTCTCGACTTGACCGTTGGTTTGCGGGTGCGCAACTGATGCGAAACTTAATTTGATGCCCACTTCTGCACAATATGCTTTGAACTCCTTGGATGTGAAATTACTGCCATTGTCTGTGACGATGCTATGAGGGACTCCAAATCGAAAGACAATGCTTTTCACAAACTTGATTGCCGACGCGCCGTCTGAATTTATCGGCTTTGCTTCTATCCACTTGGTAAATTTGTCGACAGCAACGAGCATATACTCATATCCTCCTGGCGAAGCTTTGTGTAATTTTCCCACCATATCGAGACCCCATTGAGCAAAGGGCCAAGACAATGGGATTGGCATCAATTCTGCTGCCGGAGAATGAGGTTTTGCGGCGAATCTCTGGCACGCGTCACAAGTTCGCACTATTTCCTTCGCGTCCTCAATTGCTGTCAACCAATAAAATCCTGCCCTAAAAACTTTAGCTGCGATAGCTCGACTGCTTGCATGATGACCACATATTCCTTCGTGTACATCTTTCAGGATTACCCTTCCTTCTTCGGGTGTGACGCACCTCTGTAGCACACCCGAAATACTTCGCTTGTACAACTCCCCTTTGACCACAGTAAAGGTTTTAGAACGTCTGATTACTCGCCTTGCTTCGACTGGATCGTCGGGTATTGTTTTCCTTAGGATGTATGATATATATAACTGCATCCATGGAATTTGCACCATCATGACTAGATCATGTTCCTCTTCTTCTTCTTCCAGTGATTCTTTTGTAGCACCCGAGGGTTTCTCATCCTTCTCCTTCTTCTTTGGTTTTGTCGGCTTTGTGGATCTCTCGCTTATTTCTTCCCAAAACACGCCTGGTGGAATTGCGAGACATTGCGACCCGATGTTTGCGAGAACATCGGCTTCCACTACAAGAAAAGTTGCCATGGCCGACGAAGTTGAAGTCGCGCCGTGGTTGCTGGTGTACCATGGCCGACGATTTTGGTCCCTCCGTGGTGCATGTCAAAACTTTTTTTTCTCGTTTTTGAGGCCACCTAGCCCGACGAAAGCGGCCAAAACGTGGCGTATGGTGGCCCGGGACGTGGTGCATCTCGAAATCTCGGGTTCGCCGGCCGAGTCAACGCAAATCCGCACCGCCGAGGGATGTAGGGCCCAGATGGCAGCCTCTCTGGCATTGTTTTTTTTCTACATCGCGCCATCTCGTTCAACGTTCTCCGATCGAGCCGTTTACGATGCAGGATCATGGGTCCCGCATGTCATCCTCTATGAACCAAAATTCTTTCTATTCTTGGATTTTTTTGACCCCCTGATTTCTGGCTACTTCCTTTTTCTTTTGATCCCTTGCCGCCTTGGAAACGTTGAGACCGCTGCTGCTAAATGGGACCCGCATGTCATCCTCTATGTGCAATCAACTTTCTTTTCTTGGAGTTTTTTTGGCACCTCAAATTTGGTCACTTGCCTTTTCTTTCGATCCCCCGCCTCTCAAACGGTGATACCGCTGCTTGGGACCCGCATGTCATCCTCTATGTACTATAAAACTTTCTTTTCTGGATTATTTTTGGCACCTCAAATTTGGTCACTTGCCTTTTTCTTTCGATCCCCTGCCGCCTCTCAAACGGTGATACCGCTGCTGCTAAATGGGACCCGCATGTCATCCTCTATGTACTATAAAACTTTCTTTTCTAGAATTATTTTTGGCACCTCATATTTGGTCACTTACCTTTTTCTTTCGATCCCCTGCCGCCTCTCAAACGGTGATACCGCTGCTGCTAAATGGGACCCGCATGTCATCCTCTATGTACTATAAAACTTTCTTTTCTTGGATTTTTTGGCACCTCATATTTGGTCACTTGACTTTTTCTTTCGATCACCTGCTGCCTCTCAAACAGTGATACCGCTGCTGCTAAATGGGACCCGCATGTCATCCTCTATGTACTATAAAACTTTCTTTTCTTGAATTATTTTTGGCTCCTGATATTTTTTCACTTGCCTTTTTCTTTCGATCTCATGCCACGTTTGAAACGTTGAGGAACCTGCAGGCTCATGGGACCCGCATGTCATCCTCTATGTACTATAAAAGTTCTTTTTCTAGGTTTTTTTTCACCATCTGATTTTTGGCAATTTCTTTTTTTCTTTTGATCCCCTGCCACCTCTCAAACGCTGATACCGCTGCTGCTAAATGGGACCCGCATGTCATCCTCTATGTACTATAAAACTTTCTTTTCTTGAATTATTTTTGGCTCCTGATATTTTTTCACTTGCCTTTTTCTTTCGATCTCATGCCACGTTTGAAACGTTGAGGAACCTGCAGGCTCATGGGACCCGCATGTCATCCTCTATGTACTATAAAAGTTCTTTTTCTTGGTTTTTTTTCACCATCTGATTTTTGGCAATTTCTTTTTTCTTTTGATCCCCTGCCACCTCTCAAACGCTGATACCGCTGCTGCTAAATGGGACCCGCATGTCATCCTCTATGTACTATAAAACTTTCTTTTCTTGAATTATTTTTGGCTCCTCATATTTGGGCACTTGCCTTTTTCTTTCGATCTCATGCCACGTTTGAAACGTTGAGGAACCTGCTGGCTCATGGGACCCGCATGTCATCCTCTATGTGCTATAAAAGTTTCCTTTGTTGGATTTTTTTCACCCTCTGATTTTTGGCTTGCCTTTTTCTTTTGATCCCCTGCCCCCTTTGAAACGTTGAGTAAGCTGTTGGCTCAAGGGACCCGCATGTCATCCTCTATGTCCATCAACTTTCCTTTCTTGGATTTTTTTCACCCCCTAATTACTAGCTACTTTCTTTTTCTTTTGATCTCAAGCCGCATTACAAACATTGAGACCGCTGCTGCAAAATGGGACCCACATGTCATCCTCTATGTACAATAAAGTTTCTTTTCTTGGATTATCTTTTGCTCCTGATATTTTGTCACTTGCCTTTTTCTTTCGATCTCATGCCGCCTTTGAAACGTTGAGTAAGCTGCTGGCTCATGGGTCCCGCATGTCATCCTCTACGAACAATAAAAGTTTCCTTTCTTGGAGTTATTTTTGACCCCTAATTTCTGGCTATTTGCCTTTTTCTTTGGATCTCCTGCCCCTTTGAAACGATGAGGACGCTGTTGGCAGGTCGGTCCCACAAGTCATCCTCTATGAACAATAAAAGTTTCCTTTGATGGATTTTTTTGAACCCCTAATTAATTTCTGGATATTTCCTTTTTTTTCTTTGATCCCCTGCCGCCTTGGAATCGTTGAGGATGCTGCTGCCTCATGGGTCCCGCATGTCATCCTCTCAGAACGGTAAATGTTTCTTTTCTTGGATATTGTTTACCAAATGATTTTTGGCTTATTTTTTCTTTCGATATCCTGCCGCCTTTAAAACGTTGAGGACGCTGCTGGCTCACGGGTCCCACATGTCAGCCTCTATGAACAATAAGCGCTGAGGACGCTGCTGCCTCATGGGTCCCGCATGTCATCCTCTCAGAACGAAAATGTTTCTTTTCTTGGATTTTTTACCAACAGATTTTTGGTTTATTTTTTCTTTCCATCCCCTGCCGCCTTTAAAACGACGCTGCTGGCTCATGGGTCCACGATGTCAGCCTCCCCGTACAAGAAACATGTGATATCTTGATTATTTTGCAGACAATAAACAGTGTATTGCGCTCTGAGCTATTGCAAACGGATAAATTAAATCTTTATTTTTACAACATATATCTTGAATCTCCTTGTTTTTTGTTTTGGCGAAGCATAGGACTTTCCTGTTTTTTTTTTTGAGAAAAATCCGAACTATCATGTTCTGGAGTGGGCTGAAATTGTACGTGTCCAAAGGCCCAGAAGGATAGTTCGAAGGCCCAGATGTCTAGATGCAGCCCAATTGAAATCTTTCTTTTCTTGGATTTTTTTCACCCCCTGATTTCTGGCTACTTCATTTTTCTTTTGGTCCTGTGCCGCCTTGGAAACGTTCAGACCGCTGCTGCAAAATGGGACCCGCATGTCATCCTCTATGTACAATAAAGTTTCTTTTCTTGGATTATTTTTGGCTCCTGATATTTGGTCACTTGCCTTTTTCTTTCGATCTCATGCCACGTTTGAAACGTTGAGGAATCTGCTGGCTCATGGGACCCGCATGTCATCCTCTATGTACAATAAAAGTTTGATTTCTTGGATTTTTTTTCACCCTCTGATTTTTGGCTATTTCCTTTTTCTTTTGATCCCCTGCCGCCTTTGAAACGTTCAGTAAGCTGCTGGCTCATAGGTCCCACATGTCAGCCTGTATGAACGATAAAGCTTTCCTTTCTTGGAGTTTTTTTTGACCCCCTAATTTCTGGCTACTTTCTTTTTCTTTTGATCTCAAGCCGCATTTGAAACGTTGGGACCGCTGCTGCAAAATGGGACCCGCATGTCATCCTCTATGTACAATAAAGTTTCTTTTCTTGGATTATTTTTGGCTCCTGATATTTGGTCACTTGCCTTTTTCCTTCGATCCCATGCCACGTTTGAAACGTTGAGGAACCTGCTGGCTCATGGGACCCGCATGTCATCCTCTATGTACTACAAAAGTTTATTTTCTTGGGTTTTTTTTCACTCTCTGATTTTTGGCTATTTCCTTTTTCTTTTGATCCCCTGCCGCCTTGGAAACGTTGAGTAAGCTGCAAACTCGTGGGACCCGCATGTCATCCTCTATGTACAATCAATTTTCTTTTCTTGGAGTTTTTTTACCCCCTAATTTCTGGCTACTTTCTTTTTCTTTTGATCTCAAACCGCATTTGAAACGTTGGGACAGCATGTCATCCTCTATGTACAATAAAAGTTTCTTTTTTTGGATTATTTTTCACCCTCTGATTTTTGGTCACTTGCCTTTTTCTTTCGATCTCATGCCGCCCTTGAAAACGTTGAGGAACCTGCTGGCCCATGGGACCCACATGTCATCCTCTATGTACTATAAAAGTTTCTTTTCTTTGATTTTTTTCACCCTCTGATCTTTGGCTATTTCCTTTTTCTTTTCATCCCCTGCCGCCTTGGAAACGTTAGTAAGCTGCTGACTGGTGGGACCCGCATGTCATCCTCTATGTACAATCAAGTCTCTTTTCTTGGATTTTTTTTACCCCCTTATTTTTGGTCACTTGCCTTTTTCTTTCGATCTCATGCAGCCTCTGAAACGTTGAGAAGCTGCTGGCTCATGGGACCCACATGTCATCCTCGATACTATAAAAGTTTCTTTTCTTGGATTTTTTCACCCTCTTATTTTTGGCTGTTTCCTTTTTCTTTTGATCCCCTGCCGCCTTGGAAACATTGATTAAGCTGCTGACACAAGGGGCCCGCATGTCATCCTCTATGTACAATCAACTTGCAAGATCTTGGGGCGGAAGAGCTTGTATAAGTGGGACCCATATGTCATCCTCTATGTACAATAAAAGTTTCTTTTTCTTGGATTATTTTTTGCTCCTGGTATTTGGTCTCTTTCCTTTTTCTTTCGATCTCATGCCGCCTCTGAAACGTTGAGTAAGGTGCTGGGTCATGGGACCCGCATGCCATCCTCTATGTACAATCAACTTTCTTTTCTGGGAGTTTTTTTACCCCTAATTTCTGGCTACTCTTTTTCTTTTGATCTCAAGCCGCATTTGAAACGTTGACACCGCTGCTGCAAAATGGGACCCGCATGTCATCTTTTATGTACAATAAAGTTTCTTTTCTTGGATTATTTTTGGCTCCTGATATTTGGTCACTTGTCTTTTTCTTTCGATCTCATGCCCCCTTTGAAACGTTGAGGAAGCTGCTAGCGCATGGGTCCCGCATGTCATACTCTATGAACAATAAAAGTTTCCTTCCTTGGAGTTATTGTTTACCGCTAATTTCTGGCTACTTCCTTTTTTCTTTTGATCCCCTGCCGCCTTGGAAACGTTGAGTAAGATGCTGACACAAGGGGCCCGCATGTCATCCTCTATGTACAATCAACTTGCAAGATCTTGGAGCGAAAGAGCTTGTATAAGTGGGACCCATATGTCATCATCTATGTACAATAAAAGTTTCTTTTCTTGGATTATTTTTTGCTCCTGATATTTGGTCACTTTCCTTTTTCTTTCTATCTCATGCCGCCACTGAAACGTTGAGTAAGGTGCTGGCTCATGGGACTGTACAATAAAGTTTCATTTCTTAGATTTTTTTTACCCAGTGATTTTTGCTAACTTGCCTTTTTCTTTTCGATCATATGCCGCCTTTGAAATTCAGGTCGCCGCTGGCTCATGAGTCCCACAAGTCAGCCTCTATGAACAATAAACCTTTCCTTTGTTGTATTTTTTTTACCCCTAATTTCTGGCTATTTGCCTTTTTCTTTTGATCCCCTGCGGCCTTTGAAACGATGAGGACGCTGCTGGCAGGTCGGTCCCACATGTCATCCTCTATGAAGAATATAAGTTTCCTTTTTGGATTTATTTTTGACCCCTAATTTCTGGCTATTTGCCTTTTTCTTCTGATCCCTGCCGACTTCGAAATGATGAGGATGCAGCTGGCAGATCGGTCCCACATGTCAGCCTCTATGAACAATAAATGTTTCCTTTGTAGGATTTATTTTTTACCCCTATTTTCGGGCTACTTGCCTTTTTCTTTGAAACGTTGAGGACGGTACTGTCTCATGGGTCCCACATGGCATCCTCTCTGAACGATAAACCTTCATTTCTTGTTAACGACAGGTTTATCAGTATTATTTTCGCAGACTAATACAAGCTCTTTGGCTCCAAGATCTTGCAAGTTGATAGATTAAATCAAGGAATTATTAGGATATGTTTTAAATTTCAAATCCACTTTATGAATTATTAAAAATACCGTTATCCATGTGGGTATGGAGCGATCAAGGATTTTCATATTGGGCATGAGCAGTTTCAAAAATTGGAACCCTATAATTCAAAATAAATAAAAACAACTTTTATGTAGAATCTCCGTGTATTTTTTTTTGCCAATCATAGGATCTGTGTTTCATTAGAAAAGGGCCGAAATTGCATGAGCAGAAAGGCCCATTTGTAGTTATTGGGCTTCGACGGCCGGAGCAAGTAGGCCGAGAGCAATTACCATGTAGATGGCCGTTGGCAACCCAAAGTGAAATATTGGGCCCAACAGGGGAATGCTGAACAGTACTATTTTCTAATTGGAAGGTGGTACATGGCGTAATCCTGCCAAAAAAAAAGATGGACACGGGTTGCTGAAATTTGCCCATCTGCGCCTAATATCGCCGCCGCGGCTCCGCTTCCGCCGCCGCCGCCATGCCTCGTCTCGCGTCGAGCTCGCGGTACTGCCGCGTCTCGGGCACGGGGTACCGCGGCGTCCGCGCGCGCCCCAAAGGTACGTATTACGCGGAGATACGTGACGGCGGCGAGCGCATCGGCCTCGGCACCTACGAGACCGCGCACGAGGCCGCGCGCGCGTACGACGCCGTGGCGTGGCGGCTCGGGCGCCCGCGATCGTCGATGAATTTCCATGACGTGTGGACGCGCCAGCAGGCCGAGGATCTCGCGCCGCCGCCGTACATCGTTAGACAGGAGGAACAGCACCGCCGCCGCGAGACGGAGCGCCGTTTGCGCATCGCCGAGCGGGACGAGCGCGCGGCGCGCGAGTGGGCGGCCCGCTTCCCCGAGGACGTTGCCGCCGAGAACGAGCACTTCCGCAGACGGAGGGCGGAGAAGGCGACGAGGCGGGCAGCGAAGAAGGAGGACCGCGCACGACGGAGGGCGGAGAAGGCGACGAAGCGGGCCTTCATCGAAGCGCAGCTCGCCGGGCCGACCACCATTGGCGAGGACGACCCCCGTTGGATTGACCTCTTCTCGTCGGATCCGGTGTCGGGCACGACACCGGACTCGTCAGATGTCGAGTTTTAGTTTAGTTTTATCGCACTACTTTGTACAAATATGAACTACGGAGTATCTATCAAGCTAATTTTATCCTATTTTATGTCTATTTCTAGTCTTTGTTTGATCTTCTGTTTTACTGCACTCTATTTTTCATTATATTCTGTTTTTGGCGCTGCATTTATAGCGCCTCTGAAAATACGCTGTTTCAGCCCTGCATTTGGCCGCCACAGTTTGCAGCTTCCGGTGAAGCTATTGCCGGCTCCATGCGCAGCATCAGCCATTCAGCCCACAGCGCCTAAATATAGAGCCACTGCTGGAGTTGCTGTAATATGTTTGTCAGCAGGAGCTTACCTAATTAGTTAAAAAAAAGATGTTCAGCGTGGGATTCGAAAAAAAGATCTTCATGTTTTTTTCCTAGCTATCCTAGTTCGGACTTTTCATTGTGTTGGCTAGTGCATGAAGCTTGACACCTGTATTATGTGATCCTGATATGAGGATAAGAACACCTTCAGGTTGCATTGCTAATGGTGTCTACTGCAGCAGTGGCGTACCTTCAATGGAGACTGATGCAAGAGAGTTGGTACTGGTGAACCTGCACCTGACATCATCGTGCCACCTGAAGTAGGTTGTGTATTGGGATTAGACTGATAAGCATAGCACCTTGCAAAGAACAAGATGCTGCTAGTGTTGGTTAACGTGATTTTACGACAAAAGTCATGTATGCTCAACAGGTGCCGTACCTAGTTTGGATATTGTGTTGTTACCCTTTTGTGGTTTGGTGTTTGTCCAACAGAGAAAGCTACTCTTTTCCCGTGTAAGTGTTATTATGTGAACAAAAGTTGTATGTACATATATATCGGTCAGAGAACCAAGATTGCATATTCTTGCCTGGTTATAACACATAAGTCATAATAACAATTAAAGAGAAAAGGAACATTTGCCTTTGCAATGTGATTGTGCCAAGTAGATTAGACAACCAACCACAAACATTACAGGTCAACAGCCAAACGCATGCGAAAGTCCTAAGGTAAGCTCCATAATACATGTTGAAACCAAAAGCCTAGAAACCATAAGAAAGGTAGCTCCACATCACAGTTCCACGACAGCAGCATACTGATCATAAAACATATATCAAGTCAGGACAGCTGCACCACTGGGTAAGCATCCATGGGGTCTGGCTCAAGAGCGAAGACTGTGTGAATGCTGCAAAATGTGGC
This sequence comes from Lolium multiflorum, assembly GCA_030979885.1. Taxonomy (NCBI): domain Eukaryota; kingdom Viridiplantae; phylum Streptophyta; class Magnoliopsida; order Poales; family Poaceae; genus Lolium; species Lolium multiflorum. The sequence continues at coordinate 197,701,930 of CM061747.1, forward strand.
TCTTGCCTCACCCCACCCATACATCTTATCATGGAACCTTACCAAATCAGCATGAATCATCTTGACATAAACATAGCTCCTCTCTCCATGCTGATGGGATTGAACAATGCGCCAGTTGCAGTGCTTCAGCTTGTCAAACAGTATGCAGGAGATGACGAAGCATGCTGGCTGGTCTTTTGTAGTGACAATGGCTTGGAGTAGCTGGTCCTGTGAACCACCCAACTGGATCTTTAGAGCTTGAAGGACAGTCCGTGCTATATAAGCTACCGTTGCTGACTTCAGCTCAGAATCAGGTGAATGACAGCTGACATCTTGTCCTAGAGATGCAGATCCTTCTTGATCATCACCACTACTTACAGGTGCGTCAGGTTCAACAGAAGGCACATCAGGTACATGCTCCGGTTCATAGGAGTCGGTAGCACGGTAGAACCTAAAGGGATAGTAGGACCAGATATGTTCTCGGACAGGACCGCTTGCTGAAATCTCTACAATACCAGAGGGTAAACCACCAATATCCACTTCAGTTAGAGGCTCTACCCTACCAGCTCCAGGTCCACCACCAGTCAGTACTCTGGGCAGGACGGGTTTTAACAATGCAAAACATACTTCAGGTGCAGGATCATCAGTAGCAACTCCAGCATCAGCACCAGTTATATCGGTCTTGACAATAGGTAAACCGTTTTGCTCCAGTTCAGAGAATTCCCGTGGCACGACACCGTTCACTAGAGGCTCTACACTAGCAGCTCCAGCTGCACCACCAGTTTCTACAGCAGGGGGTAAACCCAATCCACAACCTTCTTCATGTGACACGATGATGCCAGGTATAGGCTCATCAGTACCAGGTCCAGCTGCATCAGTCTCCATAGACAGTAAACAAGGTGGCGTCGGAGGTTTAAAAGACTGGCATGCCATTTCACCTTTGTCATCAGACAATATAGAGTTTTCTTCAACTCTATGTTTCTGCAATAATAAGCACATGAACAGAAATTAGACCAGAGCATCTAGCCATCTAACAGGGGCAGCGGCAAAACAAGCGTCGGTCCATATGTTTACCTTGTCATCTGGGATATCAGAACACACAGATTTAGAAGTCATTTCACATAGCATCCGCTTTTTCGTTCCTTCCCCTACGTCCATCTGGAATAAGTAATACTATTGATCACATAAAACTAATTAATCAAATATATGCATATGTTGAGAAGTTTGCACGGCAAATTGTGGATTCTGCTTTTATCACCTACGAATCGTCGTTCTATATATTTACCTTGTTATCTGGGATATCAGAAGTCAAAGAATGAGAAGTCATCTCACTAAGTATCGGTTTTTTCGCTCTTTCCCCTCCATCCATCTGCAATAAGAAGTACTATTGATCACATAAAGCCAATTCATTGAATATATGCATATGTTGAGAAGTTTGCACAACAAATTGTGGATTCTACTTCCAATCACCAAGTAATCTCGTGAGAAATGCATGATCAAGATATGTTTCTCCCTCTTGATCGACATCTGCATCTCCATTAAGACTAATCATCGTGCGATGGTGCTAGCGCATACACTTCCAATCACCAGACAAGCAAAAAATTGTTGATTCTAGTAATGCTTAATCAGCAGTGGCCATGGAACGACCACAGATCGACCAAGCAAAAAAATAAATCATCAGCCTACTGACCACCAGGCAAAACAAACTAGGCCCATACATGGCCTCACAAATCATCATCAAACGTCGATCAAACTAGCAAGTTTGAACATGGATTACTAATTTATTTTCTGATAAAGTGAGTATATTAATATCGAAAGATATTGATTACACTGAGCCTCTGCAACAACGCAATACCTTACTGGTAGTACGGATGCACATGGATTCCTAATACTCCCTCTGTTCGGTTTTAATTAGTCGACGAGAGGGAGAGAAGAAAATGAACTGTCGATGCTTTCAACTAGAGTCAATTAAATACGAACGGAAGAAGTACGTAGTAGTATTGACAAATATCCGGATCTAGTCTAAAAACAAATTGGCATGTAAATCCTAGTAGTCTACTAAACTAGGATCAATACCCTAGATTAGGGTTGCAAGCGGCGTCCGCGAATCGTCCCGCAAAGCAGAAAATTAGAGCAAATAGTGGTTGAGATTAGAGCAGATTTAAAGCACTCGCACTGAAACTAGCTAGCCCGCTACCCACCCCGCTTGACACCCTGCCCTAGATGTGAATCTACACCAAATATTCAAACAAGGATGAGCAACCGCCAATAAAATTTTATCCGCACATCATCATCTCTACCATACAAAAGGGTATGGTGATTTCACATACAGCCATTGTTGCCGCGGGACGAGGATGAGTGATGCGCCGCGGAGAAGGTGCCTCACGCCTCTGTCGCCGCCGCCGTCGAAGAGGAAGTCGAAGCCGCGCGATTGTGGTCCGTCGCCGATATGGAGGTGGAGCTACTAGGGAAGAGATGGAGGTGGAGGTGGAGAGGGAGTGATGGTTTGTACTAGTGGCGGCCGGTGAGATAGTTATAAATACAGCCTCTCTCTCTTTTTTGGCAAGGAATGCAGCTTCTCTTGGAAGGCAACGAGGCAACGCACTCCAGATTATTATAATAATATGGACGGAGAAATTTGGTCGCATCTGTGTTGTCTTGTCAAATGAATCACCAGGATTTGCTTTTAGTACTCCAGATTTGGGCGACCCAAGGAAGTAGAGATAGTAATGTACGCCATCTAGCTGCACGCTATCAAATCAAATAAATGGTCATGCCATTTACTTTTAAGATGGTGCAGCAGTTATTCTGACCAAAGAAACATGCACGTCTGCTGATTATTTCTGATGGGTATACATTTACCGTCCGCTAGCAAAGATTGTTTGGCACATTGTTCTTATGGCTTTCAACATCACACCCCTTAATAATATTATTAATCAATGTTTGGGCAATCAATTGAGTGTGTTAATAAAAAATTAAAACCCACAAATCCAACTGTACTATTTTTAGGACCATATGAAAGACAAGGAATGATTTTAAATGCCATATGGAGTACCTCCAACCATGTGAAATATGGTTCTGTCATGCAGGTGATACCCATGGCTTCGCATTGGATCTGTATGTTGTCCTACATACAGTCAACTATGAAGTACCACGATTTGGTTTTTGGGTGCAACCGGCTAGAGAATGATGCACGGGTTTGTACAGCCAGTACAATTCACATTAAGATTTTCTGATAGGATGTTGATGTGTATATGTAAGAATCATACACTAGAATGTCTTCTATGTTTAGATGGTTGATCTACGTTTATACTTTCTGTGAACCATGAGGTTAAGACCTTTGTACTGTAATAAAGATTGCTAAATAACAGTATATATGTATGCCTCTAGGGACACTGAAACAGCCAAACAGCCATGCATGTGTATAGACCGTATTTGATCAAATTAAAAGAAGCGCCTGGGTTCATGCAAATAGCATAAATTTATCACCTAAGTACATTAGCTATAAATAGTTAAATAGGAGTCAAGACCAACTGAGCTAGCTAGTAGTATGATCCTACTATTACATAAATATCCCTAACTCTGATTGTCTTTGTTCCAGTCCAGCGCGTTGGTGTAGCTTGGGATGAACCAAAACCCCGTATGCCAGTTGGCCCCTGGACCGCTGCTTGAGAAAGATATGCTTTGGTGGTCTTCGCCATTTAGACTGAAGCGGAAAATTTCTTGATGTGATGTGTCAAACTGAGAGCCAATGGCCTGAGGCGTGGTGTAGATGCAGTTTCTTCTTGTCAAATATCCTGGGGGAAATGTTGCACCACCCACTGGCATGAAAATCGGATAGTTCAACCCAAGGAACATAGAATAGTCTCCAAGATTAGTAACCCTTTCCCACGGGTTGGCTGGAAGTAACCGACTAGTGTCATTCGAGAATACAATGCAGGTATACCCCGAATAGCTGTGAACAGCGCGACCGCAATGGACAGAAGGGGTACTATCATAATGAGTTGGAGCACCGTCAGCGTCAAAATCCATTACGCCACGTGCATAGACCAGGAGAAGTCTAGAACGATCTTGAGATCTTGCCAGCCACCACGTACGACTATTAGAGTCAAAATCATCATCGTCATCAAATCCAGCCGTCCACGGAATGAATGGAGCAGGGAGCACTATAGGACCTTGAAAAAGGAAAGAACACGTCACATGAAAATATATTTCATGATTTATCTACTAGTGATATTGATTTGATATTGGGATGCCAATACTAGTACTTTATAAAATCATGGTCGAACATAAGATGGTTTGAAATATATTTCGAACATCTTGGTAAAACTTCATATGGATTTAAAACATGTTCCCGAAAATATTGGTCCAAATTTTAGATGGTTTGAATATAGTACTCCTTATTCTCTAGAACCGGGGGAATATAAACAAATGAAAGTTTTTATCAATATTGCATGGCACCTTTATTGATTCTATTTCTACTCTACCTTAAATTTTCTAGGGAGTAATAATAAAGAAACTTAATTACTAGGGGGCCTTTTTCCTAAGGAACAACATGCACATTAGACCATACTAAAATTCCTATAGATGTTAAATTCTATATATGTCCATACCACAAGAGGGTTATGGTGTGCGCCTATGGAATTCCTTTAAGCCAAAAGATGCCAAGACAGTTCAACAAATAAGAGGTGAAATACTATATAAGTTACGTATATAAAAAAGATAGGGAGGAAATGTTACCAAATTGATTAGGATCCCATGCATAAACATTTCCAAGCTCAGTAACGGCGAACACAAGTCCGTTATGTATAATTGCATCGCAGTATATGGCGCCGTACTGAAACTGGTTTTCAAGAAATATCCATGCACGAGGATATTCGCCATGGAGGTAGGCAATTGCAAAGTCGAAGATTGCGACAAGGGAGAAATCTTGATACCCCCTAGCAGCTGTAGGAACTTGGCAAATAGCTATCTTCTGCAGTCGAATAGCAGAACGCTGATACTCGAATATAAGTGGATTGTGTGTGGTTTCCAACTTGTCCCTCAAAGATGGAAGCTTAATCTTGCGATGAGTGTAGACATTGAGGAGGTTCCACTTGCCTTCGGGGCCAACCATGGCGATCCAATCTCCATTGGCGCCTGCCCGCTCCTCATCCTTACCGTGTGGCATTAGGCCATCATAGGAGAACCTGTCCAGCGGCAGTAGTTTGCACTTGCTGTGCACCGGCAAATCCTCCTTGAACACCGCCCATGGTTTATCCGCCGGGTCACAACAGAGAACACACGGAAGGCCAAACGGCTGAGAAGCAGGCAGAGTGGCACTGTATTTGGCTGACTGAAGAATACTTTTGGAGGAACCGACTAGGGACGCGGCGGTGATGGCGTCGCACTGGCTGATGAGCACTTCAAGGGGGCCTTCCGTAAACACCTTGTGAAACAGCCCAGATCCACAGACCCTGCTCGATTTCGCCATCGCAATGAGGCAGGTGGTACAATGGGGTTGGTATTTTCTTGGGCGATCTACTGATTCGAACTTTGGGAGAGAGATGGCGATCAATGGCGGCAGGTGGGGGTTTGAGTTGGAGAACAGAGGCTCTCAAACTGGGCACTGCTGGATAGGATGCGAAAGCGCCATGGCGGAGACGCAGGCGCGTGCTATGGAAGATGGGCGGAGTGGGGATAGACGACGGAGGTGAACCGAGACGCTCATATACTGCCTACTGCAGTTTCGAGGAGAGTGTGAATGTGTTCAAAAAAAGAGGAGAGTGTGAATGTGTTCAAAAAAAGAGGAGAGTGTGAATGTGACCCGACACCCGAGTAGGAGCCGAGCAGACGGACTATAGGAGTAGCCCCATCATTACAGAACATTAATCGTGCTTCCTACAATAAATAAGTGAAACATCCCAGGCTTGTGTTGTCTAATCAAATCGATGGCCATGTCAGTATTATGGTGAACAAATAAAACAAATACACACCAACCTTGTTCTTTTTGCAACGTACACCAACCTAGCAAGGCATCAACCTTCTCGCCATCAACTACGACTCCGTGGCTCCGTCCCACCAAAGTTGTCTCAACTTTGTAAAAAAAATACATCTATCCATCTAAATTTTAACAAAGGTGAGACACTTTTGGTGGGACCGAGGGAGTACAAAAAAACTTCACTACTCCATGCTAGTATCGGCCACTAATTCAAATTTCAACTGAAGGCGTGCTATTTTATGGTCCTGAAAATTGCCAAAAAAAATACAACCCAAAAATGCAACAGATCCATGTTAAGGGGGTACACCCTACGCAATATACATTAAGAAACTTTGAAACTTCAGCGACCTTGTAAGAATGCCCATGACAGTGCAGTTTTGCCAAATTAGGAAGAGACGAAATATGAATTCAACCAAAGAAATCTAAACGAATCCTTAGACAATAGCATAGTTAACACGTTCAGAAAAAAATGATGACTCCAAAAGAACAACATTAGCAAGAAATAGTCCATTTTAGTTTGAATTTGCAGTCACATACATAACTAGTAGTACTGCCAAAATACTATAATACTCCGAGCTGCATTCTAGCACTCCAACTAGCTAGTAATAGTTCTGGAGTAGTAGTACTACTACTATACAAGTCCAAAATACATCCGAACGAACCCTACTTCGAACTAAACTACTCCCTCCGATCTTCGAGTAACTACATTGCAGTATGACTAAACGAAGATTATTGTATAACCTTCTTGTTGATGCAAACGCAGATAGGCAACACACGCTGCCCTCCATTCTGCTTCGCGTAACGGGGCGGCACCGCCAGGAAAGAAGTGAGCTGCTGCAACATGATCGAGCTAGGCGTCGGGGAGCTCGTCGGCTCGATTACCGCCATCAAGGTGTCCGTCGAGAGGTCACTGGTCCCAGCCGTCGCCGGCGTCGGCGGACCAATCACCAACAGCTGCGCCTTGTACATCGGAAACAAGCACGCGGCCGACCTGATGCACACACAGGACACAATGGTGGTCGGGCCGAGCGCTCCAACGGTGATGGCGAACACGCTACCGTCTTCTTCCCCACTGCCGATGAACAGGTGTCCCCGCGGTTGTACCGGAAGACGAACTATGCACCAGGCGGGTATGCCATACTGGAACGTAAACACTGGGATGGAGTGGGATGCTTGGAGGTGTACCAGGAGCTCCCGCGGCGGGCCGGTGAAGCTGCAGCCGGTATTGATGGCCTCTGTGCAGCCGCACGGACCATGCGGGCACGCGATATAGTGCTTGTAGGACTCCGTGGAGGCGACCAAGCTCTGGCAGCCGACGCACTTGACCATTGCCCCAGATCGATTCGACGGCGGCAATCTTGGCCCAGATCGATTCGACGGCGGCAACCACGCCGGCTGCTCGCACTTCTTGCACGGGTTCGGCGCAAGCTCGCCGACGCAGCGCCGACAGCCCATATGACCGCCCTTGCACTGCACGGAACAACGTACGTGGCATCAGTTGTCATTGACATTTCTCACAGGTGAACCTAAGAATGAAATCGGAAGGGAGCGACCTTGGATATGGGGGGTTTGAAGGGCAGCAGGCAGAGGGGGCACAAGAAGAGGGCCTCCTCCATCTTCAGAGAAGAGTGATCGGGAAAACGAGAACGGGATGGGTTCTTTTTTTTATACATGCCTTGGAGTGGAGTATGGATACTACTACTTATAGGAAGAACTTCCTTGCTAAGAATCGGCGTCGGCCGTACGCAAGCATAGATGCACCAGCGGCTCTGCAGTTTGTCAAAATAAAAGGACAGAGCTGCAGTGACTTGAAGTCTCCAAATCTCATTGTGACTTGGTGCCACCATCTACCAACCATTTGAGATCCAACGTTCCAAACTAATCTCTTATTTCGAACCTAAAAACAAAAATTACGAAAAAAATCCAGTAAAATGTAGATGCCTTGTTCTAAAATCTGTGAATATTTCATCCCACTCGGACGATTAGCTTGTGATTAAAGAGCTTTTTACGTATACGAGCACTAGTTTAAACTAAATACTCCCTCTGATTCATATTAATTGACTTCAATATGGATGTATCTAGAACTAAAATGTGTCTAGTACATCCATATTAGAGTCAATTAATATGAACCGGAGGGAGTATATATTTGCTCACAAACCTTTGATTCAAATCGAATGAAACTTCACCAAAATATAAATCGAAATATGCACGATTAACTGGAAGTTCTTGAAATATTTCTGAGCAATTATAATAATTATTTAGTTTAAATTCTAAGTCGATCGCATACATTGGATCTGAGATGGATGGTGGATGGTGGCACCAAGTCACTGTGAAACTTGGAAGTATCAAGTCAGTGAAGCTCTATCCCAAAATAAAAGCTTCGTGAAGGGGGCAGTTTGGTTCAAAAAAGAAGACAGTGCCAAGCAGTTGTCAAACAATACCCATATAGTCAAATGTACTCCCTCTGATTCAAATGAATTGACTCAACTTTGTCTAGATATATGGATGTATCAAGTCACTGAAGCTAAAATAAAAGCTTCATGAAGGGGGAAGTTTGGTTCGAAAAAAATACAGTGCCAAGCAGCTGTCAAATAGTACCATAACGTCAAATGTACTCCCTCCGATTCAAACGAAATGACTCAACTTTGTATTTTGCATGTTAAAGGTTTTTCGTAAAACTTGGCCAATCTTAACATAGTTTGCCTTTCTAAAAAAAGATATAAGCCCTAAGGCTCCTTTGATTCATAGGATGGGAAAACCATAGAAATATGGAAAACATAGGATTGAGATTTAATGGCTAGTTGAATCATATAGGAAGATGAGTTGTGTTTGATTGTGCCAAAGGAAATTTTCCATGAGGTATGACCTAATGTTTTATTCTTATAGGATTTGCACTGCAAGATTCCTATAGGATATGTTCCTATGAATCAAACAACTAGTGTGGGGAAAATTCACATGTGATCTAAATCCTACATAATTCCTATACAAATCCTATATATGAATTTTAGTTGTTAGGTCACTTAAAATGACTTCACTTGAAGAGTTACATTTTTGTTTTTTTCTGAATTAGTAGTGATGCCTAACCATATATATACCTAAACCAAGAGAATCAGCATAAACTTATGTATATTAATAGTAAGCGCATATATGAATGTTTTTTATCTACAAACCCAGGGTCATATATATGTACATAGAAACATGCATATATACTAGTTTTTGTACCTTGGTGTGTTCCTCTTTTGGGCTATCTCTTTTTTGTTCACCGATTCACAACCAACGCCCTAGATTAATTTGGCACTTAAAAAATAACATTTTGTTTTTGGCGCACTAACACAAATAGTAGTAGCACGGTCAACACTGTAGAGAAGTACAAAATAAATGTGTGTGGGAAAAAATGACTTAAAGTGACCATTACATTGAGAAAAAGGGTAGAACCAAGCATTGCACAGGGAAAAAGCAGTGTAGTGCCCAGAAGAAAAAAACAAGTTGGGTTATACTCCCTCCATCCTGAAATAATGGGTGTAGAGTTAAAATTTGTCCATAAAAGAGTGTACTTCTCGTTTTGCAATGCACTTCAAAATTTGTCCACAAAAGAGTGGTAGTAAAAAATATTTCTTTCTCATCACGAGGGATATAGTTTCTTCACGACTAGTACGTACTACCTCCATCACAAAGCTTAAGTCTTTTTTTAAGAGTCAAAGCAAGTAAAGGTTGACGAAAATTTAGAACAATCTATCAACTAATATAATATTTTGTAGATACCATACCAAAAAAAATCGTTGTCTATGTATTGATATTAATTTTGTATTTTGCATGATAATGATTTTTGGTAAAATCTTAGTTTACCTTGACATAGTTTGAGCTTCTAAAAATAATATAAGCCTTACGCTTTGGGATGGAGGTAGTAGTATTTAGCATAATATGGTTTTCTTATTTACTACATGCATTTAGATCATTGGAGGTGGAAAAGTTGAAGAGGAAAGTGATGGTCGATGACAGTTTCCCAATGTAATAATAAAATCCTTAATATGCCTTGAAAACCCACACGTACGCTCTTTCTAGGACAGAGGCTATGAGGTAATGCACCCACGCGCTGTCATCTGCCGGTTCGTGCTATGTCTCCCAAATCTTGAAATATCGTCAGTTATCCATTTCACGTCCACACTTCTCCCTCTCTCCACGGACTAGGAAAAAACCCTCTCTTCACTTCCCCTTCCCATTCCACCGATGGAGAGCCCAACCGACGCCGTCAACGCAGCGAAAGCGAAAGCCGCGCGGCTGGCCTTAGCCGCAGAGGAGGCGTGCAGAGCCGCGACCGCAGCACGCATGGCCGCAACGGCGGCGATCATTGCCGCAGCGGATGCCAAAGACGAAGCGGAGGCCATTGCCGAAGGTCGGGCCATCGGTCGCTCATCGGCATCTGATGCTGTTGGTAGATGGGTCCACTCTCTTGGGAAGCATCCCCTAGATGACGAGGACGAGGTTGAACTCATCTTTGAACCGCCGCCGCCGACCTTCGACGAGAATATCGTCGACGAGGGGGAGGAAGTATGTTCCGATTCACCTCTCTCCCTTATTCAACATAGCCCTGTATCGATTTGCGCTATGGTCTCTCCCTCTTTTTTTTGCGCTATAGCGTTTTGAATTAGCGTCAGAATCTTTTTAGATTCATATTCAGTATTAGTTGCAACTGCTACATATTTGCTTCACATCCGATTCACCTCTCTCCCTTATTTAACATAGCCCTGTATCGATTTGCTCTATGGTCTCTCCCTCTTTTTTTTGCGCTATAGGGTTTTGAATTAGCGTCAGAATCTTTTTAGATTCATATTCATTATTAGTTGCAACTGCTACATATTTGCTTCACCTGTTTATTTGGCATGTATCAGGTTGCTACTGATGAGGTTGACAGCGATGTCGAGTCGCGTCATAGGAAGGCCAGGGCCACTCTCAACAAGCTTAAGGCGGGGAAGTTCGACAAGTATTGGAGTGAACCCTGGACTGGTGCCAGGAACAGCTGCCCCTTCTGCACAAAGAGCATAAAGGTTGACTTTCGAAGCGTCCTGCAGCATGCCGAAGCCGGTGGGTCCGGCTGTCTCAAAGTTGGGGAAACTGTTAACCGATCCGGCTTCATAGCCAACCACATGGCATATGGGCTATTCCTAAGGAAGAAATTGAACCAAGCTATCGAGACCGGTCGTGTGCCTCCTCCCAAGCCCAAGCCACCAAAGATTAAAGGTATGGGCAGCAAGAAGCAGAAGAAGCGGGACCAGGAAGAAGATGGTAAATATACTCCGTAACTGTTGTGCATGTTTGTCTCTCCTACTGCTTCAAAAGCAGCATCTTTTGTTGAACTCTGTTTATGTTTGCTGCTCAGCAGCGTTTGTGGTGAACCTATTAGCTTAATTAGGGGTTGTTGAACTATGTCTGTGTTGAACCTTGCTTAATTAGGTTGTGTTGAACTCTGTTTGTGTTGGCGTGGGAAGGGGGGCATGATGCTACCCTGAATTTGCGGGACCCCCAAAAAACTTGCAAATACGAGTGATGCATCCAAAAGGAACAAACTTCTTACATGGTAGACCCCAGTCTGAAAGCAAGAAATGCGATCGGGTCCTTAACAGCCACCGCCCGGATTGATCGGGTATTTTGCCTGCCTACCGCATGTGACTTGTGCTCACTGAAGTTTGGGACCTCACGCATGGGCACCACACGTAAGTGACAGACCTGTTGGTGTAAAAACTCGGGTGATTATTATACTGCATTAGTACAAAGTTTCCTATGGATTCAAGGGTTGGAAAGCCAAGTTAACTCATTTTCATGACTAAGAAGGAGCCAGGCTTACTTTTTCATTTTCATGTTTTAACTTGTTTAAATCTTGGTCAAACAAAGGATCTGACCAGGATTCAAGTGGGCATAAAAATTCAAAAAAGAAATCAAAAAAAAAACCAAAGCACATAAGCTTCTTATGTCATATAGTAAGCATTACAGTTGATCAACGAAGTCTAGACATATTCAAACCAGAAAAATATTGTATATACCCCCTAACCCTAAACTCTGTCTTATGAAGTCAAGCATGAAGAAAAGTGGTTTTGGGTTTCAAACATTGGAAATTGAAAAAACTCCCAAAAGCTTCATTTTGGAGTGACTAAGAAGAATCCAGGCTTTCATTTTCATGTTTTAAATTGGTTTAAATCTTGGTCAAACCTAGGATTTGACCAAGATTCAAATGGACATAACAAATTCAAAAAAATCAAAACCAAACACATAGTCTTTTGATGTCATATAGTAAGCATTCAAGTTGATAAACAAAGTCTAGACATATTTAAACAAGAAAAATCATGTATATACTTGGCCCCTAACCCTAAACTCTGTCTTATGAAGTCAAGCATTAAGAGGAGTGGTTTTGGGTTTCAAACATGGAAATTTAAAAAACCTCCCAAAAGCTTCATTTTGGAGTGACTAAGAAGAATCCAGGCTTACTTTTCATTTTCATGTTTTAAACTGGTTTAAATCTTGGTCAAACCTAGGATTTGACCAAGATTCAAATGGGCATAACAAATTCAAAAAAAAACTAAACACATAGTCTTTTGATGTCACATAATAAGCATTCAAGTTGATAAACAAGGTCTAGACATATTCAAACCAGAAAAATCATGTATCTACCCCCTACCCCTAAACTTTGTCTTATGAAGTAAAGCACGGAGAGATATCATTTTGGGTTTCGAACATGGAAAATTTAAAAAAACCTCCCAAAAGCTTCATTTTGGAGTGAATAAGAAGGATCCACACTTACTTTTCATTTTCATGTTTTAAACTTGTTTAAATATTGGTCAAACCTGCAAGGATTTGACCAAGATTCAAATGGGCATAAAAATTCAAAAAAAGAAAACCACTTCTCTTCGTCCTTGACTTCATTAGACAGAGTTTAGGGTTGGGGTATATACATGATTTTTAATGTTTAAATATGTATAGACTCTGTTGATCAACATGAATGCTTACTATAACTTAAGAAGCTTAATTATGTGCTTTGGTTTTTCATTTTTTGAATTCTTTATTGAATTTTTATGCCTATTTGAATCTTGGTCAAATCCTAGGTTTGACCAAGAATTAAACAAGTCAGTAACATGAAAATGAAAAAGTAAGCCTGGATCCTTCTTATTCACTCAAAAAATGAAGCTTTTGGGAGGGTTTTTGAATTTTCCATGTTTGAAACCCAAAACCATTCCTCTTATATGCTTGACTTCATATATATCACAGAGTTTAGCCTTAGGGGGTATATACATGATTTTTCTAGTTTGAATATGTCTAAACCTTGTTTATCAACTTGAATGCTTACTATAAACCAAAAATTCATGTATCTACACCTAACCCTAAACTATGCATGAAGAGAAGTGGTTTTGGGTTTCAAACCTGGATATCTCAAAAACCCTCCCAAAAGCTTCATTTTGGAGTGAATAAGAAGGATCAAGGCTTAATTTTTCATTTTCATGTTTTAATCTTGTTTAAATCTTGCTCAAACCTAGGATTTGACCAAGATTCAAATGGGCATAATTTAAAAAAATGAAAAATCAAGGCACATAGTCTTCTTATGTCATATAGTAAGCATTCAATTAAGTTGATAAACAAGCTCTGGACATATTCAAACCAGAAAAATCATGATGAATCTACCCCCTATATATCCCTAAACCCTAACTTATGAAGTCAAGCATGAAGAGAAGTGGTTTTTGGTATAAATCATGGAAATTTCATATTCATGTTTATTAAACTTGTTTAAATCATGGTCAAACCTAGGATTTGACCAAGATTCAAATGGGCATAAATATTCAGAAAAAACAAAAAATGGAAAATCAAGGCACATAGTCTTCTTATGTCATATATATAGTAAGCATTCAATTAAGTTGATAACAAGGTCTAGACATATTCAAACGAGAAAAATCATGTATCAAGCTACCCCTAACCCCAAACTCTGTCTTATGAAGTCAAGCATGAAGAGAAGTACGTGGTTTTTTGGTTTCAAACATGGAAATTTCAAAAACCCTCTCAAGAGCTTTATTTTGGAGTGACTACGAAGGATACATGCTTAATTTTCATATTCATGTTTTAAACTTGTTTAAATCATGGTCAAACCTAGGATTTGACCAAGATTCAAATGGGCATAATTTAAAAAAATGTAAAATCAAGGCATATAGTCTTCTTATGTCATATAGTAAGCATTCAATTAAGTTGATAAACAAGGTCTAGACATATCAAACCAGAAAAATCATGTATCTACCCCTATATATCCCCAAACTCTGTCTTATGAAGTCAAGCATGAAGAGAAGTGGTTTTTGGTTTCAAGCATGGAAATTTCAAAAACCTCCCCAAACTTCATTTTAGAGTGACTAAGAAGGATACAAGCTTGCCTTTTCATTTTCATGTTTTAAACTTGTTTAAATTATCTTGGTCAAATCTAGGATTTGACAAGATTCAAATGGGCAAACATATGATAAGTGATGCAAATATCATTTCTAAGTGCGGGCAAACCAGAGATATGTGGTTTTTGGTTTCAAACATATTCAAACGAGAGAAATCATGTATCTACCCCCTAACACTAAACTCTGTCTCATGAAGTCAAGCGCATGCATGAAGATATGTGGTTTTTGGTTTCAAACATGGAAATTTCAAAAACCCTCCCAAGAGCTTCTTTTCGAAGTGATTAATTAAGAAGCATACATGCATGCTTACTTTTTCATATTCATGTTTTAAACTTATTCAAATCTTGGTGAAACCTAGGATTTGACCAAGATTCAAATGGGTATAAAAATTTAAAAAATACAAAAAAGGTCTTCTTATGTTATATAGTAGGCATTCAATTAAGTTGATAAACAAGTTCTAGACATATTCAAACAAGAAAAATCATGCATGTATCTACCCCTAACCCTAAACTTTGTTTCATGAAGTCAAGCATGAAGATATGTGGTTTTTGGTTTCGAACATGGAAATTCAAAAACCCTCCCAAGAGCTTCATTTTGAAGTGACTAAGAAGCATACATGCTTACTTTTTCATATTCATGTTTTTAACTTATTCAAATCTTGGTGGAACCAAGGATTTGACAAAGATTCAAATGGGTATAAAAATTCAAAAAAAACAAGGTCTTCTCTTATGTTATATAGTAAGCATTCAATTAATTTGATAAACAAGGTCTACACATATTCAAACCAGGAAAATCATGTATCTACCACCTAACCCTAAACTCTGTCTTATGAAGTCAAGCATGCATGAAGAGAAGTGGTTTTTGGTTTCAAGCATGGAAATTTCCATGTTTGAAACCCAAAACCACTTCTCTTCATATGCTTGACTTCATATGACAGAGTTTAGCGTTAGGGGGTAGATACATGATTTTTTGGTTTGAATATGTCCAAACCTTGTTTATCAACTTGAATGTGTAATATATATATGACATAAGAAGACTGCATGCTTTGGTTTTTCATTTTTTGATTTTTTTGAAATTTTAAGCCCATCTGATTCTTTGTCAAATAATAGGTTTGACCAAGATTTAAACATGTTTAAAACATGAAAATTAAAAATGTAAAACCAAAATTTAATTGGGAGGAAAGGGTACATGAATTACAATTAAAAAACAAGGTAACTTAAATACTTGGATGCCCCAAGATGTGTGGAAGCCCAAAACAATGGCAAAACATATCATGTGCGCATGCTGCATCCAATTCAAGTAGAACACATAGTAGGCACCGATAGTTTGACCTAAATTTGAAATCAAAGAGAAGGTGGTTAGAAAAAATCAAAATTGGCAAAGCAAAGCATGAAATCAAAAAATTGTGATGCACTCTAGCTATGAAAATTATCAAACAATGCAAACCAAAATGATTTTTTAGAGGAATACTAGTTCAACTTATTTAATTTTTTATTTGTAGGCCAAAATCAAACCCCGTAGTTGGATTTTTTTTTCAACTTGATCTGTAGTACTGGGGAAAACCCTAGTTTATAACCTATTTAATAATAGATTCGTAGTCGATTCTTTTACTTTTTTATTATTACTATGCAGCACATGTGTGTTTGCCCGTCGAGTGAAACTCGGAGGAAGAGGAATCACTCGGAAGGAGAAGAAGGGAGAGCAGTCACGGGGCCCCTCTTATTGATGGTGTATATTCTTTTTCTGGTGATGTTGACTGTTGTGCAGGGTTTGTCAGTGCGCAGGAGGTGCGAGCGAGCGAGCGAGTCGAGCGAGGCCGAGAATGAGAGAGATTTGTTTTTTTTTGTGAGAGGGACAACCGAAGGATCCAGAAGGACCCACAGACTTCCAATACGCATCCTGATGCGTCTTCTCTTGACAAAGAAGATGGCTGGGAGTTGGCGTACCTATTGCACGTGACTTGTGCTCACTCAAGTGTGGGACCTCACGCGTGGGCACCACACGTAAGTGACAGACCTGTTGGTGTAAAAACTCGGTTGATTATAATAGTGCATTAGAACAAAGTTTCCTATGGATTCAAGGGTAGGAAATCCAAGTTAACTCATTTACATGACATTATTTTTTCCATGAAGCAAAGTTAACACTATCAATTGGTACATTTTGGAGTGACTAAGAAGGATCAATGCTTACTTATTCGTTTAATTTCCAAATCACATAGTCTTCTTATGTCATATAGTAAGCATTCAAGTTGATAAACAAGGTCTAGACATATTCAAACCAGACAAATCATGTATCTATACCCCTAACCCCTAAACTCTGTCTTATGAAGTCAAGCATGTGAAGAGAAGTGGTTTTGGGTTTCAAACATCGAAATTTCAAAAACCTCCCAAAAGCTTCATTTTAGAGTGACTAAGAAGGATACATGCTTCCCTTTACATTTTCATGTTTTAAACTTGTTTAAATTATCTTGGTCAAACCTAGGATTTGACGAAGATACAAATGGGTGGGCACAAAATTCAAAAAAATCAGAAAAATGAAAAACCAAATCACATAGTCTTCTTATGTCATATCGTAAGCAATCAAGTTGATAAACAAGGTCTAGATATATCCAAACCAGACAAATCATGTATCTACCCCCTGTCGATCTTATGAAGTCTAGCATGAAGGGAAGTCGTTTTGGGTTTCAAACATTGAAATTTAAAGAACATCCCAAAAGCTTCATTTTAGAGTGACTAAGAAGGATACAGACTTCCCTTTTCATTTTCATGTTTTAAATTTGTTTAAATCTTGGTCAAACCAAGGATTTGACCAAGATTCAAATGGCCCTAAAAATTCAGAAAAAATGAAAAGAATGAAAAACCAAAGCACATAACATTCTTATGTCATATGTATAGTAAGCATTCAAGTTGATATACAAGGTCTAGACATATATATTCAAACCTAGGATTTGACTAAGATTCAAATGGGCATAACAAATTCAAAAAACAAAAACCAAACACATAGTCTTCTGATGTCATATAGCAAGCATTCAAGTTGATAAACAAACTTGTTTAAATCATGGTCAAACCTAGGATTTGACCAAGATTCAAATGGGCATAATTTTAAAAAATGTAAAATCAAGGCACATAGTCTTCTTATGTCATATAGTAAGCATTCAATTAAGTTGATAAACAAGGTCTAGACATATCAAACCAGAAAATTCATGTGTCTAGCTACCCCTAACCCTAAACTCTGCACGAAGAGAAGTGGTTTTGGGTTTCAAACATGGATATTTCAAAAACCCTCCCAAAAACCTTCATTTTGGAGTTAATAAGAAGGATCAAGGCTTACTTTTTCATTTTCATGTTTTAATCTTTTTTAAATCTTTGTCAAACCTAGGTTTTGACCAATATTCAAAAGGGCATAATTTAAAAAAAATGAAATATCAAGGCACATAGTCTTCTTATGTCATATAGTAAGCATTCAATTAAGTTGATAAACAAGCTCTAGACATATTCAAACCAGAAAAATCATGATGTATCTACCCCCTATATATCCCTAAACCCTAACTTATGAAGTCAAGCATGAAGAGAAGTGGTTTTTGGTTTAAATCATGGAAATTTCAAAAACCCTCCCAAGAGCTTCATTTTGGAGTGACTAATTAAGAAGCATACATGCTTACCTTTTCATATTCATGTTTTAAACTTGTTCAAATCTAGGTCAACAAACCTAGGATTTGACGAAGAATCAAATGGGTATAAAAAATTTAAAAACAAGCTCTAGATAAGCTCAAGTTGAAAAACAAGTTCTAGACATATTCCAACCAGAAAAATCATGTATGTACCCCCTATATATATATCCCTAAACCCTGACTTATGAAGTCAAGCATGAAGAGAAGTGGTTTTTGGTTTCAATCATGGAAATTTCAAAAACCCTCCCAAGAGCTTCATTTTGGAGTGGCTAAGAAGGATAGATACTTAATTTTTCATATTTATGTTTTAAACTAGTTTAAATCATGGTCAAACCTAGGATTTGACCAAGATTCAAATGGGCATAAAAATTCAAAATAAATGAAAATAAATGAAAAACCAAGGCACGTAGTCTTCTTATGTCATATAGTAAGCATTCAATTAAGTTGATAAACAAGGTCTAGACATATTCAAACCAGAAACATCATGTATCTAGCTACCCTAGCCCTAAACTCTGTCTTATGAAGTCAAGCATGCATGAAGAGAAGTCGTGGTTTTTGGTTTCAAACATGGAAATTTTAAAAACCCTACCAAGATCTACATTTTGGAGTGACTAAGAAGGATATATGCTTAATTTTTCCTATTCATGTTTTATTAAACTTGTTTAAATCATGGTCAAACCTAGGATTTGACCAAGATTCAAATGGGCATAAAAATTCAGAAAAAACAAAAAATGGAAAATCAAGGCACATAGTCTTCTTATGTCACATTAGTAAGCATTCAATTAAGTTGATAAACAAGGTCTAGATATATTCAAACCAGAGAAATCATGTATCTACCCCCTAACCCTAAACTCTATCTCATGAAGTCAAGCATGAAGATATGTGGTTTTTGGTTTAAAACATGGAAATTTCAAAAACCCTCCCAAGAGCTTCATTTTGGAGTGACTAAGAAGGATATATGCTTAATTTTTCATATTCATGTTTTCAACTTGTTTAAATCATGGTCAAACTTAGGATTTGACCAAGATTCAAATGGGCATAAAATTAAAAAAACAATAAAATGAAAAACCAATGCACATAGTCTTCTTATGTCATATATATAGTAAGCATTCAATTAAGTTGATAACAAGGTCTATAGACATATTCAAACGAGAAAAATCATGTATCAAGCTACCCCTAACCCCAAACTCTGTCTTATGAAGTCAAGCATGAAGAGAAGTACGTGGTTTTTTGGTTTCAAACATGGAAATTTCAAAAACCCTCTCAAGAGCTTCATTTTGGAGTGACTACGAAGGATACATGCTTAATTTTCATATTCATGTTTTAAACTTGTTTAAATCATGGTCAAACCTAGGATTTGACCAAGATTCAAATGGGCATAATTTAAAAAATGTAAAATCAAGGCACATAGTCTTCTTATGTCATATAGTAAGCATTCAATTAAGTTGATAAACAAGGTCTAGACATATCAAACCAGAAAAATCATGTATCTACCCCTATATATCCCCAAACTCTGTCTTTATGAAGTCAAGCATGAAGAGAAGTGGTTTTTTGGTTTCAAGCATGGAAATTTCAAAAACCTCCCCAAACTTCATTTTAGAGTGACTAAGAAGGATACAAGCTTGCCTTTTCATTTTCATGTTTTAAACTTGTTTAAATTATCTTGGTCAAATCTAGGATTTGACAAGATTCAAATGGGCAAACATATGATAAGTGATGCAAATATCATTTCTAAGTGCGGGCAAACCAGAGATATGTGGTTTTTGGTTTCAAACATATTCAAACGAGAGAAATCATGTATCTACCCCCTAACACTAAACTCTGTCTCATGAAGTCAAGCGCATGCATGAAGATATGTGGTTTTTGGTTTCAAACATGGAAATTTCAAAAACCCTCCCAAGAGCTTCATTTCGAAGTGATTAATTAAGAAGCATACATGCATGCTTACTTTTTCATATTCATGTTTTAAACTTATTCAAATCTTGGTGAAACCTAGGATTTGACCAAGATTCAAATGGGTATAAAAATTTAAAAAATACAAAAAAGGTCTTCTTATGTTATATAGTAGGCATTCAATTAAGTTGATAAACAAGTTCTAGACATATTCAAACAAGAAAAATCATGCATGTATCTACCCATAACCCTAAACTTTGTTTCATGAAGTCAAGCATGAAGATATGTGGTTTTTGGTTTCGAACATGGAAATTCAAAAACCCTCCCAAGAGCTTCATTTTGAAGTGACTAAGAAGCATACATGCTTACTTTTTCATATTCATGTTTTTAACTTATTCAAATCTTGGTGGAACCAAGGATTTGACAAAGATTCGAATGGGTATAAAAATTCAAAAAAAAACAAGGTCTTCTCTTATGTTATATAGTAAGCATTCAATTAATTTGATAAACAAGGTCTAAACATATTCAAACCAGGAAAATCATGTATCTACCACCTAACCCTAAACTCTGTCTTATGAAGTCAAGCATGCATGAAGAGAAGTGGTTTTTGGTTTCAAGCATGGAAATTTCCATGTTTGAAACCCAAAACCACTTCTCTTCATATGCTTGACTTCATATGACAGAGTTTAGCGTTAGGGGGTAGATACATGATTTTTTGGTTTGAATATGTCCAGACCTTGTTTATCAACTTAAATGCTAACTATATGACATCAGAATGGGCATAAAAATTTAAAAAAATTAAAAATGTAAAACCAAAATTTAATTGGGAGGAAAGGGTACATGAATTACAATTAAAAAACAAGGTAACTTAAATACTTGGATGCCCCAAGATGTGTGGAAGCCCAAAACAATGGCAAAACATATCATGTGCGCATGCTGCATCCAATTCAAGTAGAACACATAGTAGGCACCGATAGTTTGACCTAAATTTGAAATCAAAGAGAAGGTGGTTAGAAAAAATCAAAATTGGCAAAGCAAAGCATGAAATCAAAAAATTGTGATGCACTCTAGCTATGAAAATTATCAAACAATGCAAACCAAAATGATTTTTTAGAGGAATACTAGTTCAACTTATTTAATTTTTTATTTGTAGGCCAAAATCAAACCCCGTAGTTGGATTTTTTTTTCAACTTGATCTGTAGTACTGGGGAAAACCCTAGTTTATAACCTATTTAATAATAGATTCGTAGTCGATTCTTTTACTTTTTTATTATTACTATGCAGCACATGTGTGTTTGCCCGTCGAGTGAAACTCGGAGGAAGAGGAATCACTCGGAAGGAGAAGAAGGGAGAGCAGTCACGGGGCCCCTCTTATTGATGGTGTATATTCTTTTTCTGGTGATGTTGACTGTTGTGCAGGGTTTGTCAGTGCGCAGGAGGTGAGCGAGCGAGCGAGCGAGCGAGTCGAGCGAGGCCGAGAATGAGAGAGATTTGTTTTTTTTTGTGAGAGGGACAACCGAAGGATCCAGAAGGACCCACAGACTTCCAATACGCATCCTGATGCGTCTTCTCTTGACAAAGAAGATGGCTGGGAGTTGGCGTACCTATTGCACGTGACTTGTGCTCACTCAAGTGTGGGACCTCACGCGTGGGCACCACACGTAAGTGACAGACCTGTTGGTGTAAAAACTCGGTTGATTATAATAGTGCATTAGAATAAAGTTTCCTATGGATTCAAGGGTAGGAAATCCAAGTTAACTCATTTACATGACATTATTTTTTCCATGAAGCAAAGTTAACACTATCAATTGGTACATTTTGGAGTGACTAAGAAGGATCAATGCTTACTTATTCGTTTAATTTCCAAATCACATAGTCTTCTTATGTCATATAGTAAGCATTCAAGTTGATAAACAAGGTCTAGACATATTCAAACCAGACAAATCATGTATCTATACCCCTAACCCCTAAACTCTGTCTTATGAAGTCAAGCATGTGAAGAGAAGTGGTTTTGGGTTTCAAACATCGAAATTTCAAAAACCTCCCAAAAGCTTCATTTTAGAGTGACTAAGAAGGATACATGCTTCCCTTTACATTTTCATGTTTTAAACTTGTTTAAATTATCTTGGTCAAACCTAGGATTTGACGAAGATACAAATGGGTGGGCACAAAATTCAAAAAAATCAGAAAAATGAAAAACCAAATCACATAGTCTTCTTATGTCATATCGTAAGCAATCAAGTTGATAAACAAGGTCTAGATATATCCAAACCAGACAAATCATGTATCTACCCCCTGTCGATCTTATGAAGTCTAGCATGAAGGGAAGTCGTTTTGGGTTTCAAACATTGAAATTTAAAGAACATCCCAAAAGCTTCATTTTAGAGTGACTAAGAAGGATACAGACTTCCCTTTTCATTTTCATGTTTTAAATTTGTTTAAATCTTGGTCAAACCAAGGATTTGACCAAGATTCAAATGGCCCTAAAAATTCAGAAAAAATGAAAAGAATGAAAAACCAAAGCACATAACATTCTTATGTCATATGTATAGTAAGCATTCAAGTTGATATACAAGGTCTAGACATATATATTCAAACCTAGGATTTGACTAAGATTCAAATGGGCATAACAAATTCAAAAAACAAAAACCAAACACATAGTCTTCTGATGTCATATAGCAAGCATTCAAGTTGATAAACAAACTTGTTTAAATCATGGTCAAACCTAGGATTTGACCAAGATTCAAATGGGCATAATTTAAAAAAATGTAAAATCAAGGCACATAGTCTTCTTATGTCATATAGTAAGCATTCAATTAAGTTGATAAACAAGGTCTAGACATATCAAACCAGAAAATTCATGTGTCTAGCTACCCCTAACCCTAAACTCTGCACGAAGAGAAGTGGTTTTGGGTTTCAAACATGGATATTTCAAAAACCCTCCCAAAAACCTTCATTTTGGAGTTAATAAGAAGGATCAAGGCTTACTTTTTCATTTTCATGTTTTAATCTTTTTTAAATCTTTGTCAAACCTAGGTTTTGACCAATATTCAAAAGGGCATAATTTTTAAAAAATGAAATATCAAGGCACATAGTCTTCTTATGTCATATAGTAAGCATTCAATTAAGTTGATAAACAAGCTCTAGACATATTCAAACGAGAAAAATCATGTATCAAGCTACCCCTAACCCCAAACTCTGTCTTATGAAGTCAAGCATGAAGAGAAGTACGTGGTTTTTTGGTTTCAAACATGGAAATTTCAAAAACCCTCTCAAGAGCTTCATTTTGGAGTGACTACGAAGGATACATGCTTAATTTTCATATTCATGTTTTAAACTTGTTTAAATCATGGTCAAACCTAGGATTTGACCAAGATTCAAATGGGCATAATTTAAAAAAATGTAAAATCAAGGCACATAGTCTTCTTATGTCATATAGTAAGCATTCAATTAAGTTGATAAACAAGGTCTAGACATATCAAACCAGAAAAATCATGTATCTACCCCTATATATCCCCAAACTCTGTCTTTATGAAGTCAAGCATGAAGAGAAGTGGTTTTTTGGTTTCAAGCATGGAAATTTCAAAAACCTCCCCAAACTTCATTTTAGAGTGACTAAGAAGGATACAAGCTTGCCTTTTCATTTTCATGTTTTAAACTTGTTTAAATTATCTTGGTCAAATCTAGGATTTGACAAGATTCAAATGGGCAAACATATGATAAGTGATGCAAATATCATTTCTAAGTGCGGGCAAACCAGAGATATGTGGTTTTTGGTTTCAAACATATTCAAACGAGAGAAATCATGTATCTACCCCCTAACACTAAACTCTGTCTCATGAAGTCAAGCGCATGCATGAAGATATGTGGTTTTTGGTTTCAAACATGGAAATTTCAAAAACCCTCCCAAGAGCTTCATTTCGAAGTGATTAATTAAGAAGCATACATGCATGCTTACTTTTTCATATTCATGTTTTAAACTTATTCAAATCTTGGTGAAACCTAGGATTTGACCAAGATTCAAATGGGTATAAAAATTTAAAAAATACAAAAAAGGTCTTCTTATGTTATATAGTAGGCATTCAATTAAGTTGATAAACAAGTTCTAGACATATTCAAACAAGAAAAATCATGCATGTATCTACCCATAACCCTAAACTTTGTTTCATGAAGTCAAGCATGAAGATATGTGGTTTTTGGTTTCGAACATGGAAATTCAAAAACCCTCCCAAGAGCTTCATTTTGAAGTGACTAAGAAGCATACATGCTTACTTTTTCATATTCATGTTTTTAACTTATTCAAATCTTGGTGGAACCAAGGATTTGACAAAGATTCGAATGGGTATAAAAATTCAAAAAAAACAAGGTCTTCTCTTATGTTATATAGTAAGCATTCAATTAATTTGATAAACAAGGTCTAAACATATTCAAACCAGGAAAATCATGTATCTACCACCTAACCCTAAACTCTGTCTTATGAAGTCAAGCATGCATGAAGAGAAGTGGTTTTTGGTTTCAAGCATGGAAATTTCCATGTTTGAAACCCAAAACCACTTCTCTTCATATGCTTGACTTCATATGACAGAGTTTAGCGTTAGGGGGTAGATACATGATTTTTTGGTTTGAATATGTCCAGACCTTGTTTATCAACTTAAATGCTAACTATATGACATCAGAATGGGCATAAAAATTTAAAAAAATTAAAAATGTAAAACCAAAATTTAATTGGGAGGAAAGGGTACATGAATTACAATTAAAAAACAAGGTAACTTAAATACTTGGATGCCCCAAGATGTGTGGAAGCCCAAAACAATGGCAAAACATATCATGTGCGCATGCTGCATCCAATTCAAGTAGAACACATAGTAGGCACCGATAGTTTGACCTAAATTTGAAATCAAAGAGAAGGTGGTTAGAAAAAATCAAAATTGGCAAAGCAAAGCATGAAATCAAAAAATTGTGATGCACTCTAGCTATGAAAATTATCAAACAATGCAAACCAAAATGATTTTTTAGAGGAATACTAGTTCAACTTATTTAATTTTTTATTTGTAGGCCAAAATCAAACCCCGTAGTTGGATTTTTTTTTCAACTTGATCTGTAGTACTGGGGAAAACCCTAGTTTATAACCTATTTAATAATAGATTCGTAGTCGATTCTTTTACTTTTTTATTATTACTATGCAGCACATGTGTGTTTGCCCGTCGAGTGAAACTCGGAGGAAGAGGAATCACTCGGAAGGAGAAGAAGGGAGAGCAGTCACGGGGCCCCTCTTATTGATGGTGTATATTCTTTTTCTGGTGATGTTGACTGTTGTGCAGGGTTTGTCAGTGCGCAGGAGGTGCGAGCGAGCGAGCGAGCGAGTCGAGCGAGGCCGAGAATGAGAGAGATTTGTTTTTTTTTGTGAGAGGGACAACCGAAGGATCCAGAAGGACCCACAGACTTCCAATACGCATCCTGATGCGTCTTCTCTTGACAAAGAAGATGGCTGGGAGTTGGCGTACCTATTGCACGTGACTTGTGCTCACTCAAGTGTGGGACCACACGCGTGGGCACCACACGTAAGTGACAGACCTGTTGGTGTAAAAACTCGGTTGATTATTATAGTGCATTAGAACAAAGTTTCCTATGGATTCAAGGGTAGGAAATCCAAGTTAACTCATTTACATGACATTATTTTTTCCATGAAGCAAAGTTAACACTATCAATTGGTACATTTTGGAGTGACTAAGAAGGATCAATGCTTACTTATTCGTTTAATTTCACGTGTTAAACTTGTCTAAATCTTGTTCAAACCTAGGATTTGACCAAGATTCAAATGGGCAGAAAAATAATTAAAAAACAGAAAAATGAAAAACCAAATCACATAGTAAGCATTCAAGTTGATAAACAAGGTCTAGACATATTCAAACCAGACAAATCATGTATCTATACCCCTAACCCCTAAACTCTGTCTTATGAAGTCAAGCATGTGAAGAGAAGTGGTTTTGGGTTTGGGGGTATATATACATGATTTTTATTGTTTAAATATATATAGACTTTGTTGATCAACATGAATGCTTAATTACTATATGACATAAGAAGTTTATGTGCTTTGGTGTTTCATTTTTTTGATTTCTTTTTTGAATTTTTATGCCCATTTGAATCTTGGTCAAATCCTAGGTTTGACAAAGATTTAAACAAGTTTGAAACATGAAAATGAAAAAGTAAGCTTGGATCCTTCTTAGTCACTCCAAAATGAAGCTTTTGGGTGGGTTTTTGAAATTTCCATGTTTGAAACCCAAAACCACTTCTTCTCTTCATGCTTGACTTCATAAGACAACGTTTAGGGTTAGGGGGTAGATACATGATTTTTCTGGTTTGAATATGTCTAGACTTCGTTGATCAACTTGAATGCTTAGTATATTACATAAGAAGACTATGTGGTTTGGTTTTTGATTTTCTTGATTTTGTTTGATTTTTTATGACCATTTGAATCTTGGTCAAATCCTAGGTTTGACCAAGATTTAAACAAGTTTAAAACATGAAAATGAAAAAGTAAGCATGGATCCTTCTTAGTCATGACAATGAGTTAACTTGGCTTTACTACCCTTGATGAATCCATAGGAAACTTTTTGTACTAATGCAGTATAATATTCTGGTTTGAATATGTCTAGACCTTGTTTATCAACTTAATTTGAAAGACATACAAGTTATAGCACACATAGTGCATACATTTTCACACATACTGCACTAGATGCTAACCCTATAGTTTGAGGCCATTTGGATGAGGTCGAAAAAATTCTTGGATTAGAATCGTGTTGTTCGAACCCCGTAGTTGGATTTTTTTGAACCCTTGATCTTTAGAACTGGGCAAAACCCAAGTTTAACCATGCAAGATTCAAATGGCCCTAAAAATTCAGAAAAAAATCAAAAGAATGAAAAACCAAAGCACATATATAGCATTCTTATGTCATATGTATAGTAAGCATGCATTCAAGTTGATAAACAAGGTCTAGACATATATATTCAAACCAGAAAAATCATGTATATATCTACCCCTAAAACTCTAATTAAACTATGTCTTATGAAGTCAATCATGTAGAGAAGTGGTTTTGGGTTTCAAATATGGAAATTTCAAGAACCTCCCAAAAGCTTCATTTTAGAGTGACTAAGAAGGATCCAGGCTTATCTTTTCATTTCATGTTTTAAACTTGTTTAAATCCTGGTCAAACCTAGGATTTGACCAAGATTTATGGGCATAAAATTCAAAAAAATCAGAAAAATAAAAAACCAAAGCACATAAGCATATTCAAGTTGATAAACAAGGTTTGGACATATTCAACCCATACACAAATCATGTATCTACCCCTAACCCTAAACTCTGTCTTATGAAGTCAAGCATGAAGAGAAGTGGTTTCGGGTTTCAAACATGGAAATATCAAAAACCTCCCAAAAACTTCATTTTAGAGTGACTGAGAAGGTTACATGCTTCCCTTTTCATTTTCATGTTTTAAACTTGTTTAAATCTTGGTCAAACCTAGAATTTGACAAGATTCAAATGGGCATCAAAATTCAAAAAAATCAGAAAAAGAAAAACCAAAGCAATAGTTTTCTTATGTCATATAGTAAGCATTAAAGTTGATAAACAAGGTCTAGACATATTCAACCAGACAAATCATGTATCTATACCCCTAACCCCCTAAACTCTGTCTTATGAAGTCAAGCATGTGAAGAGAAGTGGTTTTGGGTTTCAAACATCGAAATTTCAAAAACCTCCCAAAAGCTTCATTTTAGAGTGACTAAGAAGGATACATGCTTCCCTTTTCATTTTCATGTTTTAAACTTGTTTAAATTATCTTGGTCAAACCTAGGATTCGACATGATTCAAATGGGCATCAAAATAAAAAAAAACAGAAAAAGGAAAAACCAAAGCAATAGTTTTCTTATATATGTCATATAGTAAGCATTAAAGTTGATAAACAAGGTCTAGATATATCCAAACCAGACAAATCATGTATCTACCCCCGGCCTGTCGATCTTATGAAGCTAGTCTACTAGCATGTGAAGGGAACTCGTTTTCGGTTTCAAACATAGAAATTACAAGAACATCCCAAAAGCTTCTCCATTTTAGAGTGACTAC
Source organism: Lolium multiflorum (assembly GCA_030979885.1). Lineage (NCBI taxonomy): Eukaryota > Viridiplantae > Streptophyta > Magnoliopsida > Poales > Poaceae > Lolium > Lolium multiflorum. Next base: position 197,729,988 of record CM061747.1, read on the forward strand.
GAAGGATACTGACTTCCCTTTTCATTTTCATGTTTTAAACTTGTTTAAATCTTGGTCAAACCAAGGATTTGACCAAGATTCAAATGGGCCTAAAAATTTAGAAAAAAATCAAAAAGAGAATGAAAAACCAAAGCACATAGCATTCTTATGTCATATGTATAGTAAGCATTCAAGTTGATAAACAAGGTCTAGACATATTCAAACCAAAAAATCATGTATATATCTACCCCTAACCCTAAACTGATCTGTCGATCTTATGGAAGTCAATCATGAAGAGAAGTGGTTTTGGGTTTCAAACATGGAAATTTCAAGAACATCCCAAAAGCTTCATTTTAGAGTGACTAAGAAGGATCCATGCTTACTTACTCGTTTTCACGTGTTAAACTTGTCTAAATCTTGGTGAAACCTAGGATTTGACCAAGATATGATTCAAATGCGCAGAAAATTAAAAAAGTCAGAAAAATTAAAAACCAAAGTACATAGTCTTCTTATGTCATATAGTAAGCATATTCAAGTTGATAAACAAGGTTTGGACATATTCAAACCATACAAATCATGTATCTATACCCCCTAACCCTAAACTTTTTCTTATGAAGTCAAGCATGAAGAGAAGTGGTTTTGGGTTTCAAAGATGGAAATTTCAAAAACCTCCAAAAACTTCATTTTAGAGTGACTGAGAAGTTAGCATTAAAGTTGATAAACAAGGTTTAGACATATTCAAACCAGACAAATCATGTATCTACCCCTAACCCTAAACTCGGTCTTATGAAGTCTAGCATGAAGAGAATCGTTTTGAGTTTCAAACGTTTAAGCCAAAAGCCCCATTTCAAATATTTCAAACTTATTCAAAGTTGGTTCAAATTTGAAAGACATACAAGTTATAGCACACATAGTGCATACATTTTCACACATACTGCACTAGATGCTAACCCTATAGTTTGAGGCCACTTGGATGAGGTCGAAAAAGTTCTTGGATTAGAATCGTGTTGTTCGAACCCCGTAGTTGGATTTTTTTGAACCTTGATCTGTAGTACTGGGCAAAACCCTAGTTTAACCTATTTAATTATAGATTAGTATATCGATTTTTCTACCTTTTTATTATTACTATGCTGCAGTGTTTGCCCGTCGAGTGAAACTCGGAGGAAGAGGGATCACTCGGAAGGAGAGAAAAAAGGCAGAGCATTATGGTGTCTCCCTTTTTCGGGTGATGATGATGATGTTGACTGTTGTGCAGGGTTTGTCAGTGCGCAGGAGCGAGCGAGCGAGCGAGTCGAGCGAGGCCGAGAATGAGATAGATTTGTTTTTTTTTGTGAGAGGGACAACCGAAGGATCCAGAAGGACCCACGGACTTCCAATACGCATCCTGATGCGTCTTCTCTTGACAAAGAAGATGGCTGGGAGTTGGCGTACCTATTGCACGTGACTTGTGCTCACTCAAGTGTGGGACCTCACGCGTGGGCACCACACGTAAGTGACAGACCTGTTGGTGTAAAAACTCGGTTGATTATAATAGTGCATTAGAACAAAGTTTCCTATGGATTCAAGGGTAGGAAATCCAAGTTAACTCATTTACATGACATTATTTTTTCCATGAAGCAAAGTTAACACTATCAATTGGTACATTTTGGAGTGACTAAGAAGGATCAATGCTTACTTATTCGTTTAATTTCACGTGTTAAACTTGTCTAAATCTTGTTCAAACCTAGGATTTGACCAAGATTCAAATGGGCAGAAAAATAATTAAAAAACAGAAAAATGAAAAACCAAATCACATAGTCTTCTTATGTCATATAGTAAGCATTCAAGTTGATAAACAAGGTCTAGACATATTCAAACCAGACAAATCATGTATCTATACCCCTAACCCCTAAACTCTGTCTTATGAAGTCAAGCATGTGAAGAGAAGTGGTTTTGGGTTTCAAACATCGAAATTTCAAAAACCTCCCAAAAGCTTCATTTTAGAGTGACTAAGAAGGATACATGCTTCCCTTTACATTTTCATGTTTTAAACTTGTTTAAATTATCTTGGTCAAACCTAGGATTTGACGAAGATACAAATGGGTGGGCACAAAATTCAAAAAAATCAGAAAAATGAAAAACCAAATCACATAGTCTTCTTATGTCATATCGTAAGCAATCAAGTTGATAAACAAGGTCTAGATATATCCAAACCAGACAAATCATGTATCTACCCCCTGTCGATCTTATGAAGTCTAGCATGAAGGGAAGTCGTTTTGGGTTTCAAACATTGAAATTTAAAGAACATCCCAAAAGCTTCATTTTAGAGTGACTAAGAAGGATACAGACTTCCCTTTTCATTTTCATGTTTTAAATTTGTTTAAATCTTGGTCAAACCAAGGATTTGACCAAGATTCAAATGGCCCTAAAAATTCAGAAAAAATGAAAAGAATGAAAAACCAAAGCACATAACATTCTTATGTCATATGTATAGTAAGCATTCAAGTTGATATACAAGGTCTAGACATATATATTCAAACCTAGGATTTGACTAAGATTCAAATGGGCATAACAAATTCAAAAAACAAAAACCAAACACATAGTCTTCTGATGTCATATAGCAAGCATTCAAGTTGATAAACAAACTTGTTTAAATCATGGTCAAACCTAGGATTTGACCAAGATTCAAATGGGCATAATTTAAAAAAAATGTAAAATCAAGGCACATAGTCTTCTTATGTCATATAGTAAGCATTCAATTAAGTTGATAAACAAGGTCTAGACATATCAAACCAGAAAATTCATGTGTCTAGCTACCCCTAACCCTAAACTCTGCACGAAGAGAAGTGGTTTTGGGTTTCAAACATGGATATTTCAAAAACCCTCCCAAAAACCTTCATTTTGGAGTTAATAAGAAGGATCAAGGCTTACTTTTTCATTTTCATGTTTTAATCTTTTTTAAATCTTTGTCAAACCTAGGTTTTGACCAATATTCAAAAGGGCATAATTTTTAAAAAATGAAATATCAAGGCACATAGTCTTCTTATGTCATATAGTAAGCATTCAATTAAGTTGATAAACAAGCTCTAGACATATTCAAACCAGAAAAATCATGATGTATCTACCCCCTATATATCCCTAAACCCTAACTTATGAAGTCAAGCACGAAGAGAAGTGGTTTTTGGTTTAAATCATGGAAATTTCAAAAACCCTCCCAAGAGCTTCATTTTGGAGTGACTAATTAAGAAGCATACATGCTTACCTTTTCATATTCATGTTTTAAACTTGTTCAAATCTAGGTCAACAAACCTAGGATTTGACGAAGAATCAAATGGGTATAAAAAATTTAAAAACAAGCTCTAGATAAGCTCAAGTTGAAAAACAAGTTCTAGACATATTCCAACCAGAAAAATCATGTATGTACCCCCTATATATATATCCCTAAACCCTGACTTATGAAGTCAAGCATGAAGAGAAGTGGTTTTTGGTTTCAATCATGGAAATTTCAAAAACCCTCCCAAGAGCTTCATTTTGGAGTGGCTAAGAAGGATAGATACTTAATTTTTCATATTTATGTTTTAAACTAGTTTAAATCATGGTCAAACCTAGGATTTGACCAAGATTCAAATGGGCATAAAAATTCAAAATAAATGAAAATAAATGAAAAACCAAGGCACGTAGTCTTCTTATGTCATATAGTAAGCATTCAATTAAGTTGATAAACAAGGTCTAGACATATTCAAACCAGAAACATCATGTATCTAGCTACCCTAGCCCTAAACTCTGTCTTATGAAGTCAAGCATGCATGAAGAGAAGTCGTGGTTTTTGGTTTCAAACATGGAAATTTTAAAAACCCTACCAAGATCTACATTTTGGAGTGACTAAGAAGGATATATGCTTAATTTTTCCTATTCATGTTTTATTAAACTTGTTTAAATCATGGTCAAACCTAGGATTTGACCAAGATTCAAATGGGCATAAAAATTCAAAAAAAACAAAAAATGGAAAATCAAGGCACATAGTCTTCTTATGTCACATTAGTAAGCATTCAATTAAGTTGATAAACAAGGTCTAGATATATTCAAACCAGAGAAATCATGTATCTACCCCTAACCCTAAACTCTATCTCATGAAGTCAAGCATGAAGATATGTGGTTTTTGGTTTAAAACATGGAAATTTCAAAAACCCTCCCAAGAGCTTCATTTTGGAGTGACTAAGAAGGATATATGCTTAATTTTTCATATTCATGTTTTCAACTTGTTTAAATCATGGTCAAACTTAGGATTTGACCAAGATTCAAATGGGCATAAAATTAAAAAAACAATAAAATGAAAAACCAATGCACATAGTCTTCTTATGTCATATATATAGTAAGCATTCAATTAAGTTGATAACAAGGTCTAGACATATTCAAACGAGAAAAATCATGTATCAAGCTACCCCTAACCCCAAACTCTGTCTTATGAAGTCAAGCATGAAGAGAAGTACGTGGTTTTTTGGTTTCAAACATGGAAATTTCAAAAACCCTCTCAAGAGCTTCATTTTGGAGTGACTACGAAGGATACATGCTTAATTTTCATATTCATGTTTTAAACTTGTTTAAATCATGGTCAAACCTAGGATTTGACCAAGATTCAAATGGGCATATATGAATCTTTAGCAGGTGCGTTTTTTTACTAATCCATATGGAATATTTTGATAAAACCCTTTTAGAAGGCTTTGTTAAGGCCTCAAGGACAATGAGTTGGGAGGAGGCCAGGTAGACTGTAGCTAGGCATTGATTCGGAATTTATGATGCTTGCGACTTGCTTGCGTGGCTTGTTGATTTCCCAGGTGACGCAGCTTTTTTTGACTGCCCAGCCATGGATAGGTCATAGGAGTGCAGAGCTGTAGGCGGTGCGGATAAGTACGCGGGGCATTGATGATGTAGGTGTGTTCGGTTGCCCACGCGAGTGCAGAGCTGTAGGGTTATGCGAGTAGGCCTTTAAACTGGGAGGTGGCACAAGAAGATTTTAGTAAGGAATGGTTCCTTTCCAGAGGAATGGAATGGTTCCATCCCCGCGTTCGGTTTGGACAAAAAGGAGGTACAGAATGGTACTGTTTTTTGTTCGGTTGGAGGAATTGGAGAGCAGAACGGAATGTGGTTAAACTAAACTTTTGTCTAAGAATCGTAATTAACAATGGCAAATAGCCTTTTAAATCTTAAAATCGTAATTAACAACGCCTAATGGCCTTTTTAATCTTAAAATCGTAATTAATGTTATTTTTTGTATGGTCGGGGAATTTGGAGAGTAGAACGGAATGAAGTTAAAGTTTAATCTTTTGTCTAAATATCGTAATTAATAGTGGCCTTTTTAATCTCAAAATCATAATTAACAACAACTAATAATTTTTTTGGTTGGATTAGTGAAGTGCTTTGTAATTAATAGCGGCTAAGTAACAGCCGTTCCACCACATTCCACCGATTCGGTGGAATGGGTGCATTCTGCATATGGGGAGAATATTCCCTTTCGAGGAACCACTCGGTTCCGTTCCATTCCACAACCGAACACAAGAATGGGCTCTAGGTGCGGAACGGTTCCATTCCATTCCACTTGGTTCTGGAACCGAACACACCCTAAATGCGTTGCAATGGAAAATGACAGTGTGTGGTGGCCTGATGGTGAAGAAGAAAGGTCGGGCGAAGAGTTGTTGGCTAGAGTCGGTTTTATACGAATCGACGAGGTGCGGGATAGTTTGATTTTAAGGGCTCCTTTCATTCACAGGATAGGGAAATCATAGGAGTAGGAATGTAGGATTGGGATTTGGGATGACATGTGTAGTTAAATCCTATAATAAGATGAGTTGCGTTTGATTGCGCCAAATGAATTTTTCCATGAGGTAGGACCAAATATTTAATCCTATACTAGGATTTGCACTACTTGATGATTCCTATAGGATTATTTCCTATTGGATATGTTCATATGAATCAAACTACTAGTGTAGGAAATATTCCTATAAGATCTAAATCCTATTATCTTATACCAACCTAATATGAATCAAAGAAGCCCTAAAGGATTTTCGAAGGAATCATGTACGAAGTATGATTTTTCTAAGTCACCCAACATATATACTAGGAATAGAACTAAGTAGTACCATATACTTAGGCCCGCATGCACAAATATTAAGTGTGGATTGAGGAAGTCGATAACTTGGGAAAAAACTTTCGCAACTGCACACCTATGTTACCACCCTTGCGACGCTAATTGTCGTAGAGCTGACCTAGAACGAACTCTTGTCTCGGTTAACATGAGAGAGATAAGGGATAAATACAATTGTGATACACTTTCCTAATATTTTGTTGAATGAGATAATCTTGTGTTTTCCTAATAGGGTTAATTAAGTACACATTTGGCAGCTCGTGTGTTGCATACGTTGGTGAACTTTAGACCCCAACTATATATTATTATTTGAACTCACCTCTAACACTTAATTATGTATAATAAGGTCCCTAACTGACCTCAAACACAATTAGGTATAACAGCGGTCCATAACTAACCTCAAACACTTAATTAGGTCTAACATTGCCCCCTTAGACTACCCACAATGGGAGTATCATAGGTAGTACACTATCATGCATCTCATGCTTGCAAAAAAGCTGATGTGGCACTGCAATTAAAGATGAGAGAGAGGATTATAATATCATAGGTAGATACCGTATCATAGCACGTAGTACTAGAAAATTTAATGTTAAATAATCTTGTACATAGATCTGCATTGAGATTCTACAAATCAATTAATATAAGAAGATTATGATACTAGTACATGATACCATGCATCGTTGACATAGTAACATGTAGTATTAATTGTATCATACACACCATACTTTTATATATGATACTATGCATTGTGACTAGTATTACTGACCTCATATATACGCTTACTTAGGTCAAACAATGGTCTTTTAAGTAGTATCGGTTTAATGAAGGTTGACCTATTTTTAACTTCATTTGTGCACTAGTAGATATGATTTGGCCCATTTTTATCCATAGGCTCATCTGATGTGATGTCTGCTATATATATTGTCTTCGATGAGTATCACGCGCATTACATACTCATACCATAGAACGAAGATGAAACCCCTTACCCTCAGCGACGTACGCAACATGGTGTTTGGGTTGAATGGCCCACCCTATTTTAAAATGTTTTAGTTAATTAATTATGTAAAAAATTATCACATATAAAGTGGAAAAAAGAAAATTAGTAAGGTGTGCCCACCTGGCCTACGGTTGTTTTGTGCGTCCTCCACTGCGTACTCCTCTTGATCTGTGACGATGAACATAGTTCTTTAGAACACATGCAACACTTACAGTTGATAGGCCGTTGCAAAGCTAATCAATGATAAAACCTGCTTTTATAATCCATTGTACTTTGATTTAATTAGTCCCTCTAATGGACCCCAACTATGTGTGCTTGAGATTTAGCAAAATGCTTTGCCGCCGTGCCACATAACAAATAATAAACAGACCAATCAAGTTTTTATCATTGCTAGACCTAACTAAGTGTTCAAGTGCTCAATTTTGACCACATTAGAGTTGAGGGGCCAAACATAATTCTTAAATACGTGAGGGACCGAACATATACTTCTAAACACCCGAGGGACAAGACAAATTTGAGTACTATTGTTATTATTAGACTAGTCACAATGGGGAGTATCATATAATAGTATCATACATATGATACTAATGTACGATATTATTTTCACAGTCCATAGTATCATCATGTAGTAGTATAATATGTTACATGTATTTAGGGATTTGTAGAATCTCAATACAAAAGTGTGTACAAGATTTGTTTGGCAGTAATTTTTCTAGTTCTACATGATATGATACGATATCTACCTATGATACCACTATCGTCTCTTTCATCATTAACTGATATGACACATCAACATTTTGCATGCATGTAGTGCATGATACTACTTATGATATTGCCATTGCGAGTAGTCTCCCTTTGTCCTAGAGTACAATGCCAATTTGTTTTCAGAGGCAAACTTAGACTAATACTTGGGCCCGCCAATTATGAGTTGCATGTCATTCAAAACTATATCATCGGATGCTTGTTTCGATGAACTTTCCAATGGTATATTTTGCGGATGTCATAAAATTAGGCTGGTCATACTATTTCTATAGTGGGTAGTATCATGGAGTAGTATCATAGTAATGCTACATTTATTATTTTTTAGAATCTCAATGCAAATTTGTGTACAAGATTTGTTTAGCATTAAGTTTTCTCGTTGTTTGCGCTATGATACAGTATCTACCTATGTTACACTAATCTCCTCTCTCCTACTTAATTAGCTGCCACATCAACATTTTTGTGGGACCAATGTGTATGATACTAGCTATGATACTAGCACTATCATGTGGGTACCTAAATCTCGAGTCAAAGTTTGACACGAAACCGATGTGGACTTTATTCATGGTGGAAGGGAGTAACAATCATAAGCACATTATTATTATTGTTTGAACAACATTTTATTTGATGTGCCATAAGAAGTTTAGAAACTCCTAGCCTGCGGAGGTGGCGTTTTGGCACACGCGTGCATATGCACCAATTATAGAAAATGATTAAAAAAATTATATAAATGTTAATTTTTTTGGTATACATTGTGACATCATATGTTCGTTCACAAGTTTTCGTGGAAAAACGACATTTTGTGTGGCGTGTAAAAAAAGGCAAAAAATATACTGTACGTAGTCGTGTTACAACATCAAAATTTGTCTTTTTTATAGGAGCCACATAATTTTTTTGTGAGAAAACTTGTGTACCAACATAAAATGTCTAGATATACATGTAAAATTTTAGTTTAGAATTTTTTGACACTTTGAAATATGGATTCACATAATGGGAGCATATGCTCCTATGAGGCAAAGTGCATTTCCGCTAGCCCCCGCCATTTCTTATATCTCTATATTGTCTATATATCTATACCTCTACCTCTACCCCCTTGGATTCCTGAACAGACGTACAGTACTAGTAGGGCCTACTATTTATTATTATTACATACTCTAAAAAAAAACCTACTGCAGCCAAAATTTAATATCATCGAGCGGTAAAATTCCCCGCCAACGCCCAAATATCTCGCGCCGCAAAGTTTCAGATCTGCGAATATTTTTTTCCTCAAAAGAAGGACTGCGAAATTCCCTTCTACTCCTCTATCGCCCAGCTTCGCCCTAGTTTCGCCCGCAAGCCCTCAGAGAAACCGCCCCTCTTGCCTACCTCCAGATCTTCCCGGCCGCCGCACTTCGCCGTTCAAGCTGCCACGGCTTCAAACCCCGAGGCTGCCCTATCCGCACCTACTCCGGCGTCCACCGCACCGTATCTCGTTCGCCGACTCTATCGACCACCGCACCTGACCAGCTTCGCCGACACCGACGCCACCGTGCACTGCACATCATCTGCTTCACCGACCTTCTAGTTCGGCCGGCGCGCTGAACACTTCATCGACCGCCCAGCATGTCCTTCTCCGACCCCCCAAGATCTGCTTCCCCGGCACCCACCGCAACAGCAGTCCCCTCGCCGACCTCCACGTCACCCGTAAGAACGCGGAACACGTCTAAACGCCGCCCAGAAATAGGTAACCAGACATCCCTGCGCGTTTTGTTCTGTTAGGAGTATTGCAGCTGACTGTATTTCTGAATTCGTGCTATATTTCTAACTTACAAGTGCTTTCGTTGATAACCACCTCATCCTTTAGGTTTAAACACGACGCATAAGTATGTTTTTCCGTGACCAAACCCACCCATTCGCTGAAACTCTACATGGTATCAGAGCCTAGGTTTCCTTCCTGCTAGCCGCCACAAACAGTACCAAACAAGTTCTTCCTTTGATCACAAAACCCACCGTTGAGATGTAGAAATCCAGGCGGCGGGAGGCCGCATCAGGTGCTCTGCGTCGGTTGCGGCTATCACACACAGCGATGTGAGCTGTGTGAGATCGGCGGCTGCTCGCGCGGGGAGAAAGAAGAGGGTGAAGATCGTTTTGGTTTAGAAAGGAGAGAAGAGGAAGTGAATCCGTGGCAGAGAGATCTGGATCCGTGTGAGGGGCAGAAGTTGGAGGCGTGCGGAGTGGGGCGAGCCTTTGAGCGCAGGGCGGAGCCGGAGGTTGGTGCTGGACGTTGACCAGCGCGAGCCGGTCGATGTGGCCAGGTGCCGTACGCCAGGTTGGCCAGGGCGCGCAGACGAGGCGCCATCCGAGTGGAAGTGAGGAGAAAATGGAGATGTGAGGCTGTGAGGATATGTGGTGATGGAGTTGATGAGGCTGCGGTTGAGTCGTGATGGAGTTGATGAGGCTGCGGTTTAGTGGTGATGGTGATGGTTGTGGATATGTCCAGGGGAAAGGCATGCGTGCCTGAGGTGAGACTGGTTGAGGCCTGACCGGGGGATAGGCATGGGTGCTTGAGGAGTGGATGGTTGAGGCAGGAGTTGGCTGGGGGTTTGTGGGAGAGACGGAAGAGGTGGCCGGGCAGAGTGGAGAAGAGAGGCTGAGGACATTGAGGCGAGTGTGGATGGTTCTGCGGAACTTGTGTGGTGAGGCAGCCGGGGTTGTTGAGGACGTGTATGGTTAGGAGTTGTGCGTATCCCAGATGGTTGAAGCTGGATATCTTCGCTGCTGATGAAGAGATGAATCGAGATGACAAGATGATGGAAAGTGCAATGCTGTCATGTATCCTAGGAGTTATGCTGAATGTTCATTACTGGTAGTTGTCATATGTGTCATGTTGTTGTTGCAAGATGGCCATGGTTGTTTACCCATGATCATCTTGAGGGGGTGTGTTGGACCATGAGTGAGTTTAGTAGTAGCGCTGTAGTAATATTGTATCCAGTGTGAGGCCCATAGAGGCCCATGTCCAGTAGTATTGTAACCCTAACTCAGATGATATAAATACACAGTGTGGTGGTCTGAGTAACCTAACCCACCCATTCGCTGAAACTCTACAAAATATGAGCCACCAATCATGAGCCGTTGAATGCTCTACATGTCCACGATTGACATCCCCAAACAAGTTGGGGTAGGCTATACAAGTCCACACACGATTAGGCCGTAGGCTACTGCTCTAGTTACATCATGTTTGATATCTTTCTGCGATCCTGTATTACATGTTTATGCACGTCATAATGCTTCTACTACTATTTGGTGTCAATTTAATTATAGCAAAGCCGTGACTCGTAACTGTTTGTGTATATTGCTTATAATCATGCATAACTTCTATATCTTGGACCTGTTTCTGTTTACAATTGGCCTCTCCTTCATGCAGAGGAGAAACAGTGAGGCACCAGGTTCTTCTGTCCAAGTACCCGATGAGGTCCGTGTGACTCAAAAAAAAGCTCACGTAAGTTCCCTGTTTTTTTTGGAATGTTAATTTACCTCCTGTGCATAGTTCAATTGCATCATTTTCTGTATGTTGCACTACCTAAGTTGCCTAATGGAATCTAATAAAATATAAACAATGACCATATGGAACATTGCACACTGCCTTTGACCCATCTGGCATCCGGCATGCCTGGGTATAAGTTACATGATTTGGCTATGTTAATACAAGTCCTGAAATTCTATTATGTTAATTTTTTGCCTGTTGCTTCATTGAGTTTGCCTGTTGTTCCATGGCTAGTGCATGAAGTTTGATAGAAATGATCCTAGCTGAAATGATGCACTTTGTGTTTTTTTATTGCTTTATTCCTAACCTAGCTTCCTATTCTACTTGAAACATGATTGCTTTATTCCTAACCTAGCTTCCTATTCTACTTGAAACATGGTGAAAAAATAGTTATATTACTTGTTTAAATGTCTAGCTTTGTTTTTCTGAGTCCCATTGACATGATGTGGTATATCCATATTCAAATGATCTGGCTGTTTATATAATACGCTCCATGTTCAATTGCTTCATTCAGTTTCTAGTAATCTATTATACATGATGCACATGGTGCTACTTGTTATATGCCCTTTTTTGTTTGAGTTTGATCATGAATTCAAGATTAAGCATTGCCTAAACGTTGACCAACGTAGGAAGATTCCCTCCCTTGTCTATACGTTGTGAGATAGATGATGAGACCTCTCTAGCAGCGAATTTATACGCGCTAGATAACACCCCGTTTAATTCGGTCCTGTTGGGACTCGAACCCGGGTGGGCTGGCTGCGCACTCGCAAGCCTTGCCACTGAGCTAGCACTCAGTTCTCAGATTAAGCAATGCCTCGTTATGCTTAATTTAAATGTTATGGCACTTCATACAAGCCATACAATTAATTGTTGCATTGACCTTCTGCGATGTCGAAGGCACTATCTGAGTCATGCTTAAATCAATCATACATTATTTTCCTAATAGTATCAAATCCAACATGCACATCTTTTGACTGTATTTGGCTATTTGCTAGATTTCTTCTGTGCAGTGACCTGGCTTCGTTATTGGGCACATGATGTCTAGTTGCTTGGTTCATTGTATACATCATCGCCATGATCTAGTTTGGTTTGTTCTAAGAGGCATGTGGCTTAACTGGTTTCTTTGTTGTATCTGCCCATGGTTCTTTCAAAATTATGTCAACAATGCTGTTTGTTTGCCTTGTATTGTATTGCATTTTAACTTGTTTTGTCTTAGTTTCAGCCTGCAAACAAAGCTGTAATGTCAGTAGGGACAACCCATTTATCAAGTGTTGCGGTCATTTCACAGAGCAACAGTGACAGTGGCACGTGCTCTCATTGGTCCACTGAGTCCGGTACACCAACCATTCCAGAAGAAATAGATGTACGAGGCTCTATTTTTGATTGCTTGTTGTGTTATATCAGCTCAATGATGTTCTTGAAATTGGAGGTCTTTTATTGCATCATATGATGTTGTAACTTGTTTTATCTAAATTTCAGGCTTCAAATAAAGCTACAATGCCAGAAGCAAGGGCCAATGCCTCAAGTATTGATGTTTCACAAAGCAGCAGTGAGAGTGCATATTGCTCGCATAGGCCCATGGTATCTATTGGTCAACTTAATCCGGCACAAAGAGATTTCGGGGATGCACTCCAAGAGGCAGTTGATATATTTGGGCGGGAAAACAAAGATGCTGATGAATTAATTGCCAAGACACGCCAAGAGATACATGAATTGAAAAATAGGCAAACTTTGACAGAAAATGTTCTAAAGAATCTCCTATGCACTTGTCATGGTAAGCCAGTTGTGATGTGTCTGGGAATTGAAGGTGTCTAAATAAACTTTGATTCTGTTGTTCAGTCAAGTGGACTGCTGATGCCAATGCTGTAACTAATTACTGCTCAAAATTTCGTTCAAAATTTCGTGGTCTGTAATAATTGCAAATTTTGTTGTTGTACTAAAATTAGATATGTTCCATGTGGCTGCTGTATTTTGTGTGAAATAATATCCTGATGTGTACTTCAATTAAACCATAAATCGACTGCATGCTGAAAATTTGAATCTGAGCGCACGTGTGAACTGTTTTCTGCTCGTAATGCAATAACGGCTGTTTCTTGGAAGGACTACGTACATGGGTGAAAAGTTAGAGAAGCTACAGTACTCTAACTTGAAGGTGAAAAGTTAGAGAAGCTACAGTACTCTAACTTTCCTTCCCCCAAACCATATGTCTAAAATCCAAATAATTTAAATTAATTTGCACAATACAAACTTGTGTCTTGCATTTGAAGTAATTACATGCAGAGAAAATTATGGTGTAATAAAATTTAGTTTAGTTTTTAAACATCTACAGTAATCACCTTTATTAGTTAAAGACAGTGCATAACCTTGTACTTATGCTACAGAAGCCTGACTTTGCTTCTTTATTTTTCCTGACTTAGCTCCTTCACGTTAGAGGATACGGTTCCCGTACATGGTAGCCCATTAATAATTATGCCTGCTAGCAAGATAGATGGTCCTTATTATAGTCAGGCATGTCAACTTGTATGATTAAAAGTAGTTCGTACACATTAAATCTACCATCTGCATTTTTCTCTGTAATAACTTTTCTTTTTACACAACTCAAAACTTGTCTGGCTAATATGAAATTTGAGATGGCAAAACCCGGGAAAGATAAAGATATCACCAAAAACTCTTTCCTGCGAAATGCTGGGTTTTGAAGCCCAAGTCCAAGTCTTTCTCTGCTCAAGTTTTGGAGGAACAACTCCAAGTAGAACGAGTTGCAACAGCTATGCTAAGAACAAAAGTTGACATGTTGAGATCGAGATTAGAAGCATGTGATGCCCTACTGCACGAGGCCAATCAAGTTCGTTATAATCTCCCAAAGACTAAGAAAATGCCATAGATAATTGGAGATGAACACTAACATAGTGAGTACATTGGTCTTGTGAAATGTTTCCTTAGATTAAGGCACCGTTCAGACTTTTGTTGGTGGATGCATTTATCTGCGGTTGGGATCAACTTGGTAGTTGTTCCTGTGGATGTTATATAAATTAATTGCCTAGCCTTTTTTGAATCAGTTCGAACTTAAATGGTATCATAGCCAAGGTCTCAAGTTTGAATTGTCGAACGTGTGGTTTAATTTAATCTCTGTCGGGCGGCAAAATCTCCCACCAATCCTGAAATATTTCAAACGCATTTTTGAATGGGATTAAGAAGATAGATCATGATCATGGTAGTGACCTATATTCAACGTGATGATGATTTGATTTTGCACTCGGCCATGAACAGAGGTACTAGTACGGTGTCACAATTTTTTATCATTATACTTGTACCTTAGCGAAATTCAAAATCTCATAGCGGCAAAACTTCCCGCCCACAAAATACAAAAATTTCACACGCTTCCAAATTCCCATTCTACCCCTGTGGAGATGACAGCAAAGTCGGTTGGTGAGGGGTTTGCCCGTCATTTTTTCGATCACCACCTCCCTAGCCCGGAAACCCTCCCAAAAAAAATACATTTCCTTCAGTCTCTCATCTGAGACCACCCACCGGAACTTCTCAAGTCCCTCTCTCTACCACCTCCACGACCACCGCACCGGAACATCCCCGCCGGACTTCCCTGGCCTACCCGAGCCCTCGCGATCCTCGTCATCCGGCTGCCTGCCGGAGCCGCTTCATCGACGCCGTCATCAACCGGACCGGATCATCCCCGCCGAACCTCGAAACCATATATGCTCATCCAGCAGTCTACCGCAGTCGCTTCAGCTGCGGCATCGTCCACCCCACCGGAGCCGCTTCGCCGGATCCGTCGTCCACCGCATCGGATCTTGCTCACCGACACCGCTGTGCATGAACCGGATCTGCTTCACCGGCGCCGTGCATGATCTAAACTCTTCTACTGTCGCTTTTCTATTGCTTGCCTGCAAGTTCTTGTTTAATCTTGGGGGAACCTGTTTGTGCTAACGACGCGCCGTTACGTTTTTGCAGATGAGATGAGTAATCATGAAGTGTAATGGCCGTCTCTCCAACCCCAAGTAGCACATGTAGCGTACTTCATCACCGGATCTATCAACCCCAGGAAGATCTGCTGTGACTCCCACAGAGTGCTTCTCCTAATGTAAGTCCCTTGTTTTAGCGCCATGTTCTGGGTTCAGATGCTTGTTTGTCTGAAGCTCTTTTAGTTCATTCCTAGCTATGACCGTAACACGTTGCTATTTTCTACTTCATTGCTAACTTTAAGCGATTGAACATTTTGGTTTGCATTCCCTGCTCTGTAGATGTAGCCATCATAACTTCTATCTTGCTCAGTCGTTGTTACAAAAATTATACTGTAGGTATTATAGTAACATCCTGCTATTATTTAGTTCATGGCCAATTTTAAGTAATTGCACATGTTGGTTCGCATTCCCTGCTCTATAGCTTTTGGCATCGTAACTTCTATATTTGGTTTACATTCCCTGCTCTGTAGATCTAGCCATCATAACTTTATCTTGCTCAGTCGTTGTTACAAAAATTATGGCCTGCTACTATGTTGTTTGTGCCAATTTTTTACTCCATGAACATGTTGGCTTGCATTCCCTGTACTACAGGTGATGCCATTGTTTTGTATCTAGTTCATTGTAAGCTAACAAAGTAAGGACTTAGTTTGGCATGCTATCACTCTGCTATCTAGCCTGTAGTACAAATAAACTTGTCATACTACTAGATAATAATTTTGCGTGCCATCTTGTTCTTCAAAAGCTGCATTATTGACTTGTTTCTCTGACTTGGCATGACGCTCACATATGGAAAGCTGAACATATTGGTTTGCATTCCCTCTTATACAAGTTCACAGGTGATCCCACTATATTCTGTATCTGGTCCATCCTAAGCTCCAGCATTAACTATCCTCCATGTGTTGCTCATTACAAGTTTATATCCCGAAACATCTTGATTTGCATCCCCTTCACTATAAGTTCAGGAGTATTATTTAGTTCACGGCCAAAGTGAAGTAATTGCACTTGGCACATGTTGGTTCACATTCCCTCCTCTTTAGCTTTTGCCATCGTAACTTCTATTTTTGGTTTACATTCCCTGCTCTGTAGATGTAGCCATCATAACTTCATCTTGCTCAGTCGTTGTTACAAAATTTATAGCCTGCTACTATGTTGTTCATGCCAATTTTGTACTCCCTGAACATGTTGGTTTGCATGGGACTCGACAGTAGTAAGTCTGTGTTTCATTCTAACATGCTCTGTTATATTGGCTGTTGGTATGCGGCATGCACTCTTTGTTTGCTTATTGTGCGCATTACAATGATCTTGTTATAACGACGAAATGATGAGTTCCAAATTCTTTGCCAAACAATATTGTAGTGTCTTTGCCTTTCCATTGTTGCTGTCTTAACTTGTAATGTCTTTGTTTCAGATATAGGTGCTGCATGGACAACTTAAAAGATTGCCGGATCGCTTCATTGTATTGCTAGGTTTAATTACCATTCAATTTCTCTGGGTTCTGTAATATTTTTTTCAATGCCTTGCAGCTGATGTAATATTTAGTTAGTTTTTATAGTTCTTTCGCGCATTTTTTCTTTGGTGCTTGTGGTAAGTGAGGCTATCCGACAGAAATCAATGCTGCGTAAATATTCTCAGTATCTAAATCACGAATTCCCATCCCTTAAACGGCCCAATTAAGCGAAATCACATATGTGCCTGCCCGCAAAATCCTAAAGCGCATATTATGCCGGCATATAAACAGCAACTAAACGGGCTGGCCCACTTACTTCTTGGGCCAGCCCATTTGATTTACGGTGGACCCCACACACTAATTGGGCTGGCCCACTTGCTTTAAGGTGGACCCCACCAACTACTGGGCCGGCCCACTAATTAGTTGGGCCAGCCCATTTGCTTTTTTGGTGGACCCCACATAATAAATGGGCCGGCCCTTTAAGAGGAAAGTGGGACCCACTGTTTTTGGCCCGGCCCACTATCTTGTTGGGCCGGCCCACTTGCTATATGGTGGACCCCACATACTAGTTGGCCTTTAACAGGAAAGTGGGACCCACATGTGTTTTGGCCGGCCCACTTGTTGGGCGCCCACTTGCTATATGGTGGTCCCACATACTAAATGGGCCGGCCCTTTAAGAGGAAAGTGGGACCCACGTGTTTTTGGCCCGCCCACTATCTTGTTGGGCTGCTATATGGTGGACCCCACATACTAATTGGGCCGCCCTTTAACAGTGGGACCCACCGTGTTTTTGGCCCGGCCCACTATCTTGGGGCCACCCACTTGCTATATGGTGGACCCCACATACTAAATGGGCCGGCCCTTTAACGGAAAGTGGGACCCACTGTGTTTTTGGCCCGGCCCACTATTTTTTGCCGGCCCACTTGCGTATGGTGGACCCCACAAACGAAATGGGCCGACCCTTTAACTGGAAAGTGGGACCCACGTGTTTTTGGCCCGCCCACTAGCTTGTTGGGCCGGCCCACTTGCTATACGGTGGACCCCACATACTAAATGGGCCGACCCTTTAACAGAAAGTGGGACCCACTGTGTTTTCCGGTCCACTTGCTTCTTGGGCGGCCCGTTGCGTAAGGTGGACCCCACATGTTAAATGGGCCGGCCCATTTAAGTTTTGACCAGTCAACCTTAGAGGTTAGGCCGGCCCACGTAACTAATGGACCAGCCCAGCTATATAGTTGACCGGTCAAACTATGTCATCTGGCCCGGCCCGCTTAAGACGTGGCAGGCCTCGTGTGGGCCTACCATCTACCACGGGGTTTCAGCGCAACGCCGTTAACGGCGTTAACGGCGTCTGCCACGTGTCGGTTGCATGACGTCGCATCAACGGGCTCCCGAAAACACTTCCGCAACGGTCCGATTTTCCGTGGCGGAAGGGCGCCCAAGCGCGACGGACCAAAAAATCGTCGTTGGACTTTGCCTGACGCAGTTTCCACAACGGAACCCATATCGTCGGGTTAGGCCCATAGGCGACGAAAAATACCCCTTAGCGGACGATTTTGAGACGTTGTCTATCAGAACTTTTCTTGTAGTGTTCATCATTGCTCAACCTGCTGATGTGATTTACCTCGCATCCATCAAACAACTTTTCTAGCTCATTATACATCTCCTTGTATGCTATCATGCTCTCGTTGACTGCATCACATTGATTCATGACCTGCTGAGCCACCAACTGTGAGTCACCAAATATTTTTAGTCGGGTTGCACCACAAGCTTTCGCCATCTTCATCCCATGTATGAGAGCTTCATATTCTGCCTCATTATTAGACGCGTTTGGGAACGTCATCCGTAGAACGCACTTTAGTTTGTCGCCTTCAGGTGATATTAGTATCACACCTGCTCCAGCGCCCTCTAACCTTTTGGACCCATCAAAGTTCATAGTCCAGGTTCTCTATAAATCTGGAGGTCCTGTATTTTGTAGCTCCATCCACTCTGCGATGAAGTCGGTAAGATTTGCGACTTTATTGCTTTTCTTTTTCATACGTGATGTCCCGAGGGGAAAGCTCTATTCCCCAAAGGGAGACACGACCCGTAGCTTCTGGGTTGTTTAATATATTTGATAGAGGAGCCTCATTGACCACTATTATCGGGTGTGCCGAAAAATAGTGTCGTAATTTTCTTGTTGTTGTAAACACTCCATATGCTAGCTTCTGGTACCCTGTTTTGAAGGCGATAATACTTCACTGATGAAATATACTGGCCTCTGTACTCCATGGAGCTTTCCTTCTTCTTCCCTTTCGACTACAAGGGTCGTGCTAACCACCTGAGGTGTGGCTGCGATGTATAGCAGGAGTGGTTCCTTCTCCTTGGGTGCCACCAAGATTGGTGGTGTCGAGATTGTGCGCTTGAGATTCTCGAAAGCTCTATCTGCTTCTTCATTCCACTGAAATTTCTCTCCTTGTTTGATCAATGTGTAGAACGGTAGTGCCTTTTCTCCTAACCTGGCAACGAATCTGCTTAAAGCTGCGACTCGCCCCGTCAACTGTTGTATTTCTTTCAACTTTGTCGGCTTCCTCATCGTTACGATGGCTTGGATTTTCTCTGGATTAGCCTCAATCCCTCTTGCTGACACTAGGAACGAGAAGTTCTCCCGCAGAACACCAAAGGAGCACTTTGTCGGGTTTAACTTAAGGCAGAACTTGTCGAGGTTGTCGAAGGTTTCTTTCAAATCCTCGATCAGCGTTGTCCCCTTTTTTGACGTTATGAAGACATCGTCAATGTAAACTTGTACCTTTTTTCCAATCTGTGTTGCAAGGCACTTCTGCATCATCCGCTGATATGTTGCTCCCGCGTTTTTAGACCAAAAGGCATTGTTCTATAGCAGAACACGCCATAAGGTGTTATGAGCGCTGTTTTGGCTTCGTCATCTTCTTTTAATCTAATCTGATTATAACCAGAGTATGCGTCCAGGAAGGAAAGACGTTCACATCCTGCCGTGGAGTCGATGATTTGATCGATCCTTGGGAGGGGAAAGTGATCCTTTGGACAATGTTTATTGAGACACGTAAAGTCGACACACATGCGAAGGACTTTCGTGTTTTTCTTCGGCACCATCACTGGGTTAGCTACCCACGTGGCTTCTGTAGATATTTCTTTAATAAAACCAGCTTCTCTGAGTCGATCTATTTCTGACAGCATAGCTTTGCGGTTTGGTTCCGAAAAACGCCGCAAAGGTTGTTTGATTGGTCTCGCAATTGGATCCAAATTTAGGTGGTGCTCGGCAAGTTCCCTGGGTACTCCTGGCATGTCAGCTGGACACCATGCAAAGATTTTCCAGTGCTCACGGAGGAACTCGACGAGCGCGCTTTCCTATGCGAGGTCCATGTTTGTTGCAATGGACGTCGTTTTCTTTGGGTCTCGGGTGGATCTGCACCTCTTTTGAATCCTTAGCAGTATTGAAGGTTGGTTCCCCGAGTGGCCTTCCTGTATCTGGCAGCACATCATAGTCGTGAGCCTTGACGCCATATAGCTTGCATCCCGAAAGTTTCCGACACGATGAAAATATTTGTCGCACTTATCAGCTAGCGAAACTTCCCTTGAGTGATTGGTCCCTTAGGTCCAGGCAACCTCCACAACAGTACGTGTAATGAGGTACCGCCATAAACCTGGCATATGCTGGTCGTCCCAACAAGGCGTGATATTGCGACGGGAAATCCACAACTTCAAACTCCAGCTTCTCTATCCTGTAGTTTTCTCGGGTCCCAAACTGAACGTCGAGATTGATCTTCCCTAACGGATAACTCGGCTTCTCTGGCGTGATTCCGTGAAAACGTGTGTCGGTTGGTTTTAAATTTGCCAGGGATATGTTCATCTTCCTTAATGTATCTTCATACATAAGGTTTAAGCTGCTGCCGCCATCTATAAAGACTCTCGACACATCAAAACCAGCGATGACTGCGGGTAAGATAAGTGCAGATTGCCCTGGTCGAGGAACTTGCTGCGGGTGATCCGCAATTGTGAAGCCAATGTCCTGTCCCGACCAATTTAGGTATTCGACTGTTGGTGGAGGCATCTTCTCTGCCATGAACACTTGTCGCGAGATTACTTTCTGCGCCCTGTTAGATGGCCTAGCTTTCTGAATCATCGAGACCGCACCATCGGAGTTAGGGTCAACATATGGAGGTGGGTGTGGTGCTGCCGCTATTCTGAGCTGGTGCCGATTTTCGTCCGTAATTGCGGGAGGAGGTGGAAGATGGATCTCGCTCCTTGGCCCCTGGGGGTTTCTATTCATTGCTTGAGCATTGGCTATCCCTGCGGCTCGCAACATTGCCTGAAAATTGTGACAGACTTTCTGGAGATGTCCTGACTGCCTCTTTCCATTATTGTCGAGATAGAAGTGCATCTGACATGGCCCGTTTATCATATCCTCGGGAGACACATATGATCTCTGAAACCTTGGTCCACTATTTTGCCTGTTACGGAAGTCACCTCTATTGTCGCCTTGTTGCTCATTACTTCTTTGATAATCATCTCGACTATTTCCTCCAGAATTTCCTCGGAAACCAGCTGATATGTGGCCAGGAGCATCATTGTTGTAGAACTATCGAGAAAATCGCCTTCTATTTTGAAAATTTCGACTGCAGTCCTCCTCTGGTGACCTATGTCGCTTGTTGTGTATAGCATCTTCTCCATTCGCCCATTTGTTTGCTATTTCCATCAGTGCTGATATTGTTTTTGGGTTAGTTCTCCCTAGGTCCTCGACGAAATCTCCTCGTCGAATTCCTGCCACGAACGCATCTATTGCCCTCTCGTCAGATATGTCCTCTACCGAGTTTTTAATAATATTCCACCTCTGTATATATTTTCTCATTGATTCGTCGTGTTTCTGTCTACACGCCCACAACTCTTCCAGTGACGCAGGTTTCTTGCAGGTGGACCGAAAATTCTTCACGAAGATGTCCTCAAAACTATCCCAGTTGTCGATGGAACATGGGGGAAGTTTCTTTATCCAGGATCGCGCGGCCCCACTCAAATGTACTTGGATGCTCTGCATGGCTGTTGCCCTGGTTCCTCCTATCAACTTCACCATCTCGAGATAATCAACGAGCCAATCGTCAGGATCCTGTAGGCCGTCGAATTTCTTGAAATTTTCGGGTAGCTTGAACCCTGATGGGACTCGAGTTTTTCGAACTCGTCTTGTAAAGCACAGGAGCCCGCACATATCTTCATCGGCAACTTCTGGTGACTGCCGATGTTTTCTTCTTTCTTGTCGCGCTCTATCTACCCTTGCTTGAGCCGCTGTATCCCTTGCTCCACTTGTTCTTGGTGGATCTTGCACTGCTGTGGTGGGTCGTGGACTATTTTGCCTTGCAGTTCCTTCGGGAGAAGTAGCTGCGAACGCTGTTCCCATGACTCCAACTCCTGCCATTGCCATGTTGAACAATGCTTCTCTCGGGTCCCCCGGAGGTGGTCTGGACAAAGGATATAAGGTTGCGTTGCCATGCACCCTGCTTCTGGTGTTTTCGGGATAATATTTCCCCTTGTATCGATCGTCATGAAAGACATGTCGAGATTTTGAATTATATTTCCTCTCTCTTCTTCAGGTATATTTTGCAGCCGAGATCTTGCTCTCCTCCGAGCTTCTCTATGGCTATCTCCCGAAGTTCTTGATTGTCCACTTAGCTCTGCTCGTCGCCTACTTGATGCGGAGGCTGCCTCCTTTCTTCTATTCAGGAGGCTGTCTGTTTTCCAACTCCCTACTCACACGAGCAAGTCTATATTGATAGGCTTGTAATTCTTCTGCAGTAGCGGTTGTGGTCATTGGTTCTGAACCATCCATGGCTCTTGCGGCTCTATCCCATGCTGCCTGTGGGAGCTGAACTCTTAGACGTGGAGTGGTCCCGACATATTTAGTGCCTAGACCTCTTCTGAGATCAGCGGGATCGACCTATGGGTTTCCCAAATCGTCTAAAGCCTCTGACGTCTCTGGTTCTGCTCGGTTTGTTTCCTCAATTGCATAGACTTGATGATATTTTGAGTGTTGATTTTTGGCAGGATTGGTGACACCATCATAGAGATTGGTGAAGACCTTTCCAATGGCAGCAGATTTGCGATGAAGTTGAAGGCGACGCTATCGGAGTCGCTGCTTATAAGTCCGCAGACGACTCGAAGGATGTGTCGCTGAAGATCTTGGCAAGCTTTCCGCTTGCCTTGGTGTTGATGAAGCGTGGCGACGAAAGCTCTTCATCGCTCGATGAAGAGTCAGAATCGATCGCTGAAAATTCCGACGAGATCGGAACTTCGAGACGATAAGATCCTTCCTTATTGACGCCAAATCGGAATTCTCCGAACGTCATGACGATGGGCTCCTCCAGATACGCACATGCATCCAAACGGGAGGGCGGGTGAGGAATAAAATCGACTAGATCAGTTTTTTCCTGTTTACCTCGATCCATCGCATTGCTTGCTACCGACGAAGTCGACGATTCTGGACGTGCCATCGAGATCAGCTCCTTGCAACCTCTAATCCCCACAGACGGCGCCAATTGACAAGGGATTAACTTGTCAATGCTTACAGATTGTAGACTAGGGTTTTGCTAGAAGTAGAGGGCAAGTAGATCTCGAAGGTTTCAGCTGAAAAGTACTCGCTGATTGTAAAAACTAGGGTTCTGTTGACAATGGATTCGATCATTTCTTTGTCCCTCGACTCCCCCTTATATAGGAGGTGGAGCCGAGGGATTCGTAATACACAAGTTACAGAGTCCGGGAGGGTTTCTAACCCGTCCCGTGAAATTACAAGTCTCTATATTTCCTAATACAACTCTAGCTTTCCTTATTAACATCTTGGGCTCCCGAACCTTCTTATTCTTTGAGTCCTGGGCCTTCAGTAAACTTCGGGTACTATCTTCGGCGGGCCCATTGGGGATGCCTATGTCACCGGGTTTGCCGGATCTAGGCATTGTCGATGGTACACCTATGAAGTATATCCACAACAGTAGCCCCCAGACTTCTTCGAGGTTCACCATATCTTCGGTCTTGATCATGCCTCTGTAATCTCCGGCTAGCTTCCCAGAAATCTTGGAAATCTTGAAGAACACCGACTTGAAAAATGCCTTTCCAGCTCCTTTGCCGAAAAGTATTTTCTTCCACAAGACTTCATCCATCGACCAAACTTTCAAAATTGTTTTCCGGATACCATCCCATAGATTTTGAACTAAATACCTCAGATTTTCCCGGATCCCACAAGGAGATCAAATGGTTCCGCCACTTCAGGCTCCAATCTCGGGTAATTCCAACGGTAACTTAATCCTTTTGCCAAATTTACTGCTAGGATTTAGGACACGTGTCACTCATCTAACCACAGGATGCGAGCATGAATCTCATTCCCCGGCTATAAATATCACCATTGCAAGGTTTAACCCTCTCATTCACGCATTCCTCCCCTCATGTCGCTCTTACTCTAGCGCCGCCTCCGAGCTCTTCATGCCGCCGCGTCGGAATCTCGTCGGAGCCTCGCCGGAGCTTCTCCGCCGCAGCGTGTTCTTCGGCTATTCTTAAGTCTGGCGAGCCATTGCACCGAAACCTCACCACCGGCCAGCTCAACCATCGCGAACTCCATCGCCGGTAATTTTTCCGTTCTCAAGCTTTATCAATCGGAGCTCGTAGGGATGAATAAATGAACCGTATTTCTTACGGTTAGTTTGTCTTCTCCTTCTCCCCAAGCGGATCCTATCATGGCCACGCCACTCTCATCCGCTCTTCCTCTTCCCACTCCGGTACATCTGGACCCTTCCCAAGGATCCGGCAGGACCATCGGGGGTGAGCACCAAACCACGAATCCGGTCGAGCTTGATGGAAAAGAGAAAATGGAGCAAAAGGTCAAAGAGGCTGCCGCCAAGAAATCCAAAGCCCGAACCCGCGAGGGTGAGGTGAAGGGACAATGGTGGCCCTGCACCGCCATTTAAGAAGAGATGTAGAGCATGGAGGCATAAGGCTTCCTTCAACCCGGATCCTGGAGGGTGGTTCCGGGTGCCCCAAGTCCTGCACCGGAAGATGGAGAGTGGGTGTTGACCAAGGCGTTGGTGGAGCGAGGCTTTTCGCTTCCGCCAAGCGATTTCTTCGCGGAAATCCTTAAGACTTACAAGCTTCAACCCCACAACATCTCGCCGAACAACATCCTCGCCATATCCAACCACGTAACTGTATGCGAGGTTCACCTCCAGGTAAAGCCGAATCTGAATCTCTCCCAATTTTACTTCTCCATCAAGAAGGAGACGGTGCCCAAGTCCTCGACGCTCGCCAACTGCGGCAACGTCACTTTCATACAGATCGACACGAATCCGTGAGGTACTGGTCTGGCGGGTTCTTTTATGTCAAGGACGTGGGGACTCTGGCAAGCACAAGAGCGCTGCCTCCCTTCAAGGATGGGCCCACGACCGAGTCCTCCGCCTGGAATGCCAACCCGCACATCTCCGACTACCCGGAGGTCGAGAAAATGGCCAAGCGGGTGTTGAAGCTGGTGAGCTCCGGGCTGACGGGGAAGGATCTCACCATGTCTTGGTTTACCAAGCGGATCCAACCTCTCCAGCACCGCCAGCGGTTGATGTACTTTTACGGTGGCCGTGACCACAACATGCACGCCACCAAGGATAATTTATCTTTTGATGCCCTGGACAAGTAGCTCCAGGTAATGATCAAGATTCCGCGTGAGGTTCACTCCCACATGTGCGGCCACGACATCTACATGGAGGGCACTGGCCCTTCGGTAAGTGTTTTTTCCGGCTTGATCATGTTACCTTTTCGTTCCTACAAATTTGTCTAAGTACTTCACCATTTTCTTCAGTATGACTCGCTTGAGGAGAAGGACCTCAGGTTCTTTGTCTGGACCCCCATCGCTGGAACATCCAACCCGGAGGCCGCATCCGACGCGGAAGAGTTCGAGGTGGTTTCCCCTGCTAAGCGGAAATGGGAAATCTCCTCCGGCCAGAAATCCAAGTGCCCCCACGGAACCTCCAGCACCAAGGTTACCAAGAATTTGGAGAAGGAGAAGCTCCGCCTCAAGGAGATCGACACCAGCTGCAGCAAGAAGGGCGGAATCGAGCAGTTCTTCACCAAGGCTGGAGAAGTATTCTGATGATCTGCTACGACGTGTTGGTATGCTTCAGTGCAAGACTGCCACCACACCTATGTCTGTGTCTATTCTTCTTACTTCTGTTGATGGCACACTTATGTCTGCCGAGGATTCTACTGAGTACCGTAATATTGTTGGTGGTCTAGAGTACCTTACTCTTACTCGACCGGATATCTCATATGTTGTGAATCGTGTCTGTTAGTATCTACATTCGCCCAGGGATACTCATTGGACCGCTATGAAGCGCTTTCTGCGCTATGTACGCCATACTGCGTCCTATAGTTTACACCTCTGTTCTGCTTCTTCAGGCCTGCTCTTTGCTTTCTCTGATGCGGATTTGGCTGGAAATCCTGATGATCGGGCGATCCATGGGGGATATGCATTATTCTTTGGTCCAATGATTGCCTTGAGTGCTCGCAAACAAGCTACAGTTTCTCGGAGCAGTACCAAAGCTGAGTAGAAAGCCGTTGGTGATGCCACAGCTGAATTGATCTGGGTGCAGTCTCTACTGCGAGAGTTGAGGGTTTCGCAGTCTCAGTCTCCTGTTCTTTGGTGTGACAACATCGGTGCAACCTATCTGTCATCTAATCCAGTGTTCCATGCCCGAACTAAACATATCGAAGTTGACTATCACTTTGTGAGGGAACGTGTTGCACAGAAGCTATTGTGAATCAGGTTTATCTCTTCGAAGGATCAACTTGCACACATCTTCACGAAGCCACTGTCCTTGCCTTTGTTTCAAGGCTGTAGGCGCAATCTTAACCTATTGGATGTTCGATGACACGGTTAAGATTGAGGGAGGGTGTTAGACTGTATATATGATAGTCTCTGTATATATATTGTATTTATACCTGTAACTACTGTACACATGTACACTATAAATATAAACCTACGTCAATCCTATTGAGTGTCGAGCGTTCCCCAAACTCTTTGTTTTACACTTTAAAGAAAGAGTCATTCATCATAGATTCATATTGTGTGAATAAACAAACCAAATGGTGTGTTTCTGGCTGCTCTAATCAGCTTACACACATAGACATGTGAAGGAAATATAGTGTGACACGATTAATAAATTACACAAGCTGGAGAAAAATATATAACCGAGCACACGCTGAAAATATAGAAATCGAAATAAACCGAGTTGCCAGCATCCAACGCAAGCTCAATCTCGAGTACAGGCCGGGATCGATCATAATGTGTAGTTGACGTCGATGAAGGTGAGGATCTGGTGGACGGCGCCGACGATGTCCTCCGCCGTGAATCTTGGCTCGCCGGCGATCTATATCATCAGAAGCCGCAATTCCATCACTTGGTCAGTTTCTTAGTTACACACGCATGAAACGATCGATGATCTTCAGCTTTTAATCTGTGTATATGGGGGGGTGCACGCACGAGGCACGCAAGGTACGTACCTTGACGTTGAAGGAGTAGAGGACGGTCTGCTCGATGGTGGTGATGTTGGTGTGGAGGATGGACATGTGCATTTCCTCCAGCACGGCGATGGTCTTGATGAGCTGCTCCGGCCGGCGGCGAGACAGGACCTTGATCACAGCGTCCTCGCCCAGCACGCGCACCTCGATGTCCGCCAGGCTCGACTTGTTCTCGGCCACTTCCTCCTCTGTGAGCCCGCTAACGCACGTGTCGAGGTCGACCATCACCTTGCCAGCGGCGCCGCCGTCACCGGTCACCACCGCAGGGAACGGGAGGCTCGGGGAGACGTAGAAGGGCGGAGCCTCGTGCCCTTGCGGCGGTGGCGGCTCGTGCATGGTTGTCGCCGGAACCGCCCCGGCGGTTCCATCGGCGACCGGCCGTGGCGTGTCGCCGTAAAGACGGCGCCGCTTCTGTGACTCGAGGCACTGGATCAGCTGCTCTAGCTCTCGTATGAACTCTATGGCGCCACCTATGATGGATGCTTGGTCTCCCTGCACAGAATGTGACAGTATGTTTATTACGATGTGTTTATCAGTGGCATACTGTGTGTATCAGAGACAAACCCTTTGGACGTAAGATCCTGGCATGAGGGACCGGAGCACCCTGAGGTAATCGTTCATCTGCCGCCGCCGGTTACGCTCGACGGCGATGTGCGTCATCCGCTGGCTCTCGACTTCCTCGCTCGTCTTGGTGGACCGAGGCCGCTTCCGCCGCCCGCTCTTGGCTGCCTGGTCCCCGCCAGCCTTCTGGCCGGTCACCCTGCCGCCTCCGTCAGACTGCTGCACCAGCGTCGTGCTCTCCGAGATGCCGCCGCCGTGATCCTGATCGCGCGCGCCTCCTGATCCGTCGGCCGTGTTGCTGCCGCCGTCCTGCTCCGCCGCGTGGTGGATACCCGAGGCTCCGCGGGGATCAGGGTCGTCCGCGGCCGAGAGCTCGTGGGACTGGAACCTGAAGAAGTAGCTGTCTTCGCCGTCGTCATCACGGGCGTTGTCGTGGTGGTCGGCGGACGGATGGTTGAGCGCGAGCCTGGGGCCAAAGTCGGCGAACTGCAAAACGTCAGAGAAGCTGAGCTTGTCCAGGGACACCTGGCCGTGCGGCGCTCCCTGAGGCGGCTGCGGCGCCTGGCCCAGCATGTAGTCCACCATCTCGGCTCCCGCGCCGCCGATCACCTCCTCCTGCGCCGCCCCGTCCAGTTGAGCAAAACTATCCAGCTCGTGGCTTCCCTGCTGCGAGCGCCCATGGCAAACAATAGAACTTAATTGATCTACACGTACGACTAACGGACTAAGCAAACACTACTTGTGAAGCTGATCGAGCATGGATAGATGCATGGATAGATGGAAAGAGGCTAAATTATGCTCCCATGCATATGATATGGATCACGGATGCATGGACATACCTGTTTTTCCATGATCACAAGGAGCACGTAGACGGCGATCTACCTTCGGCAAACTCACGACGGACGCATGCATGCAGCTGGCTCTCGATCTGTGATCACGCGCCGTCCATCATGCACGCACGCACGCGCGCGCTGCACGGTGTGGTTCGCACAGCAAGGAGAACCTGCACTGCCGTGACAGAACAAGGAGAGGCGACGGAGGAAGACGAATGCTGTATCGGTGGATTAAATTTGTGGGTGTTTGAGCTGTTGAGAGGAGCCTCTCGATCGGATGCATTAATTGAAAAAAGAGGAGGATGAATTCACCGCGCCACCTCCGAAGTATGGAACGGGAGGCTCCGGCTGGCCGGTGAGTTATTTTTCTCACATGCGCCACGCTTCCCGCCTCTGCTTTTTCTTCTTTGCTTCTCCATCTTTTCCTCTACTTTTTGTGATCTTTTCGTTGGGTCGACATGTGACGATGGTATCTCAAAAAAAAAAGACATGTGACGATGGATGACAGGCCCAGCCCAGGTGGCTTGCGCTGCGCTAGGGCAGGCAGATGGCCCTGGGCTATCACAATACACAAGCCATATATCGCCGCATTATCGTTTGGATGTGGTTGTTTCTTCTGTTGTTTTTTTTCTTTTGAGATGGAACGCCTCGATTCCATTATGAAATAGGCTCGGCAACATCGCCTGTCACAAGCCCTAAACCATGGCTTCTAACATGTGTATACGGAGAGGCTCAAATCCAAGAACGTCATAAGACGTGAGATATGCTGAAGTTCATCAAATCATCATTAGACTTACAGTGGATGTGTATTGGAGACTTTAACGAAGTACTCTGTAGGGAGGAACATGTTGGTGTCAACAAGAGATGTCGTGCACGAATTGCAGCCTTTCGTGAGACAGTTGATATTTCTGGCCTAGTTGACCTTGTGATGTAGCCTGATCTTGGGTCTTCGCTACATCATGTGCGTCAACGCGACACGTCAGCTAAATGTGAATCTTCTCCTTTATGTATGCTTACCATCACCGATATGGAATGGTGCTCACTGGCGAAGGATGGAAATAACATGAGGTAGGGCGAACTCTGAAAAAATATGTAAAGAACAAAATAGTCCGAAGACATTAATGATATATATGATGCAAACAGAATCAATTATTACAATAAAAATAGAAAAATATTTAATTATAAGTATTACCTACAAATATACCAATAATGCTAGCTCAATGGCAAAATTTTACCTTTCTATTTTTTTTAAAAAAAATTATGGATCAAAACTTTTGAATATCTCTTGGTCGGTTCGCAACTTGGTCTTGATGATAAGATTTGTCACCGAAAACTCGCTTTTAGCTGTTGTCTTCGCCACTGGTAAAAGCAACGCCAACTCAATGATGTGATAATGTAGTTGGAGAAACTTGATGTTCCTTTAAAAAAATCAAGAAATCTCTTAAGTCTTCAATTCTCCGAGTATGAATAATGAATAGCTTAAGGTTACCTTTTATATAGTAAGAGATATGATCAATATCGGTAAAAAATAATCTTATTCACAATGAACCTAGAAAATGAGTCTTGTTTTTGGTGAAGTCTTTGTTTTTGGTTTGAAGTCATTTTTGCGCAGTTTTCACTAAAACAAGCATAACTTTATCATACGGTATACATTTTCGACACACAACCACTCAAATTGTTCAAAAGAAACATATGCATCTTAATGTATTCACCAAAAATCAAGGTAGGGCATATGCCATACCTTGCCCTAAGGGGAGCTTCGCCCCTGGGTATGCTACTTCATCCTCTGTAGGGACACATCAACAAGTACGGAGGAAGGGAGGATGCCACTGATACTCGGGGACTCAAGGACGAGGTCACAGAGGCATGTAAGAGGAAACGGAAGAAGAGCTGGTGAAACCAGCGCATAAACCGGTGCTACCAGTCCCCACGCCGAACCCGACTGGCGAACCGGCGCGCCGAAACACTCGCCGAACCGGATCGACGCCCAGCCCGGCACTGCCGATCTTACCGCCGGAATGCCCCGAAGTGTGTTATCTTTACCTTTTTTTCTTTTACCCAAACTACCCCTACGTCGTGGTTCTCTCTCTATATATATAGTCCCCTCCCCACCTAAATGAGATAATTAGGAAAAAAATTAAATGGGGTAATCAGAGTTAAAACTGAGAAAGTAGGGGGTCAAAACCGGAATTCACTCTTTCAAAAATTAAAAAACGGCATTCATAGGTTTTAAATAATGTTAAAAAAATGGATGTATTCGGTGATGTCGCATCCTCGTTTTCCATGTTTTTGTCCAAGAATCCCTCCAGATATATAAAGATTTTTGGTACAAAATTAGTATCATTAGAAAGTATTTTTCAACACGAATCCAACGATACTAACTATGTAATAATATAGTCAAAATTTTGTTGCTTGATTTTCTTGATCAAAGTTTGTCTTAGAATAAGCGTGGGCCTTATTCATTGAAACCATGGTAGTTCAAACATGCAAAATCTCATTTTGAAGTACTTTTTTATTCTGAGCTACATAAAAATGTCACAATAAAGCACCGCCATACTCATACACCGCAGTGTCATAAACGAACTAGCGTGGTCATTTTGCTCGTTGGCTCTCCCAACCTTTTTTTTGTGTTGTCATGGTGCTCATCATCATGCAACATTACGAAATATATGAAGCATTATTTACATGCGGTCTCCCTACTTTTTATTGATTCTCCGGCACTTTTTTGACCTACTTCACAGATAATTTTTTCTTCACCCAATCACCCTGTTTTAGCTTTGGTTAGGCCAATGGAATGACCACTTTACCCTTGGAGATCCATCAGTTGAATAGAGAACGTAGCCAGGGGCACCTTCTCATTTTTCTAACCCGGGTCAACATTAGCATCCAGGGGGGCACTTTTGTTCTTGCCAAGTGTGTTCTCATCTCCCAAATCTCATTATGCTCGATTCGTCCAGAAAGGGCATGGCCATCATTTTGGTCCCTTTTTTCAATTAATTTATAAAAAACTCGATGAGATGTGAATGAAACACCTCACATGATTCTTGTATGCTCCTTCCACTTGGCAAAAGCTATTTATTGGTTCCTATAATTTGAATGCATGTTGACCATTTTGTACGTTTTTTTCAAAAAACTGACGGGAGCACTGCATCCTCACTAAGAAAAATGCTTAACGGCATGCATTATATACATGCATGGGATTGTCTTTGTGAACCAAAACAGAGACCCTAGAATGGGTGCAGTAGTTAGCATTTAGCTGCAACAATGGTACTAAGCAATTTATAAACGAATTCACAATTATATACCACAATTTCCTGAATTTCACACTCCTTATTACTAGCTAGGTCTGCAATCATAGTGAAAATTAACTAAAGTTATCATTGTTGGTGCTAGGGATTAGCGGCCGACAGAGAATCCAGCAGCCCTCTATGGGAGGGGAGGGACAGTCAGAGCATCTCCCTTCACTCTTCCCTGCAATTCAACGCATGCAT
Source organism: Lolium multiflorum (assembly GCA_030979885.1). NCBI lineage: Eukaryota > Viridiplantae > Streptophyta > Magnoliopsida > Poales > Poaceae > Lolium > Lolium multiflorum. Next base: position 197,762,233 of record CM061747.1, read on the forward strand.
AGGCTTTTGGCTGAAGGTAGAAATTCCAAAGAGGCACAGATCATACAAGATGAACTTATTATAATTAGCTCGCCACTAACTGTCCTGATTGCTCTAAAATAAGAGTGTACAGCTCGCTAATCTGTTTTGGTAATTCTTACCATATACTAGATAGGAATCCTATAATATGTTCAGAAAAAAGATAGGAATCATATAATATTTGAATTTTAATAACATCTTTTTATGCGGGATTGGCTTTCCAAAACAATTGCCGACCTACCATATTGTCACTTATTTTTTGTTGGATAATTGTTGGTGAATCTGTTGTTTGACCTGTTGGGTTGTCTTCTTGTTCTCTGTTGTGGCACATCTGGCCTAGCCCAGTTCCTGATATATATAAGGTGCTTCTATCTCACAGTTTTGTAACCCTAATAAGAGAGAGTTCCTCCCAGCTGTCATCATTGTTCCCTACCTCAGGTTAGGCCCTCACCTATGTCCACATGGTATCAGAGCAAGGGGCGGTGAGGGCAACGACAGGAAGGACTACTAATGTGGAAGCCTAGACTGTTGTGGCAACTAGGAGGAAGAGTGTAGAACGATAGAGAGGGAGAGAGATTGACGGAATATGTTGGATGTATTATTGAGCCTCATGGGCGAGTATATATAGGCGTACAGGGATCATCTTGGAGTGCAAGGCAAGACACGAGAGTCCTATCTCTATCCTAGACTATCCGTTTATAGTACACGGAATATATCTCTAACACTCCCAGGTAGCGGGAGCGTCGTGAACAACATGAACGATGTGGACGGTCAGACTGTAGATAAACCGAAGGACCCCAAGGCTGACACTCCCCGCCGTAGCGAGCGTCGTGGACGATGTCGCGTCGCGGATGCTTGGACTGTAGAAGAGCCGAGGTGATCATGCGAGGTGATAGCCCTTTGTGCCGATGTCGAAGTAGCCGAGAGCGTGGGTGCTGCAACCTTGGTCGGGGTAGCCGCGCGAGGGGATGCCGTGGTCGATGTCGTGGTCGGGTGCCGGTGTCGAGGTAGCCGCACATGAAGCGCAAGCGCATAGTGCGCGAGGAGAGTGACGGAGACGCGTCGAGGCAGTCGTGGAGGTTGTCGATACCGAAGTCGATGCAGTCCGAGCCGTCGAGGACGAGGTGCTGCCCTAGTTTTGCCGAACTAGGCGCACGTCGGGGACGAAGGCATACTCCGGTTTTGCCGAACCGAGTACGCAAAGACGAAGTCGGCGACGTGGTCGAGGCAGTCGTAGAAGAGTCGATGCCGATTAAGACGTTGTCGAAGCCGATGAAGACGAGGCGCTGGCCCGAGCTTGCCAGGCTCGGGGACGCGTCGGGGACGAAGGCACGCGTCGGTGGTGCCAATACCGGGCGTGCGAGGGAAGGGACCATCATGGACCATGCGAGGTCGTGGTGGTCGGAGACGTAGAAGGCGGCGAAACCAGCGGTGACCAGGAGTGGCCATGCTGGATGCCTAGACTGTAGAGGTGGTCGGCGAGGCCTGCGACGACCAGAGTGGTCATGCAGGTACCTGTGGAGGTGCGGCGGCGGTACTCGAAGTTGGCGAGGAGGAACCCGATGGCTTGACGTAGACCTTGCGCTGACGGTGGTGACCTGCGCCAATTGGGCGGCGTGGTAGTAGCCTAGAATGTCGGTGCGCGGTGACGGCGAAGTAGACTGCGTGCGGTGACGTCTCGGCCCGAGGGGCCGGCGTAGCTGCAGGGCGCGAGTCGATGCAGCGGCGGGAGGCCACCAGCGACGTACACGCCTTGGAAGGCGCGTCGGAGGCCGGTAGCATGGACCAAAGGCGGCGGCGCTGCGGCCCGAAGGGGCGACGAAGCAGCAACCCGTAGCTCGATAGGTGGTAGGCGCGTGCTCGGGGACGTGCTTGGCGGACGTGTGTGCGGTCGGTTGATCAGACCGACGGCAGCTGTGTACGCGCCATGGCGAGGACGACGCGCAGATCAGAGTCGATGCGGCATTGTCGTTGATGTCCCGGGCGATGACGGCGAAGGCGGACCAGTGATGGAGACCACGCGGGCGAGACAGCCTGCTGCGTCGCACGTAGGCGTCCCGTGTGTGACGCGTGCGGCCGCGCCGCGCGGTTGATGAAGATGGCCGGTGCAGTCGACGCAGAGGTTGGAGTAGAGGCGCAGGTGGAAGACGGCGATGGGCGACTCAATCCGATCTATGATCGGTAAAACCAATAAAGAAAACGCCGGTCGAGCGACCGGCGAGCAAAAAGAAAACCAATCTACAGATTGGAAAAAAAGGACTCGAGGGCAGCGGATCAACGGATCGGCGGACGAACCCTCATACGGGTTGCGCGGCCCCCGGAGTAGATCATGGAGATCGACCTCCCCGGCGCGGCGCGGAAGCTTGGGCGGCGGCTAGGTTAGGATCGGCGCCGCTCGATACCATGTAGAACGATAGAGGGGGAGAGATTGGCGGAATATGTTGGATGTATTATTGATCCTCATGGGCGAGTATATATAGGCGTACAGGGATCATCTTGGAGTGCAAGGCAAGACACGAGAGTCCTATCTCTATCCTAGACTATCCGTTTATAGTACACGGAATATATCTCTAACAAAGAGGAAGGGAGCATGCTGCTGCAGTGGCTGGAAGGAAGAGGAATGGAGCAGGCTGCTGCAGAGACAAGGAGGGGCAGTGACAAGTAAGGAGACAGAGAGGGCATCCTGCGGGTAATCCCTTTGGTGTTTCTGAGAGGTTAGTTTCGTGTCAAGCTAGCTGGGGGTGCAAAAGGCAGTACCACAACAACGAAGGCAAGCATGGGGGACAATGGGAGTTTGGCCAAGGCTCTAGAGAAGTTAGAAAAACTTATCACTACCAAAGAAGATGGAGGAGGATCTGCTGGAGGGGGAGCAATCATTCCCCATACCGACATCGGTCAGAAACTTTAGCTGCTGGTGAATGAAATCAAGTTGGAAGGAGTGACCAACTGATACATCCAATTTGCATCACTATTCTATATCATAATTTACTGTTATTCATTGATATATTTCATATTTAGAGGTGATACTTATGTTATTCCATCTATTTTTTCATGTTTGATGATTATCGGAGAATTAACCGCCGGAGCCAAGATTCTGCTGGAAAAAGGACCGTCAAGACACCATATTTATGAAGAACAACAATTCTAGGAAAATATACGAAAAATCCTATTTTTCCAGATGACGGAGGAAGCCAGAAGGGGAGGCCGAGATGGGCCCTGAGGGGGCCAGACCACCCCTAGGCGCGGGCCAGCCTCAGGCCGCACCTAGGCATGGTCTGGTCGCCCTGGCCCACTTCTGACGACGCCTCCTCGCGTATTTAACCCCCCGAGAAACCTAAGATCAGGGGGAGATACCAGAAAAATATTCCGCCGCCGCTACGGGGCGAAGAACCATAGAGTGGTAGGCTGAAATCTGCCGGTGAAATTCCTCCACGGAGAGGGGAGATCGTCGCCATCGTCACCGCCATCGAGCTGGACTTCATCGGGATCATAATCACCATCGTATCCACCACCAGTACCATCACCACCGCCGTCTCCACGCCATCCCGCTGTAACATCTTGGGTTTGATACTTGTCTAGTTCATAGGGGAAACTTTCCCGGTGTTGATTACTCCTTGTAGTTGATGCTATTGAGTGAAACCATTGAATTAAGGTTTATGTCCAGATTGTTATTCATCATTATATCACCTCTGATTATGATCCATATGATGTCTCGTGAGTAGTTTGTTTAGTTCTTGAGGACATGGGAGGAGTCATGATGTTAGTAATGGAACTATGTTGAGTAATATGCAATGATTTGATATCTAAGTTGTGGTGTTATTCTTCTAGTGGTATCATGTGAACGTCGACTACATGATACTTCACCTTTATGGGCCTAGGGGAATGCATCGTGTATTTGGCTACTAATTGTGGGTTGCGGGAGCGACAGAAACCCCATCCCCCGTTAGGAAACCGGTACATGAGGGAGTGTAGAATCTCAAAGTTTAAGGTTGTGGTTAGATTTATCTTAATTACTTTCTTGTAGTTGCGGATGCTTGCAAGAGGTATAATCACAAGTATGTATTAGTCCAAGTATGGGGTAGTACATTAGTTAGGGGTAGTACATTAGTCCAAGTTTGACGTAATTCCCGTGTGTCCTCAGGAACGTTTGGTCATCATAAGAACAACAACCGGCTTGTACTTTGCTCTAAAAGGATTGGGCCACTCGCTGCAATTATTACTACTGAATTTTATTTACTTATACTTTATTTATTTGTAATACCAAATATCCCTGCAAACCTGTTTGCTAGTGTTTACAGTGAATCCTCGATCAAAACTACTCGTCAACACCTTCTGCTCCTCGTTGGATTCGACACTCTTATTTATCGAATGCAAGAAGTGGAATGCCATAAATTCTCTGATTCCGGCATGGTTGCTTAACTCTTTGGTTACTAACATTGCTTCTTCTGTAGAGGCACTCACAAAGGCTTCAGTGGTATGGAACATCCTATCAAATCTCTATTCTGGAAAGGGGAACATTATGTTGACTACTGAGATTGAGGATAAAGTGCATGACTTGCATCAAGGAGAAAAAACTGTGATGGCATATGTGGCTGAGTTGTAGCATCTTTCGGGAGAGTTAGACCATGTTGATCCTCTGGAACTTGCCCATGGGGAATGCGTGAGTGCTGTTGCGAGCTTGATTGAACGCCAACGGATCATGAAGTTCTTGAAGGTCTTAATCAAGATTTTGAGGGGGGAGGGCTGCTTTACTGCATCAAACCACTACCCCTTCTCTCAAAGAAGCCATTGCAGCTATGTCCAGAGAGAAATGCATCTGAATATGACAAAGGGCAGCGATTCTGTCCCCCATCCAACCTTCTACACAACCGAGAGACAGGATATGAGAGACTGCTATACTTGTGGACAGAAGGGACACTTGAAGCGTCAGTGTACCTCCTTTTCTACACCCGGCAGGGGGAGATGAGGATACACACATGGAAGAGGAAGCTACAGAGGAAGAGGTGATGGTAGAGGTGGTGGATAGAAATATGGCAGAGGTGGTGGATAGCCATATGGACAACAGTATGGCAGAGGTAGTGGACAACAATATAGCAGAGGTGGTGGATAGCCATATGGACATCAGTATGGCAAGGGTGGTGGACAGCAGCACGTTGCATCACCCAAGGCACATATGGTAGCATCTTCAGAGCCAACAACCAGTACCTCCCAGGGACAATCAAAGGAAGAAGGACAAAATGAAGCAACCTTTGGGAACTTTGCTCACTATGTCTACAAAGATGAAGGTAATATTGATAGAGTGTCTATAGCCACTCATAATGTTAATTCATAATGGATTCTTGATTCTGGAGCATCTAAACATGTTACTGGGAATATTAGTGAGTTTGACTCTTATACTCAGTATCCTCCCACACATAGAGGCACTATCCAAACAGCAGATGACACAACACAATCTATAAAAGGGGAGGGGTCGATGCAATGTACACTCAACATAAAATTGTCATCAGTTCTACATGTTCCTGCTTTTCTAGTAAATATGTTGTCTCTAAGTGCCTTAATTGATCAGTAGGAATACCGTATAATAGTTGATATATATATATGTGTTTGATTTAGGAAAGGGAGAGCAGCAAAAAAGATTCGGACTGCAACCAGGCATAGAGGTCTTTGGCACATAGATCGTGAAAAAGACGGGGCATGATGCGAGTTGAAAGGAGAGTATTTCACTGGTTCATTATTGTCGAATGAGCCACATGGCGTTTGATAAAATGTTTCAAGTTTTTCCTAATGTAATGTATGGAGTGGACAAAACCAAATTATGTTGTGATGCTTGCGAATATGCTAAGCATACAAGAACCTCTTATGTTAGTAGAGGGATCAAAAGTGTATCCCCATTTTTGTTAGTGCACTCTGATGTATGGACGTGTCCTGTTGTGTCAGTAAGTGGCATGAAGTACTTGGTGACTTTTATTGATTGCAATTCCAGAATGACTTGGATCTATCTTATGCGTCACAAAGATGAAGTGTTCAATTGTTTTCAGAGTTTTTGTGCCTATGTGAAAACCAATTCGATGTTCAGGTACAAGTGATCAGAAATGATAATGGTACTGAATATATCAACATACCTTTTGTTGCTTTCTTACCTTCACAAGCTACACTGCACCAGACTTGATGTCCTGACACCCCTCCCCAGAATGGAGTTGTTGAGCGGAAGAATAGGCACATTCATGAAGTGGCTCGATCTCTTATGTTTACCATGAATGTCCCCAAATTCTTATGGAGTGAGGCAGACTGCTACATATTTGATCAACATAATGCCTTCATAGATTCTAGGTATGCAATATCCTTGCCAACTCCTTCTAAATAACAATGACTTTGTTGTTTCACCCAGAATGTTTGGTTGTACATGTTTTGTAAGGGACCACATGCTTCTGTTGGCAAGCTAGATCACAGGGCTATCAAATATATTTTTATTGGACATTCCTCCAAACATATATAAGGGTTACAAGTGTTGGAGTCCCACCGACAGGAGGACATTTGTAAGCATGGGTATTACGTTTCGTGAGTGAGAACCATCTTATGGCGGTGAGAGTGATCTTAGTGGCTTGTTTCAAGGGATTGACCATCTTGGTGATGCTCAAGAGGGGGAGAAGCCGATTGGAGACAAACAACAACAAGGTGGTGGCCGACAGCAGCAAGGTGGTGACCAACAGCAGCAAGGTGGTGACCAACAACAACATCAACAAATTCCTATTATTGCGGAAATTCCTGCAATTCCTGGTACACCTACACCACCTAAACCCGTACCACCACAAAGATGGCTGCAAAATCCACTTGTGTACTCTAGAAGATAATTACAAAGGGAACAAGTAGATGCACTGGATGAGCAACAAGACCAGGGGCGGAGGGGGGGGGCAATCCATTGGACCTGAAAATCAAGAAAGCACAAGTGTAGATTCTGCTGAAGAGAATCAATCTCAGACTGAGTCCAATAATAGCCTAGACTTGCCAATTGTAATAAGGAAAGGGATAGGGAAAGTTAGGCCCCCAAGACGACATAGTAATAATGACTATGACGTAGGAAATTATATTTCTTACAAGGCATTGTCACCCTCTTTTCGGGCTTTTGCTTCGCTGCACACTGTATATGTTCCTAAGGATTGGAAGGGGGCCAGGTTTGACCCAAGATGGTGTAATGCAATGATGGAAGAATTAGAGGCTTTGAAGAAAAATAAAAAATGGGAGTTGACACGTCTCCCTAAAGGAAAGAATGCAGTAGGTTGTAAGTGGATCTATTCTGTAAAACAAAATGCAGAAGGAAAATTAGAGAGATATAAGGCAAGACTTGTGGCAAGAGGATATAGTCAGACTGATGGCATTGACTATGATGAGACATTCGCACCAGTGGCAAAAATGAGCACTGTCAGAATATTAATCTCTTGTGCAACAAATTTCGGATGTCCCTTGCATCAACTTGATGTAAAAAATGTCATTTTGCATGGTCATCTTCAAGAGGAGGTGTATATGCATATGCCACGAGGATTTTTCACACCTGAAACTAAAGGGAGGGTATGTAGACTGAAGAAATCACTATATGGGCTCAAACAATTTCCACGGGCCTGTTTTGACAGGTTTAGACAAGTGGTGTGGCATGGGATATGGTCAATGCTGTGGAGACCATACCTTATTTTACAGACATTCTGAGCAGAAAATCACTATCCTTGCAGTGTATGTTGATGATATTATTATCACGGGAGATGATGATGTGGAAATCGCAAAACTGAAAGGATGCTTGGTCAAGCCTTTGAGCTGAAATATTTGGGACAACTTAAATACTTCCTTGGAATAGAAGTTGCAAGATCGTCAAAAGGGATATCACTATCTCAAAGAAAGTATACCTTGGATCTCTTAGATTATATGGGCATGATGGGGTGTCGAGTGGCTTCAACACCTATTGACCAAAATAATAAAATCACAACAGAGTCTGGAGAAACCAGAGACAAGGAGAAATATCAAAGACTTGTTGGAAGACTAATATAATTATGCCACACGAGACCAGATATATCATTTGCAGTGAGTGTAGTGAGTCGCTATATGCATGACCCTAGGGATGGACACTTGAAAGCATCTCAAAGAATCTTGAAATACTTGAAGGGCACTCCAGGAAAATGATTGTGGTTTAAAAGTAATGGACACCTAAATGTAGATGGATATTGCGATGCAGATTGGGCTAGCTGCTTAGATGATCGAAGATCCACCTCAAGGTATTGTGTTTTTGTTGGAGAAAACTTGGCGTCATGGAGAAGCAAGAAACAATCTGTTGTCTCGAAATCAACAGTCGAAGCAGAGTATAGAGCTATGTCACAGGGCCTGGATGAAATGTTCTGGGTACGAAACCTTCTAAGAGAGCTGAAATTTTTAAGGCAAGGAAGCTTGAAAGTGTGGTGTGATAATATGTCTGCCATAAACATAGCAAACAACCCTGTCCAGCATGAGCAAACTAAGCATGTGAAGATAGACATGTTCTTTATTAAAGAAAAGATTGATACAAGGATTATCTCATTAGCTTATGTGAGATCATGACAACAAGTGGCATACTGTTTAACAAAAGGGCTAGACTCAAAGGACTGCAATCTTGCCTATGCCAAGATGGGGATGATTGACATTTATCACCCATCTTGAGTGGGGGTGTTCGATAACTGTTGGTGAATCTGTTGTTTGGAATGTTGGGCTGTCTTCTTGTTCTCTGTTGTGGCCCATCTGGCCCAGCCCAGTTCTTGACCTATATAAGATGCTTCTATCTCAGTGTTCTGTAACCCTAATAAGAGAGAGTTCCTCCCAGCAGCCATCATTGTTTCCTACCCCAGGTTAGGCCATCACCTCTATCCACAATTTTACCTGACTAAAAGATTCAATAATGCATCTAAAAATATGTCTAAGTAACATATGATGCATTTTATGACATATTTAAGTGGTTTGTTACATGTATAGATGATTTAGAGTTTTCTAATGTGTAATCGATAGAGCTAGCCTTTTTACTGTCATAATTGATCCGAAACTTCAGGTGCCCCGCATGCCGCCACCTTGTCGTTCTCTCATCAGCACCCCTCCACTCACTACCGCGGGCAAAGCCCGTGGGTTGTGGCGGCGGTGTGACCTTCATTTTTGGTCGTCTTGGCAGAAATCCTAGGCGTGTTTGGCATGTGCAGCGGCTCGTGGATCTGACGTGGGATGCATTCTGTATTTCAAAGAGCGACATTCATGCAGTTGTGGCGGCACATTTAGATGCATGTGGCATCTTGGCTGGCGCGTCTTGGGCATGGCTAGCTTCCAGCTCGGTGGAAGAGGCTGGATCCGCGAAGTGAGTTGATGACTTCCTCATGACCATGGCAACGGTTTTAGGTAGGAGACATGCCTCCCAATCCATCCCTCCTCGAAATAGGCTGTCGCCCCGCTTTTATAAATAAAGCACCAACATCCATACAAAGTTCACAACCCAGAAGTGTACGAAACGAGAAAACAACGTTTGTTGGGGCCACAACACATCATGCCCCACGAAAGAGAAAACACTGGAGATACAGCCCTAGCCCTAGGGAACCTCAACCGCTAGAAGGCGTAGATAAGCGACGAGCCGCCGCTAGAAGATCCTCCAACATGACGTCCAGACGGTTCCGGTCCCGTTGTCTACACAACGGGTACCACTGCTGCAAAAAAGCCAAGAATTTGAAGATGGAGCCGGATGCATGTCGCGGAAAGATACGATCAATCACCATCTTGTTGCGCACATTCCATAAGGTCCAAGACATAGTAGCGAACATTAACCAGAATATGCGCCTCCTACTCCCAGTACGGTTCGCTTGGACTTCTAGGAACTCTCCGAGGTCCAGGGCTTACCACTCCATCCCTAGCGCCTCCTACTCCCAATCCATCCCTAGCGCCACCTTCTCTTTGTGTTCCGATTGCGACCGGAGGGTGGGGTGAGACTACTCCATTGAAAGCGGTTGGTTCAGTCACTCTCTTTGACGTGTGTGGACCTTTAGGTCGGTGCATGTTTGTTCGGAGTTTATCTGGTGTCCTACTACGCAATATCTCCACCATGACACCATGGTGGTTTCAAGCAGAGTAATGTATATGCAACAAACGTGGTATACACTGTCAAGGTGGTATCAAGAAAACCTCCTCATGTCCGAGGTAAAACCCCTTATCTAGCCTTCACTGGTCGAGCCCAACAGCAACCCACTTGCGTTGCCTTGTTGAAGCCGTTGTCTTTGTTCCGATGTTGTGGCCTTGATTGCATGGACTCTGGCATTTAGGATAAAAATCCTTTCCTAGCCTCAAAGAATTGATTAGCATCTTTCTAAACAAAATCGTGGTTGGGTTCATCGGTGGATGGCGCAGGCCAGGAAGCTATTGTCCTTCCTTTTTGGAAAAAGAAAATCCGGTCTTTTTTTCACGCTTATTCAGACGATTCAAGAAGTCGACATAGACACAACAAAATATTGGGTGATCTAGATTCAATAAAAATGATGTGCTAAGTGGTTGATAGAAAGCACCTTCTTCGCTTCGGTTCTCACCTTCTTGGAGCAATGCAAACCAGAACTCATGGCCAATTCATATAATAATAAAAACAAGTATACATTGCAAGTCAACGAAACACACGGCTAGTGACATAAGGCATCCATAATGTGCTCCAAGACCAAGAGAGGATCCTAACAGGAGATATGTAAAACTTAGGACTGGTCCTATGCATTGCGGAAAAGATGCAATCCTAGCTAATTAACTCCTAAGCATGAGAACATGCCATAAGCTAAGGACCAGTTCTTTGATTCCACTTTGACCGATCTCCTGGCCGTCTCTGGTGGTGCATGCACTCCTGTCAGTTGCAAATTAACAGTTCAGAACCGGAGGGTAGTTTGTGTTCGTCCTTTACAACCTTGATGATTCCAAATCCGCACAATGTATAGAGAAGAGAGCAATGCACAGGTAAGCTCTCGCTCATTGGGTGCTTCCGAATGCCCCTTTCCGTTTCTTTGTCAGGCTATGTTTCTGGGGCCATTAGTGCTGCTTTAATTTATTCTTGATGGCACTCACTTGCCGTTTGCTAAGCGGTTTTAGACGGTCAAAACGTAAAAGGGGCAATTTAAGATTAGCTGCGTTTGGCCTCTATAAAGGAATGCACTAGATTGTGCTTGGAGACAGATCAGTCGAGAGGTTCGCACTCTTGTCTAGTCCAAGCTGTAGTTTGTGGGTTTTTATATAAAAAAATATATTGATACCAAGATGACACCTAATTCTATATATCAATAAACCAGAGGAAGTAAAAAAAACATGCACAAAATCACATTCATAAATCCAACCTAATTCTCTCTAATTATTTCACATGAATTCCTTGTGTGCGTGCCCGTGGGTGGGTGGGTGTGATTGTGTGTGCATATGTGTTATTTTGGGCTATTCTTATTCTTATACATGTGATTTATTTAAACAAAATATGGTATTCCTCAAAAAATGTTCTCCAGATATATGTTTTTTTAGCGGACCCGCAGGAGATCTGCGCGTCACTCCAGATATATGTCATAATAAACAAATAGATTTCATGGTTGCTCTTCTAAATGTCTTCGAATTTTCCATTAAATTTCATGGATGTTCTCCAAATATATGTCGTAACTGATGATGTGCCAGACATGATGACTAGGATCCACGTGGTGCCACACAAGGAAAAAATCCGCTGGCGGGCTTCAAGGATCATAATTATCTGGTATTACCAGTTAAGCATGTGATTTATGTGATGTTAGAGCTGAAAGGTGAACTATAGACTTTAGGTGAAGAGGTTAAAAAAATGAAACTTCTTCTTCCTTAGTTTAATACAGATTCGCTCGCTCTTAACAAGGAGGAGTATTTTGCTTTGTGATTCATGAACTCTTCTAAAAAGAGGATAAATGGAGCACGAACCTGAATTCATTCCTGGATGATTTTTTTTTTTGAAAAAAAAGAAGATAATGGTAGCTATGGTGTTTAGAAGCTAGCACGTCAGGCTCCGGGTAGTGTCATGTTCAAGAAAGCAGCATATTGATCCCGTCACAAGAATGGTCCTCAAGACATGTACTCTAGGAATAGGAGAAGGTTTGCCAGTCACACGAAGGCGGAAAGCTAACATTCTGATTCCATGGCACTGACGACAGAAATAGCCTGCATCTCTTCCCTTGTCTACAAAAGAACATGTTTCTTCAGACAATGTAAGCATCACGCTTTCCAAAGCCGGGACGGCCGTGTTTAGGCAGTCATGGTGCATCTTTCCAGGAACTGCAGTGCCCATAACGGGGGAAATCATAGTGCAAAATCCGCTCATCAGCCAGGAAAGCCGAGGTCAGTGTACTGGTGAGAGAGTGACTGGCACCATTGTTCAGAACCAATGAGACCATTGCCAATTTGCCAACTGGTGGACTGCAACATTACAATTTACATGGAACGGAACCTTCGGGTCGGCACACTCTCTCTTAGTCTCACTGAGATCTCGGTGGTGTCCTAGATCAGCATTGCCGTCAGTGGCCAAAAATTGTATGCGCCAGCACTAATATTTGCGAAGTGCGAGCCAAAAACACGAGGCAAGAACGGGGCACGCGAAAGCTACAGCAAGAAGGTTTTGTTTCGATTTTTCATGTACTACGTGGAAACCAACAGCAGGGCCCAAGCATTGTGGAACAAGATCGCAAAGTAGTAACACTACTAACTGTCTAACTCGGAACACACATAGAATAGAACAAGCTGAGAAAGTGAGAGGTCCTCTTCTTTCTCGTTTTTTTCCTTCTACTAAAGGGTAATCAAGCTGCACTACGGGCATAAGAAGGTCAGCGACGCCGCTCTGACCTCTGCACGGCAGCCGCCGCTTGGTGCTCCTTGCACCAGACAGCACCAGCCAGAGGCAACTGGGTCAGGTGCCGGAGCACATGTCCGCGAGGCTGGCCCACAGCTGGTCTTCGTCGTCAACGATGTCGAAACCGACGTTCTGCTGCAGAGGCTGCTGCCTATTGGGTGCCACCGGCGTTGCCCACCACCACCACTTGTTGTCGTCAAACACCATGCTATCGCCGCCAGTTTCCCCACACTGGCTCTGGCTGTCATAGCAGTTGCTACCGCTCAGGGCATTGCACGAGCTGTACTCGTAGCTGATGTCAGACGCCTCCGTCTCCATGTCTGTAGCCACGTCGCCCTCCGTCTCGGCGTTCCTTGCAAAGCGACCCTGCACCCTCGGCCTGCTATCTGCCAGCGTCTTCCTGCACGCGTACTGGAAGGCAAGAACAAAGATGGTGATAAACTCGAACTGGCGAGAGAACCGGAATGCATTTGCAAGGTTGTGTGGGAGGGGTCAATACAGTAATCTTCTTCTGGAAGTTCCTCTGCTGGCGCTTGCTGCGGTATCTCTCAATCCTCTCCTTCCTTTCTTCGGCGCTGTAACGCCCCACCTTCTCTGAGAAAGGCTCACCCGCTTCCTGGCTGCAGTTGTCGCCTGGAAATCGCGGTGGCATCGGCGATGGTAGCGGAAAACTCTTCCCCTGTTTGGCATCAACATATGTGAACGGTTAGCACTTGTTTAGCAGTATGGAGTTCAGTGCCAACTTGAGGATTGTTGCATTACCTGCAGGTCACCGGTGCTGAGGACACGCCGAATGGTACCGGAGCTGCTGAATTCCAGGAAGTCACCCGAGGACGAGGACGGGGAGGAAGAAACAGGAGGAAGGGGCAACTGGAATGCCGAAAGGGACGGGCAAGAGAAGGCGGCATTACTGTTGAGGGGATCAGGAAATTGTGGGTAAAGAGGGAAGGAGTGTGAGCTGGCGCTCCTGTTCATATAGTAGGAAGAGAGGGAAGAGTTGCAGGGAGGTGGTGCTGAAGCAGCAACACCTACAGGAGAAAACAAACCACCATTGCCGTGGAAGAAACCGTTGCTGCGAGGAATTTCAGTTGGAGCTGTGTGCAAATCACTAGAGAAGTCCACTGCGTGGTGCATGGAGAGGTCACTGTAGGTGGGCGCGGGCGAGGAAGAAGGGTTGAACATGGCTCTTGGATATGAATCCCTTCGGTGTAATGGTGTGTTTGGCGCTAAGTGCAAGTGAAGGGGCTTGGTATAAAAAGAGACCATTCGATGTGCATAGTGTATACTACTTACAACAAAGTTAGTAGGGCGGCTAGGCCACTACTTTTAAGGCAGACATTTCCTAATTGATTACCAGCTCAGTATGGTCACTACAGGCAACAGTAAACATGGGATGGAAGGATATCAGACTTATGAGCTGTGTGACAACTGACAAGGCAAATAGCTCCTACAAAAGTTGGGCCCCTTTCTGTCCAGCAAGGCCATTCGAAATCAGATTCTTTACCATGAATAGAAAAGAAGTTCAAAATATGCCTTCATTTGATTACAAGATAAAAAGTATGCTGAACATAACAGTTCAGGACATGAACACGTGTCAAGACTCATTACTAAGGAATATGCTCCAACCAGTCATAAATGCATTAATAAACACGAGGAGATTGATGCCATTGACCCTTCTGCATTAAACATCAACAACACACTAAAGTTGCACCTTACTGGCAATATTTACATATGCAGGGACCTTCCGTGAGTATACATCATTAGTTTTAAGAAAATATACTCACATCAAAACCAGGCGTTAAGAAGCTCCTAACATATTTTAAAGAAACCTACTACAAGGGAAAACACTAGGGATGAATGACCATATTTCTTTGTAAGGATATAGAAAGTATCTCCTGAACTGCAGTTCTGAATTTTCTTTAGGATTTGCCAAGGAAGTTATCTACAGATGCAATAAGACCAGTGACTAAAAATGGAGTAGAAAAAGTTAATATATAGCTCACATCTACAAGTGTAAACGAAATCTACTTACTAAGACAACATGGCTAGTAACTAGCATGTGGAGAAGGAATAGAAAGGTGTAGAAGATAAAACAAACTGTAGCTCGATAACTGATGTGATGCTTGCTATAGAACGAAACTCAAACCCTTCTTTCTCAACTTCAAGAGCATTAACCATTAGCTAGAATCTAGACATTACTAGTTATGCCTTATCTTCGATTCTGTACAATGAGTTCCCAGTTCTCTAGCAACTAGCAAGCATAAAGTAACCCATGAAAAAAATTAACAAGCGGTGCTTTTGCTAGATAAGCTGTTGATACTTCATAGAAATGTTTGCAGGAGTGTTCCATAAGAAAAATGCATGCCATTTTCAAGTATACATAGAGATGTCCATGTTTGAGTATGACTACAAAATAGTAGGAAACGGGAACCCACCACTTTGGCAGACAGAAGAGCTTTGAGGAAGCCTTTGAACTGACTAGGAAAGAATTGCACAGTTTCATCATACAGCAAACTATGCATAAAACTGAAAACAGTGAGTACATAGTTGATAGAATAGAGTCATATTGAGCCTTTAAGTTTGCTGTTCTACCTTGGGTCCTTGTGTGTTGCTCTTGCTCCAGTTGTTGGCTAAAACTTTTGCTGTTGGTGTCTTAGACTGTTTCTGTGTTGGAGTAGATCTGTTCGATAAGTGTGGGTGCGCGGGAGCGCGTATTTTGAACTTGATATGCTGTATATGTTGGACTGTGGCTAGTTTCAATAGAATTGGAACCGAGGTGATGCCCTTTTTCTCTAAAAAAGTCATATCAGATAGTTGACACTTCACAGCCCACATTTTGTTTTCTAACAAAATACTAATATGTTTAGATATGAGAGAATGGACAAAGGTAGCATTATTAACTTCATGTCATGTGCCGTCTAAAGCAATGATATGAAACATACCTGGCCAAGTCCATCCAAGCCAAGTTTCTGACATAGTGACGTCTCTCTCATGATTCAGTGAAGCCAACACTCACTTATCTTTCCAGCTCACGAAATAGCAAAACCTTCAACCTTATATTAAACTGTCAAGAGGATAAAGCATGCAATATTAGAAACAACTGTAACAAACAGCACCACCACCTTCCAAAGAAAAAGAAATAGTAGTACAATTTTAGTTTTACAAGTATTTTAGCCTTCTTTATGCTTTTTTGGGTGTTAATAGATCATAACATATGCAGATCAACACTGAATGTGGAACTGAACCACACATATTGACACCATGTGTAGAAGAATGACATTGTCATATGAGAGGAGACATGCTTCTCAAAGATTGCATAGGCTGAAAAGTCATTTCAATGACTGATCAACAGATCACCAGAAGAATAAAAGGATATTGTGACATGAGAAATTCATTGAAATTTGGGCTTTGCTCGGATTATCTTCATAGGCTATAGTTTTATCCCAACAAACTATGTCCAGAAGGATTAAATGTTAGGATATGATCACAGCTACAGGTTTAATTTTCCCCCAGTAGGTCAACTAGAAAGACAGATGCACCACCACAGAATAGGTAGGGATCGCCAACTTGACCTCAGTTTGGCAATTGAAGGCAATGGTAGTTTCTTCCAGTACTAGGAGAGTATGTGAACAAATCTGACATTATATTCTCCACTAAATTTAATTTCTGGCAGTAAGGTCCATGCAAAAGAAAATTGGATATATAAACCAAACTTGAGCAGGGTCCTTTACATTTAAGGCCTAAGAAAAACATACATAGCACAAGTCAACTAACAGCTAAAAGAAACGGATAGCTGATAATCCAATCATTCTCATCTACGACCAGGCTTCGAGCTACCATACTGCTTATGCATCCCAGGACCCATGCATGAAAAGAGTGATGGTTTCTTTGGCTTCGCGCCAAACAGGAAAGTTCTAAGGGGAACCCCAGCTTTTGTTGACAAGGCGCGGAAGTTCTGTTGAGCTCGGTTGCTTCTTGCTATAGATAGCTCAAGATTCTCCCGGAGCTTCAGAAGCACCCTCCCAACCTCCACTTGGAGACCTCTTACATGGTCGAGCCCAGCTTCTAGCTCTTTAGCAATTTTGTTATTCTCTTGTTTCATATTAAGCACCTCTCCTTGGAATTTTGCAGCTTGGATAAGCGTGAAGTGCTCATCATCACTTTTATCCAGAATTGTGATCTTTGATATATCCTCTTGTATGCTACACAGTGAAGAGAACCTGTTCTCCACCTCTCCTTTTAATAGTACATTCTTTTCCATCCAAACTTGAAGATCTGTATTCAAATCCCGAAATTTCTTTTCTAAAACGGCTGACTCCAGCTTCGCTACCTGATGATTAGTAGGAATTCCATCTGCACCCCCCTGTTCATGTGCATCGGTCAATTTAACCATCTCAGCTTTTAGCCTGTCAAATGCTGTTTGGAAATGCCGTATTTGATGGTACGATGTGCTAAACCTCAACCAGAAGTCCATGTTCTGCTCCAACACCTTGTCGATCTCTGCTCTAAACTTTTCCTCCCCAACTGCATACGCAGGTGGTTCTTCAACTTGGCATTGCTTAATGTAGTCATCTATCTCAGCAGTCTCCTTGTCTTCAGTTGTGGGCGTGGTGCTTATTTTAGATGTTTCATCAGACACGCCCTCAAGAACAGGAGCATTCACCTTTCTCTGCAAAGAACTTAGCATGCGCCGAAGAGAGTGAATCTCCTCATCTTTCGTTGTATTGGCGCTCCTCAGTTCATTCAGCTCTGACATGGCCTCAACATGATACTTGTGATTTTTGTTTTCGATTTCTGAAAGTTGTTGCTCTGTATCTTTGTAGCTCTGAAGGACAGATGCATAATCTTCTGATAAAATATTATCCTCACCTTCAGATCCAGTTGAAACAAGTCGTTCCTGAACCACGGGGCCCTCCAAGCCCTTTTCGGATGAATCCCCGACATACTTGGGAGAATGCAATGTTTCGACAAACTCAGCAAGTTCGCTGCAGGCTTCAGTCAGTTCTTTGGAAATATTGGCTGAACCATTTTGTATGGACCTACCAATTTGTTGGACAATCTGCAGCACCCCTTCAACTTTCTTCAATCTGTCAGCTAACTTACTGGAATCAGCAACCAGAGCAGCCTTTTCTTCCTCCAAAGCACGCAAGCGCTTGTGAAAGTCATCTATTTCAGACTTCATTCTATCAATCTGAGCATTCTGCGAAGTAGTGGCAAGCTCCAGGTTGATTACTTTCTCCACAAGTCGATCAACCTTTTCCGCTATTTCTGCAACCGATGCCTCTGGGTGCAACTCAATTACTTTTTTAACTTTTTGACATATTTCCTGCAGGTCAAGCTTAACCTCACTCTGAACAGAATCATGACTACCCTCCACAGGTGACAGTACTTGGGCAAGTCCTGTGTCAAGGTAATCAGGCCCGTCCTTTTGCGCCTGAGGCTGCCCGCACTCGTCCTTAAACGTTTTCAGTTTCTCCTTTGCCTCATTGAATCTCTGAAATTCTGTCTTGGCCTCTTCAGACGATCTCTTCTGCTGGTGCTGCAAGTTAACCAATGTATGCTCGCAAGACAAGATGGCCCGCGCAGCCATCAGTGCCCGGGCTTCGTTGTCCTCGATGTCCGAGCCAGTGCTGAAAGTATCTTGCAAGGAGCAAACTTCATCCTGCAACTCAGCCACATGCCTCTCAATGTCCAGATACTTGCCGAGCGCGCTGTCGTACGAGGTCTTGAGGAACTCCTTCTCGGTCTGCAGCACCAGGATCTGCTTCTGCAGCTTGTCGATCTCCTCCATGGCCCTGTCCTTGTTCATGTGGGAGGCGACCCTCCGGTGCGTCTGGGTCCTCTTGGGCACCGGGCTGGACCCCCGGCTGGTGACCCGGGAGCCCATGGGCAGACCCTCCAGCGCGGGGAACTTGTAGTTGATGAGGTCGATGCTGGTGATGGCCTTGGGCATCCCCTCGGCGTCGCCCTCCTGCATGGCGAACTGGACGTGGTCCGGGAACACGGTGGCGATGGTGTGGTTGGCCTTGTGCAGCTCGCTGGAGATCCTGTCGTAGCGGTCGGCCAGCGCCTGGTAGGACTTGAACATCTCCTCCACGTTGCTGATGAGCTCCGGACGGCTCCGGAAGTAGAGCTCCGCCTTCTTGCCGAAGGAGTCGGCGTCCGCGCCGATCAGCTTGATCATCAGCTTCACCCTGTCCTCCATCTCTGCACACGCGCGCGCGCGAGGCGGACGGCACGCCGTTGTCACGGCCGGCCACAGTCAATCAGAAACCCTCGATGCGCAAATTTTCGGCTAAGGCGGGAGATGGTGAATGAATGAATGTGGTGCGGTGCGGAGCGTACCGTGGAGGGTGGCGTCGAGCCATTTTGACTGGCTGGTGCGGATGTGGGACGCCCACCACCATGAGTAGGCGTTGCTCGCCGCGCGCTGCAGCATGGCCGGCCGGGGTCACGCCGCGCCGCGGCCGTCCCTCTTGATTTCCCCTTCTCCGGGCCGTCGGCCGCGCGCGCGCCCTCGGTGCCGTGGGTGGCGGCGTGTGCTGCTGCGCCGCGACGGGAGGGTGGCGGCGATAGCGCGATGCGGTTCGTGGTGCGCCCGTGCAGCGGGGGATCGTGGCCGCCGGAGGCTGGAGGAGGAGAGGAGAGGCGAGGTGGGTCGGTGGTGGGGAATGGCATGGCGAAATAGGACAAGGGGAGGGTGTTGTTTCGTTCGGTTGCCGCGGGCGCGAGCGACGCGCGCGGCCGGAGGTCGGAGCGGATGGCAGAGCGCGCGTCGCGGGGGTAGCGCGGTGGGTTTTCTCCGCCATTCGGGCGGCGCGAGGTGGTGGGTGGTGGTGGCCGCCGTGGGGGGAGGAAAGGCTGGCGGCCGCCGGTCTGTTCCGCCGTGGCGTGGCGCGTGCGGTGCGGTGCGGCGGGCAGGAGAGAGAGGGCTAAGCGGCCCAGAGCAGCCTTTGCGGCCTTGGCGCTATTGCCTGAGACCACGCGCGAGGAGCACACATGGCACTGAGGAAAAGATAAAAAGGCCCACTAAGGCCCCATGTTTACTTTTTTTTTTCAAGCAATCCCCAGAGGGATCGAATTTTCATTATCATGAGATAACGAAAATACATCGTCCGCGTTTTTCCAGGTCTTTCTAAAATTTACATGCACCACAACAACGATCTAGAACCAAACCATCTAAACAGTTTCGACTATCGAAAACCACCAACGCAACTTCACAAGAGATCCAAAAACTAACAGCACACAGGGAGCAACTCCGTGGGATCAAAAGCACTACAACTTCAAGTTTTTTCTCACAGCGGTACTGGGGAAACGAACAGAAAGCTTCAGGTTTGCATGTTATCGTCAGCACCAGCATTTTCTTGAGCATCAGTCTCCATTGCATCGCCACCTTGCTCGATCAAAAGCTGAGCGCCAGCCACCGCTGCATTCCCACCGCCATTCCCTCCTCCAGCACCCAGGGCCAGATTGATAAGAGCATCTGATCCTTGCTGGAGTTGTGCGGCCTCAGCATCTGAATGGGTACCTGCCCAATATTTCATAAAGGAAGTTGCAAGAAAAATAAGGTCAACAGGATTTTTCAGGAATTTCTTTTCAAAGCATGAACTGTTACGCGTTTTCCAAATCGCCCATCAAATGGGTGCCATGCCGGTGATCTGGACATTGCGGCTCGCAGGAAAAACTGTGGCATCCACCAGAACTGGGCAAAAGATCTAGGGCGGGTGGAGGCACCCACAGCCATCCCCACCAGGCTCCAAACATACTTAACAGCAGGACAAGAAAAGAGAAGATGCAGAATAGATTCATTTGTGGAGCAAAATTGGCAAAGTGGGCCACCAACCCAATTCCTTTTCAACAAGTTGTCTTTAGTGGCTATTGCATTATGCCAAATCAACCAGAGCCAAATTTTGATTTTCAAGGGGTTTTTTGCTTTTCCACAAATGCTTGAAGGATCTATCCAGCCCATTTCTACATATCTATTTGTACATACTTTTAACAATAAATTGTCTGTTTTTTGTCCACTTCCATTTTGGTTTATCTATTCCATCAGAAAGATTCCTCTGATTCAAAATATCTACCAGCCCACACCACTGTATCTGTAAATCCACAGATAGCCATCTCCTGAAGGAAAGTCTCCACCCCCTGTGAGCAGCATCAGCCATAGAAATAGTCTGTTCATTGCAAATGTCATAGATTTCTGGGAATTTGTCCATTAGGGGTGTGTGACCACACCAAGCATCTCTCCAGGACCTGGTTCTGCAGCCATTCCCCACAGCCATCCTCCTGCCACATAAATAAATATCTCTGACATGAATCACATCAGACCACAGGGGAGAGTCACTACTTCTGTGTCTGGCCCACTGAATTCCTGCTTCCCCCAAGTATTTTCTTCTCATGAATTGCTGCCAAGGACCCTCATCATTTTCCAATTTCCACCACCACTTGCACATCAAACTTATGTTGAATTTGTGCAAATCCTTGACCCCCAGGCCCCTTTTACATTTAGGCTTACAAATCCATCTCCATTTGACAAAATGATATTTTCTCTTATTTGCATCACCGGCCTAGAAGAAAGCCCTGATAGGGTTTTGTGATTGCGTCAATAATTGTCTTATGCAACAGCCTCATGGACATTTGATACACTACACTATTGGATAAGCAAGAATCTATTTTAATCAATCTACCACCAATGGACATAGGTCCACCCATCCATCCACCCATATTCTTCTTTACTTTCTCCCCAAGGAAATGCATATCTGCTACTGATAATCTTCTGGCACACACAGGAGTACCTAGATAGTTAATAGGCCAGGTTCCTTTTTGACAGTTAAATAACTCCACATAATCATTCAGTTTCTCTGCATCATCTAGCACCAACATTGTCTCACTCTTCTCAAAGTTAATCTTCAGTCCAGACATTGTTTCAAATATATATAGGAGTAATTTCAGGTTCCTTGCTCCCTCCATATCATCTTGCAGCAACAGAATTGTATCATCTGCATATTGCAAAATAGCCACACCATGATCCACCAAGTTATCAGCTAAACCCTTAATTAAACCATTCCTCTAAGCAGATACAATCATTTTAGATAAACTATTAGCAGCCATGTTAAACAGGAAGGGAGCAAAAGGATCTCCCTGTCTAACACCCTTGAAACTGCCAAAGTATGGGCCCACTGTATCATTGATCTTGCCACTAAGAGTGCCCTTAGTCACAGCTTCTTTGATCCACATAATCCATTTACTGCTGAAACCTTTCTGTCTGCAGCAATCTATCAGGAAATTCCAGTTAACCTTGTCATATGCTTTCTCAAAGTCAATCTTCAGCACCACACCTTGTTTCTTTTTGCATTTGGATTCTCTCAACACTTCTTGCAAAAGCATCACACCATCAGTAATCAATCTCCCTTTTAATTATAAAGGCATTCTGACATGGATGTATCAATTTGCTCATGACAGGTTCCACACTTACAGTCATAGCTTTTGTGAAGATTTCGAATAGAACTTGCAACAAGCATATGGGTCTGTATTTCTGAATAATCTCAGCATCATCACTTTTTGGGATGAGTGTAATAATCCCATAGTTAGTTCTTTCCAGGTTGATTTGGTGACTATGAAAATCATTGAACATATTCATTATATCAGTTTTCACAACACACCAGCAATGTTGGTAAAATTCTATAGGAATACCATCAGGGTCAGCAACTTTGTTTTTCTCCATCTGATCAATTACATGATGAATTTCTTCTTCTGTAAATGGAGCATTCAGTAATTCTCTATCAGCTTCATCCAATATCTCATTCTCATCCCAGATATTAGCATTCAGTCTCACACCAGTGTCAACTACTGGACCAAAGAACTTCTTGTAGAAATCTGTAGCATGCTCCATCAAAGCAGGTGTCCCCTGGATAGTGTTGTTTATATCTTTCAGAGAGAACATTGTCATCTTCCTCTTCCTTCCATTAGCAACTTTGTGGAAAAAACTAGTGTTATTATCTCCCTGCAGTAGCCATCTCTCCCTAGATCTTTGTTGCCAGAAGGCTTCCTCATTTTCCAGTAAAACCAGCAAATCTATCTGAATTTGAGATTTTCTACAGGCTTGTGTACTAGAAATGCAACCTTTTTCCTCCAAATCTTCCAACATATCTAATTCCATATGTAGATCTTATTTTTTCTTCTTGTATCTCCCTCTAATATTTGCTCCCCAGCCTTTCAGACAATTTTTCACCCTTTTCAACTTGATTTGTACCACTTCCAAGGAATTTTTTGCATACAAAGGTTGTCTCCAGGTTCTTTCCACTTTACTTAAGAAATCATCTTCTTTGAGTCAACTTTTCTCAAACTTGAAATTCCTGCTTTTCTGTTCCCTATTTTCCAAGGTATCCAGGATGATAGGGTTATGATCAGAGACATCTCTAGAGATCTTATGCACAGTGACAAGAGGAAACATACTTTCCCAATCATTATTCATCAAAAATCTGTCAAACTTTTTCAAAGTAGGATTTGCTTGATTGTTTGACCAAGTGAATTGTCCTCCAGACATCTCAATCTCTCTGAGTTCATATGTATTAATAATAGCATTGAATAAATCAGACCACTTGTTCCTCCTCATAGCTTTATTTTTATCAGAAGGGAATCTCAGAATATTAAAGTCACCACCTATCAACATAGGCAATCTCTGATTGCTACAAATCTCTCCTAGTTCCACTAGGAACTCTTCCTTATGAGCTTCCTGTGCAGCACCATACACCAGCACTATTTTCCACTTCTTCTGAATTTTCAGATTCTTTAGAGTCACACTGATATAAAATCTCCCCATCACAGTGTCTAGAATGTCAAACCTGGAGTTCCTGAAACCACCCAGAATTCCACCAGATCTCCCTACAGAAGGAATCCATTTCCAAGAGAATTGATTCCTAGGATCAATTCTTCTGAAAAAGGAAGAAGAATAATTCTTCTTGATAGTTTCCTGTAACCCAATGAAGTCAAGTTGTTGTTCTCTGATAAAATCTGATAGGAAAATGCTCATACCTTTCTTCCCCATGTTTAGTGTTGCATGTTCCTGATCTTTCTTTTCTCGGCAAATCCTATGTGTTGACTAGGTCGGCACTTGCACCACGCCGCACATCCCGTGCATTTTTTCGTTTCTTTGTTCTTTTCTGATTCTTTTATGTTTCTTTCTCTTTTCTTTTCTGTTTTTTCTGTTTCTTTTTTTAAAATTCAAAAATGTTAATTTTTTACAAAATGTTCAAATTCAAAAATGTTCAATTTTAAAATGTTTAATTTTTTAAAATGTTTGACATCAAAAAATGTTTAGATTTAAAAATTGTCCAAACTCTAAAAATGTACAAATTAGAAAATTATTCAAATTTAAAAAAAAATCAAATTTTAAAATTGTTCAAACTCTAAAATTGTTCAAATTTGAAAACTTCTCAAACTCTAAAATTTGTTTAAATTTAAAAATGTTCAATTTCAGATTTTTTTAACTTTTTTAATAATGCTAATTTTTTAGAATTGTTTGAAGTATAAAAATGTTCAGATTTTGAAAATTTATTAAAAACCAAAAATGTTCATATTTTAAGAAACTCGTGAAAATGTTTATTTCTAAAAAACATTGGAGTTTAATAAACAAAAAATAATAGTACCAAAGAAACAGAAAATAAAAAGAAAAAAAGGAAAAGGAAAAGGAAAAGAATCATACCTGATTAATGGGTTGCGGCCCAGCCAACCCGACCCGACCTGGGGGTGTGCGGCGCCCCGCAAGCGTTGACCAGGTCGGTGTAGAGCGCGCCTCTCTTTTCTCCGTTGCAGCTATGGCGAATTGCTTTCGGACTTGTTTTGCTCTAATCAAGTTATCAGGCTGTGGCGAAAGAAAGAAAGAATGGACGGTTTTGCTAGAAATTTTAGTGAGCTGACGATACAACATACTCCCTCCGTACCATGAAACATGTCAGAAGTTTGTCTAAATTCTGACGTATTTAGCGCCTAGATACATTTAAATTTAGACAAATTTTCGACATGTTCCAGGAGAGTATGAGACGGAGGAACTACTACGTATAGCATTACATTGTTTCTCAGCTGCTTAACAGAACAACAGGAGCACTGCTACAGCAACCAAAGCTACGGAAACACGGGCGTGATGCCACTACAACTAAACACGGCACCTTCAGTTTCTTGTTCTGATGTTGAAACATCATCATCGTCCACTGAGCTCGAATTGTGCTCTTCAGCATTTTTTCTCATCGGCGAATTGTAATCAAGTGAAAGACAGAAAATACCATTGTTTTTACATCCTACAAGTAATCGAACCTTACACACTGACCATGTTTGCAATCTAGTGTTGTTTCAACCAACCATAACTTAGCAACTTTTCTCATGTTTAGAGGAAGCACAGACATCAGCAGTAAAAAGTTCGTAAAATACAAAGAAAAAGGAAGAGGGTTGAGGTTGACCAGGGAGTACTCATGTAATGCAAAAACAAAAAATAACCAGTGTTTATGTGAAAACTGCATATGTGTATCGTACGCTACTCCCTCCGGTCCTATTTAATTGACTCAGATTTAGTACAAAGTTGTGCTAAATCCGAGTCAATTAAAAGAGACCAGAGGAATAGTTGCAAGGATGATATGCACAATTTGTGAGACGCAACCGCCTCGGCGCCACGATTTTCTGAACAAAGATTGGCAGCAATATAACTAGCAGAGTTCACTTGATGTCCAGGATTTCAAAAGAAAACTGCAGTGTTCAGTGTACTGAAATTGGAATGAAGAAAGATGCATAAACTGAGAACAACATTCATGGCAGAATTACTATTTGGATTTCAGATAATATTTTCAACTTCAGAATTTTGCACCCTACTACTCATCAGAGAATTAAAATAGGCCAATACAAAATGGTAAGCCCAGATTGCTGCTGTTAAACATAACCAACAAACAAGAATAGAAAGAAAGTTAGTTTTTGCCAGAATAAGAACTGAAACTTCATACACCACTGGTAAACTCAAATGCTCAACTCACTGCAAGAACCACTACAATCAGATGCTTCATCCAAGATAAATGCAGCTAACAGAAATGAAGTTTTTGCCAGAATAAGAACGCGGCCATTACAATGTCACTGCATTATTATTCAAACAGGTTCTGAACTTTTAGAACCACGAGGTCAAAGCAATGTCACCAGAACATATAAGTTTCGCCAGAAACACAAGAGCCACAGGGTTTTTCTCAACCTATATCTCTATGCCAAAAAATTAAGATTTCTCATGTCGCAGTGTCCGAGACTCCGAGGCAGCGACACTTCTGAAGAGGTGAACTGTAAGGCAAGGAAACCTGCTCTGGTCTTCCTCTACTCTCAACTGAAATCCGGGTGTCGCGGCCCGCCGTTTGCTGAATTAACAGAAATAGTGAAGCAGTATTAGCAGAAATCGGTGAAAAAGTTAGGCATCATGCCACATGAACTGCAACCGTTGCAACAG
Source organism: Lolium multiflorum (assembly GCA_030979885.1). Classification (NCBI taxonomy): domain Eukaryota; kingdom Viridiplantae; phylum Streptophyta; class Magnoliopsida; order Poales; family Poaceae; genus Lolium; species Lolium multiflorum. The sequence goes on from CM061747.1 coordinate 197,788,593, forward strand.
ATCAATGATCCTATATTGCTAAAACAAGTCAACAGTAAGATCAAGAAGACAGTGATGCATAAAACTTGGAAATAATTTAATGTGCGGAAACTAGATTTCATGTAGTGCTGCATTGAATTTTGCTCGCATTCATTCAAAACAATTACAATATGCCAAGTCATATATAAATCAGTATCTTATTTGTGAAGCTGAGCTGAGATGAGTGGGCTGATTTGGGTTTTCAGGTTCCAATGTTTTTCACTAGCAGCAAATGGTATTAAATTGAAGAACTGAATCATTTGAACCTAGGACAGTTGTTTCAGAACCAATAATTTCATTATCAAAGCTGAGTATGAACAAGTGACTGGTGAAATGATTTTCCCCAGCAACCAACTAGCTTTAGGCAACTTTCTAGCATACACAGACTGATAAATCCAACAGGCACAATGTAAATACCTATTGTTTAGGTTCAGCTACCTTTACTACTCATATCTACAGGACTACAACAGTCAAGTCCTAACTGAAGAAACTCAATGACAGTTTCAGTACATTGTTGTCAGACTGTGATCCCCGAGATCTAATGGCTACAATAGTTTCTTGACATTACCATTTAGAATAATTTGATCCAAAGTCTAACGGTTTCAGTATAAGCTTTCCAAGCACACGGGTATAAATTTTTTCACTAGCAGCAAACAGGTATTAAATTGACGAATTGAATCGTCTGAACCAAGGTTCAAGACCAGTAATTTCCATATCAAGGTTGAGTATGAACAAGTGACTTGTGAAATGATTTTCCCCAATAACCAGCAGCATTAGACAACTTTCTAGCATTTGTACACAGACTGATAAATCAAACAGGCACAATGTGGATACCTTTCGTTTGCATTCAGCTACTTTTACTCATCTCTACAAGACTACAACAGTTCATACATTTCCCAAGTCCTAACTGAGGCAATTCAGTGACATGCAGTTCTAGTAAACTGTTTTTCAGACTGTGATTCCCGAGTTCTAATGATGACTAGAATAGTTTCTTGACACTACCATTTCGAATAATTTGATCCGAACTCCAACGGTTTCAGTATAAGCTTTCCAAGCACAGCAGGCAGATTAGCAATCAACCAAAGCAAACACCAAAAGATCATGGCCACGTACGCAGCAAATTTGCAGTACATATCAGGGTGTCTCACCTGGCATATCGGTCGTGATTACGAGGGTCTGTCTGCTGCGGGATAGGTTGGCGACGAGTGGGGTATTGCGGCCGTGTGTGCCCGCTCGGACGTACATGACGAGGTTGTCGTAGGCGTTCCCTGGGATGCCCAGCCGTCTGATCAGCTCGTTCTTCAGGCGGTACACGGACCTTCCCCTGAAAGTGAAGGAGACGGCGTTGGCGAGCAACACTTGGCCGTCCCCCGTGGACATCACCACCCGCGACAGCAGCAGGTCGGAGAGGTGGAACTGCGATTTGCAGAGAAGCATGGTTGTAGTATTCAGGAGATGAAATAAACACGGAGGCGCAGCAAGTCAAGAAACAGAGGCGGCAACCAAGAACTGCTCCCAAGCCCCAACATAAGCAAGGATTGCGAACGAATTTAACACAAATTGCGATCCCCGCGGTGAAGATTAACGACATTCTAGAACCAAATTCGCTGAATCGAGCCGCCCCCCAAATCCCGAAAGCAACTCGATCGAGAAGAATCCAGAAGCGCGCGGGCATGGCGAACTCACCCTAGGACGTGGAAGGCGCGGGATGCGCTCGCTGCTGCGGACGCGCTCCACCACCCACTGCACCATGTCGGTGCTGATGTTCCTCACGTCGTCGACGCTGACGACGCTGTCGTTCAAGGTGATGTGCCTCCCGTTGCCGCGGAGGAAGCCGTAGCGGTCGCCCTCCTCGATGTGGCGGGAGAGCATGATTTTGTGCCCGGACCTGCACATGACGGGCTCCCACCTGATGGCCTCATCGTCAAGCTCGTCGTAGTTGCGCTGCTCGACGCGGAGGCCGATGCAGCCGAGCGGCGCGGAGGCCTCGGTGGCGTAGAGGTAGCGGCCGTAGGCGGCGCTGTGGAGGAGCACGTTGTACTCGTCTCCGTGGTAGTGGTGCGCGTACCACGCCACCTTCATGGACGACCGACGAGGGCTGAGGGAGACGCCATGCCCGTCCTTGTCGGCGTGGAGGTAGGTGCCGTGCGCGATGTTCCGCAGCCGCACGGGGTACCCGTCCGGGAAGTAGACCATGCCGGTACTTGCCGACAGGGCCGACGGAGACGCCATGCCCGACCTTGCCGACGCCATGCCGGCGCTGCGAGGTGGAGGGAGAGGTGGGGGTGATGGGTTTGGGCTCCGGCGAGCGGGTGAAGAGGAGGAGAGGAGAGGAGAGGCGAGGCGAGCGATGTTTGTTGAGAGCTGAGGCGGTTACCTTCGGGCGCCAAGAGCCGAGTATTTCAAGGTGCCAGCCTGACACGCCATCGCCTTACCGGGCTTTGGGCACTAGATGGGCTCGCGGGCTCGTTTCTCGGCCCGGCCCACCAGGCCCAAACCCTCACGAGCGCGGGTCTCTCCACGAGACTCTTCTGTTCCTGCGCCGGCGGCGTCGGCCGGGGCCGGCTGCGCTGCACCACCCTTCCCTTCCAAGGAAGAGCCTCTGCCGCCGCGCCGCCCCGGCTCGCCGGCGCGGCAACGAAACGGCCGGTGGCATTGCTCCCTCTCCTTGCTCGGCTGCCTCCTCGCGGCCGGTGCAAGGACGCCGCCGCGCCAGCCCGGCACCAGCGAAGCGAGGCAGCGCGGCGACGGCGAGGAGCGAGCGAACCACCATCAGATTCAGCTTGCTCTCCCTCCTCCTTTCCGTTGCTCGCCAGTCGCTAGTGGCTTCTCGAAGGTTCGTGTGAGAGTAAAGTTGTGACATGGTGCGTTGCGAACTCGTTGCGGTCGGCCGGCTCGGCTCGACAAGCGCAGCACGCGCACGGCACACTATAGTCACACGCTCACACTGCTGATCATCTCTCTTTGTAATTTTTTTTACTTGTAATCATCCATTTCACTGAATTCGAATATCAAGGATTTCAATCTGCTAGGATAGGACGGCAAGAGCTCTACAGAAATGGGCCAAAGAAATAATGAAGGAAATCATGGCTAAAAGCTGATATTGCACGTGAGGTTATCTTCCAGCTAGACTTGGCTCCTTGTATTTTTCTGATACAAATAGGCATATTATTTTGTTGCATTTGGATTTATAGAACTTAAGTTGTGCATTTAGTAAGTTTTAATGTTCATACATTTAAATTAATTGACATGTTTTAAATTATTAAAAAAAGTCATGCTACCTGACGTGAGAGTAGAGAGCCATCCCAAGATGAGTTGCTGCTCAGAAATTTTCTGAAAACTCGCTTGCTAGGCCTTGTAGCAATTGACAGAATTTGTTTGAAGCAACGGTCTAGGTAGATCCGGATCAAAGAGGGAGAAGCCAATTCAGAAAAATCCTACCTTGAGGCCCATGGAAGACCATATGAAAAAACAATATACGAAATTAACTACTCCCTCCGATCCTAAAAAAAATGTTGGGAGCCTAGTACAATTATGTTTTGCAATTAAGCCCTTATGTTAATGATTAATCGATGGTCGTGGATACAAACACGTCTCTCGGTTGCACGTACATGCTGCAACTCTTGCCCCTCGATCTGTGGCTGTGGATGGCAAGGGAGGCCGGCCTTGGAGGTGGGGTGTCGGAGGACGGTCTGCTGGAGATGGGGCTGGAGGAGGAGTACCTACCGGAGTAGGAGGGAAGCATGCGGCGGCGCCCGCTTGCCGGGATCTTGGGATCTAGGGTTCGCTATGGGGGCGTCGTTTTGGGGGTTATGCGCCATATAAGCGGCCGAGGAGGAGGTGCTGGTGTCGGGGCGGTGGTTCTGGCGGCGAGCACGGTCGAGGAGGAGATGCTGGTGTCGGGACAACGGGAGCGCGGCGGAGGACCATAGGTCGCGTCCGTGCGAGCCAGAATCTGGTGCGGGGGGAGGGAGAAGGTGGAGTGAGGGTTAAGGAACAACAAACTTTGAGTGTCTTTTTGCAAAATCTCTTGGCCGACAGTTTTTTCGAACCGGAGGGAGTAGGTAGCATGAGGAGGTCAATGACAAGGCACAAATTCTCTTCAACTACTTTCATAATCTTATCGGGGCCAGAGAAGAGTGGGCCTTAATTGGGCTGCCTTAGGCTTCCAACCCTTGATCTATCGCATCTTGAGGCACCTTCCAACCCTTGGAAGAAATTAGGACTACAGTTATGGATGTGCACGGGGAGAAGGCACTTGGACCTCACGTTTCACTGGTGATTTTTTCAAGCGTTGTTGCGAATACATTGGATGTGCAGACATACAAGAAAGGACCGGATTAGGAACGAGGTAATTCGTGATAGGCTAGGGGTGGCACCGATCGATGAGAAGCTAGTCCAACACCGACTAAGGTGGTTTGGGCATATCCAGCGGAGGCCTCCAGAAGCTACCGTTAATAGTGGAACTCTAAAGAGTATGGAGGAGACTAGAAGGGGTAGAGGACGACCAAAGTTGACGTGGGCGGAGGCGATAAACAGACATGAGGGATTGAGATGTACCTAAAGTCTTGACTCTTGATAGGACTGCATGGAGATCAGCGATCCATGTGCCAGAACCTTAGTCACTCACTTCTTTTCTCTTTCTTTCTTTTTTTCCTTCTTTCTTTTTTTTTTCTTTTTTTCTTTTTCTTTCTTTCTCCTTGTTTTGGTTCTCTTTTCTGTTGGGTTTCATATCTAGCCTACCCCAACTTGCTTTGGAAAAAGTTTTTGATGTTGTTGTTGCGAATGCATCAAGGACGATGTGATTGTTACGCTGGGACAAGAAATCATTAATCGTTAACTTATCGGTCAATCCCAAAATGGAGATTAATCGCTTATCGGCCGATTATTGTTTTTATCGGTCGGCCATTATCATCTTTTTCCTTGTAAATCCTAATTTTTGGTACTAAATATTCTATAATATGCTATGTCAAAATAATATTGGAGCATTTAACAGAAGTAACCTTGATCCCTTGCATTTCAAACAATAAATATGAAAATTTTGAGCTAATGCATCGTTCGAAAAACCTATAGGACGAAAACATTTACTTCTAGACCTAATTTTAGCAAAAATCAGGCAAAATATCGGCTATCACACTGAAAATTGGCCGCAATATCAACATCGGCGATAAATCAACCAATATGCCATCTTATCGATTACCACCCGATTCACGATAAATCGACCGATAAATGGGTATCTAGGACAATTTTTTAAACAATGGTTGGGACAGATCCATGAGCGGCGTGCAAACAAATGGCACCTCTCGAACACAACACGCCTCGTGTTGCTACAAGAAAGAGGGGCTAACTTTGCCTAGGACTATAGGACCATAGTCGGATGCATGCAAACTCCTTACAAATGGGCCCCAAAGCTGAATAATGTAAAATGTGAAAATGCCTTTTGTTGTTCCTCAAGTTGAACATCACCAAAGCTTTTGACTTGGTTAGTGGGCTCCCTTTTAGATGTTATTAGGGGATTTAGATTTGGCAACAAATGGTGCGGTCTTGTATACATTGTGCTTGCAAGTGCATCCTCCAGAGTATTACTCAACGACTTCTTGAAAGACGATTCTGGCACAAAAGAGGGCTACGACATGGCGATCAACTTCACCCTCTATTATTCGTCGTAACCATGGTGCCCATGCATAAGGTTTTTGAGAAAGCCGCAGAGCATGATCTTCTCTTTCAGTAACTTGGTGTGAGATCTATCTCCATTTGCACCACCCTTTTGCATACGATGCCTCCTTGGTTGTCAACCCTGTGAAAGAAGAGCTCAAATTCATCGAGGAAATTCAAGAAGTGTTCGGTGTCACATCTAGTCCGTAGGAAAATCTGCACAAAAGTGCTGCCTACCCCATTAAGTGTCAAAATTTAGATCTGGGCGATCTTTTGTATGATTTCAATCGCAAGGATGGCCCTATCCCTTGTCAGTACCCAGGGCTTACTCTGGGCATCTACAAGCCTACAAAAACTGATATGCAAGGCTGATCGACCGAATTGTCAACAAGCTAAAGCCATGGATGGGGAAGATGATGTCGAGACAAGGAAGACTTGTGCTAATAAACTCCTTGTTGACCTCAACCTTGACCTATTTTCTAACTAGTTTCTACCTCACTCCTTGGGAAGAAGATAGATAAAATTCGCATGATCTTCTTATGGACTACAGAACAAAAGGCTAATGGGGGAATACCTTGTGAACTTGAAGACTCTGTGTGCACCAAAATCTTGCGCGGGTCCAGCAATCAAGGATTTGCAACTATATGGTCGGGCTTTGAGGCTGAGATGGCCTTGTTACAGCTAGAATGATTCACATCGCCCTTGGAAAGGAATGACTGTGTCCTGTGATGAAAAGTGCATGCATTTGTTGAGAGCACGAACTCAAGTAAAGCTTAGAAATGGAATGATAGCAAAATTCTGGACCGGTTGTTGGCGGAATGGCCAAGCCCCCAAAGAGGCTGCCCTCTCTTTTCAAGCTAAGAAGAGGGCGAAGCATCCTTGTCCGCGACATGCTTGCCAACAATCGATGGCTTCGTGGACTACACCAGCTGAGAAAAGAGGACGAGCTACAATAGTTCATGAATCTTTGGGAGCAAGTTCAACATGTCAACCTTTTGCAGCAACCAGACTATGCCACATGGACACCCACGGCTAGCGGTTTCTACTCAGCAAAGTCTGCCTATGGAAGACAAATTTCTGAAAGAATCCCACATCCGCATTTACAAAAAGTTTGCACTGTCAAGGTTGAAGGAAAGGTGAAATTCTACATTTGGTTACTTCTCTAAAACAAAATTTGGACGGTAGATCAACTATAAACAAGAGGGCTACCATGCATGTAATCCTTGTTTTTGCAACCAATTCCCGGGACGTTGCGCACATCACACTGGCTTGCCCTTTCAGCAAAGAGGTTTGGGCCTCTTATCTCTGAATCTAATCCTATGTTGGCAACAGTCGCTGCTTGAAATGCCACCACCCGTACCATGTGGAACAAGATCAATCCAAAAAGTAACCGTAAAATAGACATGAAGATAGTAAAAGCTTGTAATGCAATAGCGTTTGCCGCATAGATTCGACATTCGAGATGATATTGATGTACTTGTTGCTGGGCAACAGATGTACTCCATAGTTTTTTTTCATCTCACATTTTGTTCAGTCTGTACAGTTTTTGCTCTTATATAAATGAAAAAAGTAGAGCTCCTGATGTTAGGGATCAAAAAAGAGTCTAGGTGTTACATCAAAATATAAAAATTCAATGTCAAGCGTTTCCCTTGTCCAAGTATCAGCTGCAAAATTTGCAGTCTGATTCACATAAAGAAGCTTGAATGTTGGAAACGAATTACTAAGAGTCTTCTTTTTTTTTTGAGTACACAGTACAACGCAGACGCTCATGAACGCAAGCCCCTGCTGTTCGGGCTCCTAGCGCCGGATCAAGTCAAGCAAACACCCATGTCAAGTCTAGGACTTGAACCTGGGTGGGCTGGTTCCACCACAATGGACCTAACCACCAGAGCTAAGCTCTGTTTGCGAATTACTAAGAGTCTTCAACTCACTCGGGATATGGAACCCCTCCATCCGCACCTGTCCTGAATCCTGTCAAAGGGTGACAATTGAAGCTTAATTAGTCTAAAGAATTACATAGGAAAGCTGACGGTGAGCCGCTTCTTACAAACCATTTCCACACGCAGGAGTTCAGAGTTCATTGATGAATGGATCAACAAGACCATAATTGCTCTAACCGCTAAATTTTCATTGCTGGTCTTTCCTCTATTCCCTCCATCAATCATAATTAGCTTAGAGTTCGTCAGCGTCTTACTCTTGCTCAACTAGACCAACTACTTGCTGGCTTGCAAGATGACAGAGACGTACTCTGTTGCTGCTGAAGTTTTTGCCCCCGGCCGTCGGCGGCTGCTTCCTGATAGTGTGTCGAGACTGCAAATCTAGGTGGGTGGACCATGGGTTGAAACTTGAAAACAGTGATTCTTCTTGCATCCCTTTGCACTTCATACAACATAATTTTTTAGCATGTTCAGGTTGTGGCAGCCTATGTACATACTACGTGTGCTTGCCTTGCTCACTGATGAATTGTGAAAAAATGGAAATAAAAATCGGTGCATTAGTGGACCTGACATCCCCATATGATCTGTCTACTACAGCAACTAACCTCATTTTACCTCAGATATCTTAGGAAGATGCAAAATGTTTGGCAAGTAATATGAAAGATCCTAGGCATATCTTTGTGCTAACTCCAGTTCTCTGTTTCCCTTTGCTATCCCCTGAAGCGCTACAACAACTGCATATTTTCGTTTCTGTTCTAGCTATCACCCAAGTGATTTTCAGTGTTGTAACTGTGGTTTTAGGATGAGCAAAGATAAAGTTTGTTGACATTGGCTTTGGTACAAACAAACAAATTACTGAATCAGAAATTACGTTAGCTCACACAGAAGATCAACTGAGATGTACTGGTTTTTTTAGGGAGTGAGATATGTATTGAGTTCAAGGGACTCTGATTCATACAAAATGAGATGAAAATGAGACGAAATGCATGTAGGCGAAGTACTAATGCAGTACTGCTATGTATGTATCAAGTATCTGTCGTATCCCAGCGAACCTATTTTTCTCGCTGATCTACTGCTCGATGTCGGTAGACAACGCCGCGGGGCTCTGATCCGTCTATGTCACGACGGAAGAAGTTCCATTTGCCGGCGCACCAGGCGGTGGCACCACGAAGTCAACGCCGAAAATCCTCAGGACGTCCGGCGGCGGCGAAGGCGCAACAGCAGGCCGCTGCGCTGGCGTTGCTTCCATGGCGGCGGACGGCATCGACAGGGACAGCTCCAGCGCTGACGCGAGCTTCTGTGGTGCGTAGTGCTTCCTCATGTGCCCGCTGAGCTGCGCTCCCGAGGTGAACACGCCGGTGCAATGCTTGCACGGGTGCAGCTTCGCCGGGTAACCGACGCCAAGGTGAAGGTCAAGACCCCAGTCGGCGGCTTCGTTGCTCTGCCTCTTGTTTCCGGACATGGGGCCGCCGAGCCCCTGGCCCGTGGCGAACCGCCGCTGGTCGCACTCTTTCTCCTTGCGGACCCACCGACCTGGCTCGGCGAGTGCTGGCGGCGGCGGCAGTATGCGCTGTACCTGGTGCGCGACGACCTGACGCGCAGCGGGCTGGTGGTGGACGACGAATTGCGGCGGTGGCCCCGCCGCCTCTGCAAGTTGTTGACCTTGGGCGACGCTAGGCGGAGCTTGGGCGAGGAAGACCTGAGGCGCAGCGGGCTGGTGGACGACGAATTGCGGCGGCGCCGCCGCTGCCTCTGCAAGTTGTTGACCTTGGGCGACGCCGACCTGAGGCGCGGCGGGCTGGTGGCCTTGGAGGAATTGCGACGAACATGGTGGGGGCACGACGACCTGGCTGGTAGGATTGCCTGGTGATTCCACAAGAATGGCCATGGAGTCGTCATTGCGAGGACTGGGCTCCGCGCTCCTGCTGCTGCTGCTGCTCGCGAACGCGATCGGCATGGGGTCGATCACGGGCTCGGGGACCACCATGGCCATGGAATCGACCACTCCTTTGCTCTTGGGGAAGAACACGGAGCTCGTTTTGCCGATCACGGCCAGGCCACCGCTGATCGCCGGTGTTTGCTCCTTGTTCCACTGCGGACCGTGGAAGCCCACGTGGATGCTCAGCCCTCTCTGGGTTGTGAACTCCCTCCGGCAGACGGCGCATGGGAAGACGAGCGGCTTCAGCCCGAGCGAGGCGGCATCGACGTAGCTGATGGTCCCGTACGAGCCGCGGTCGCGCGAGGGCGTGGGCGACCGCGACGGCGACGGCAGGGCACCTCCATCGACGATGATGCCTTCAAACTCGAGGCGCGGCCGCTTAGTCCCTGGTCGGCCATCGCCGACGTGGCGGCTCTCGGCGTCGGAGGCGGCCCAGTAGTCGTGCTCGGGGACGAACTCGCCCTCCTCGAGGTCGGAGCCGGCCGAGTCGTCGTGTCCGGCAAGGGACTCGCCCTCCGCGACCTCGAGGTCGGGGCCGCCGCTGGAAGGGGGCAGATCGGCTGAATCGGTGCCCGTCGCCATCGGCACCGATCGAGCTCCAGGGCAAGCACGCTCTACTAGGGTTTGGCCGTGCCGGTGTGCCGGTGTTGTGGTGGGAATTTTGCTTGTGGCTGGGGAGGTTGGGAGCGGCGGCGGCGTCTTTATATGGCGTGCGGCGAGGCTGCGAGCGCTGGAGTGGTGCGAGTGGTTCCGACGACGAAGGAAACGGTGCCCCTGGTTAGTTAGGATCAAGTTTGTTACGGTATTTGTTGGCAGTTCAATAAAAATAATGAGTCAAGAAAAGCGAATTATGCTAGTTTTCAGAAACAATGATGTAAGATTCGAGTGAACAATACTACTAGAACTTACAGAAGTTTGAATCCTTCTTTTGATGGGAAATGGTAAATCCATTTAACAGAGCGCTAAGCAATCTAGCAAATCCCCCCATTCTTACGTTTAATTAACATGCTCGCATACTAGAATTTACCACCTTTTGTTTCTAAAATTATATCGTCATAATTTACACCGAGCCATATCCTCCCAAACAAACCCATATGAGAGCATCTCCAGCCGCGTCCCCCAAACCGTCCCCCAAACCGCGCCGGATTGAGCGTTTGGGGGACGTGTTTCACGCACGTCGCTCCCTCGCGTCCCCCAAACAAAATTTCGCAAATTTTAAACTTAACTAGATTCGATTAGATTCGTCCAAACTTACATAGATTCGAACGAAATTTGACTAACTTTAAAACTAAACCTAATCTAGAACCACTTGCGGCGGCCGGAGGCGTCGTAGTACGCGAAGTTGTACATCTCGTCGGTGACGACCTCTGACGCGCTCCAAGCCGCTTGGTCCCGCCTCGCCGTCGGTGAGGTCCACCAGCGGCTTGCCGGAGTCGCGGATGGACATGGCGATCGCCGCGTCCAGGTCGCCCCGGCGTCCTTGTCGTCCATGGACGCCAAGAACGCCGCCCGCAGCCCGGGCAGTCCTCGGGGTCGTCGCCGGCGATGAGCCGCTGCCGCGCTCGCCCGCCGCCGCTGCGACGCTTCCTCCGGCTCCTCCTTCACCTCCGGCTCGGGATGAGGAGGGCGCCGCGCTCCCTTGCTGCCGCCCGCCGCCGCTACCGCCACGCCGTGTTGACGGGCCGCCGGCTCCTCCTTGACCTCCCGTTTGGGGACGGTGTAGGGCGCCGACCGGCGACGAGGACGGCGTCGATCGCGCCGGTCCCGAGGAAGAAGAGTGCGAGGAGGACGAGTACGTCGTCCTCCTCGGCTGCCATTGAGGAGACGGCGGCGACGACGGCATCTCCAGCCTTGGAGCGCCGTTGCGGGCCGCGGATGACGTTCTCGAGGGCGCGCCGAACGCCCAAAACAGGGCGCGGCCTTCCCTGTTCCAGCTGTTGGGGCCGCCGACGAGGTTGTCGGTGTGCATCTCGATGTCGTACTTCGCCCGGAAGTACGTCGTCCACCGTCGTTGTCGTTGACCGCCCATGTCGGATCCAACCGCTCCTCGGCGGTGAGTTGAGCCCGACGGGCCTTGATGGCGTCCCTCCATTGGTCCGTCTTCGCGGCGGCGGAACGCCAATGCCGTTCACGGCCATCTTCCCCGCCGCTGGCGCCGCATGTCCGGCGGGACGATACCGGCGTGGGCCCACGCCCCACCACGGTGAGGCTGCCGCGTCCGGCCGTTCGCGCGATCTTGCGGGAGGACGAGCTCGACATTTTTGAGCGGCGAGGAGAAGATCTCGGGAGGGAGGCGGCGGCGAGAAGGATTACGAGCGGCGATAACTGCAGGGCGTCTTAAAACAGCGGCGGCAGCGGGTGGTTGCACGCAATAACTCCGGCGCGGACGGCCACGCGGCCATGCACGACGAGACGCGCCCTCGTCCTGGGAAAACAGGGACGCCATTAACGTCGCTTGACCAAAGGTAGGCGACGGGTTTTAGCCTTCCGTGCCGCTGACGGGTCGGCCCGCGGCTTTTTTCGTTGTGTCCGGCGTCCCCGAGCGTCCCCTGGGACGGACGGGCTCGGGCGCCGAACACCGTATCGGGCGCCGGACAAAATGGGCTTTGGGGACGCGGCTGGAACTCTTTTTTTGTCCGGCGCGCCCCAAATCCCTTTGGGGGACGGTTTGGGGGACGCGACTGGAGATGCTCTGAGGAATCCAAAACCTAGAAAAGCTAAATCTCACACCCATATGCTACTCTCTCCGGTCCCAAATAGTTAAAAAATTAATATTTTCCAAGTTTGGCCAGGTGTATTTACGAAAATATGAATATCTACAAGATTAAATCAATATCAACATATTCAGCATACGATATAGTTTTATACTATATTTACGAATATTTTAATTTGTAGAATCTTAATGCAAAATTGTGTACCCCCTATTTCACTCTGAGCCCCTCTTTTTTTAATTAGCTACCACATCGATATTTTGTGGGGCCGGATGCATGATACCGGCTATGATCACTATTAGAAAAAAAAAGAAACCGATATCGACGCGCACCAGCGCCCGCCAGTGGTAACACGCTTGCGGTGACACACTACCACCGACACACCAGCTTTGTCTGCAAGCGATACAAAACTACCACCGGCGCACCATCCAGGTGGCCGGTAATAGGTTGACTGGGAATAAAATAAAAGTCCTCGTGGGGGCACTTTTATATCCAGAGTGATCAAGTCCATTCAAGCTTGTCGCCGTCGCCGCCCCTGCGTGCTCGTCGTTGTCACCGCCCAACGTGCCCATCGTTGTTGCCTCCCATGTGCACCCGTCGTTCTCGCCTTGCCCGCCACCACCCCTATCATCGACGTGTGTCGCCTTGCCCATCGTCGTCCCCTCTGCCATGTCCACAACTTGCGACGACAACCTACGCAAGGAGTTTGTTCCTCGAGCTTGAGTGGCGGCCGTGGGGACGAATATAAGATCTCATCGGGGAGGGAGGCGAGGAGAGAGGAAAGCGGATAGAGGGGAAAGTGAGAAGAGAGAAGAGCAAATGAGGAAGAGGAAGGGAAAGGGGAAGAGATGGAGGGAAAGGTGGATAAGAGGAAAATGATGAGGGAGAAGGGAGGAGAAAGAGGAGAGTGCGAGAAAGGTTTTTTCCAGATTAATTAAGGAAAATTCTCAGGAATATTTTTGCGTCGAAATTTGAAATACTCTATTTTCCAGTTTGATTTTGAAGAACCTACAATCTATGAACGGCTCTAGGCCGTTGAACTCGGAATGTAAGTTTTTTCTATACATACATTTTCATAATTTTTTTTATCAAAGGTCCTATGAAAAATCCAAAGCCATTTTACCGAAACATGTGCCATTTTGCAATATTTATGAAAATCTATGTTTGCTAATTTTTCTAACAACTAGAACACATAATACATGAACATCTCAGAGGATTTATATTTTGATGTTTGTGCCACTTTCTTTTATTGGAAATTTGTCTCCACTTACCGCCGGCGGTGGTATTTGGGCATCACGGGCGCATAAATGTGGTGCGCTGACGGTAATATAGAGTCGACATACCACTTTTTTGACGCGCCGGTGGTAGCACTGGACCTATAAGCATTTTCCTAGTAGTGGATAGAAAGGTTCAACTTTTTACCAAATTTATAAGCAGTTATGTTGGAATCAAGGAAGTATAAGAAAAATAAATACATAAAAAAATCTTGTTTCTTGAATGCCAACAAATATATACATATGGCTGAAAATTGTTCGGGTAACTGAAAACATCCGTTCTCTAGTTTTAACAATCGTATTCAGTTAATAAATAGAAAAAACTTTCACGTGATTTAGTAACAAAAAATAAATTAAGAAAAGGCAAAAGGAAAACAAGAAAACTGAATAAATCAAAATAGATAGAAGGGTAAAAAATAACAATGAAAAAAACATGAGAAATGTGGCTGACGACTACAAGATAGTATAGTATTACCTCCATTCAGAAATATAAGCTTCTAAAAAGGGACAGAGTCGGGCACCAGTGCTCCTGCCATTAAAAAAAATCACATTTATGAGTTTCAAAAAAAATTAAAAAAATCATGGTCTAGCCAATGAATTATCCCATAAACATGCAAAATTTTGATTTCAAATACAAAATATTCTAGGCTACACAAAAATGACAAACGTGTGGATCTGGGTATGCATATTTCAAATCTCCAAATTTCAACAGATTTTATCTTTTTCATGTAGCCTACAATATAAAAATTTCATATCAAAATTTTACACGCTTGTAGGTTACGTCATTTACTATGTCCGGATTTATTTTTAGATTTTTTTGAAACCAATATGTATGATTTTTGAATTTTTTAAATAGGAGTAGTGGTGCCCAGGAGCCAAATACACTTTTCATCTAAAAAGGCTTATATTTTAAGACATATATGCTATTACATTTTTCTCATCTGCTTAGCAGTGTAACCACCGAGTTCACCGGTACAACAACCAAAGCTGATAACAGAAACACATGTGTGATGCCACTACAACTCAGCGAGGCACTCAACAACAAGAACAAAAAATAACAGACCTCTTCGCTCTCGTTCCCCTCTCTACAATAAAAGGCGACCGGGAGGCGATCCTCTTTTCGCCGGCGATTCCGCCGCCCTCCTCCTTCCCGCCGGCCTTGGTGCCGTCGGAAGGGGGTGGGGGGGTTGAATCGCTGGGCGGATCTGTGTGCTAGTAGTCTAGGTTAGGCTAGGTAGCTTAGTTTTCCTCCCGTCGGCGTTGGTGACGGCGGCGGTGAATAAAGTGTCTTGGCCAGGTCGTCGGCGCGGTGGGGACTTTGTATTGGACTTTTGTTCCTCCTTCTCATCCGCGTCTCGGCACCGTCGTCTCCAGCGTCGTCGGGAAGAAGGGGGAAGCTGTGCAGGAGTTTCGGACGCTGGTCTGCTGCCGCTGGCGGTGGGCTGGAGGATGCCGTGCTCCGTGCTAGGGGTGTGGTCCGTGGATGGCGGATGTGGTGCTGCTCCTCGCTTCCTGCGGCGGGAGGGGCTGGATCTGGAGGTTGAAGGTGAGCTCGGGGCAGGTCCCCGACCCGCGTGCCACAGCGATATGTGGGCACCTTCGGTGCTTCTTCTCGAGGTTCACAAAGCCAGATGGCGATGGAGCTTCTTCAACCTCGGGTGTGGAGGTCTTCGTCTCTTGCTCTCGCGGTGCTTCGGTGTCGGAGGCGAGCGGCGGTTTCGTTCGTGTGGTGCAGAGTTCCCCAAAGGTTTCTTTGGGATTTTGTTTTTCTTCAGGGGTCTGTCTGCAATTTGTACGGGTCTACGTGTCCTTCTAGACCGTATCTGTTCTCTGTGTACGTATTCTGTACTCCGTATGTTTTCGACTTAATATATACGTATGCATCTCAAAAAAAAAAAAACTCAGCGAGGCACTCTTAACAGTGGTAACCACCGAGCACCAGTACAACAGCCAAAACTGAGAACGTATCACAACCAAATGTCCGTTTGACCTCACTGTACGCTTTCCTGTTACAGCGAACCAAAAAAAAACCATTCACCATTGGTGTGATTGCTTCTGGATCTTTAAATTCATGGAGCCCTTCCCCTTGTCTTGTAAGTGTTGGCGTGTTGCTCAGGTTCAGCAAAAGATAGTATTTAATACGTATATGTAATCAAACCTTAGATGGTGATGATGTTTGCATTCTACTGTTCTTTTAACCGCCCAAACAGAGACTCACATGCAACCACACTATACAGGATATAACCAATGTATTATTTAGCTATTTTTCTGATGTTCAAAGGAAGCACAAGCATTACCAGTAGCAAGATCATAAAATACAAAGAAAGAGGAAAAGGGTTGACCAGGGAGTAACGACTTTGCTTCGTTTCTTTTCCTCAACGTGCAATCATCATACAATTTACCTCGGTTTGGAGTTCGGACTTTGGACAGAGTTCTGTCCTTGAGCGTTGCTGTACTAGAGGTAGTTCACGGTTGCCCGGTGAGCGTTCGCTACAGCTCCAAACTCAAAATAGTCATGTAATGGGGGGGGGGGGGGGGATGTGAAAACTGCATCTGTGTATCGTACCTTCGCTAACTACGTAGTAGTTGCAAGGATGATATACACAAATTGGGATACATCTCCCACCTCAGGGCTATGATTTTCAGAACAAAGATTCGCAACTATCTAACTAGCAGTGTCCAGAATTTTTATTAAAAAAATGCAGTGTTCAGTGTACTGAAACTAGAATGGAGAAGGATGCATAAACTCAGAACCTTCATGGCAGAATTATTATCCAGAGTTCAGGTAATCTTTTCCACTTCAGAATTTGGCACCCTAGTACTCAACAGAGAATTAAACTGGGCCAGCACAAAATGGTAAGTCTGGGTTGCTGCTGTTACACATAACCAACAAACAAGATTAGAAAGAAAGGGCCTTTGGTTGGACTGAAACTAGATACGGCACAGGTAAACTCAAGTACTTAATTCACTGCAAGAACCACTACATCAGATGTTTCATCCAAGATAAATGCAGCTAACAGGAATGAAATATTAGCCAGAATAAGAACGCGGCCATAACAAACCAAAGTCACTGCATTATTGTTCCAACAGGTTCTGAACCTTTAGAACCGCGAGGTCAAAGCAATGTCACTAGAACAGATCAGTTTCGCTAGCAACACAAGAGCCGCAGAGTTTTTCCTCAACCTGTATCTCTATGCAAGAAATTAAGGATTCCCACGTCGCAGTGTCCGAGGCACCGACACTTCTGAAGAGGTGAACTGTAAGGCAATAGTCAGAAGACCTGCTCTGGTCTTTCTCTACTCTGCATCGAAATCCGGGTATCGTGGCCCGCCGTTTGCTGAATTAGCAGAAATAGTGAAGCAATATTAGCAGAAATCATTGAAGCAGTTAGGCATCATGCCACATGAACTGCAACCGTTGCAACAGATAAATAATCCAAATATAGCTAAAACAATTCATCAAGAAGATCAAGAAGACAGCTGCTGTATAAAATCTGGAAACATATTAATGTGCGGAAACTAGCTTTCATGTAGTGCTGCATTGAATTTTGCTCATATTCATTCAAAATAGTTACAATTCGCTAAATCATATATAAATCAGTATCTTCTTTGTGAAGCTGAACTGAGATGAATGGACTGATTTGGGTCTTCAAGCTCCAAAGTTTTCAGTAGCAGCAAATGGTATTAAATT
Organism: Lolium multiflorum; assembly: GCA_030979885.1. NCBI lineage: Eukaryota > Viridiplantae > Streptophyta > Magnoliopsida > Poales > Poaceae > Lolium > Lolium multiflorum. The sequence continues at coordinate 197,805,817 of CM061747.1, forward strand.
GAGAAACTGAATCGTCTGAACCAAGGACAGTTGTTTCAAAACCAATAATTTCCATATCATGGTTGAGTATGAACAAGTGACTTGTTAAATGATTTTCCCCAACAACCAACAGCATGGGACAACTTTCTAGCATTTGAAAGACCGATAAATCAAAGAGGCACAATGTAAATACCTATCGTTTGCATTCAGCTACTTTTACTCATATCTACAAACTACAACAGTTCATACATTTCCCAAGTCCTAACTGAGGCAATTCAGCGACAGTTCCAGTAAACTGTTTTTCAGACTATAATCCCCAAGTTCTAATGACTACAAGATCCGGACTGCAATGGTTTCAGTATGAGATTTCCAAGCACAGGCAGATTAGCAATCAATTAAAGCAAACCCCAAAAGATCATGGCCACGCAGCAAATAGTATCTGCCATTTCCAGTACATATCAGGGTGTCTCACCTGGCGTATCGGCCGTGATTACGAGGGTCTGTCTGCTGCGGTGTAGGTCGTCGACGACGAGTGGGGTAAACCGCCCGAATGTGCCCGCTCGGACGTACATGACGATGTTGTTGCTGGCGTTCACTGGGATCCCCAGCCGTCTGGCCAGCTCGTTCCTCAGGCGGTACACGGACCTTCCCCTGAAAGTGAAGGAGACGTCGTTGCCGTACCAATCTTCGCTGTTCGCCGTGTACCTCACCACCCGCGACGGCAGCAGGGCGGGGAGGTGGAGGTGGAGCTGCGTTGAGTTGCGATTTGCAGAGAAGCATGGTTACATTCAGGAGATGAAAGAAGCTAGCAGGGTACTGCGCAGAATTTATGATCGCGAACACAAATACGGAGGCGCAGGAAGTCAAAAAAACTGGGGCGGCAACCAAGAACTGATCGAAGAAGCCAAGAACATAAGCAAGGATTGCTCGGTTGCTCCCAGGCGAATGAAACTAACGCAGTATGCAATCCCCGCGGTTAAATTCAGATGCGGATTGATGACATCCAAGAACCTAATTCGCTCAATCGATCGATCCAGCCGAATCCTGAAAGCAATTCGAGAAGAATCTAGATAGAGAAGCCGGCATGGCGAACTCACCCAGGTTGGACGTGGAAGGCGAGGGATGCGCTCCCTGCTGGGGATGGGCTCCACCATCCACCCCATCATGGTGCTGACGTTGTTGGAGCGCTCGACGCTGACGACGTGTTTCTTCGAGGGGTTGTCCCTCCCGTTGGCGCGGAGGAGGCCGTAGTCGTTGCCGCCGGCGGCGACGACGTGGCGGAGCACGATCTCGTTCCTGGCCCTCGCCCAGAGAGGCTGCCACCTGATGGCCAAATCTTCAAGCTCGGCGTAGTCCCGCTGCTCGACGCGGAAGCCGCGGCAGCCGCGCGGCGCCGGGGCTTCGGTGGCGGAGAGGTAGCGGCCGTAGGCGGCGCTGTGGAAGAGCACGTGCAGGTGGTCCCCGTAGTAGCGGTGCACCACCCACGCGGACTTCATGGACGCACGACGACGGCTGAGGGAGATGCCATGGCCGTCCTCGTCGGCGTGGAGGTAGGTGCCGTGCTCGACGCTCCGCAGCCACACGTGCTGCCGGTCCTGGAGCTGGACCTCCTCCATTGGTCGCTGCCGGCCCTGCTTGATCGGTCGCCGAGAGAGGCGGTGGCCGCTGCGAGGTGGAGGGAGAGGTGGGGGTGATGGGTTTGGGCTCTTGCCGCTCCGGCGAGGGGGTGAAGAAGAGAGGCGAGGCGAGCGGTGTTGGTTGAGGCGGTTACCTTCGGGCGCCAAGAGCCGAGTATTTCAAGGTGCCAGCCTGACACGCCATCGCCTTACCGGGCTTTGGGCACTAGATGGGCTCGCGGGCTCTTTTCTCGGCCCGGCCCACCAGGCCCAAACCCTCAAGAGCGCGAGGTTTCTCCCGGTCTCCCCAAGCCTCTCTCTGCTCCTGCGACGGCGGCGTCGGCCAGGGCCGGCTGCACCACCCTTCCCTGCACCGGCGAGCCTCTCCCTCCGCGTCGCCCCAGCTCGCCGGCGCGACGGGGAAGCAGCCAGTAGGCCGTCTCCTTGCCCGGCTGCCTCGGCACGGGGCACGGACGCCGCCACGCCTGTCAGGATCCCGATGGATCTGACCGGAAGAGGATCATCAAAAAGGGAGATTTGAGAGAAAATCGATAGAAAAAGGGTAAATTGCAAGAACTAAATAAATGATAAATTGCAGAAAAGTAAGATAAAATTAGGGTCCATATTTCTTGGTTGATTGCAAGAGGATACAAGGGTAGGCTTATATAGACCTAACCAACTACAACACGACAACATAGGTGGAATACCGATATTACCCTTATAGCTAATAACCCACTACTCCATAGCACTACTATTCCCTGACATTACTCCCCCCTCAAGACCATTGCTCAGCAATGGACAAGTTTCTTCAGAAACTTTCATCATCATCAATTATCCACCAGAATTCATTTACCGTATCAAGGAGGTAGAAATGTAATAAAAATAATATCTATTTCCCATATCTGAAGATAGTTCTCTGAAGGTAGCATATTCTTTGCATTGCCATTCTTCTGAACACCTTGCTGATAGACAAAAGCAATTCCAGGGTCCCACTGCAGTTTTACGCTGCTTTCCAATGAAGATAACCAGCGAGACAAAACAGTGACCATATGCCTTTCGAATTCAGAAGAATTGATTGTTGGACACTGTGGCATGTATGTCAACTGTCCATCTCTGAACTCACTCACAATCAGCACCATCTCAGCCATTAAGAACTCCCTAGGATGCTTGTTTTTGGTTACTTGCACTGATTTGGTTGCACAGCTTTGGAAAGTAATGGTTTGGCCTGCTATTGTCACCATTTGACAGGAACAAAGAGAGTGCATAGATACAGACTTGCCTTTAGAACATGGAATGACTAGAACAAGTACAGTTGTTGTTTTCGCTTCTGTCCCTCCCAAGCAAAAGACATAGTAACACTCGGTAGAAGCAAAAATGGATTGCGGCACATGAGCGAAAGCTCCAGGATGTGTAACAATAGGATGGGTTGCAGTACACGAGTACAGAATTACCAGAACTCCAGGATCCCAGGGTGTGGTTAGAGACAGAGGGTTCAGACACTTTACTTGATCATCTATGGAAATGTCTCCGTTCTGTGTTGAACTTCTAAATGTATTTTCTCCTGGATCCCATTCTTTTCTTCTCTGAGGAGTGACCAACACCTTCAACGGCGGGTCTCTTAGCTGATGTGCATTTACTTCTGTCCGTCCCAGACCAAAAGCACAGGAACTCATAATAGCAGATTCAAGAATGGATTCACTTCTTGCACGAAAATGCACATCTAGTTTCTGTACCATTGTAGGTTTGCAGATATCTACACACTGAAATTTTGTAGCACCAGCAGCAGTCGTAAACATGGCATGGTATTTTGTATCTCCTGTATCCCACAGAATATACAGAGGCAAACGAACAAGAATATTGGGAATAGAAGTTGCAGCATAAACACTCATGGGGAGCAGTATACTTGGTGAAAAAATTACTGCATGTGCCAAACCTTCCAAGGAAGAAAATTTAACAAGTGCAGGAGCATCCATTATGCTTTTCAGGGAGCCTGGATCCCATAGAAGCCTCAGTTCTCTCATGGTATGCTCAATACTAAGCTGGCTGGACCTTGTGATAAATGAAACGGAGGCCTTCCAGACTAAACAATTGCTTGCCCTCTCATCATCTTGTTGCTGCAGCTCAAGAGTGAGTTCAAAGTCATCAGAGATGTAATTGAGACAAGCGGCTGTTTGTTCAATTTCTTGTGCCTTGCCGAAACACTTGACAAGTTGGCGACTTTCATGTTGCTTTTCTTCAGCGAACACCTGAACGGACTCAATTGAGCAGCCATTCGACTCACCGTCAGAGATAGCGAACACCGGCTCAGGAACAGCTCGCTCTAAGGGATAATCCACCGGTAGAGTAAAATAGCTGTGCTCTGCTCGAAACAGACTGCGGCGATTGAGATTGTGAAGACTATAATATTCTGGCATTTCGTCAAGCACCTGGGGGGCAGCAGGAGCTGTTGGCACAGTCAAGACACTCACCGGTTTTGGGACATCAAAACATCCACCAAAAGAAGAGCTAGCTGGGGAGATTTCTGCTGCATCAATATTAGAGAGCACTGGCGTAGTAGACTCAGCCAGTGCTATGCTTGCCGATGATGGTTTGAAGCAGACAGATTGTTTCCGGGCAGTCGTGGTGTTTGACTTGGAGGAGGGCACCGCGTCCACCAGTTTGGAGATTCCACTTCTCAGGGATGCAAAAGAACGTTTTGATTGAGCATGGTACTCATCCAATCGTTGATTGATGTCGAGGAGTGACTGCTGAGCGAGCTTGAGCTGCATCGCGAAGTCGTTGAGGCCCGCGGACACGCAGTCCGGCTGCCTGTCTGGCTGCATCCGGTTGGTGATGGCTGGGGAGGTTGGGTCGTCTCCATTGTTGGGCTTGGGAAGGAACGTGCGCACCTCGTCAACAACATGGACGCAGGCGGCCTGAACTGAGTCAACTTGGGTGGGGATTTGAGGTGCCTCCCGCATCTGGCAAGAGGAATCGTAGGGGAAGGTGGAGGAGTAGTACCCTGGAGAGGGGATGGTGATTGGGGGATGTGGTGGCTGGTGCTCTTGATTTGGAGCGATCGGGGTGAGTGGAATCGGATGGGACGGCGAGCACCAATATGGCCGGAAGTGCTCTTGATTAGGAGCCGGTTGTGCGGCTGTAGAGAAGGTGGTGGCGGGGCCAAAACTGGATGGGCTGTATGCTGGAGCTTGGCAGGCGGCAGTGTAGGGGTAGGCGTAAGGAGAGATCCAGAAGCAGGGGAAAGGCGGTGGATCGGTGAAGTGAGGTTCGCCATGGATTGGAGGACGAGCGGGCAGCGACCAATTTGGGTCGATTTGGGTGGGGATTGAGGAGGGGTACGGGTGGTGGTAGGGGGTGGCGGAGGTTAGGTTGTAGGGGGTGGTGGGGAAGGGGGAGGGAAAAGGCAGGGCCGCCATGGATGCGAAATCGGAGCTGAGGAGAAGAAGAAGCCGCCGGAGAAAATTTTGAGTGGAAGAATTGCTCGCTCTGATACCACTTTGTCAGGATCCCGATGGATCTGACCGGAAGAGGATCATCAAAAAGGGAGATTTGAGAGAAAATCGATAGAAAAAGGGTAAATTGCAAGAACTAAATAAATGATAAATTGCAGAAAAGTAAGATAAAATTAGGGTCCATATTTCTTGGTTGATTGCAAGAGGATACAAGGGTAGGCTTATATAGACCTAACCAACTACAACACGACAACATAGGTGGAATACCGATATTACCCTTATAGCTAATAACCCGCCCGGCACCAGCAAAGCGAGGGAGCGCGACGACGGCGAGTGAACCACCATCAGATCCAGCGAGACTGCTCGGGTGCGCGGTGCGCGCGTGCGTGCCCTCGCTCCTCTATGTGTATGCTCGCAGCTCGCTAGTGGCTTCTCGTGAGATGCAGCTTGATTCATGAGAGTAATGTGGAGTTGTGGAGCTGGCCAACGTCGTGAGACCAAGAGAACTGATAAATTCCTTTGCGCATTTGCCGTTTGGAAGAATGCAACGTAGCCTTTTCGGGGGAAAAAAGTCTATCCACAGTCTTCTTTCACATTTCATCCCTTAGAAAGAAGGGCGAGCCAGACTTGTGAAAATATACTTTTCTTTCGGAAATGAATTTTGTACACACGTATGGTGTTTCTGTCACCGTCGATTTATTACTCGAGATTCCCGCTTGCCGTGGTAGATGAAAAAAATAGCTCTATCTCTCCTCCTTTTATCCGAATCTCGAAGATGGTGACGAAAACACCCACATCCATGTGTGTAAGTACAAAAGTATTTCCCCCATTTTTATGCACAATATATTTCTCCTCGGCTGCATTTTGTATGTTGATTTTATGATGTTGCATCGACCTCTGACCAAAGGAGGTTGAAATCCTATGGGTTGGACATAGTATGAGTAAACACCGACACGTTGATTCTAGCAACTCGATGGAGCACGAAATTCAGGGATCTTAAGTGACCGCAAAGGCCAATGACCAGAGCAAACGGATCGACCACTAGAAACAACTTTGTTTCTTGATAATAAAGATAGCATGCCTTGACTTGAATTGAGATAAAGAAAGTATATAGGTAGTACATTGATATCATATGGCTCATCATTCTCACATGTAAGCACGTAACTAAAATTTTCACATGGAATTTACCGATTTTTCTTTGTATAACATCGTAACTATCATTATTTACACCCGGCAGGATCCCCCGTACAATCTCTTACAAGGAAAACCGCAACTAAGAAAAGCTACATCTCCCAAGTAAAGACGGAGAAAAATCTTGCCTTTTTTGCTTCAATACCAACAATTACTAGATGATGATAATCTCTAAAAGCATTACTACATAGTAAGAAATTTTCTAAGATTAACCCAAACCCCTAGAATTCCATAATATATAAGCATTTTAAAATACACCCCTTTTTTTAGTTAGTTCAACTTATACTCATTATCAAAACCCTCACTTCTAATAGATTGTTTCTTGCCACTTAACAAACTAGAAAGGCCAATACCGAACTCTTTGTCTCAAAATAGCATCCCCACATCTGTTGATGTCTCTGACTTATTTGTCATTGTGTATTGCTTGAAGATTAATGCTGCTAGTTTTTCAAAATGCCCCTCCACCTCTCTCATATACTCATTCATGTGTCCTTTCATTTTTTCGCAGCAACCCTTACGTTTCATGTATATTTTCATGTTTTGTTTTCTTTGTCCACCTCAGATTTAACCTGGTTTTCAATTTCATTGTTCGGATCCATGTTGAAACATGAAATAGCCAAATTCACACTTTTTTGTATAAAATTTTACTCTTACACAGATTTTTCAAAGGTATCAAGGTTAATAAGAGATTCGTGCATTTTACATATGAGGCTTGCTCCAGTACAAGCCCCTCCAAACTCAAACTCATCAGGGGTTGAGATCGTTTCGTACCACTTCATAAACTTAATTACGAAGGGGTACGAAGCAATCTCAATCTCTGCTGTATTTGAGTTAGGGGGGGGGGGGGTGTATTGGAGCAACCACCTTTTCATACATAGTTCACAAAAGAGTTCTTGAAGCTATCAAGAGTTAGTCTCATACATTATCATTTTTCAACAAGATACATGCAACTTTCACACAAGGCATTAATAGAGGAAAGTAGCTATGTTTCATACACATGCCCCAGATCCAACGGAGATACATGCAATTTCCACTCGTTTCATATAGGGTTGTCTTTAAGGTTTCTGAGTTTCTTCACTCGGCAACGACAACATATATACGGGAAAAATTCGCGCCGCTCTTTATATTCATCACCACACTTCTTCTTATGTTGACATAAATAAATTAGGAAAAGGCCCTCTACTATGTTACGGTATTTTCTATTAATTAATGGGAATATTTATAGTGGTGGTATTGTCCTTATTACAAGCTTGTAGAGTATCTAGCCCGGATTGCATGCCTTCTTTAAGGCCATGTTTTGATCCATCCTCCATGCATGTTCAGTTGAAAATATATCTTGAATCTAGCTATGGATGTGGATAGAGTAGGGGAGTTCCATTGAATATTGCATCATCCCTCTAATATCATAATATGCTCCAGCAACCAGTGACAATCACCTACATCATCAAAGATATAGAGTATCTGTTTTTGACATCCAAGATCATGTTGTGAATATCATCACGCTTTTCGTCATGAGAATAAAGATCTAGAATGGCCTCTTGTATACTAATTATAACCCTGATCCAGAAATTATTACTTTAGCTCACACGGAAGATACACGTATTCGGACTTTAATCGCAAAAAATGAGCAACAATTTCTCAATTATAGTACTATGTACATAATTAATATTGTTACGTTCGTATTGAGAACAGTTTCTAATGATACAAATTCCATATATATCAAATACTTCTTATATGTTTGGTTTAACTTGGTCAAAGACAAGGGAGTAGAACGATAGAGATATATGTATATTGATTTCAAGGGCGCAAAATTGAAGCTATCTCCATGGATGGAACTGTGATTGATACAAGCAAAATGTACGCGAAGTACTAATGCAGTATGTAATACTGTGAAATTTCTGTCATATCCTAGCGACTGTAATCTACTGCTCGTTGCGGGAGTTCTGATCCGTTTCTGTCACGGCGGCAGGCAGGTGGCGCCGCCGGCACGATGTTGACGCCAAAAAGCCTCAGAACGCCCGGCACGCCCGGTGCAACAGCAGGCTGCGCTGGGGCTACTTCCATGGCGGCGGGCGGCATAGGCAGGGACAGTGCCAGCGCTGGTGCGATCTCGTGCGCCAACACCTTGGGTATAGCGCCGTGCTTCTTTGATCTCGCCTTCTCGCGGTGCTTACTCATGTGCCCGCCGAGCTGCAATGGCGAGGTGAATTCTCTGGGGCAATGCTTGCACGGGTGCAACTTCGCCGGGTTGGCGCATGCCGGGTCACCGCCGTAGTTCTTCTGCCTCATGTGGCTGGACATGTGGCCGCCAAGCGCACGGTGCGTGGCGAACCGCCGCTGATCGCACCCTTTCTCCTTGCAGAGCCACCAACCTTGCTCGTCCCGTGCTGGCGTCGGCGGCGTTGTGCGCTGTACATGGTGCGCGACGGCCTGAGGCGCAGCGGGCTGCTTGACGACGGATTGTTGAGCTTGAATGACGGTAGGCTGAGCTAGGGCGAGGACGACCTGAGGCGCGGCAGGCTGGTGGCCTCGGAGGAATTGCGGCGAACATGGTGGGTGCACGACGACCTGGTTGGATGGATTGCGAGGATTGGGCTCGGCGCTGCTGCTCCTGCTCGCGAACGCGATCGGCATGGGGTTGATCACGGGCTCGGGGACCACCATGGCCATGGAATCGACCAGTGCTTCCTTCTTGGGGGTAACGGACCTGCGCCCAACGGAGCCCCTCTTGCCGGTGACGGCCCAACCAACGCTGACCGGTGCGGACCGTGGGCGCGGCGGTGTCCGCTCCTTGTTCCCGTGCTGGCGTCCGCGCCGACCGTGGGCGCTCATGTGGCCGTTCAGCCCCTTCTGGCTTGTGAACTCCCTCCGGCAGACGAGGCATCGGAAGAAGAGCGGTTCCTGCGCGAGCGAGGCCGCGCCGGCGTCGGCGTCGACGTCGCTGATGGTCCCGTCCGAGTCGCAGTCGCACGAGGGCGTGGGAGACGGTAGGGCACCTCCGTCGACGACGGTGCCTTCGAATTCGAGGCGGCGGCGCTTAATCTCTGGTCGGGTTCGGGCGTCCTTGCCGCCGCCGCCGCGGTGGTGCTGGAACACGGAGCGTCTGTCGTCGTGGGAGCCGGCCAAGTCGTCGTCGGAGGCGACGAACTCGCCCTTCTCGAGCTCGAGTTCGGAGCAGGGGCGGCGGCCGCTGGAAGGGGACAGACCGTCTGCATCGGTCCCCGTCGCCATCGGCACCGAGCTACAGGGCAAGCACGCACGCACGCTCTACTAGGGCTTGGCCGTGGCGGTGTGCCGGTGTTGTGCTGGGGGTTTGCTTGTGGGTGGGGAGGGGCGGCGGCAGTGGGCGGTGTCTTTATATATGCCGCTCGCTGGAGTGGGGCGAACCAACGTCCGTCCGCTGGGATACGCGTTCGAGCTCTTCCGGCCACCGAGCATGGAAACGGTTTTGTTATCAAACAATTATTGATCTTCTTTTGGATGCATTTTAGGATCTGGACCCGTTGTTGAATAAACATCCATGTTTGAAAGAGTGTGCTTAGATTATTTTTGCAAAGCAAAGAAACTTAATTATCACTAAGAAATCATATTACCTTCGTTTGCATGTAATTAGTATCGACGGATCCCTATAAAAAACACTTTATAATAATGCAAATTTATACCAAAAATCTTAGGCTTAGTTTGGCAACAAAGTATTTCTAAAACTAAAATATTAGAAAACTAGAGTATTTTAGCCCCTGGGCACAAGATACTACAGTTTTGCCAAAGCTGAGTATTATGAAGTATCGCTAATACTGTGACCTGCTTGGCTAGTACTTTATTGTAGCATCTAGATCAGCTATCTATTAATGCCAGATTCTATTGGCTAGTGCTTTATTGTAGCATCTAGATCAGCTGAGTATTATGAAGTATCGCCGGAGCTAACGCGCCGAGGTAGTACCACAACGACGACAGTAAGGTGCGGGTGGACTGGAACACGGAGTGGCTACCACGAACGGTAACGACGACGAGTTCAACGACTCCTACACAACACACAAGGGCAGACCGCGTTCGTGCAACAGGGTACCGAGACGACAAGGCGGGCTCGAAGATCTTGGCTGCCTGCCCATCAACATTGTGTGCTCTATCGTCTGTACAACAGGGTCATTGCAACGCTGCCTCACGCCACTGCAGCTCATGTTTCTATCCGGCTCTGGCACGCCACGACGGCCCTCGGGGTAGCCGCGAGCACAAGGAGTACAGGCCAAGAATGGGTGGTTGCTGCCATAGACCCATAGTAGTGACGGTGGTCTGGGATGGGTGCCTCTCCGTGGGGGAGCTGAAGTTTTCTCCGCGTGCCCTGCCAGGGTACCAACAATCCATACTTGCGACTCGACCAATCCCGGCAACGTGCGTGACTCCCATGGTGAAAGAAAAGAAGGCACCGGCTATGGCTACTAGGGATGGCCGATGCTTTGCAGTTGTATGTCCATGGCCATGGAGATGAGCGGCGGACGATTAGAATAGATCGAGGCGTTCTTGTTGTTTTTCTTGCTTTCTTTGTTTTAGAAAAAAGAGGTATGGGGTTGTTTTTAAAAAAACTTCAAAAATACTACAGTTTGAGGAATACTACAGTATTGATTCCGGTGTTTTGTGTCATAGACAAACACGTCAAAGTATTGAAAATTGTGGTATTTTTCAATACTGTGGTATTCTTGAAATACTTCAAAAAAAACTTCACTACCAAACGAAGCCTTAATATACTTAGAGTACTTTTTAGTCAAAACAAAACGCACAAAACGTGGGTGTCTTATTCATTTGAATAGAGGGACAAGTAAACAACTCCATGTCCAAATACATTCCTAATTGAGTATGATGGACCGGTTTATTAGACTCTTACATCTTTCTAGAAAAACTATAATACTAATTTGGTCCATCAGCAAAATAGAAGACATACACTACAAAAAAATATACCATTAAAAACTTCTTTGGAATATGAATCCAATACTATTATTTTTATGTTGTATATCTCGTATTTTATTGATCTAATGGTTAAATTTTCTCTCGAAATGTGTAATACCTTAATAAACCGGTATGTTGGTACTACTACAAACTATATCCAACGATGTGTAAATGGAATTTATTGATGCTGTGGATAGTGGATCATGTTTCACTGGTAGGGAACAACTCATAGGGGTCATGTGATCTGTGGCGTGGCAAACTGAAAACATACTTAGGTAATTTATGTTTGTGTGGTGCATCTTGGTATGCCACACGTATGGGCCTACCACTGACGTGGCAAAACGAGTGTCACGCCACAATAATATGGTCCCACAAACCAACCCCGGTGGACCAACCTCAGTGGAGTGATATTTTTTCAGCACACCACTAAGAACTTTCTACCTAAGGCATTTACAGCATGTCACTAACTTTTCTTCAAAATTTGTAAAGATTCTTTTATATAATAAAAAATCACAATGAAAACAAACAGTTGCCATGCCGGCCATGTCGCTAGTGCCGTGGTGAATTGGGCCACGCCACTAGCGGCCCACTGACAAACACACGGCCCGTGGCGTGGCCACGAAAATACCCACACTAGTCAACATCGTCCTTACATCGCCCCTCTTTTTCCACACACACAAAAAAAACACCACGCCACCTCGCCCCTCGGCTCCACCCCCGGAGATGCCCCTCTCTCCGCTCCCCACTCGCCCCGCGCCATGATACGTCTCCAACGTATCGATAATTTCTTATGTTCCATGCTACTTTATTGATGATACCTACATGTTTTGTGCACATTATATGTCATATTTATGCATTTTCTGGAACTAACCTATTAACAAGATGGCGAAGAGCCATTCTTGTTCTTTGTTTTTGGTTTCAGAAATCCTAGTAACGAAATATTCTCGGAATTGGACGAAACTTTCGCCCGGGGTCCTATTTTTGCACGAAGCTTCCGGACCGAAGAGATAACGAAGTGGGGCCACGAGGCAGCCGGGAGCTAGGGCGGCGCGGCCCAAGCCACTGCGCGCCCTGGGCCCCTCGTGTGGCCCCCGCGTTGACCTTCCGCCTACTTAAAGCCTCCGTCGCGAAACCCCAGTGGAGAGCCACGATACGGAAAACCTTCCAGAGACGCCGCCGCGCGAATCCCATCTCGGGGATTCGGGAGATCGCCTCCGGCACCCTGCCGGAGGGGATTCATCTCCGGAGGACTCTACACCGCCATGGTCGCCTCCGGAGTGATGAGTGAGTAGTTCACCCTGGACCATGGGTCCATAGCAGTAGCTAGATGGTCGTCTTCTCCTTGTTGTGCTTCATTGTTGGATCTTGTGAGCTGCCTAACATGATCAAGATCATCTATATGTAATTCTATATGTTGTGTTTGTCGGGATCCGATGGATAGAGAGTACTATGATTATGGTGATTATCAATCTATTGTTTATGTGTTGTTTATGATCTTGCATGCTCTCCGTTATTAGTAGAGGCTCTGGCCAAGTTTGTACTCTTAACTCCAAGAGGGAGTATTTATGCTCGATAGTGGGTTCATGCCTCCATTGAATCGGGACAGTGACAGAAAGTTCTAAGGTTGTGGATGTCTGTTGCCACTAGGGATAAAACATTGATTCTATGTCTAAGGATGTAGTTGTCGATTACATTACGCACCATACTTAATGCAATGTATTGCTTAGCAACTTAATACTGAATGGGGTTCGGATGATAACCTGAAGTTGGACTTTTTAGGCATAGATGCGGTTGGATGGCGGTCTATGTACTTTGTCGTAATGCCCAATTAAATCTCACTATATTTATCATATCATGTATATGCATTGTTATGCCTTTCTCTATTTGTCAATTGCCAGTGTAATTTGTTCACCCAACATGCTTTTATCTTATGGGAGAGACACCTCTAGTGAACTGTGGACCCCGGTCCTATTCTTTACATAGCATACAATCTCTGCAATTGTGTTTCTTGTTTTCTTTGCAAACATCTTCCACTCGATACGTTTAATCCTTTGTTACGCAAGCCGGTGAGATTGACAACCTCACTTTGTTTCGTTGGGGCAAAGTACTTTGGTTGTGTTGATTCCACGTTGGCGCGGGAATCCTGGTGTTGCGCCGCATCACATTTCGCGACCATCAACCTTCAACGTGCTTCTTGGCTCCCTGGTTCGATTAAACCTTGGTTTCTTTACGAGGGAAAACTTGCTGTGCGCATCGTACCTTCCTCTTGGGGTTCCCAACGACGTGTGAGTTACACGCCATCAAGCTCTTTTCGCCGTTGCCGGGAGATCAAGACACGCTGCAGGGAGTCTCCACTTCTCAATCTCTTTACTTTGTTTTTGTCTTGCTTTATTTTATTTACTACTTTGTTTGCTGCACTAAATCAAAACACAAAAAAATTAGTTGCTAGTTTTACTTTATTCTTGTCTTGCTCTCTATATCAAAAACACAAAAAAATTAGTTACTTGCATTTACTTTATCTAGTTTGTTTTATTTATGTTGCTAAAATGAATACCCCTGAAAATACTAAGTTGTGTGACTTCACAAATGCAAATAATAATGATTTCCTATGCACACCTATTGCTCCACCTGATTCTTTGAAATTAAACCTGCTTTACTAAATCTTGTCATGAGAGATCAATTTTCTGGTGTTAGTTCTGATGATGCTGCTACCCATCTCAATAATTTTGTTGAACTTTGTGAAATGCAAAAGTATAAAGATGTAGATGGTGATATTATTAAATTGAAAGTGTTTCCTTTCTCATTAAGAGGAAGAGCTAAAGATTGGTTGCTATCTTTGCCTAAGAATAGTATTGATTCATGGACTAAATGCAAGGATGCTTTTATTGGTAGATATTATCCTCCGCTAAAATTATATCTTTGAGAAGTAGCATAATGAATTTTAAACAATTAGATACTGAACATGTTGCTCAAGCATGGGAGAGAATGAAAACTTTGGTAAAGAATTGCCCAACCCATGGACTGACTACTTGGATGATCATCCAAACCTTCTATGCGGACTAAATTTTCTTAATTTATTGGATTCATTGCTTTGGAGGTACCTTTATGTCCATCATTTTGGGGGCTACAAAACTTCTTGATGATATGATGATAAATTACTCTGAATGGCACACGGAAAGAGCTCCACAAGGTAAGAAGGTAAATTCTGTTGAAGAAACCTCTTCCTTGAATGATAAGATTGATGTGATTATGTCTATGCTTGTGAATGGTAGATCTAATGTAGATCCAAATAATGTTCCTTTAGCTTCATTGGTTGCTCAAGAAGAAAATGTTGATGTGAATTTCATTAAAAACAATAATTTCAACAACAATGCTTATAGGAACAACTCGGTAATAACTATAGGCCATATCCTTCTGCTAATGGTAATGGTTATGGTAATTCTTATGGGAATTCTTACAACAATAATAGGAGTGTACCCTCTGGTCTTGAAGCTATGCTTAAAGAATTTATTAGTACACAAACTGCTTTTAACAAATCTGTTGAGGAAAAGCTTGATAAAATTGATACTATTGCTTCTAGAGTTGATAGGCTTGCCTCTGATGTTAATCTTCTAAAATTGAAAGTTATGCCTAATAATGATATTGATAATAAGATTACTACTACAGCAAATGCCATCCAAGTCAGAATTAATGAGAATATAAGATTAATGGCTGAATTGCGTGCTAGGTGGGATAGAGTAGAAAATGAAAAACTAGCTAAAGAGAATAATGTAGCTAAAGTTTGGACTATTACCACTACTAGTAATGCTAATTCTTCACATGTTGCTGCACCTCCTACTATCAATGGTAAAATAATTGGTGTTGGCAATGTTTCTACTCCTAGTGCAAAGCGAACAAAACTGCCTGAAATTGCTAAAACTGCTGAAACTGCTTGTGATAAAAGCTGAAATTTTTTCCAACCTTGGGAACAATGATCCCATTGTTGTAGCTCATAATGATTTAGATTTTGATGATTGCCACATCTCTGAAGTTATAAAGTTCTTACAAAAACTTGCTAAAAGTCCTAATGCTAGTGCTATAAATTTAGCCTCTACAAAACATATTACAAATGCTCTCATAAAAGCTAGAGAAGAAAAACTAAAACTTGAAACTTCTATTCCTAGAAAGTTAGAAGATGGTTGGGAGCCCATCATTAAAATGAAATTCAATGACTTTGAATGTAATGCTTTATGTGATCTTGGTGCAAGTATTTGTTATGCCTAAAAAGATTTATGATATGCTTGACTTGCCACCATTGAAGAATTGTTATTTGGATGTTAATCTTGCCGATAATGTTAAAAAGAAACCTTTGGGGAGGATTGATAATGTGCACATTACGGTTAACAATAACCTTGTCCCCGTTGATTTTGTTGTTTTGGATATCGAATGCAATGCATCTTGTCCTATTGTGTTGGGAAGACCTTTTCTTCGGTCTTGCTTATTGATATGAGGGAAGGTAATATTAAATATCAATTTCCTCTCAAGAAAGGTATGGAACACTTCCCTAGAAAGAGAATGAAGTTGCCTTTTGATTCTATTATTAGAACAAGTTATGATGTTGATGCTTCTACTCTCGATGTTACTTGATTTGCACTTTCGCCTAGCTGAAAGGCGTTAAAGCGCTTATGGGAGACAACCCATGTTTTTACCTACAGCAATTTTTTGTTTTGTTGAGTCTTGGAAGTTGTTTACTACTGTAGCAACCTCTCCTTATCATGTTTTTGTGCCAAGTAAAGTTTCTATGTCAAAGTTGATGTTATATTTGGGATCGCTGCAGAAACAGCATTGCTGTCACGAATCTAGGCACGTTCTCTGTAGAAAATTCGAAAAAATCTGCCAATTTACGAGCGTGATCCTCAGATATGTACGCAACTTTCATTAGTTTTGAGTTTTTCCATTTAACCAAGTCTGGTGCCAGCTTTAAATTCGTCTTTTCGCATTGCCTCTTTTGCTATGTTGGATTCATTTCTTTGATCCACTAATGTCCAGTAGCATTATGCAATGTCCAGAAGTGTAAAAAATGTTTGTGTCACCTCTGAATGTGTGAATTATTAATTGTGCACTAACCCTCTAATGAGTTTGCTTGAAGTTTGGTGTGAAGGAAGTTTTCAAGGGTCAAGAGAGGAGAATGATATACTATGATCAAGAGGAGTGAAAGCTCTAAGCTTGGGGATGCCGTGGTTCACCCCATATTTTAAGAAGACTCAAGCGTCTAAGCTTGGGGATGCCCAAGGCATCCCCTTCTTCATCGACAACATCATCGGGTTCCTCCCCTGAAACTATATTTTTATTCAATCACATCTTGTGTTCTTTACTTGGAGCGTCGGTTTGTTTTTTTTGTTTTTGTTTTTGTTTTTGTTTGAATAAAATGGATCCTAGCATTCACTTTGTGGGAGAGAGACACGCTCCGCTGTTGCATATGGACACATGTGTCCTTAGGCTTTACTCATAATGTTCAAGGCGAAGTTTCTTCTTCGTTAAATTGTTATATGGTTGGAATTGGAAAATGCTACATGTAGTAATTCTAAAATGTCTTGGATAATGTGATACTTTGCAATTGTTGTGCTCATGTTTAAGCTCTTGCATCATATGCTTTGCACCCATTAATGAAGAAATACATAGAGCTTGCTAAAATTTGATTTGCATATTTGGTCTCTCTAAGGTCAGATAATATCTAGTATTGAGTTTTGAACAACAAGGAAGACGGTGTAGAGTCTTATAATGTTTACAATATGTCTTTTATGTGAGTTTTGCTGCAGGTTCATCCTTGAGTTTGCTTCAAATAACCTTGCTAGCCTAAACCTTGTATCGAGAGGAATACTTCTCATGCATCCAAAATCCTTGAGCCAACTACTATGCCATTTGTGTCCACCATACCTACCTACTACATGGTATTTCTCCGCCATTCCAAAGTAAATTGCTTGAGTGCTACCTTTAAAATTCCATCATTCACCTTTGCAATATATAGCTCATGGGACAAAATAGCCTTAAAAACTATCGTAGTATTGAATATGTACTTATGCACTTTATCTTTTATTAAGTTGCTTGTTGTGCGATAACCATGCTTCGGGAACGCCATCAACTATTGTTGAATATCATGTGAGTTGCTATGCATGTCCGTCTTGTCTGAAGGATCTATCATTTTAGTGGTTGGAGCATGCAAAATTGTTAGAGAAGAACATTGGGCCGCTAACTAAAGCCATGAATCATGGTTGAAGTTTCAGTTTTGGACATATATCCTCAATCTCATATGAGAATAATAATCATTGCTACATGCTTATGCATTTAAGAGAGTCCATTATCTGTTGTCCATGTTGTCCGGTATGGATGTCTAAGTTGAGAATAATCAAAAGCGAGAAATCCAAAATGCGAGCATTCTCTTTAGACCTTTGTACAGGGCATGGAGGTACCCCTTTGTGACACTTGGTTGAAACATGGCATGCAAAGATCCGGTAGTCCAAGCTAAGTAGGACGAGGTGCGGACACTATTAGTACACTATGCATGAGGCTTGCAACTTGTAAGATATAATTTACATAACTCATATGCTTTATTACTACCGTTGACAAAATTGTTTCATGCTTTCAAAATAAAAGCTCTAGCACAAATACAGCAATCAATGCTTTCCTCTTTGAAGGACCATTCTTTTACTTTTATTGTTGAGTCAGTTTATCTATCTCCTTCCACCTTAAGAAGCAAACACTTGCGTGAACTGTGCATTGATTCCTACATACTTGCATATTGCACTTGTTATATTAATTTATGTTGACAATATCCATGAGATATACATGTTATAAGTTGAAAGCAACCGCTGAAACTTAATCTTCCTATGTGTTGCTTCAATACCTTTACTTTGATTTATTACTTTATGAGTTAACTCTTATGCAAGACTTATTGATGCTTGTCTTGAAGTACTATTCATGAAAAGTCTTTGCTTTATGATTCAGTTGTTTACTCATGTCATTACCTTTGTTTTGATCGCTGCATTCATTACATATGTTTACAAATAGTATGATCAAGATTATGATGGCATGTCACTTCGAAATTATCTTTGTTATCGTTTTACCTGCGGGACGAGCAGAACTAAGCTTGGGATGCTGATACGTCTCCAACGTATCGATAATTTCTTATGTTCCATGCTACTTTATTGATGATACCTACATGTTTTATGCACATTATATGTCATATTTATGCATTTTGGAACTAACCTATTAACAAGATGCCGAAGAGCATTCTTTCTGTTGTTTTTGGTTTCAGAAATCCTAGTAAGGAAATATTCTCGGAATTGGACGAAACTTTTGCCCAGGGTCCTATTTTTGAAGCTTCAAGACCGAGATAGATGGGGCCTGAGGCAGCCGAGGCTAGGGCGGCGCGGCCAAGCCCCCGCGCGCCGCCCCCTGGGCCCTCGTGTGGCCCCCGCGTTGACCTTCCGCCTACTTAAAGCCTCCGTCGCGAAACCCCCGTCGAGAGCCACGATACGGAAAACCTTCCAGAGACGCCGCCGCCGCGAATCCCATCTCGGGGGATTCGGGAGATCGCCTCCGGCACCTGCCGGAGAGGGATTCATCTCCGGAGGACTCTACACCGCCATGGTCGCTGGAGATGATGAGTGAGTAGTTCACCCCTGGACCATGGGTCCATAGCAGTAGCTAGATGGTCGTCTTCTCCTTGTTGTGCTTCATTGTTGGATCTTGTGAGCTGCCTAACATGATCAAGATCATCTATATGTAATTCTATATGTTGTGTTTGGGATCCGATGGATAGAGAGTACTATGATTATGGTGATTATCAATCTATTGTTTATGTGTTGTTTATGATCTTGCATGCTCTCCGTTATTAGTAGAGGCTCTGGCCAAGTTTGTACTCTTAACTTCAAGAGGGAGTATTTATGCTCGATAGTGGGTTCATGCCTCCATTGAATCTGGGACAGTGACAGAAAGTTCTAAGGTTGTGGATGTGCTTGTGCCACTAGGGATAAAACATTGATTCTATGTCTAAGGATGTAGTTGTCGATTACATTACGCACCATACTTAATGCAATTGTCATTGCTTAGCAACTTAATACTGAATGGGGTTCGGATGATAACTGAAGGTGGACTTTTTAGGCATAGATGCAGTTGGATGGCGGTCTATGTACTTTGTCGTAATGCCCAATTAAATCTCACTATATTTATCATATCATGTATATGCATTGTTATGCCTTTCTCTATTTGTCAATTGCCCATGTAATTTGTTCACCCAACATGCTTTTATCTTATGGGAGAGACACCTCTAGTGAACTGTGGACCCCGGTCCTATTCTTTACATAGCATACAATCTACTGCAATTGTGTTTTACGGTTTTCTTTGCAAACATCTTCCACTCGATACGTTTAATCCTTTGTTACAGCAAGCCGGTGAGATTGACAACCTCACTGTTTCGTTGGGGCAAAGTACTTTGGTTTTGTTGTGCAGATTCCACGTTGGCGCAGGAATCCCTGGTGTTGCGCCGCATCACATTTCGTGACCATCAACCTTCAACGTGCTTCTTGGCTCCTACGGTTCGATTAAACCTTGGTTTCTTTCTGAGGGAAAACTTGCTACTGTGCGCATCATACCTTCCTCTTGGGGTTCCAACGAACGTGTGAGTTACACGCCATCACGCCACCACCAGTCCATGCAGTTGTCGCCGCCTCCATCCCGCGTTCGTGTCGCCGCCAACCCCGTGATCGCGGCATCACCACCTCCAGGTTCGTGTCGCAGCCACCTTGCGCCGCTACATTGAACTAATTTTGTCGCCACCTATTCGAGGTCGCTCCACTTGTTAGTCATAAATTATTTGTTGTATAAATTATTAGTGTAGATTATTAGATGCTAATTGTTAGTCGTAGATTGTTAGATTAGAATAAAGATTATGCAAAATGTTTTATGTTTTAATTTGCGAATTGTTCTATGTATACTACAAATATTCTAGTCTTAAATAATAAGTGTTATAAACTGTAATGTATTGCTACTGTTTGAAATGTTTAGTTTTTCATATTAATAAGATATGGCGCTGTCTGTTATGTATGCCACACTAGAAGTGCATCCAGTTTGTGGACGAGCAAGTCCTTCGGTGTGTATATTTTTGGTGGTTTTGCAATAAAGTGGTAAGTAAGAAACTATTGTGCATGCACTTCCACATTTACTAAATGAAATGTATATTGTTCTTGCTTTATCAAATATTGTTTGTTTTTCTGATTGGTGCTTAGATTGTTCCGTGCAATGTAAGGCCTGGTTGAATGATCTTGCTGGTGGGAGTGTGTCATTCCAGGCTCATGGAGACACATATAACATCACAGTGGAGAAAGAGTCAACATGGACCCTTCTGCGTGGCCAAGGATGGAGGCGGTTCATTAGAGAGAAGAATCCCACTAGAGGAGAGATGATACACTTTAACATGGCAGCTCAAGTGCCAATGAAAACCATTATCTAACTCAACTTTGGTGATATACTAGATGAGGAGGAGTAAGAGGAGGAGGAGACCGAAGAGGAAGAGAAAGGGGAGGAGGAGGATGCTGAACTGGAAGCTACCATGTTCGCTCAAAGATGCAATTAGAAAAAAAAACATCTCTTGAAAATTATACCGTCACTCAATGCATGCATCAGGTGCCATTTGTGACCTCGGTGTCAAGCAAAAATGTCAACATAAACACTATGGTATGTTTCTTTCAACTTATATGTTTTTCTTCTTTTGTTGTTGTATCCATGCATAAATATCTTATGGTGGCAGTACTCGTTTGAAATTGTTTTTTCGTTGCCATCAGCAACATTGCTTACCAAACGGAGCATGACGGTCGTGTGATGTTCCACGTCAACAGATGGAGAGACTTCATCAGGAGCGTACATGTACAAACGATTGGACAAACTCTGCTCTTGACTGCTAGACCAACAATGCGTAGGAACCTCAATGTGGTGTTTTTCATCTACGTCATCAACGATTATTAGTTGTTAATGTGGCGATCATGTAATAAAGTTATCATCAAAGTGTTGAACTATGTTATACATGCTATATAGTACATGTGAACTATATATGTTGAGATTTAGATGGGTGGTGAACTACCAGTTATGGCCTCTATAGGTGAACTTTTCCGAGATTTTTAAATTGTGTTGTGCTTTCAGTTTCAGTATTAGCGGCGTAATTTTTTGTTCCAGATAATTGCATTAGTGGTGTGGCTTACTACCCACACGCCACTAGATCATTTGGTACCTATGGCGTGTTTCTGGCACGTCACAGCTACCAAATACCACTTACATGATGCCAATAATGTGCCAAATCCACGCACTAAGGGTGGTTTTGCCACGCCATTGCAAGACTTTTCTCTACTAGTATGTGTTAGTCTTATCTAAATATTTGGACTGCACCGAGGCAGTGGCACATGTTAGAATAGGTGTTAAATGAGTTAAACCTATTATTTGGGCTCATTGCAACATATTTGCCTTAGTAGTTGTGATTTTCCGTAAAAAAATCATGATAGTTACGAGTTTCTGCAGCAAGGGTCTTAATTACTAGGTTTTGCACAATTCATTTGGTGGCCTTAGAGCTCGAGCAGGAGAGGAGGAGACGGGTAGAGTAGAGATTGTCCCGTGCATGGGAGGTCATGTGCATTTGGTTGCCATCGGATTCACATTATTTTTTGCTTTGCGATTCGTGTTGTCAAATATCATTAAGTTTCTTCTAGTTTCACAAATCCTAGACATGTTGTGCGCAATGAAACATAGTGGTTTCGTGCACGGGACTAAGTCATTTCTCAAAACACGGAGGGGGCAAGGACGTCGTCTCTCAAAGATAAGGATAAGAGGGTGGAAGAATTATTTACCAAGTCTGCCAGTGGTGAAAATGCAAATTTTGACAACATGAGTCTTGAAAGACTGAGCTGTTTGACAAGCCGGCAACGTCAAGGAAAATCGGAAATCTGCAATTTTGTTTATGTTTATCTTCATCGTCACACTTCTCATCATGACAATGAAGATCTAGAATGGCCTCCTGTATACAGTTCTAACCCGATTCAGAAATTACGTTAGCACACTACAACTGAGATGTGTGCTTATTTCGAATCATAGATATATATGTATTGTATTGGTTTAAAGGCCGCAAAATTGAAGCTCTCCCAATGGATGGAATTGCGATTGATACAAACTAGACAAAATGTACCGCAAGTACTAATTCAGGATGTGTAGTACTACCTCTGTTCACTTTTAGATGTCAAAACATTGTCTAAATTCAAATGTATCTAGACATTTTTTAGTCATAGATACATCTAAATTTAGACGAACCACTGGACATCTAAATTTAGTACTATCAAATATCTGTCATGATATCCTAGCGACTGTAACTTTAGTACTCGCCGATTTACTGCTCGATGTCGGTAGACGCCGCGGAGCTCTGATCTAATGCAGTATGTAATACTATCAAGCTAGTATCTGTTGTACTCGCCGATCTACTGCTCGTGCTTGTCGGTAGAGGAGGCGGAGCTCTCACCCGTTTCTGTCACGGCGGCAGAAACTTCTTGTGCGGCAGAGGCAGGTGGCACCGCCGGCACGATGTTGACGCCAAAAAGCCTCAGGACGCCCGGCGCAACAGCAGGCTGCGCTGGGGCTTCTTCCATGGCGGCTGGCGGGGACGGTGCCAGCGCTGCCGTGAGCTCGTGCGCCGACACCTTGGGTCTACCGCCGTGCTTCTTTGGTATCGACGCGGCGGCGGCGGCCTCTTTGTTCTGCTGCCTGATCTTGTGGCAGGCCATGTGGCTGCGGAGCCCCTCGTGCGTGGCGAACCGCCGGTGATCGCACCCTTTCTCCCTGCAGCGCAACCAACCTTGCTCGTCCCGTGCTGGTGGCGTCGGCGATGCGCGATGTACGACCTGAGGCGCAGCGGGCTGGTGGACGCCGAATTGCGCCGCTGACGCCTCCTCTGCAAGTTGTGGACCTTGGGCGACGCTAGGCTGAGCTTGGGCGACGACGACCTGAGGCGCAGCGGGCTGGTGGACGACGAATTGCGCCGACACCGCCTCTGCAAGTTGTGGACCTTGGGCGACGCTAGGCTGAGCTTGGGCGACGACGGCCTGAGGGGCGGCGGGCTGGTGGCCTTGGAGGAATTGCGGCGAACATGGTGGGTGCACGACGACCTGGCTGGTAGGGTTGTCTGATGATGCGACAACGATGGCCATGGAGTCGTCATTGGGAGGATTGGGCTCCGCGCTGCTGCTCCCGCTCGCGGACGCGGTCGGCATGGGGTCTATCACGGACTCGGGGATCACCACGGCCATGGAATCGGCCACTCCTTTGCTCTTGGGGGAAACAGACCTGCACCCAACAGAGCCAAACTTGCCGGTGACGGCGCTGATCGCCGGTTTCCCCTCCTTCCTCCACTGCTCGCGTCGGCGCGCATCGTGGACGCGCATGTGGCCGCTCACCGCCCGCTTGCTTCCGAACTCCCTCCCGCAGATGGGGCATGCGAAGAGTTTCTGCGCGAGCGAGGCCGCGCCGGCATCGGCGTCGATGTTGCCGATGGTCCCGCCCGAGCCGCACTCGGACGAGGGCGTGGGCGACGGCAGGGCACCTTCGTCGACGACGACGCCTTCCGATTCGAGGCGGCGCCGCTTAATCTCTGGCAGGGCGTCGTTGCCGCCGCCGCCGCCGTGGTGATGCTGGAATGCGGAGCGGTTGTCGTCGTCGGAGCCGGCCAAGTCGTCCTTCTCGAGGGCGGAGCGGGGGGCCGCGCCGGCATCGGCGTCGATGACGCTGATGGTGCCGCCCGAGCCGCACTCGGACGAGAGCGTGGGCGATGGTACGGCACCTCCATCGACGACGACGCCTTCCGATTCGAGGCGGCGCCGCTTAATCTCTGGCAGGGCGTCGTTGCCGCCGTCGCCGCCGTGGTGATGCTGGAATGCGGAGCGGTTGTCGTCGTCGGAGCCGGCCAAGTCGTCCTTCTCGAGGTCGGAGCGGGGGCGGCCGCCGCTGGAAGTGGACTGATCGTCTGAATCGGCGCCCGTCGACATCGGCGCCGAGCTCCAGGGCAAGCACGCCCTACTAGGGTTTGGCGGTGGCGGTGTGCCGGTGTTGTGGCGGAGGTTTGCTTGTGGGTGGGGTGGGTCGTTGGGAGCGGCGGCGGCAGCGCGCTGTGTCTTTATATATGACGCGTGCTGGAAACGGTTTTGGAGTCCAGAGTCTGGTTTGTTTTTTTTTTTTTTTGAAAATTCACCACCCATTTATTTAAATGATAGTCTGCTGCTTACAAACACCCGGGGGTGGATCAATAAACCAAACATGTCTACCTAACTCTAGATAAATCGAACTGCGAGCTAGAACATGAGCATCAACATTTGACTTTCTTCCCTCATGGACGAACTGCACCGTCTGAAACTTCATGACGCGCGCCTTAATCTCCTGGACGATATGCCCATATGAGCCCATTCCCTCTCCTCTGATACTGCTAATGGCGTTGCTACAATCAGAAGCCAGTATAAACCTCTGAAGCAAAATGTGTGTTGCCAGAGCCATTCCTTCACGACATGCCATGGCTTCCAACATCTCCGGATCCGTCACTCCTATGATCACCACCGAAGAGGCGCCAAGGAACAGTCCATCTGATCCTCGAACCACTGCCGCGATCGCCCCAGTCGAGGAGTTCTTCGATAGGGCTGCGTCAACATTTACCTTAGCGAAACCCACCGGAGGCGGAATCCACTCTGGGACTAACATCCGTTCCGCTGTTACAGCTACAGGCGTAGGCGCCAGAATCTCCAAGTCCGCGAGAAATCTCTCCACGAACATGTGCGTCGAAAGAGGAGGCTGAAAAAGGCCCTCGTGAATAATCTTTCGCCTAGCATGCCACAACGCCCACATTGTCACCACAACCCTGGTTGTTTCCATATGCGGTAACGCCTGAAATAACGCAGCTAACCAAGCTTTCGCACGTGGTTCCTGCTGGTTCATAACCACATCATCAATCTCCGCTGGTGCTAGGGCCCAAACACTCCTGGCCATATGACACTCAATCAAGGAGTGACGCCATGAATCTTGTGCTCCACATACCACGCACAGGCTCTCCTCCGCCATGTGACGATGCTTGAGTACATCCCCTGTCGGCAAAGACTGGCGGGCTAATCTCCACAAGAAAACTTTCACCTTCGATGGCACCTTAATTGTCCAAAGTGAGGTCCAACCCTTCTCTTCCTCCTTGTGGTTTGAGGACGATGAGGTATGGTCCAGCCATGCCATTCTCTTCTCTCTCGTCTGAACGAGCATCCGATAAGCTGAGCGTACTGAGAAGATACCTTTCCTATCATAGTGCCACGCCCAGAAATCATTTTGCCGGCGAGTACTCAGCGGAATATTTAGTATTGCTTCTGAGTCCATTGGCAAAAACGCTGCTATGATCTTCTCTGTGTCCCAGGCCAAATTAACATGATCTATCAGTTCACTGACCTTCTGTGGTGGGTTACGTAAGATACATGCCACGGGCCGGAGGAGGCCATCTCTCGGTAGCCAATTAGTTTGCCAAATATTTGTTTCTTCCCCGCTGCCTATCCGCTTGATCAACCCTTGCATGAGCACATCTCGGCCATCAAGGACCGATCTCCAAATTCTGGAAGGAGAATTTCCCAACTCCGCCTCCAAAAATTCATCATTTGGGAAATACACAGCTTTCAATATTCGAGCACTCAAACAATGTGGGTCTTGGAGAATCCTCCATGCTTGCCTGGCCAACAGGGCAAGGTTGAATAATTCTATATCTCGGAAGCCAAGCCCTCCGAGGTGCTTTGGCTTTGTCATCTCTTCCCAAGCAACCCAACATGTCCGGCGCTTCCCTTCTTTGCTACCCCACCAGAAGCTTCGGAGGAGAGCGTTTATATGGTGGCAAAGTCCTCTTGGAAGCCTGAAACAAGACATAGAAAAGGTGGGAATCGCCTGAGCGACCGATTTAATTAGTACCTCCTTCCCCGCTGCTGAGAGCAACATCTCCAACCAGCCTTGGACTCGTTTCCATACCCGATCCTTGAGGTATTTGAATGCACCGTTTACTGAGGTACCAACATCGGAGGGCATGCCTAAATATTTCTCACTCAAAGTGACATTATGGACATTAAGAATATCCATGATTTGTTGTCTCACATCTTCACTGCACCCTTTTGCAAAATGTATGGACGACTTGTCCATGTTTATTTGTTGTCCGGATGCACGACAGTACAGTTGCAAAACATCATTCACCTCCTGAGCACTCTCACTATCCGCTCTGAAAAACAGCAGGCTGTCATCGGCAAAGAGTAAATGACTAACCATCGGGGCCGATGGTGCCACCATAATTCCACTTAAGCGTGATGACTGAATTCTAGATTTTAAAAGGCACGAGAGGCCCTCTGCTGCCAACAGAAAGAGATAGGGGGAGATAGGATCGCCCTGACGAATTCCCCTTGATGGTGAAAAACTTTCCAAAGGGGCTCCGTTAAACAAAACTGAGAACGAGACGGTCGACACTAGCCTCATCACCATCTCGACCCATAACCTGTGGAAGCCCAGCCGAAGCATAATAGCTCGTAAATAGTCCCACTAATCATGTATCGCCAAATCATCAGAAAGATCGAATTTGGGGTTCGGCCTTTTCTACTACGGAGTAGTTTTCTTTCTTCCCGTCAAGAAAGGAGCGAGCAATATCATCTAAAAAGAGAAAGGAGCAAGATCGGCGGAAATGCACTTTTGATCCCAGGTGTATATACTTCCTTTATCAAAAAAACGAAATTTAAAATATTAAAAAAATTGGAGGAAAAATTTAGCCCCCATATCTCCACATTCTATGTCACCACTTATAGTTTCATAGTAAAATGATATTTTTTGTGGTCTGTGCAAAAAAACACAAACAAATGCCTAGTAAAAAGCTTTATTTGAGCATTGATTTTTATCTTTTTTGCACAAGCCACATAACAACTCGGTTTTTCCTGAAGCGACTTCATAAACATGTATGAAGTTGAGATGTACGCGTAACACTTTATTTTGATGTTCTTAATATGTTTAAAGTGTATTTTAAATAAATGGAGCATATGAACCTAGGAGCAAAAGTGAAAGGACACGGATGTCGCCTAGAGGGGGGGGTGAATAGGCGATTTAAAACTTTTACGAGATGGGCTTAACAAATGCGGAATAAAACTAGCGTTTACTTTGTCAAGCCCAAAGCCTATATACTATTGTTCACCTATGTGCACCAACAACTTATTCTAGGCAATACAAGCAACTATGTGATAGCAAGATATATAAACTTATGCTAAGCAATACAAGCAACTATGTGATAGCAAGATATATAACTTCAAGCACGATGGCTATCACAAGGTAAAGTGCATAAGTAAAAAGCTCGGGTATAGAGATAACCGAGGCACGCGGGAGACGATGATTTATCCCGGAGTTCACACTCTTGCAGTGCTAATCTCCGGTGGAGAGGTGCGGTTGCTTAGTGAACGCCACAAGAGGCTCACCTTGAGGTGTGGTTGCTCGATGCACACCAACGCCACAAAGGCCTCACCCCAAGATGCGGTACTCACACCACAAACCGAACGCCACGAAGGCGCCTCACCTAAATCTCCGGTGACCCTCGCCACAAAGGCCTAGGTCACGGTTCCACTAAGGGATTTCCTTCGAGGCGGAAGGGCCTTACACAAAGGTTGGGGCACACATCCACAACTTAATCGGAGGCTCCCAACAAATCACCACAAAGGTGTAGAATCCGTCTAGGGTTCCAAGAACCCAAGAGTAACAACCTTCTTGCTTTCACTTCCACGAATCACCGTGGAGAACTCAAACCGATGCACCAAATGCAATGGCAAGAACACCACAAAGATGCTCAAGTCCTTCTCTCTCAAATTCCAACAAAGCTACAAAAGCTATTGGGGGAATAAGAGAGGAAGAACAAAAGAAGAACACAAAGTTCCCCAAGATCTAGATCCCAAAGATTCACTCACAAAGATATGATTTGGTTTGGTCAAAGTGTGGATCTAGCTCCCCTCAATCTTTCTCTCAAATAGATGCAAGAATCATGGGAGGGGAGAGAGATCTCAAGCTTCAAAAAGTCAACAATGATGAGAGAGAGAGAGAGAGGGAAGAAGAAGGAGCAAGAGGTCAAAAAACAAGAGAGAGAGGGGGCATAAAAGGAGGCCCCAAAATCTGCCCGTTGGAGGCCGGTGCGCGAGGAGAGGAGAGGAGTACCGGCCAGGTAGGGGCGGCCGGCCATGGTCGGCCGGAGGCCGGGAGGGCAGGCGCGAAGGACCGGTGTACCGGCCCTTGGTGGGCGGTACTACCAGAGATGGCAGGAGGTGGCGGTGGGTGTCTTTGCGGGCTGGGAGGGGAGGAGCCTCCGGCCATGGTACCGGCCGGTGCCGCCGAACCTCCCCATAGCCCTGGACCTTCTCTGCGAGGCTTGGCGCTTAAGCGGTACCGCGGGCGGTACCTAGCCCGGAGGCTCCGGCCATGTGAGGCTGGTGGTACCGCCCGTGCCTCCGGCGGCTGTCCCTCCTCCCCTTTTTCCTTTCTTTGACTTCTCTTTCTTTAAAAACCCAAATAGAAGACAAACTTCAAAAGATAATATCTAGAGTTTGGAAACTCTGATCAAGACGAAACCAATTTTGTTGGAAAGAGGACAACAAGAGCTACCCAACAAAAAGTGAAAATATGGAAACTAGTTGGGGGTGATTTTCTGTTATATTTAGAGGTGCAACACCTCAACATGAGAAACCGAGAAAATCACCAAACTCGAAAACGCAACAAGTGATTTATGCGAAATCCGTTTTCGATGAATTAGAGCTTGTCATGAGAATAAGCACAAGCTCTAAAACATCACATGGATAAGATCCAAATAACAACCAAGAAAGATGATGCAAGGATGCAAAGGTTTGAGCTCTCTCCGAACGATACGATCGAGTTACTCACTCGAGAGCCCTCTTGATAGTACTGCTAAACTATAAACCGGTCTCCAACTACACTATGAGACCGGTGAGAAAGAAACCCTATCAAGAGCAAACCTTAACCTTGCGCGTTCCTCTTGAGCTCGATGAAGACGATCTTGATCACAACAAGATGAAACGCCTTTCTTGATTGTGCTTGCATGATGAAGTCTTGTGGATTGCTCCCCATAATCCACCATGGGAGAGCTTCTTCTTCGACACATCTTCACATATCCATGATCACCATATGGATGGCAAGATTCAAGCAAATGATCTCTTAGAGATGGCTCATCTTGAACTTGCACATCATTTCTTCATTCTTCATCATGTTGATGTCTTGAAGTAACTTGATGGCTCACTTCATCTTCAAGACGTACTTGACACTTGATATCCTTCATTAATTTCTTCTTATTGCAACCTTGAAGCCAACATATGGTTCAAGCATTGCCTATGGACAACACCTACAAATATAACTTAATGCAAACATTAGTCCATAGGGATTGTCATTAATTACCAAAACCACACATGGGGGCTCCATGCACTTTCAATCTCCCCCATTTTGGTAATTGATGACAATCTCTTTGAGAGGGTTTATATAAGGAATTTAAGTAACAAACAAGTTGAATATATAGATCAAACTCCCCCATAATATATGCATGTGTGAATGATCTTGACTTTCATTGCATATATTGGCATTCAAAGCCTAGTGGAGTTTCCTCTAAATATTCAACTATGCAAAGCAACAAGATGCAATGCAATAAAGGCACATGCTTAAGCACAAAGCAAAGACATAACCAAATTCCCTTAAACCCTCCAAACTTCTCCCCCATTGGCACCAATTGCCGAAATGGGTGAAAAATTTAGAAGGCCAATATAGTGAGAGTTCCTCCATAGCGTGTGCATTTCTCATAATTTGAGTAGAATCAAATGCACATATCCGATGACAAATATTCGGAAGGAATCACACTATAGATAGGATCAAAGATTGCAAAAAGGTAACAAAGTCAAGAAGCTTCAACAAATGAAGCAAGCAACCAAATGAACCACAAAGAAGATACCAAAAGAAAGAAATATTATGATAAGATCAAGAAGATTGCTCTAAATAATATGAGGAAGCTCCCCAAGATTTGTGCACAAAACAAGACAATTTGCATTGGAGTATAAAGTGCACAAACATGAAATCATCACTCCCATAATATCATTCAAAAACAAAATATACCAAGTGAATCAAACTCTAATGATCACCAAAAGATAGTGCTCTAAATTAAATGAGGAAGCTCCCCAAGGTACATGCATAAATTAAAATGTTGTATTTGAATACAATATGCGTAACATGGAATCCTCACTCCCTCATTACCATTTAAGACACAAACATTTGCAATAGATCATAGATAGACAATTAAGCTTAACACTTGCATCAAACAAATGGTTGAGCAACAAGTAAGAGGCACCATAATAAAAGGCTCAACCAAGAGGATATGTGAAAGGCATGATAAAGCATATTATAAGACTATTACAAGGATGAGCAAAAAGCATCATCATAGTCTTCAATGAATTATATTGCTTAGCATGACCAAACAACACACACAAAAAATAAGATATCAAATGAAGATGTATCATCTCTTATGTGTATAAGTTTCACTAAGTGGACAAAATCACTAAGATGTTTATCCATAACGAAACATGTACACACAAAATAGATATGAAAGAAATATAGCATGATATCCAAAATGAAGTCATGCAATATACCAATAAGATTTTTGTTT
Source organism: Lolium multiflorum (assembly GCA_030979885.1). Lineage (NCBI taxonomy): Eukaryota > Viridiplantae > Streptophyta > Magnoliopsida > Poales > Poaceae > Lolium > Lolium multiflorum. The sequence continues at coordinate 197,836,746 of CM061747.1, forward strand.
TTTTGTTTTTTTTAATAGCATGGCCAAAGGCTCAATTTTATCTTATTGTACATTCATGAACTTCAACCACAAACAACTAAAATACATCACAAATATCAACAAGGGATAGAAGATAGTTGGGATGCATTTGAGAAAGGCAACAAGTATCACAAACGGGGATACCAAAAGAAGTAACTAAATTTGCACTTTCATCTATATTGCACATGTGAGAGCCTTGAGGAATTGATATGCAACAAAATTGCTAGATAGGCATAGTTGGGGTGGATGAATCATGAGCATGATTTAAAATACTTCCCAACAAATGCACTCATCTCAAATTACTCTCATTCACAATAAAGAGGTTTCATTAAGACTTTTGCAAGAAGCACAACATTTGCAAATCAATAGATTCATGCCAAGATGCAACCATAAGGTTGGATACAACAAAAGTATGCATGAGAAGATACTTGTTACCAAGATAGCATTGGTGTGGATGTAGTAGATATGTGTTCGTTGATCATCCTATCTTGCCTCACGTTACCATTGAGTCACCACTTCTTTCCAAGAGTGAGACAAGCATTCAATGCATATCCATTGTACCTAACACAAAGGTAAGTACAAAATGGTCCCCAAACTAATTGGGTCCGAAGTAGTTAGACACACTACAACATATAGGACAAACTCCACAATTCTATGTGCATATAGATATGAAATTGAATTTCATGCACATCTTAGTCAAATTAGGATTTGATGGAGTTTACCCTATATATTGGATCAAAGAAAGTGACACATGCCATAAGATATACATATATTAAATATGCATGCACAATACTTTCAAGAACCAAAGGAAGATACAATTTGGACAAAACACCAAATAAACCAAGAGACAATGGTTGTCCAAATTATATCAAAGAATCAAATCAACACAAGATTGACTCCAAAGACTTATCTCATTATAAGAAGCTAATTAAACCTAAGCACAAAGGAATGAGATAACCAACTCCCAAAGAGCAAGGTTCCAACAAATAAACCAAACCCTCGACATTTTTTATGATGGCACAAAGTACCAAAAAGAAAATTTTATGTCTCCCAAAACCCAATTTTTGATAAAGATCAAGAGATGTTAAGCATTCTAATAATATAGAAGAGCTCCCCCAAGTTTGGTGCATTATCAAGGATTTTTATATGAATACAAAATGCACAAAACTAGGATCATCAAGCTACCTATATCTTCTAACAATGCTAAGAAAGTTTGAATAGACAACTTAGATCCATAAGATGCAAGGAAGACACATGGGAGTCAAAGCACAACAAATTCATGGCAATAAATAAGGCAAAATAAATACAAGATCCAATGTAGATATGATCAATAAATATCTACCTCATAATTGATTACCAATTGTCCTAGGACAAGAGGTATTAGGAAATATTTCCCGGTGGTAGTTTGTAAGTATACATAAGATCATATTTACAACGAACAAAGCATATGGTAAAAGATAAGAGTTAACCATCATGCAAAGATAGTTTCTTGATAGCTTCATTTAGTCATACCAACATGCAAGGCAATTAATAGTATTCATACCAACATGCAAAGCAATTAATAGTATTCATACCAACATGCATAGACTTGATTTCTCAAGCAAAACTATTAGGAAGCACAACATATACAAACACATGTTAGGAACGAGACTAACACATGCAAAGGGGCGAGTAACTTTCAATATAAATGAGTTGAGAACATGTTACCGCAAGGAGGAACATTGGATATATGATAGTAGCAAGATAATCAAAAGACTTGGCTTGATATAATATAAATGATGAAGATCCCTTAATTCTTCATGATGTAGCCAAGTCTCCAATGCCCTCCAACAAGCACCTATTGATCAAGTTTTGGATTGTTGGTCCCCAACTAAGTTGGGTCCAAAGAGGTTAGTCACAATAGGCTTGGCAACCCAAATGGTTCTTTTCTTGACACCAATTTGGGCACCAAAAAATTTGGCAAACACATTGCCACCCTCATCCTTACGAAGAGAATAAACCTCATCAATGGTGATAGAGTTGGATGAGGTACTAATAGTGCAAAAGGAGGAGATGTGGCCCTTCTCACGACATATGTAGCAAGTTCTTTTCTTCTCCTTCTTCTCACTAGATTTCTCCACAATGGGAGCATTGGCTTGATTCTTCTTGGGAAGTGGAATTTCTTCAACTTGAGGTTGAATATGAGTTTGAGCTTGAGGCCGCTTCCCTTTTTGCTTCTTCTTCAAAGGGCAAGATCTAACATGGTGCCCTTCAATATTGCACTTGAAGCAAACAATCTTGGCCGGGTCTTTGACTCTTACTTGGCCCTTCTTCTTGTTGTTGTTCTTGGACTTTTTCTTGTTGTTGGATTTGAATCCAAGTCCACTCTTGTCATTGGGGGATTGTTGCATACTCAACATCATGTCAAGTTTGCATTTCCCTTCATGACCCTTTACCAAGTCATTCTTCAAAGAAGTGACTTGGGCCTTGAGCTCTTTGATTTCCTCTACATGGTTAGTAACAACACAAGTACTAGAGGAAGTATAATCTTCATTGTTAGAGCAACAAGGCAAGGAAGATAATTCATCACAAGATTTAATAATATTATGAGTGGATGAATTACAAGGACTAGCACATGGCAATATAGCATTTTGAGTAGTAGTGCTAGTATCCACATGAGGCTCACAAGGTGTTGCCTTAGATATGATAGCCTCATGAGCTAACTTTAGCCTATCATGAGAGGCTAGAAGATCCTCATGGGAGCGAGAAAGCTTTCCATGATTTTCTTCCAATTTCCCATAATTGCAAGTTAGCAATTCAAGTTGAGCCCTTAGCTCAACATTCTCCTTCAAGATAGATGCTTCACAAGAAGTAGAGTTAGTAGCACAAGCATCATCACAAGACATATTAAGAAGAGTGGGTAACATAGCATGCTCTTTTAAATAAGAAGCTTGGAGTTGCTCATGTGACTTGGTGAGGATAGAGTGTTCGCTCTCCAAGGCCTTGTGGGCCTTGTCTAAATCATCTAGATCCTTAACAAGTTTATCATGACCAACGCCAACTTTGGAATTTTCCTTTTTGAGCATTTTTACTTGAGCTTTAGCATGGTCTCTTTCCTTAGTGAGTTTAGAAACTATTTCATTTTGAGACACTTCAAGGGTTTCAAGTTGCTCTTCAAGAGAGGCTACGGTCTCTTGTTCTTCTTCAAGATCATTCTTTAGGGATGCTACATCATTGGCATACTCTCGTTCAAGAGCACCCTTTTTATCAATGGTGTTCTCATGCATCCAAATAAGTTTTTGGCTCTCAATAGCGGTAGTCAAGATTTCAAAGAAGTGAGAGCAAGCAATTTTATCTTTGCAAAGAACCTTGAATACACTCTCACCTTTATTGCGTAGAGAGACAACCCAATCCTCTTCTTCATACTTATCCTCATCCTTATCACCACGAGGAATATTAGGTTCCGAGGTAGGAGATACCGTGGAACTCTTGGCCATAAGGCATATATGAGGACCGTGAGATAAAGATGAGGAGTTACTTGAGGCTCCTTTCAAGATCTTGTCTTGACCAATAGAATCTTTGGTTTCCTCTACAATGTTAGTCACACAACAACTAGAGGAAATATAAGCATTTTTATCATGGCCACAAGACAAAGCAAGCATATCATCATTAGATTTATTCAAGCAACTTACACATGATATGCAAGGACTATCAACACAAGCATGTAAATCATTTCTAGTGCTCGATGTGTTTAAGTCCAAAGATGAAGCATTGCAATGAGATAGAGATGAAGAATCATCAATAGTAAGCTCAATATCAACATTGCAATTTTCATCACCACTCACCATATCATTACCTTGTGTCTTACCACACTTTAGTGAAGTGGATGAAGATGAGAACTCATCACGGCCGGAAGTGGAAGCAATACAATCATCCTCAATAATAGTGGACACATCATATTTGTCTTTAAGCTTTGTCCATAATTCATGAGCGCTCCCAAAAGGCATGATTGAAGAAGTAACTACATTGCTCACAACAATGGAAAACACATGAGAAGCAAGAGCATCGAGACAAGAGTTTTTCTCCTCCTCAAGAGATAAATTTTGAGGATCCTTAGGAGAAGAAAAACCCATGTCAAGAAATCGCTCCATGTCCGGGGACATACCCCGCAAAATATTAAGCACATAAATTTTCCATAGATCATAATTTGTGCCATCAAATATAACCAAGTTATTGTGCGCTGATCCCCTAACGACATCTTTACTCTCAAGGCGGTGAAGCCTAAGAATGAGAGACCTTGCTCTGATACCAATTGAAAGGACACGGATGTCGCCTAGAGGGGGTGAATAGGCGATTTAAAACTTTTACGAGATGGGCTTAACAAATGCGGAATAAAACTAGCGTTTACTTTGTCAAGCCCAAAGCCTATATACTATTGTTCACCTATGTGCACCAACAACTTATTCTAGGCAATACAAGCAACTATGTGATAGCAAGATATATAAACTTATGCTAAGCAATACAAGCAACTATGTGATAGCAAGATATATAACTTCAAGCACGATGGCTATCACAAGGTAAAGTGCATAAGTAAAAAGCTCGGGTATAGAGATAACCGAGGCACGCGGGAGACGATGATTTATCCCGGAGTTCACACTCTTGCGAGTGCTAATCTCCGTGGAGAGGTGCGGTTGCTTAGTGCTCCCGAACGCCACAAGAGGCTCACCTTGAGGTGTGGTTGCTCGATGCACACCAACGCCACAAAGGCCTCACCCCAAGATGCGGTACTCACACCACACCGAACGCCACGAAGGCGCCTCACCTAAATCTCCGGTGACCCTCGCCACAAAGGCCTAGGTCACGGTTCCACTAAGGGATTTCCTTCGAGGCGGAAACCTTACACAAAGGTTGGGGCACACATCCACAACTTAATCGGAGGCTCCCAACAAATCACCACAAAGGTGTAGAATCCGTCTAGGGTTCCAAGAACCCAAGAGTAACAACCTTCTTGCTTTCACTTCCACGAATCACCGTGGAGAACTCAAACCGATGCACCAAATGCAATGGCAAGAACACCACAAAGATGCTCAAGTCCTTCTCTCTCAAATTCCAACAAAGCTACAAAAGCTATTGGGGGAATAAGAGAAGAACACAAAGTTCCCCAAGATCTAGATCCCAAAGATTCACTCACAAAGATATGATTTGGTTTGGTCAAAGTGTGGATCTAGATCCCCTCAATCTTTCTCTCAAATAGATGCAAGAATCATGGGAGGGGGAGAGAGATCTCAAGCTTCAAAAAGTCAACAACTATGGAGGTGAGCTTGAGAGAGAGAGGGAAGAAGAAGGAGCAAGAGGTCAAAAAACAAGAGAGGGGGCATAAAAGGAGGCCCCAAAATCTGCCCGTTGGAGGCCGGTGCGCGAGGAGAGGAGGCGGAGGTACCCGGCCGAGTAGGGCGTACTACACGGCCATGGTCGAGCAGAGGAGAGGGCGGCGCGCGGGAAGGGACCGTGTCGGCCCTTGGTGGCCGGTACTACCGGCCGAGAGATGGCGAGGAGGTGGCGGTGGGTGTCTGCGGGAGGGGGAGGCCGGAGCCTCCGGCCATGGTACCGGCCGGGGTACCGCCGAACCTCCCCATAGCCCTGGACCTTCTCTGCGAGGCTTGGCGCCTAAGCGGTACCGCGGGCGGTACCTAGCCCGGAGGCTCCGGCCATGTGAGGCCGGTGGTACCGCCCGTGCCTCCGGCGGCTGTCCCTCCTCCCCTTTTTCCTTTCTTTGACTTCTCTTTCTTTAAAAACCCAAATAGAAGACAAACTTCAAAAGATAATATCTAGAGTTTGGAAACTCTGATCAAGACGAAACCAATTTTGTTGGAAAGAGGACAACAAGAGCTACCCAACAAAAAGTGAAAATATGGAAACTAGTTGGGGGTGATTTTCTGTTATATTTAGAGGTGCAACACCTCAACATGAGAAACCGAGAAAATCACCAAACTCGAAAATGCAACAAGTGATTTATGCGAAATCCGTTTTCGATGAATTAGAGCTTGTCATGAGAATAAGCACAAGCTCTAAAACATCACATGGATAAGATCCAAATAACAACCAAGAAAGATGATGCAAGGATGCAAAGGTTTGAGCTCTCTCCGAACGATACGATCGAGTTACTCACTCGAGAGCCCTCTTGATAGTACGGCAACTAAACTATAAACCGGTCTCCAACTACACTATGGGACCGGCTTGAAAGAAACCCTATCAAGAGCAAACCTTAACCTTGCGCGTTCCTCTTGAGCTCGATGAAGACGATCTTGATCACAACAAGATGAAACGCCTTTCTTGATTGTGCTTGCATGATGAAGTCTTGTGGATTGCTCCCCCATAATCCACCATGGGAGAGCTTCTTCTTCGGCACATCTTCACATATCCATGATCACCATATGGATGGCAAGATTCAAGCAAATGATCTCTTAGAGATGGCTCATCTTGAACTTGCACATCATTTCTTCATTCTTCATCATGTTGATGTCTTGAAGTAACTTGATGGCTCACTTCATCTTCAAGACGTACTTGACACTTGATATCCTTCATTAATTTCTTCTTATTGCAACCTTGAAGCCAACATATGGTTCAAGCATTGCCTATGGACAACACCTACAAATATAACTTAATGCAAACATTAGTCCATAGGGATTGTCATTAATTACCAAAACCACACATGGGGGCTCCATGCACTTTCAAAAAGCACCATGTCCCAAGATTGGATGAAGGTTAAAGTTTGATATGTGCATACATTGGGGTCGAAGAGCTGCTCCAAGTAGGGGTGGACAAAAACTGAAACCGCACAAACAGTGTAAACCGGTTGGTAAGAGTAAATTATAAGTAACTACCCCAATTCGGATCAGGTTTGCGGGTGAGTACTACTTCTGCTATTTTTCATAAAATGTACCACTTCTAGGGCCAGTAGCAAAATATAGTGTTGGTCGTCGAGTGAGAGTGTTTTGACAGCCGCAACGACGCAACCCCACTGTCAGTGACGACATGGCCAAATGGTTGTCACCCCGCCATTTAGACCACCGTTGGTTTAGACCGAGCGGTCGTAACCCGTCCACACCAGGTGCTTCTCACTCATTCACTATCTCTCTCTCCCTCTCTCTTCACCCTAGTCTTTCCCAATCGAATCGGAGGAGATGAAGGAGCCCACCAGTCCAAGAGGCAGCGGCGGTTACCGTGGCAGGAGTAGCGGCGCTAGTGCTGGTTTTGGAGGCGGAAGGGGCAAGGACGACCAAGATGAGATGTGGTTGTCGTGGTCATCATCGGCAACTGCTATGCTTGCACATATATGGGTGGACAATCCCACAACGATAGACTGGTTCACCCGCGGCTTCCGCGACGCTGAGTAAGTAACTCCATCCACTACATTCTTTTCGTTCACCCGCGGCGTCGACAACTTGGAGATTTAGGGTTAGGGTTTTACCGTATTGGGGTTTACTAAAATTGGGGCCTTCTTTTTATCGTTTCTGAAGTTTTGACCCTAAAATATGGCAGGTCGAAATTCATTTGGATGGTCTAGATAATATGGAGAGGAAATTAGGACGTGATGACATTACATATCTCAACCTTGTTGCACTAATTGAGACCCAGGGATATAGTATTAGAGATTCAGTTTATCCATGAAATTTAGAGGAAATAGAATTGATTGAGAAAAATGCAAAAAAATATGAATTGTTGGAGCTATTTGATTCAAGTAAAGTTTAAAAATTGACACGAAAGAGGGGCAGAGATGTTGTTGCCAAGAAGATGAAGTATGCAAGCCAAGAAGTACTGTAATATGTTAGAATGTATCATCTTCTGTAGTTATATATTCAGAACCAATAGTGTATGATTTGAGTCATCCTGTTGTTCATGTTGTTGACAATGAAGCCATCATTTTTACAAGTCAAGCTGGTAGTAGCACGGGTTCGGGTTGTCTTCATGGAGTGGGCATGGCGCAGTCGAGGAGGATGAATTGTATGGGACAAACGTGCACAATGGAGAAGATGGGGTGGGGCCAACACACACCGAGGGCCCGACCCAAAGGAAAGGAGCGGCGTGTGCACTGCTTTTTTGAAGCGTTTTCCTAAAATTAGGGGACCGGGACAACACATGTGCACTGATACGTCTCAAACGTATCTATAATTTCTGATGTTCCATGCTAGTTTTATGACAATACCTACATGTTTTGTTTACACTTTATATCGTTTTGATGCATTTTCCGGAACTAACCTATTGACAAGATGCCAAAGTGTCAGTTCCTGTTTTCTGTTGTTTTTGGTTCCAGAAAAGGCTGTTCGGGCAATATTCTCGGAATTCGAAACGAAGACCAAACATCATAATTCAAGAGACGGACCAGGACAGGGGAGCCAAGAGGGGCCGGGGGGGCCCACACCACTGGCGGCGCGGCCAGGGGGGCGCCCAGGTGTGGTGAGCCCACCTCTTGCACCCCCTCGCCGCCTCTTCGCCTATTTAACCCCTCGTGACCTAAAAACACAAGACCGATGGACGAAACTCCAGAAAAGCTCCAAGGGCGCCGCCGCCATCGCGAAACTCCAATTCGGGGACAGAAGTCTCGTTCGGCACCCTGCCGGGACGGGAATGCCCAGATCTCCATCGACACCACCGCCATCTTCATCGCCATCGCTATCTCCTATGATGAGGAGGGTAGTTCTCCCAGGGGAGGGGTTGTATAGCTATGTGGTTAACCTCTCTCTGTGTACTCCAATACAATGATCTCATGAATTGCTTGCATGATTGAGATCCATATGATGAGCTTTGTATCACTATTAATCTATGTGCTACTCTAGTGATGTTATTAAAGTAGTCTATTCCTCCTTCATGATGTAATGTGACAGTGTGTGCATCATGTAGTACTTGGCGTAGGTTATGATCGTGATCTCTTGTAGATTGTGAAGTTAACTATTACTATGCACTCTAGAGTTACTTTATATGAACTCCGGAATTACTCTCTATGTGATTCCTTTATGACGTTGTGGAGCTTGTTAACTCCGGCATTGAGGTGCTCTCGTAGCCCTACACAATGAATGGTGTTTGTTATCCAACAATAGAGTCTTTGAAAGTAGTACAAAGGAAGAGAACTTATTTACTTATGTGATCAATGTTGAGAGTGTCCACTAGTGAAAGTATGATCCCTAGGCCTTGTTTCCAAACATCGAATCTCCGTTTATTTACTGTTCTGTTGCATGTTTACTCGCAGCCATATTTTATTCAGATTAATATTACCACTCATATACATCCATACTACTTGTATTTCACTATCTCTTCGCCGAACTAGTGCACCTATACATCTACAAGTGTATTAGGTGTGTTGGGGACACAAGAGACTTCTTGTATCGTGATTGCAGGGTTGCTTGAGAGGGATATCTTTGACCTCTTCCTCCACGAGTTCGATAAACCTTGGGTGATCCACTTAAGGAAAACTTGCTGCTGTTCTACAAACCTCTGCTCTTGGAGGCCCAACACTGGAAAAAAAGCGTGAGTAGACATCAAGCTATTTTCGCGCCGTTGCGGGGTTAAGGTAAAAGGTATTCACATCCTCCGACTACTAAGTTATTTCTTAGCATTGTTGGTGTGTGAGTGCTCGAAGCTATTTCCTTTAGATCCTGCAATTGCATCTTTTTGTTTCTTGTTTTTATTTTCACTAGTTATGCATAATGGAAAACAACAAAAAAAATAGTGAGCTTTTAATCTTTTTCCTGATTTAGAATTGTTTGATGCGAAAATTAAAAAACCTATGGAACCTTATTTGCATGCTAGTAGCAATGTTATTAGTATGAATGCAATTATTGCTAATGCTATGGAGAAGTCTAAGCTTGGGAAGCTAGTTTTTGTGATCTTTTTAGCTTCCCATCTTTAGGAGAAAATTTGCTCTGATAATACTTTATCTCCCATATGCGATAACTCTAATGATGTTTGTGATATTTTAAATCCACCTACTGAAAGTATTCCATATAAAATACCCATGAAAATTATTGGACGTGTTGTGGATAACCGCTATGAAGGGGATGGAACTGTCCATCCTGGAGATCATTTACTCTCTTTGCATGAATTATGCGGGTTATTCAAGTGTGCAGGTATCTCTATAGATGAAGCGAAGAAGAAATTATTCTCTATGTCGTTGTCTGGTAAAGCGGCGTATTGGTATAAACTGCTGAAGAATGCGCATTCTCTTGATTGGAAGGATATTGTGCCTCTATTTTAATCTAAATTCTATCCTCCAAGTGAAATTCACAAAGACCGAAACCGGATATATAATTTCTGGCCTCGTGATGGAGAGAGTATTGCTCAAGCATGGGAGAGATTGAAGTCTTTAATGCTCAAATGCCCCAATCATGAGCTTCCTGGTAATATCATCGTTGATAATTTCTATGCAAGACTTTCTTTTCAAGATAAAACCTTGCTGGATACTGCTTGTTCTGGATCATTCACGCGCAATAAAGAAAAGTTTAAATGGGACCTTCTTAATCGGATTCAGGAGAACGCTGAAGATTGGAAGAACGACAAAGCTAGGTAAAGAATCAGGTATAAACTATGATTATGAATGCATTGAAACTTTTATGGATACTGATAAATTTCGAAATATGAGTGATACTTATGGTCTTGACTCTCAAGTTGTTACAAATTTTTATAAAGCTTTTGCTTCTCACATTGAATTGCCTAGGAAGAATTTTGATAAGTATCATGAACCTTTTAAAGACACTTGCATGAAGGATGAAACTGTTATTAATGATTGCAATGAACATGTTAAAACTTCTGAGAATGCCATTTCCTATAAGCATGTTAATTTTTGTGGAATACATAGACCTTGTGGAATTAATCAAATCGAAGATGAATATTGTATCCATCATAGGAATGAAAAAACTAGAAAGTGGTCTAGGGCTCTAGATGATCTTGGTGAAAAAGTGTGTGCCCTCTATCCTTTTATTTGTGAACTTTGCCATAGAGTTAGTCATTTTAATTTTCAATGCTCCTCCAATGATAATTCGAACCCCATGAGTGCTGCAAATTTGTATTGTGATGATGAAATTACTCCTAATCAACATGATGAACTTACCTTATTTTTGAAGTGTGAAGAGTTATCAAGAAAAATTTATTTGTTAGATATTAACGATCTTGATATTGATGATGTCTGCATGGGTGTCTTTCTTATTGCATTAATAATTGCCATACAAATACTTACATACAAAATATTTTAGAAGATGACACTTTGCCAAAATATGATAGGACCGCTATGTGTTTTAAACTTATTAATGAAAAGAAGGAATCCTCCAAGGTTTCTTCTATTGTTTCTAGAAATAAAGCAGGTTATGTGGAGAAGCCTCTCCATCCTAAAGAAGGGAACGAGGAGAAGAAGAAGAAGAAGAAGAAGAAGAAGAATAAGAAGAAGAAGAAGAAGAAGAAGAAGAAGAAGCAGGGGAATAAAAAGAAAGAGGTGACAGCATATCCCCGCGTGTATGAGGTAACAATATGCAACCGTAAGTATGTTGCTCCTAATGATTATTATGATAATGAATCTGAGTACGATGATCTTCCTATGCCCTTTACCCATATTAGTGATCATGATTTGGAAGAGCACACTACCTTTGATATCGGAAATCTCTTTGGTACTGATTATGAAAGTAATGATGATAGCACTACTCATGTTCCCTCAAACGATGATATTAAAAGCTCTAAGCTTGGGGATGTTGTGCTTGAAGATCCTATATTTGAGACCTCTACTCTTAGTGAAAATGATGATATTACATATTCTGGTTTAGATAATCGCTATAGAGATGGATATGACACATATTACAATTATCCTTATGAAACTTGTCATAGTTATGATGGGCTTGCCAAAAACCATTCCCTTAGTATGCAACTTGTTTACCATGTTCAAATTCTTAATAATGATTCTGCTCCAATTACTATTAATGAGAAGAGTTTTTCTTATGTCAAAAATAATGATACCTTTATGCATATGAACCATGATAAGAATCTTTTAAGTGATGGTTATATTGTGGATTTCATCAATGATGCTACTGAAAGTTATTATGAGAGAGGAAACACGGTTGTATGCATCTTAATAATATTCAGTTTCCCCTCTTTATGTTGAGAATCTTGAAGTTACTCGTGTCTTATCTTCTTATGCTTGTCACTTTGTTCTTCATGAATTTATTTGTGTACAAGATTCCTTTTCATAGGAAGAGGGTTAGGCTTAAATTTGTTTCATACTTGTTTTTTGATTCTCTCTTTGATGCGACTCTCATCCTTATGAGAGCATCATCATTAAAATTGCTGAGCCCATCTTAATGGCTATAAAGAAAGCACTTCTTGGGAGATAACCCATGTGTTTATTTTGCTACTGTATTGTTGAGTCTTGGAAGTTGTTACTACTGTATCAACCTCTCCTTATCATGTTTTTGTGCCAAGTAAAGTCTCTATGGTAAAGTTGATGCTAGATTTGGATTCTTTGAGAACAGATTCTGTCTGCATCGAATTCGCGCCCTCTGTAGGGTAACTCAGAAAAATCTGCAAATTTACGTGCGTGATCCTCGATATGTATGCAACTTTTATTAGTTTTGAGTTTTTCGTTTGAGGAAGTTAAGTGCCCCTGCAAAATTCGTCTTTACGGACTGTTTTTTGAGATTCTGCCTTTTATTTCGCATTGCCGCTTTGCTATGTTGAATGAGTTTCTTTGTTCCATTAACTTTCAGAAGCTTTGTGCAATATCCAGAAGTGTTAAGAATGATTGTGTCACCTCTGAACACGTGAATTTTGATTATGCACTAACCCTCTAATGAGTTTGCTCTAAGTTTGGTGTGGAGGAAGTTTTCAAGGGTCAAGAGAGGATGATGATATATGATCAAGAAAAGTGAAAAGCCTAAGCTTGGGGATGCCCCGTGGTTCATCCCTGCATATTTCAAGAAGACTCAAGCGTCTAAGCTTGGGGATGCCCAAGGCATCCCCTTCTTCATCAACTTATCGGTTTCTTCTATTGAAACTATATTTTTATTCATCACATCTTATGTACTTTACTTGGAGCGTCTATTTGTTTTTGTTTTGTTTGAATAAATTCATGCTTGTGTGGGAGAGAGACACGCTCCTCTGTTGCATATGAACACATGTGTTCTTAGCTTTACTTCTAATGTTCATGGCGAAGGTTGAAAACTGCTTCGTTCATTGTTATATGGTTGGAAACAGGAATGCTTCATGTGGTAAATGGTATAATGTCTTGAATAATTTGATACTTGGCAATTGTTGTGCTCATATAGATCATGTTTAAGCTCTTGCATCATATACTTTGCACCTATTAATGAAGAACTACATAGAGCTTGTTAAAATTTGGTTTGCATGATTGGTCTCTCTAAGTCTAGATATTTTCTGGTTAAGGTGTTTGAACAACAAGGAGACGATGTAAAGTCTTATAATGCTTACAATATGATCATATGTGAGTCTTGCTGCACCGTTTTATACTTGAGTTTGCTTCAAACAACCTTGCTATCCTAGCCTTGTATTGAGAGGGATTATTCTCATGCATCCAAATCCTTGAGCCAAAAACTATGCCAATTGTGTCCACCATACCTACCTACCACATGGTATTTCTCTGCCATTCCAAAGTAAATTGCTTGAGTGCTATCTTTAAACAATTCAAAAGTTATTACCTCTTATTTGTGTCAATGTTTTATAGCTCATGAGGAAGTATGTGGAGTTTATCTTTCAATCTTGTTGGACAACTTTCACCAATGGACTAGTGGCTTCATCCGCTTATCCAATAATTTTGCAAAAAGAGCTGGCAATGGGGTTCCCAGCCCCGAATTAATTAACTTTCATAAATTTATAAATAGACACTCCTCCATGGTATGTGATTGTTGGTCGGCACCCGAGGATTCGGTTAGCCATGGCTTGAGAAAGCAAAGGTGGGGAGGAGTGTCATCTAAATAAAACTAAAATAAAAGGCACTCCTTCATGGTATGAGATTGTTGGCAGGCACCCGAGGATTCGGTTAGCCATGGTTTGTGAAAGCAAGGTTGGAAGGAGTGCCACCCAAAAATAAAATTTCACGGGAGCCGCTCTTTTTGTCTGGCAAGGGGTTAGAGTGCCCACTACCATTCGTTGACAACAACAAACACCGCTCAAAACTTTACTTTTTATGCTCTCTTATGTTTTCAAAATAAAAGCTCTAGCATAAATATAGCAATCAATGCTTCCCTCTGCGAAGGGCCATTCTTTTACTTTATTGTGGAGCCAGTTTACCTACTTCTTTCTATCTTAGAAGCAAACACTCGTGTAAACTGTGTGCATTGATTCTTACATGTTTACCTATTGCACTTGTTATATTACTTTGTGTTGACAAGTATCTATGAGATATACATGTTGAAGTTGAAAGCAACCGCTGAAACTTATATCTTCCTTTGTGTTGTTTCAAAACTTTTACTGAGAATTTATTGCTTATGAGTTAGCTCTTATGCAAGTCTTGTTGATGCTTGTCTTGAAAGTAATATTCATGAAAAGTTTTGCTATATGATTCAGTTGTTTACTCATTGTCTTCATCATTGCTTCGAATCGCTGCATTCATCTCATATGCTTTACAATAATGTTGATCAAGATTATGATGGTAGCATGTCACTTCAGAAATTATTGTTGTTATCGTACCTACGAGGGCAAGTAGGAACTAAGCTTGGGGATGCTTGATACGTCTCAAACGTATCTATAATTTCTGATGTTCCATGCTAGTTTTATGACAATACCTATGATACGCACGGAACACACGTCCGTTGGGAACCCCAGGTGGAAGGTATGATGCGTATAGAAGCAAGTTTCCCTGGTATGAAACCAGGTTATCGAGAGGAGTCGAAAGCACGTGAAGGTTGTTGGTGGAGGAGTGTAGTGCGGCGCAACACTGAAAACGGCGCCCGTAGAACACCACAACACAATCAAGATACTTTGCCCCAACGTAACATTGAGGTTGTCAATCTCACCGGCTTGCTGAAAACAAATGATTAAACGTATCGAGTGGAAGATGGTGTTTGTTTGCAAAGAACAGTAAGAACAATAATTGCAGTAGAAAAAGAGGAAGACAAACAATTTTATATTCGTAGCCCGATCCAAAGAAACTACAGTAAAACATATAATTTTGGTGCCTGAAATAGGTGGAGCCGCTGGAGTTGTCTTACAAACGTGTCTTGGTAAAAAAAATTGAGTACTGGTCCGAAACTGAAGTCCCAAAAAAAAGAATGAAAGGCAAAGCGCCAAAGGCCCGCGCCCGCAGGCCAAAACTTCGAGCTCGCGCCTCTTGGAACGAATTCGCAGACCCGTCCCGCCAATCTACCACGCAGAGATTCCCGCCACGTCACCGATCCGCGGCATCTCCCCACGGATCGCCATCCCAGCCGTCCATTCGTCACGCATCGAACGGCAGCCACCGCCCTTCTCCCACCTCCCGCCTCCTTATAAGCCCCTCCTCCCCGTCCCCAAATCACACAGCTCCAAACCACCACCACCACAACCACTTCTCGAGTTCAATCCGCTCGCAGCAGCAGTTCCAGTCAAGGTCAGCCATGTCGGGCCGCGGCAAGGGAGGCAAGGGGCTGGGCAAGGGCGGCGCCAAGCGCCACCGCAAGGTTCTCCGCGACAACATCCAGGGCATCACCAAGCCGGCCATCCGCCGCCTGGCTCGCCGTGGCGGCGTGAAGCGCATCTCGGGGCTCATCTACGAGGAGACCCGCGGCGTGCTCAAGATCTTCCTCGAGAACGTCATCCGCGACGCCGTCACCTACACCGAGCACGCCCGCCGCAAGACCGTCACCGCCATGGACGTCGTCTACGCCCTCAAGCGCCAGGGACGCACCCTCTACGGATTCGGCGGCTAGAAGAGGCCTTCCTCCTCTCCCTCGGCGCCGAACCCGTCGCCTCCTCGCCTGACGTCAACAGCCTGTTGTCTTCATCAGTGTGTTCTGTTCTGTTCGGTAGATGTAGTTGGAACCATGTTACTACTAGTTCTTGACTTGTCCATCGCTAAATCTACCTAGCTAGCTTGTAATTGCTCTGTATGAGCGCAGATCTGAATTCGAATATATATCTTCCCCCGAATGATGGTTTGTGTCCACTGTTTTGCCAATTTGCATATAGTCTGAATTTGCCAGTGAATGTTTTTATTTAGACGAAGCTGAAATCAAAATGCGTGGTCAGTTTACATCATATTCTGCAAGACTGTAGCCATCTGGAATGGAATGCATTAACATACCGTGCAATGGTGCGAGTGTGATTTTGAAAACGCGATCTGAATTTTGCTGTCTTTCTCAGTGGCTCTGTTTTGTTCAGTTGGATCGATGTTTAGTTGTCCATCTGTCCATAGCAAAATCTCTCTACCTGGCTTCTACTAGCTCTGTATGAGCCTAGATCTGAAATCGAATAGTACTGTAGTATATTATCCCCGCCCCCCCTACGGTGATTTGTGTCCACTGCTTGTCGATTTGCATTCTAATCTGAATTTCTCAGTGGCTCTGTTTTGTGTCTACGGCTTCGGCGGCTAGAGGCCTTCCTCCTCTTCGTCTGCGCCGCCTGCCACAGATTCCGATGTGTTTTCTACGCCCGTGCTTGCGAGTCTTGTGGTCAAGGAAGCTTAGATGGAATGCATTCATCCCACCCTGTTTAGTTCCCCTTTTCATTACTAGTAGATCGAACTGTATCGACAAATTCTGAAACAAAGTTGTTCGCACTTGAATGTCGAATTCAGGCTTGTTTCCGTGCAAATACTGTTATCCTGTCGCGCGTGTTCTGCACTTCTGCTGCATATGTGTTTTGGGACGACTGCCGTTTCTTCTGTAGAGGTGTGCAAAATCATCTGTGCGGTTTTGTATGTGCCTGCATTTCAGATTTCACAGTAGTTGGCAGTAGTGGGCTAACAGCAATTACTTCATCCCCGAGTTCTAATTGTTTGCTATCTTATCTCATACTAATGCTCTGCACTAGGGGATCTTAACTGACAAACAATTAATTTTGAATCACCAGAGCCAATTATCTGATGTCAAACAAACAGTGTGTTAGAGCTGGTGGTTGAGATTCAAATGTGAATTCGGAACTGTCAGCCAAATTGTATGCAAATTCTGTCCTGTTTTGGTTTTGCTATTTGGTCTGCTTGGCGCGATTGTGGTTCATTCTGTAGCGCAAAATTCGTAACGGTTGAGGTTGTGAACTTGTGATGTGAATTTCAGAGAACGAACTGTAGATTGCTCCATACGAACTAAATCACAGTCTAGCTTGTAACGCGAAAGAATCTCATGATGACCACCAAATCATCTAGCAGGAAAACAATTTGCTCTATTTCTGCTCAAACCATACTTCCGAATTCACAATGCACATTACATCTTGCCTCTTGGCAGTAGCAGCAAGAACTTCACCATTCAGTTCTAACTAGTTGTCTTGTCAGCATATTTTTTTTCATTTTCATATAATGCTCTGGAGTAGGTTACAGTGACACAATATAATTCACCAAATCCTGAGAAATTCAAGACCTAGAGCCTAGAAAGTCTGCATTTGAAGTTGGCATTTCTCTTCATACGGACAATTTTCCATTTGGGAGGTGTCACCAGAAAAGTGAAAAACATGTAGACAGAAATGACTTGAGAACCATAGAATCCTAAATTCAGCAATGAAAAAAGGTAGGAGGAAAATATTGCATCTAGTTTAGATGTGCATCATTTTGATGCACAGGTCAGGGGTTCAACCTCAATTTTGAAAGAAAGTTTAGATATCCAAACGAAGTAATAATATTTCTTGTGATTTGTGAATTGTATTTTAGATAACCAAAACAGCTACAGAATACTGTGAATCATATTTTAGATATCCAAAACAGTTGTAGAATACTGTGAAAAGATTATTCAGATATATGAAGTTCTCATATTTCTTATGAATTATTTTTAGATATCCAAAACAGGTAAACATGGAATAATAATTTTTGAGAAGACATGGTACAAATTACAAAACAATCATTCCGTCTGATCGGCAAATCAACAAGTATACCAAGTCAGATTGATATTCACAGCGGATCATCATTCTAGTCTGGGTTTGAAGTATACTCCTATGCAAATCATGTCTGCCCTTAGAGAACTGGAGATAATCTTTACCATTTTGATAGACTAAATTCAGTAGACAGATAATAGAATTTCAACACAGTCTTCTTTTGATGCCTACAAATTTGGCCCTCGCACAAGAGCAACTTAAGGAAGGGCTATCATAAAACTGAAATCTTGATACAAGAAGACTCAATATCGCATACATGGTGCAAACACTCTGAAGGCAAGATGCACACAAGTGCTTCATTTTGTAATATTAAGGCAATCAATATTTTGCACTCCTGCTAAAAATACATGTATGCCTGTGCAAGAGTGTAAATGAAAGATCACTATCAAGTATGGGCAGAAAGATGACTCAAGCAGTAGAGATGGCTGATTTCCCTCGCACATGAACAACTTCAGTAACGGCCATCATGAACCTGAACACTTGATACATCTAGACGATTCAGTATCACAAGCATGGTGCAAACAATCAGGTCGTAAGATATACACATGCACTGAAGTAGACAACAAAAAAGACCCTCTCATTTTGTAACATTCACAGAACAAAAATTTATCACTCCTGTTAAAAATATACATGTACACCTGTGCAGAAAAGAAATGAAAAAATCACTATTAACTATGGGCAGGGAGATGACTAAAGCAGTATATAGATGGCAAATTTCCCTCAGAAGCTCTGAGCAGTATGATGTTCTTGAATGTTGATGCTGCATATACCAGATTCGCAGAACAACAGCGCAGCAGTACTGATTGTTGTCATAGGGTGGAGGGCACACCCGAGTTGTCGGACGAGGGCTGCAGTGCATTAATCTTGATAACATATTTCTTCCGAATAGACAAGCTGCTGCCATCGGAGCTGGTATGTGTGCCATCTAAGCTACCATCGAAGGTGGAGTCCTCGTCCTCATAAGCATCCCCGATATGACCACCGCACTTGCGGCAGACCAATCGAGTCCTGTTTCTGAAGAAACCCCCAGAACATCTCGAGGTGCAGCTCACCTCATCGGTTTGCGTGAACCGGCTCTCATCAATCGCAAAGAAAGAGATAACGCCTTTCCTGATCTGCTTCCCGTACTTTGAACCAATGTTGGCTGTGTTCCGCGTCGAGGAGCTCAAGTTCAATTCATAGCCACAGTATCCACAGCTGCAGGTAGGAAACAAATAGCATACATCATCGAACTGGACATAAACAAATATAACCAACTACATTTTTTAGGAACTGGAGCAGAAGCTCTGCTATTGCATTTCAGCAGTGGAAATAAAAAAGTACAGAACAGTTGAGGAACTCAGCGACTGTGGCAAGTCCTTCAGAAGCGCAGTCTGTTTCTTAATCTGAAACTACCATCCTACCCGTTTCCAGAAGAATGCCATTCACAGGAAAAACTCTGTACTTCATTCACAAGTTTAAGTCATGTCCCATAGTTTTTATTTATGTCTACCCAGGTATCCACTATCAGCACACAATGTTAGCCCGAATTCAAAATGTAGCACCCAAGTCCTCTTTTAAAGTTACTACTAGTATTTCTGATCATGATCACTTGCAAGAAACAGAGAGCAAATCATGAGTCAGTTCGCTTCACTTGATCGGAACAGAGGGCCAAGCAGACAATGTTAGCCTGCACTGAAAAAATGTGGCGTTCGGTTCCTCTTTTCAAGTTACTACAGTAGTATTTCTGACCGATCATGACTGCTTGCAGGAAAAGGCCAATGATGATTCACTTCACTTGCTCCGAACCGACCAATCTGCTTCCGAGTCCCTAACTAGCACCCAGACCTAACTAGAAGTCTAGAACCAAGCGGCTCAACATCCAGTCACCCCCTACTATCTGAACCCAGCAAAACTGCAACAGTATTCTAAAATTAAACCGACCGGGGACGATGACCTCAGATAAATCAATCCTCGTGGGCAGTAGCCAAGCTATTGACAAACACAGCAAGAAGTTAAGGCGGCTCCAACCAAGTCCTGCTCCAAGGAAACGATCAAACCAGATTCTCGATCCTAGGGCTATAATCGGTTCCTGACCGAATTAGCCAGCGGGAAGAGTGGCAGCAGGACGAAGCTGGCTAACCTGTAGGACACGTCTTTGGCGGAGTAGCAGCCGTCGAGGGTCCTCGCCATGCTTCCCAGCTCCACCGGCACCGGAACCCCGGTCGATCTGGGAAGAACCGGCAGGGAGAAGAAGAAGGGGAAGAGAAAGTTGGTTCGTTTGATTGGCAGGGCGAAGTGGGCAACGGTCTCCGCGCCGCGCTGCGCTGGCTCCTCCTGCCCCTCCTTTTTTTATTCCTCTTCTTTATTTATTCGTGCCCTTTTGCGCACGTCGTTGATGGTGATCATTGATGACACCTCGTTCGTTCACTGTATTTGCGTGTTGTGCTGCACTATGTTTAAGCACAATAAAAAAGGTTTTAATAGTAAATGTTATTAGCTCTATTTATAAAAAGATGTCGCAAATATGTTTAAATTTAGATGTATCTAGATATTTTTTAATGGTCATAACTATGTCCATAAAAGAAAGTATATTTTCGTGGCCCTCCTATGTTAAATCAAGACCAATTTTTTACAAGAACACCCCTAACAAAAAATAAACTTACAAACACATTTAAGGGGGAATTCGTCGCCTTCTCTGATTTGCACAAGCTATTAGCATGGCATCTAGGAGAACATGGAGAATGTCGGACAAGGAGACCCACTCCCTTATCGTCATAGTTGCAGAAACATATTGACATGACCAGTAGTGCCACCACGAAACACCATGGTTGAAGACTTCCTCCCAGAACCAACAAATCAAATACGAGTAAACAAACCCTCATGCGCCCTACGGTGACACATGAATCAACACTACCGGGACAAAGACATGTCCGGAGGTCCTTATTCCACCGTGTTGCCGCCTCCACCACCCATACGAACGGTACAAACATCCTTCGTGACCAAAAATATCCATGATGTCTCCTGGCACTGAGACCTATCAACGGAGGTGAAAGAGATAACAGAGTCGCGCCAATGAGGATGAGCTTTGTGGGGTGGCTAGGGTTTGTCTTAGAGAGGAAAGAGTTTTGTTTAGTAGGTGCTATATAAGTGTGCATATATGCACACGTCTAGGTTGTTCTTCCATTTTTTTCCTAAGAGAAATTAATGACCAAGTTTGTTTTACCAAACGAGAGATAGAGTTAATAGAGATAGACTTAATGTTCGAATTCAAGATGGATAAAGCACTAGTGATGGCTAGTCTCCACGTGATTTAAAATGAAGTTATGTTTAGTCAGGCAAAAAAAAAAAAACAAATTGAGGGCCAACACGTGGTCACGATAGCTAGGAAGAAAGGTATCCCCTCTTTTTACTGTTTTTATTTTTGTTGAACGAGAAAGGGTCTCGAAGGATCCAGATTTCTTGAATTTAACTTTATGCCTCATTAAAACAGGCTATTCTCTCACGGAAAGCCAATCTTCTCGACAATGGGGTAACTATGGCGGCTCCATCAATCTTAAAACTCCGACCTCTAAAATGCACGTTGTGAGTATGTACGTGTGGTGCTGGATTTGCGTGTTACATGTAAATGTCGACGTTATACTTGGTGTTCCTTTTTTGTCATCCTCTCGTGTTGATAACACATGTCCTGATTGAGTCATTGATCGAAGTAATGCCGAAGGACACGAAGCTCCATCACGGTTGCCCATCTAGATAAGAGCATCTCCACTCGTCCCCCCGACGAGGCCCCCGGCGATCCTTTTTTCCATCCGGACGGCGTAATTCGGCCGCGCGGTTTCTCGTTTTCTGGGCCTAATTTCATCCAGCGATCCACGCCATCCACGGCCCCGGAGCGCTCGGGGACTCCGGATGAGAGAAAATCGCGGAAACGTTTGGTGGCCCCGACCTGTCGGCGACAATGGCATGGGTTTCTACGGCAATACCCTCGTCTTCCCGATCTACGGCACTACCCTTGTCTTCCCGATCTACGGCAAGACCATCGTCGAACGAAAGATTTGAACTCTCAACATAGTCAAATTATATATAGTTCGAATAAACATAATTATATATAGTTCGAATAATGTGATGACCCAGCGTACCACTGCATGGTGTAGTACACAAGTCGTTGACATAACACAAGTGAAACACCGTTCCACCCATATTACATCCCTCAGAGTGGTACAACAGAAACATATGCGAGTCCAAGGTATGTCTATAGAAGGATACACAAGCTGTTTACGAAGATCAACACAGCCTCCTACTTTACAGTGAGGTAAAACTTCAAATAAAGCTCCGGAAGAACGACTCGTAAACTAACATTGCTATCACTATCTCCAGAGATACTAGGCTTGCTATAGAATTCTAGCTACTTAGGTGCTAAGATTAGGGAAAGGCTCCCTTCTATTACTAGTCTAAGTTTCCACTCTAGTTGCTGCAGCAATTGACTTCATTGACTTCTTTGCTTGGATTCTCCATCTTGTTGCATTGACTCCTTTGTCTTCGAGTTCCACGATAGTTCATCCTCCGGTGCCTCCATAGCTAAGCAGGATTTAAGAGTGGGATGAGTACGAGCGTACTCAGCAAGTTCATATTAGGAAATAGGTGTATCATGCACTAGCTACAGCCACAGACCAGAGTCATAGGCGAATGCAAGTTTTCATAAACATTTCTTCAAGGTTTATTTTATTCTGAAAACTATGCCGTCAGTCTTCACAGGTTGACTAGAACTTCATGGAGTTCCTTTCTGCCCGTGCGTTCCCTTCCCGAACAGGGTGATCAGGTCGGTATCCTCAGAGGTGCGTTACTTTTCCCATAAGAGAACTTAACCTTGTTGCCAACCAAGTCGCGAGCCTTGTCCACACTTCCTTGGTATGGGGCCGGTATAAGAACCAAGCCAATCACGCCTTCTCCGCGACCTGCACAAACCCACCTTTTGTCCATCCGTACACCCCCGATAGACATCTCCCGATCCGGCTTTACCCCCGGTGTACGATGGACAATCCTTCATAGACGGTAGAGCCTCTCATCCAAACGTCCGGATGGGGATTTTAAAGGATTTCCCAACCTACGGCAGTGCCTCCACACCCCGCCAGGCTCTATCCGTTGGGCGTGCGGAGGAAAAGATACGTGACTTCCCAGAGCCATTATAGATCTTATGGTTAACGCGATTTGTACGGCGCTAGAATCACTGGATGGCATTGGTACTTAGTCCTAGATGAAAGTACCCATGCAATGGAACCTCCACCAATCAACACATACCATGGTTCCATTGCCCACCACATAGTCATATTCATAATTGTAAAATAATACTTTGCTTTTCAATGATGATGAAGTATAGTACTTTGCATATAGTTTGATACAAATAATCAAATGACATGAGCAAGCGATGAACTTGCCTTTCTTGACTGCAAGATTATGAGCAAAAGCGATACGTGAGAACTCCAAATGAAATACCATCATCGTCGCAGGACAATGTTTAAAGAACGGCAAAGATGCTATAATGCATAGTGTGAGATGCAATCGTCCCGAGCGTAACCTAACCTCGATGATTTATGGTGTATGAGTTGTAAGGATTTCTTTAGGGTTGGTTGCACTTTTAGAATGGTTCTCAAACAAGGTTATTATTAGGGTTTGGTTATATTAGTATCATAATCAAGTGATATAAGACATCATAACAATCATACACATAAGAATATGGTGGAATAATATGTAAAGAACAGTTGTCAATTTTAAGTTCTACAGAACATGGTTGATGATTACTTCTACTATACTTCAAAAGAATAACTTTTGAAGAACATGTTAAATAAGAATATGAACTACTATACATAGGAGCTATGGATTTCTAGGGTTTGCTATTGGATTCATTTAGTTCTCTAATAGGAACTAGTTGGGTTCTTAAATAGAATTGGTCTATATGTAGCAAGTATTAGCAGGTGTATTACTATGGTTGATTATGGGTATCGTATCTAAGAATGATGGTCAAGATGGTTCTATAGATTACCTATTAGGGTTTACTATGGTTTCACAATTGCTTCACTGAGTAATCTCTAATGGTTTCTAAGCTAAGTGGCTTATCATTTTCTAAGTAGGGTGTAGTGGAATAGGAGCATGTGATGTGCATTACTACACAAGATTGGTATTAGGGTTTATCATTATGGTGCTACTAGGGTTTGATGATTGAGGTTGACCTTAATGGTATGGTATATAGGATAGTGGTTAGTGGTACTAATTCCATTCACAAGTTAGGGTTTATACTTGGGTGTCATTATTGGATCATATAGGTTTTAATCAAAAATAGAGACATGAAATGATAAATTCATGTGAATTGGTTTTATGTTGGTGGATCATGAACATGCATTCAATTGTTGCTTATTAGGGTTCTATATGTCAAGTAATTCTCACATGATCACATGTGGCATATCACTAGGGTTTTAGAGTTGCTTCTAAGGTGGAATGATCACATGAAATAATGGGATCAGGTCTTACTCAAATTGAAACTAGGGTTTCTAAACTATGATACAACTCCTAAAATGATAATTGGTAATATAGTTGTGGTTACTAATTACTTTGAATAAAAATTAGTGATGGTTTGATATTTTATTAATCTTCACAAGATTTAATAATTAGAATAACTCCTATTTTGGTTTAATTAAGAATCAGGGTTTAATAATTGTTATTAGGGTTTAAAATAATTAACTTGTTAACTAAAGATGTTTAAGTAAATAAGTTTTGATTTACCAAAATAATATTGACTTATAATATTTTCTTGAGTTATTACTATTTAAAGAAAATAGAAAATAGTAATTTGCAAATTAGGGTTTATGAATTACCACTAATAATTAAGTTAATGCAAATATGATAAATAAAATTAATATAAACATTTTACTTAGTTACTGGATAGTTAAAATTTAATTTTAAAACTTCACTAATTGTTGAATTCAATTTGCATTTTAAATAATTGAAATGGCATAATTAATAAGGTTAAAAATAAGTGAATTTTTATTTTGACACACATTTTTGTTTTATATTTTATTTGAATAGAGTTTATTTTTGTGAGCATTTTGATATATTATTCATATTTTTCTGAGTTGAAATGAAATTTATATGATTTTGCAAAGTTTCATCTATTTACTGGTTTTAAAATTAAAGAGAAATACTAAAGCTACCGCTTCGCACCCTAGCTACAGAGACTGACCCGTGGGGCCAATGGACACGTAGGCTGCCAGCTGGGCTTGGACCGAGTCAACAAGAGAAACAAACCCCACCGGCCACGTCACCTCGCCGGAAGGTCTCCGGCGATCGACGGCGACGGTGTTTCTGGCGATCTAGAGCTCCCCGGCGGCTTGTTGCGTTTGAACGAGAAGACGATGGCGAATCTCTGGTGGCAGCGCCTGATACGTCTCCACGTATCGATAATTTCTTATGTTCCATGCTACTTTATTGATGATACCTACATGTTTTATGCACATTATATGTCATATTTATGCATTTTGGAACTAACCTATTAACAAGATGCCGAAGAGCCATTTCTTGTTTTGCTTTTTGGTTTCAGAAATCCTAGTAAAGAAATATTCTCGGAATTGGACGAAACTTTCGCCGGGGTCCTATTTTTGCACGAAGCTTCAGGCCGAAGAGATAACGAAGTGGGGCCACGAGGCGGCCGGAGAGGCCGGCGCGGCTGGCCCGCGCCGACCTACCTAGGCCCCGTGTGGCCCTCGCGTTGACCCTCGCCTACTTAAAGCCTCCGTCGCGAAACCCCCAGAAAGCCACGATACGAGAAAAGTTCCGCCGCCATCGCGAAGCCAAGATGCGGGGACGGGAGTCTCTGTTCGGCACCACCGGAGCGGGGAAGTGCCCCGGAAGGCTCCTCCATCGACACCGCTGCCATCTCCACCGCCATCTTCATCACCTCTGCTCCCATGAGGAGGAGTAGTTCTCCATCGAGGCTCGGGGGGTAGGTAGCTATGTGGTTCATCTCTCTCCTATGTACTTCAATACAATAATCTCATGAGCTGCCTTACATGATTGAGATTCATATGATGATGCTTGTAATCTAGATGTCATTATGCTAGTCAAGTGGGTTTTACCTATGTGATCTCAGAGACTCCTTGTCCCACGTGTGTAAAGGTGACAGTGTGTGCCGTGTGGGTCTCTTAGGCTATATTTCAGAATACTTATTCACTGTTGAATGGCATAGTGAGGTGCTTATTTATATCTCTTTATGATTGCAATGTGTTTGTATCACAATCTATCTATGTGCTACTCTAGCAAAGTTATTAAAGTAGTTCTATTCCTCCTGCACGTGTGTAAAGGTGACAGTGTGTGCACCGTGTTAGTACTTGGTTTATGCTATGATCATGATCTCTTGTAGATTGCGAAGTTAACTATTGCTATGATAATATTGATGTGATCTATTCCTCCTACATATGCATGAAGGTGACGTGTGTGCATGCTATGCTAGTACTTGGTTTAGTCTTTTGATCTATCTTACACTAAAGGTTACTAAAATATGAGCATTATTGTGGAGCTTGTTAACTC
This sequence comes from Lolium multiflorum, assembly GCA_030979885.1. Taxonomy (NCBI): domain Eukaryota; kingdom Viridiplantae; phylum Streptophyta; class Magnoliopsida; order Poales; family Poaceae; genus Lolium; species Lolium multiflorum. The sequence continues at coordinate 197,863,350 of CM061747.1, forward strand.
CGGCATTGAGGGTTTGTGTAATCCTACGCAATGTGTTCATCATCCAACAAAAGTGTAGAGTATGCATTTATCTATTCTGTTATGTGATCAATGTTGAGAGTGTCCACTAGTGAAAGTGTAATCCCTAGGCCTTGTTCCTAAATACTGCTATCATTTGCTTGCTGTTTCTTGTTACTCTTTACTGCTTTTTACTTCCTACAATATTACTACCATCAGCTGCACGCCATTAAGCTGGCCCTGTTACTACTACTCATATTCATTCATACCACTTGTATTTCACTATCTCTTCGGAACTAGTGCACCTATTTGGTGTGTTGGGGACACAAGAGACTTCTTGCTTTGTGGTTGCAGGGTTGCATGAGAGGGATATCTTTGACCTCTTCCTCCCTGAGTTCGATAAACCTTGGGTGATCCACTTAAGGGAAAACTGTGCTGCTAAACCTCTGCTTGGAGGCCCAACACTGTCTACAGGAAAGGAGGGGGCGTAGACATCAAGCTATTTTCAGGGCCGTTGGGGAGGAAAGGTAAAAGGCACTCATACTTTGGTTCCAGGTAACTAGTACTTTTCAGGCGCCATTGTGTGTGTGCTCGAAGCTATTTCCTTTAGACTCTCAATTGCGACATTTGGTTTCTTGTTTACACTAGTTAGGCATAAAAAACAACAAAAATATGAGAGATTTTATGAACTTTATCTTGAATTAGGACATGATGTGTTTGAAGAAAGAATTAAGAAACCCATGGAACTTTATATGCATGCTAATGGGAATGTTATTACTATGAATGCTTTGAACACTATTGTTGCTAATGCTATGGAAAATTCTAAGCTTGGGGAGGTTGGCTTTGATGAGCATGATATTTTTAGTCCCCCAAGCATTGAGGAGAAAATTTACTTTGATGATACTTTGCCTCCCATTTATGATGATTATAATGATAGTAGTCTTTTGTTTTTGTTATGGAGGATAAATTTGATTATGATTACAATATACCTCCTATATTTGATAGCTACTTTGTTGAATTTGCTCCCACTACAATTAATAAGAATGACTATGCTTATGTTGGGAGTAGTAATTATTTTATGCATGAGACTCATGATAAGAATGCTTTATGTGATAGTTATATTGTTGAGTTTGCTCATGTTGCTACTGAAAGTTATTATGAGAGAGGAAATATATGGTTGTAGAAATTTTCATGTTACTAAAATGCCTCTCTATGTGCTGAAATTTTTGAAGCTACACTTGTTTTATCTTCCTATGCTTGTTACTTTGCTCTTCTTGAACTTGTTTTATTTACCAGATTCTTATGCATAGGAAGCATGTTAGACTTAAATGTGTTTTGAATTTGCCTCTTGATGCTCTCTTTTGCTTCAACTCTTATTTCTTACGAGTGCATTATTAAAACTTTTGAGCCCATCTTAATGGCTATAAAGAAGAACTTCTTGGGAGATAACCCATGTTTTTTACTACAGTACTGTTTTATATTTGAGTCTTGGAAGTTTATTTTTCTACGTAGCAACCTCTCCTTATCATGTTTTTGTGCCAAATAAAGTTTCTATGTTAAAGTTGATGTTATATTTGGGATCGCTGCGTGGAAACAGCATTCTGTCTGTCACGAATCTGGGCACATTTCTCTGTAGAAAATTGAAAAAAATCTGCCAATTTACTAGCGTGATCCTCAGATACGCAACTTTCATTAGTTTTGAGTTTTCCGTTTGAGCAAGTCTGGTGCCATCTAAAATCGTCTTTACGGACTGTTCTGTTTTGACAGTTACTGCCTTTTATTTCGCATTGCCTCTTTTGCTATGTTGGATGAATTTCTTTGATCCATTAATGTCCAGTAGCTTTATGCAATGTCCAGAAGTGTAAAGAATGTTTGTGTCACCTCTGAACATGTGTATTTTTATTATGCACTAACCCTCTAATGAGTTTGCTTGAAGTTTGGTGTGAAGGAAGTTTTCAAGGGTCAAGAGAGGAGGATGATATACTACGATCAAGAAGAATGAAAAGTCTAAGCTTGGGGATGCCCCGTGGTTCATCTGCATATTTTAAGAAGACTCAAGCATCTAAGCTTGGGGATCCCAAGCATCCAGCTTCATCGACAACTTATCGGGTTTCTTCTAGTGAAACTATATTTTTATCGATCACATCTTATGTACTTTACTTGGAGCGTCTGTGTGCTTTTATTTTTGTTTTTGTTTTGTTATCTTAGTTCCTGAATAAGTTCATCCTTGTGTGGAGAGAGACACGCTCCATTGGTATGAACACATGTGTTCTTAGCTCATAATATTCATGGCGAAGTTTCCTCTTCGTTAAATTGTTATATGGTTGGAATTGAAAAATGCTACATGTAGTAATTGGTAAAATGTCTTGGATAATGTGATACTTGGCAATTGTTGTGCTCATGTTTAAGCTCTTGCATCATATACTTTGCACCTATTAGTGAAGAAATACATAGAGGCATGCTAAAATTTGGTTTGCATATTTGGTCTCTCTAAGGTCTAGATAATATCTAGTATTGAGTTTTGAACAACAAGGAGGAGTTGTTGAGGTTTATAATGTTTACAATATGTCCTTTATGTGAGTTTTGCTGCCGTTTCATCCTTGTGTTTGTTTCAAATAACCTTGCTAGCCTAAATCTTGTATCGAGAGGAATACTTCTCATGCATCCAAAATCCTTGAGCCAACTACTATACCATTTGTGTCCACTTCATACCTACCTACTACATGGTATTTCTCCGCCATTCCAAAGTAAATTGCTTGAGTGCTACCTTTAAAATTCCATCATTCACCTTTGCAATATATAGCTCATGGGACAAAATAGCCTTAAAAACTATCGTAGTATTGAATATGTACTTGTGCTTTATCTCTTATTAAGTTGCTTGTTGTGCGATAACCATGCTTCGGGAACACCATCAATTACTCTTTATTGAATATCATGTGAGTTGCTATGCATGTCAGTCTTGTCTGAAGGATCTATCACCTTAATGATTGGAGCATGCAAATTGTTAGAGAAGAACATTGGGCCGCTAACTAAACCATGAATCATGGTTGAAGTTTGATTTTGGACATATATCCTCAATCTCATATGAGAATAATAATTGTTATTACATACTTATGCATTTAAGAGGAGTCCATTATCTGTTTGTCCATGTTGTCCGGTATGGATGTCTAAGTTGAGAATAATCAAAAGCGAGAAATCCAAAATGCGAGCTTTCTCCTTAGACTTTGTAGGCGGCATGGAGGTACCCTTTGTGACACTTGGTTGAAACATGACATTGCAAAATCCGGTAGTCCAAGCTAAGTAGGACAAAGTGCGGGCACTATTAGTATATGCCATGAGGCTTGCAACTTGTAAGATATAATTTACATAACTCATATGCTTTATTACTACCGTTGACAAAATTGTTTCATGTTTTCAAAATAAAAGCTCTAACAAATATAGCAATCGATGCTTTTTCCTCTTTGAAGGACCTTTCTTTTACTTTTATGTTGAGTCAGTTCACCTATCTCTCTCCACCTCAAAGAAGCAAACACTTGTGTGGTGTGCATTGATTCCTACATACTTGCATATTGCACTTGTTATATTACTTTATGTTGACAATATCCATGAGATATACATGTTATAAGTTGAAAGCAACCGCTGAACTTAATCTTCCTATGTGTTGCTTCAACACCTTTACTTTGATTTATTGCTTTATGAGTTAACTCTTATGCAAGACTTATTGATGCTTGTCTTGAAGTACTATTCATGAAAGTCTTTGCTATATGATTGATTTGTTTACTCATGTCATTACCTTTGTTTTGATCGCTGCATTCATTACATATATTTACAAATAGTATGATCAAGATTATGATGGCATGTCACTTGAAATTATCTTTGTTATCGTTTTACCTGGGACGAGCAGCAACTAAACAGGGGATGCGATACGTCTCAGCGTATCGATAATTTCTTATGTTCCATGCTACTTTATTGATGATACCTACATGTTTATGCACATTATATGTCATATTTATGCATTTTAGGAACTAACCTATTAACAAGATGCGAAGAAACCAGTTCTTGTTTTCTACTGTTTTGGTTTCAGAAATCCTAGTAAAAGAAATATTCTCGGAATTGGACGAAACTTTCGCCCGAGGTCCTATTTTGCACGAGCTTCGGAGAAGAGAAGAGATAACGAAGTGGGGCCACGAGGCGGCCAGAGGGGAGGCCGGCGCGGCCCAAGCCTGGCCGCGCCGACCTACCCCTGGGCCCCTCGTGTGGCCCCTCGCGTTGACCCTCGCCTACTTAAAGCCTCAGTCGCGAAACCCGTGCGAAAGCCACGATACGAAAAGTTCCGAGCGCACCGCCATCGCGAAGCCAAGATGCGGGGACGGAGTCTGTTCCGGCACCCTGGGACGGGGAGGTGCCGGAAGGCTCCTCCATCGACACCGCCATCTCCTGATCATCTTCATCCCGTCTGCTCCCATGAGGAGGGTAGTTCTCCATCGAGCTCGGGGCTGTGCCGGTAGCTATGTGGTTCATCTCTCTCCTATGTACTTCAATAAATAATCTCATGAGCTGCCTTACATGATTGAGATTCATATGATGATGCTTTAATCTAGATGTCATTATGCTAGTCAAGTGGGTTTACTTATGTGATCTCCAGACTCCTTGTCCCACGTGTGTAAAGGTGACGGTGTGTGCACCGTGTGGGTCTCTTAGGCTATATTTCACAGAATACTTATTCACTGTTGAATGGCATAGTGAGGTGCTTATTTATATCTCTTTATGATTGCAATGTGTTTGTATCACAATCTATCTATGTGCTACTCTAGCAAAGTTATTAAAGTAGTTCTATTCCTCCTGCACGTGTGTAAAGGTGACGAGTGTGTGCAAGTGTTAGTACTTGGTTTATGCTATGATCATGATCTCTTGTAGATTGAAGTTAACTATTGCTATGATAATATTGATGTGATCTATTCCTCCTACATATGCATGAAGGTGACAATGTGCATGCTATGCTAGTACTTGGTTTAGTCTTTTGGTCTATCTTACACTAAAGGTTACTAAAATATGAGCATTATTGTGGAGCTTGTTAACTCCGGCATTGAGGGTTCGTGTAATCCTACGCAATGTGTTCATCATCCAACAAAAGTGTAGAGTATGCATTTATCTATTCATTATGTGATCAATGTTGAGAGTGTCCACTAGTGAAAGTGTAATCCCTAGGCCTTGTTCCTAAATACGCTATCATTTGCTTGTTACTTTTGCGTTTCTTTGCTCGTTACTCTTTAATTTTACTTCCTAATATTACTACCATCAGCGCCGCCATTAAGCAATTTTAAGCGCCGTACTCTGCTCATATTCATTCATACCACTTGTATTTCACTATCTCTTCGCCGAACTAGTGCACCTATTTGGTGTGTTGGGGACACAAAGACTTCTTGCTTTGTGGTTGCGGGGTTGCATGAGAGGGATATCTTTGACCTCTTCCTCTGAGTTCGATAAACCTTGGGTGATCCACTTAAGGGAAAACTTGCTGTGTTCTACAAACCTCTGCACTTGGAGGCCCAACACTGTCTACAGGAAAGGAGGGGAACGTGACATCAGCCCTCGGAAATGGTCGGAGCTAGCTCCCGCAGGGCTGCGGCGGCGAGCTCCGGCCAAAACGCAAAATGAAGCTAGGATGAAAGATAAATCGAGATAAAAGGCTCCAGAGGTGCGGAATCTCACTCTGATGATGATGATGTGCTCGACGGGGTGGATGGAGGACGGAGATGAGCTCTAGCTCGCCACTCCCAGCGATGTGCTGCAAGGGGAAAAACTCAAATTGGCATCACCCTGGGCTCCCCTACTCGATTCCTTCCATGAGGATGATCTGCAGGCTCTGGCGCATCCTCCAAGCCACTCGACGGTCTCCGGGGTGCTCTCAATCGATGGCTAGCCGGAGAACGGCCGTCGGTGATGTTTCTTGATTGCGAGAGATATAAAGGATCTGGGAAGGAATGGATGGGCGGCGAAGCTTTAGGGTTTCCAGGGGAAGCTCTTGACCTATTTATAGAGCTCGAGGCGATCAGGATTGACGACGCGACGGCGGCGTCTGGCCAAGATGCACGGCAATGGCGGCGTTAGTTCTGGGCGTGAATCTTGACATAGTTGGATAGGACGGACGCGAGAGTTGGGCACGGTTCTGAGATCCTGCGACGTCCAGTCATCCTTATCGCGCCGGGGTCGTGGCCTACTGGCGCAGGCGTGCTGTCGACGCCGGGGAAGAAGAAGAAGGTGGCTTTCTTCTTCGCACGATTCTTAAAGCGAATCGGTACGGTGGGCTGTGCTTGGTTCGTGCTGGGCTACTGGTGGGCTTGCGTGGACGTGGTTGTGATGGGCTGCTGCGGTGCTGAGGTCCACCAGGTAAGTTTCCCTCCAATTCTCTTTTAAATTTCTGTTTTGAATTCTGTTTTGTTTTCTATTTTCTGGTTTGAATTCAAATTTGATTTCTGCTTTGTTTTGTAGGTTCAAAACTATTTGAATATCAATATCATTTTATGATAATACCCACTGCATTGTTTTGTTTTTAAACAACCATTTATAATGGATTAACTTTAGTTCTTATAAAGCACAAGTTAAAATTCAAATAGATATGAATTTTAGGGTTCAATTCAATTACTTTAAATTTAGGAATCAATTCTGTTTTAAAAGATCTAAAATTGATAACATGTGAATGGTGAACATATTATATTTTGCAAGTGCTTAACCATATTGATTATTCACATAAAAATTAATTATGGCTAGGGTTTAACAAATGGTAAAGGAAATGGGATTGGTTCATGATTTTATGTGAGTGATTATTTCTAGGGTTTAAGACAATGGTTGAACAAACTCTATAATTATCAATCTTGCTTAGCAACTTCTAGCTTAAATTATCTGAGATAGATCTTATGCTCATCATGGTTAACTCAACTACTTATCTGAATACTATTTTATTTGGTTCACTCAACAAGGTATTTGGATAGCAAAGTAAAATAGGGTATTGGGTTCATCCTACTCACCAAATGGTATTTAATACTAAGCATTTATAACTTGGTTTATACTTGTGATCCATGATACACAAGTGGGGACATAATATTTTATGTAGGGTGGATACTACATGAAAAGGTTTAGGGTTTTGCATAAGCTTCACTAAATTGAAGTATAAATAGGCATGAGGTATGGTAGGGTTATATTTATAATCCAAGTTAATCCATGGGTTGGAATTCAAATGTAGTTTAGGGTTTAAGTAGTGATCACCAATTTGATACACAACTAGGATTAGAATATGAGCATAAGCTTTGGTTATGTTTCACTAATGGCTCTCATCTACAAGATCAAAGGTTGGTTTAAACAAGTAAGATGTAATACTACTCTAAAATTCTCTAGGGTAGACATGGCTATGGTTAGCATCTATAATCTCTCTCACTTCTAAATGTCTTGTAATAGCCTAAGGTCCTACTCAAGATATGATGATATGATCCTCTAAATATATGGTTTGCCTAGGGATTCTACCTTGGTATCTTATGTAGCTTGTTCTTCTGGAAATCTGATAAACCTGCATCTTGTGGTATGCCTCCACCTCCTAGCTTCTTCATCTTGATCCTAGCTAATCACATGGAGTGGCTCTATGTGTTTGTTCCCATGTATCATGGTACTTGATGAGCAAATGGATGAAGGTGTGGCTCTATTTATAGGCTTGGGCAAGCTCTAGTATCATGACACATAGGTGGTGACTCTTGTGTTGGTTTGATGAGTAAGGTGCTTGGGTGTCATGCCCTCATCCATAGCAATCCTTTGAGCATGAGGTGGCAAAGCTTGGGATGCAAGTCATGTAGATATTTTCATCCTATGTGGCAAGATCATTATCCTCTCATATGATTTATTTTTGGTTAGCCAAGTGGCATTTGTTACTAAATATCTTGTGGATGGTTTTATTATTGTGGATGAGTCACTATATCATATTGGATTGGATTTATATTATAATATTGATTAAAAGATCAAGGTTGAAGGTTATTCCTCAAATTTGGATAGTTGGTGTTTGATTTCACCAAGGCATGATCATATGAGTTTCAAATACTCATGAGTAGTTTTATTCAAATAGTTTGAACTATAATTTGTAATGTAAATGGATTCAGTTTTATGATATTCCATATATTTAATAAGTTATGATTTAAATAAGAATGTGTGGCCTTTATGCACTTTAGACCCTGTGATTTACCTTATTTATTAATAAGTTTAGAATTGAATTATATTACACACAAAAGTAGTTGAAGATACAACATGAGAATCATGGTAGAAACATTTATTTAGTAAAAGATATGGAAAAGACAATTAAAGAATAGTTTCTTAATTCTTTGATTTATGGTTGAATAATTATTCATGTGTTGTTGTAAGGAATGTCAGGTTGAGATCTTTTATAAGATCTTGTAGTTGACCCTTACTTAAGGTGTTGTTTGTTGTACAACTAATTCCATTTGATCTAGCCCATAGATCATCTCTACCAAAACAGGTTTTAGCAAAGATCACAATGAAGTTTATAGCGCTTGACTTGATGATCTACTTCAATTCCACAAGTTCAAACTTCAATTGTACTAAGTTTTATTTGAAAGCGCGAAAATTCCCCGGATTTTCTATGCATGAATGCAATGCACACTTTGGTGTTCTCTCATTTTATAGCCTCTAAACCTGGGATATTACAAATAAACATAAAAATTACATATAAAAACTTCAAAACAAACTTAAACTACTACTTCTTCCTAGATGGCCCCGCCTCATCGTCGTGGCGGCGACGCTTCCGGCTCGTCACCTCCTCGTCGGAGGAAGGTGCCTTCGCCTCTCGTCCTCCTCCTCCTCCGCTGCTCCTCGGCTTCTTCCTCGGCCTGCTCCTCGGCCGGCTCCTCGAGCTGCTCCTCGCGGCTCCACGGCCGGCTCCACGGCTTGCTCCGGCCTCCTCCTGCGTCCTCCTCGTCGTCGTCATCCCATTCGTCTTTGCTGGACGGCGGGGGGAATAAATCGCATGCTGGACGATGCGCGTCGATCGCCATCTGGCGACCCTCATTGTCGGTGTCCGATGGCCACGACCGATCGCTCATGGTTGAGAAGATGGTGAGGAGAGAATAGATGAATGGCGTCGGCCGTTCGAAACCGTATATGTAGTTCTACGGCGAAGAAGCGGCGGTTGCTCTTCTTCGGAGTTCATGCTCCATTCGGCGGTTGTAATTTCGAGCGACTTCGACCGTTCCGACGAGGCGACTTCGCGGACCATTACGGCGGTTCAAAGCGGCGAGGCACTCCGGTTGCCTTCCCGTCAACCCCATGTATGATGGAGTGAAAGCGTGAAGGAGAACAGCCAGGAAAATGGGTCTAAAGTATCATCCATCCGGTAAATGGCCGGATTTCAATGAGGCCCAACGGCTGAGGATGCTCTAAGGCACATGTTGTGGCTTGGCTTGGTTACGTGTCTTTTTCCATGCAATAACTTTCAAGGAGAAATGGTCCACGTGATGCCGATTGTTCCTTGCACGATCGGAGTGACATACATAACCTCTATACAATAAAAGATACGAATGAGATAATTTTATTCATCAAATACATCCAACAGAAAAGGACAGAGTACTTTAAGAGATTAGGTGACTTTGGTGTGGATAATAATTGCATCTATGCAAACGGTGATGCTTTTGTCGTACCGGAAGCTGCTCAACCAAAATTGTTTAACTAGTTTTTTTTGGTATACTAACATGGTATGTTATGACAATTAATTGTCTAGCTGCTCTTTCTATTTATTTGATCATTTGGTTACAAAACTTTATTTTCGTGGCTTTTCGGCTGGTGTATAACAAATCAAGCACATCAATTCAACAAAGGCAAACTGTTTTTGAGCAGAAGTAACTGCAAATTTCCGTCCTCCAATATAAAAAGAGAGTGACTAATTTCAAGTCGAGTGGCTGAATTTATTAGATCTTAAGTTGCGAGCTCATGATTAAGATGAACCACGAAGCAATATAATAGTTGAAGCATATTTTTCTTGCTTGCAACCCATTTGCAAATTGTAAAATTTTGATTGCAACTCTATATGCAACACACAAAAAAATTCAGTTACAACTTGCAGCCCATGTTACAATTCATGGATGACGCCTACAACGATGCAAGCAATTTTAGAGTCAGTTTAGAATTAGCAAAACCGTATAATAAAACACGATACCATACTTATATACTTTCCTTACTTTATCTTTCAAAGTGTCACGCAAGTGTGTCTTCTTCAAATACAGATGCTTGTATAGAAATTAGTAGAAAATTTCTCCAAATACAAATACATGTAACCATCGCTGCTCGTTTATTTTCGAACAAAGGAAAAATAAACCTTCCCTTTAACACAACGAGAATTTTCCCCCAGAAGAATCGGCTGGGAAATCCTATTTTGTGCTGGACGCCAGGCGAGCTCGATTAGCTGTTACCTGGGCTGTCACAAAATTCAGAAAGCCGCCTCCACGAACCACGACCAACGACTGCCGCGCCTTGCTTCCTCCAGCCCGCCTCTCCCGCCCGCCTGGTCTCCGCCTCCACCTCCGTCGGACCGCCTCGTCTAGTAACCCCGTCTCCATGGCGGCGGCGGAGGTCTACACGCCAGCGCCGCCGCTGCAGCACCGGGGGCAGGCGGCGTGGCTGGCGGTGGTGGGGTGGCTCGGGCTCCTCCTGCAGGTCCTTCTACGGGTCATCCGCGGCGCGCCCTCCTCCTGCGCGAGGCTCCTCAAGTTCCTCGGCCTCCGCTACTCCCTCCTCTCCGCCGCCCCGGCGGTGGCCTTCGCGCGGCTCCCAACCGAGGCCCCCCGTGCTGACGAGTTGCGTCCTCTGCCGCCCCTGTCTCCTCCTTCTGGGCGACTCACGGTACGGACCCATCACCCATGTGTTGCCGCGCCAAAGGGTGGCGCCCTTGGGCTCTCGGATAGGAGTTTGCGTATGATAGGGATCACCTGTGTCTGTGTGGTTTCGGCTAGTTGTTAACTGCATCTGAATTAGGCGTGGTTCTAGAACTTGATTGCTGTGTGCAGGCCTGAGTGTTCAGCAAGGTTAATTTTGGGGTGAAATGGTGGTATGATTTATCAGGCACGATTAACAAATTGGCACGGCGTCTAGCTTAAGCAGAATGGCAGGCTTTAAAGGCCCCTTTGGGTTGAAGGAATTTCAAAGGAATTTTGGAGGATTCCAACCCATAGCAATTATTCCTATGGACTGCCTTTGGATCATAGGATTGAATCCATTCCTATGCTCTCCATTCCATAGACCATAGCTATCTCAACATGAGTTCAAATCCTGCAATCCAAAGAGGCCCTAAATATCTGCTTAACTTGTTGTTTTAGTTAAGCTACCTTGCTACCTGCATAATCCGTGAAGTATTTTTGGGGTGCATCTTCAGGTAGTGCTGGACTTGGATGAGACATTAGTCTGTGCCTACGAGTCATCGAGCCTTCCTGCTACCGTGCGCACCCAGGCGATCGAAGCAGGGTTGCATTGCTTTGACATGGAGTGTGTGTCATCTGAGAAGGCAAGCATGAGGCCATCTTTGTGCCTTTTCCTACCAGATCCATCTTACTGTTTTAGTTTACTTCTCACTTTCTGGGGAGGTACTTATGAGAATCTGTATTTGTTGCCGTAAAGGATGCCCAAGGCAGACAGAGGATGAATCATGTAACTGTATTTGAGCGTCCTGGTCTGCATGAGTTCTTGCAGCAGACTAGTGAATTCGCCGATCTTATACTCTTCACAGCTGGTTTGGAAGGTTTGTCCTGCAGAATATTCATATTGCTCTCCATCAAGTGCCCAGATGATTTCACTGCATATAACTGATGTATGGTTTCCCCAGGATATGCAAAGCCCTTGGTTGACAGGATAGATGCTCACAACAGGTTCTGCCACCGTCTCTACAGACCGTCAACTGTTAATACGTAAGTTTATATTAGCATGCCTGTAAGGCATAGATAATGGACTGTTGTGCTCCTCACTTCAATAGTATTATGGCGACATTTGTCTTGCTTGCTGAAATAGGGAAATGAAAACCTGGCTGACTTTAGTTGGAGGCCTTTTTCAAGTAAAAACTTACATACCTAAGTGCTTTTGCACCACTTGGTGGTAGTCATTTATGCTCATGAAAATTTTGTACGGAGTTTTTCTTTGATTTAGTGCCAACTACTACCCCCAATCCATTTTATTATTACGGCATGCAAATTTGAGGTACAATACAAGTATGTGCATATCCAAGATAGAAACCATGTCTTCTTTTTGATCGACAAAAGCCATTTTTTTTTCTGAATCTGTTGGAACATTTTTTTTTGTCATAATCAATTGAAACCAGTTTTACAGGTGCACATTCACACTGAACTGTTTCCCGACATGGCCACTATGTTAACTTTTGTTTATGGTTACCTTTGCCTGATGTTATCTTATTTATTTCCAGTTTATGGTAAGCCGGTTATTGTACAGATGCTCCCATCAGCTTGTATATGTGGTTGATCATTCTGTTCATGTTTATATATATGAAATTAAAGCTTTCTGCCTCATTAGTTGAGCTGGTTCAGTTTTATAATTCTGGCATGCTCTCAATTTCAGGGAATACAGAGACCATGTAAAGGATCTTTCTTGTTTGTCCACAGATTTCCGTAAAATTGTACTTGTTGATAACAATCCATATAGTTTCCTACTACAGCCACTGAATGGGATACCGTGCCTTACGTTTTCAGCTAGACAGCCCGTGGATAACCAGGTAAAACGGTACAGTAGATATAAGATTATTCTTTGGTTCTAAACTTAAAAATTTCCAGCGTTATTGAACCACTTATGTTCCTAAAATTTTAGCTCATGGGAGTGATCTTTCCGCTTCTCAAGCATCTCTCTCTTCAAAAGGATGTTAGACCGGCGTTATATGATACATTTCATATGCCAGAGTGGTTCCAAAGAAATGGGATCCCAGATAGTGTTGGTCAGGCAAGGTAAGTTTCACAGCAACCAAATTGGATTATATTAGGTGAAAGCTCAAAGGAGAGCTGCTCGTCTGGGGAGTATACTTGTACATTTATATCCATTTGGATCCTTCCATACGAGGCATTGTTCAAATGGAGTTGCCATGCCCAGAGACAGGAAGGAAAATGTTATGTAGGTTTTGGCAGACATTTTCATGTCATGAACCATAACTTATCGCTGTATAGCACTTTTTTTTGCTGTTGTTGACGGCTGAGATAATCCGACTGAAGGTTTTGTGGGTATGAAGAGTAAAAAGTGAAGTTTGGTCGAGGTTCTACACTTACCTAGCTCCATTGCTCCAATTTAACACTCGTGTTGAAAATATACATGTACATTGGTGCAGAAAGAAATGAACAATCTATCGACTATGTGCATCAAGGTGATCGAAGCGTCATAGAGAGCAAATTCCCCTAAAAGGGCTCGGTATTATCTTCTTCTTGGTGCTGCATTTACTAGATTCACATAATCACAGAGTGGGCACAACCATACTTCTCAAGATTACAAATCTGAAACAAACAACACGTACCATCAAACAATATCCACAGCTGCCAGTAAGAAAGAGACAAACAATTCTGGAACTACCATCCTACTGTTTCAGCAAAAGGTCGTATTCACATAAACGACGATCCGAAACTACCATCCTACTGTTTCAGCAAAAGGTCGTATTCACATAAACGACGATCCCATGTTTAATATGTAGGCCTTCACAAATTTAAAATATTTTCTGTACTCTTTCCGATTCACATTATTTGACACTACTACAGATGTATCTATATATATTTTAGTTGTAGATAAATCTATTTTAGCATCAAATAATATGGATCGGAGGAGTAGTATTTGTTCGTATCTAATCAGTTGTGTCAGTAACTACACCAGTAGGCAATGTTAGCCTGCATTCAAGACGTCACATATCCCGTTCTTTTCAAATTCTTGCATTTCTGAGAGACCATGATCTCTTGCAAGAGAGGGTCAATGATGATTTACTTCACTTGCTCCATCGTGCTCTCTAATGATGATTCTACTCCGAGTCTCTACATGGTAACCATAACTAGCTAGAGCAGTTTCATCTGAAAGTTAGGGATTTCAGCAATCCAGATACATTTAGAATTCATCCTATTCTTGATAATGGGAATCACGAACATATCATACCAAGCCCGCCAAGCGGGAGAAGGGGCGAAAGAAGATTCGGCATGCATCCTATACCATCAAAACCTAGAAACACTGCATCTGGCGGTTGAGTTGAAGGGGTTGTCATAACACCTCAGTGCAAAGATTAACATCTTGCACACATGGACACAACACGAGTGTGATTACAGGAAACATAGTGAACTCCACTCTGGTCGTGACTCCAATATACCATTTGCTCTCCTTGAAGCTTGAACCTACCGCCATGGTTCTTTAACTGTGTCAATAAGCTCCTGAGGGGCTTCTTCTGGTCGTCGGCGGCGGAAGCGAGGAAGGGCCAGTGTGTCGTTGCGTGGGACATGGTGTGTTCGCCGAAGGAATTCGGTGGTCTTGGAGTGAAGAACCTGAGGTTACTCAACTTGGCATTAAAGATGAGATGGAGGTGGCTAGAAATGGGTGAAGCAGAAAAACCATGGCAGTGTTTGTCGTTCTCAATCCCGGACACTGCGGAGCAGTTATTCAGGGCAGCGATCAAGTGTGATATTGGGGAGGCTTCGCTTTTGGGTGGATCCATGGATAAATGGGCAGAGTGCTGAACAGATTGCACCCAACCTGGGAGATGTATCAAGACAGCAAGCAAGAAGCTAACGGTGGCAGAAGGACTGGGCAATGACGAGTGGGTTCGAACCATAAGGGGGACGCCGACAATTCAGGCGTTGGTGGAGTATCTGCAGCTAGGGGAACTGACGAGGCAGATCACGTTGACAGAGGGAACACCTGACACCATAACCTAGAGGCTAACTGCCAATGCATCGTATTCGGCGAGATCGGCCTACCAGATGTTCTTCATCGGTAGAACAAGGATGCCAGCTGCTAAGGAGCTATGGAGGGCAGGGGCGCCACTGAAAGTTAAGCTGCATATGTGGCTGGCCCTGAAGAACAGATTATGGACCGTGGACAGGCTTGCCAGGAGAGGGTTGGAACATCATAACGCGCTATGTGGTGTCAGGAGGAGGAAACGATGGATCACATGACGGTGCAGTGTTCCTTTGCAAGAGAAGTATGGTATTTCATGCTGTTACCGCTAAGATTGCATCGGTTCACGCCTGGGCAAGGAGATTGCCTCGGTGAGTGGTGGCAGAGGCTGGCGGGAGCGATTCCGAAGCACAATGATGTCTACTCATGCTTCTATTCCTGTAGACAGTGTTGGGTCTCCAAGAGCAGAGGTTTGTAGAACAGCAACAAGTTTCCCTTAAGTGGATCACCCAAGGTTTATCGAACTTAGGGAGGTAGAGGTCAAAGATATTCCTCTCAAGCAACCCTGCAATTAAGATACAAGAAGTCTCTTGTGTCCCCACACACCTAATACAACAGATTGTATAGGTGCACTAGTTCGGCGAAGAGATAGTGAAATACAAGTAATATGGATGATTGTAAGTAGTAATTGCAATCTGAAATAAAAATGGCAGCAAGCGAACATGTAGCAGAACTTGTTGGAAACGGTGTTTCAATGCTTAGAAACAAGGCCTAGGGATCATACTTTCACTAGTGGACACTCTCAACAATGATCACATAATTGAATAAATAAATGCCACTCTTAAACACTCTCTTGTTGGATAACAAACACCATTCATTGTGTAGGGCTACAAGAGCTCCCTCAAGCCGGAGTAAACAAGCTCCACAACGTCATAAAGGAAACACACGATGCACACACTGTCACCATTACACCGTGGAGAGTGAATCCGGAGTTCATACTTAAAGTAACCTCTAGAGTGCATAATAGACAAGAGTAACATCTACATATTCAACTAGATAACAAAGCTCATGATCACATAAAGATCACATCATGGGAGAGATGAACCATAGCTACGGTAGAGCCCTTAGGCTCGGGGAGAACTACTCCTCCTCATCATGGGAGACAACAACGGCGATGAAGATGGTGGTGTCGATGAAGATGACTAGGGGCAATTCCACATGCATTGCGTGCGGGGCAGGGACCTGTCCCCAAACTTGTCTTGCGATGGCGGCTGGAACTCTTCGTGGAATATGACTAGATGTTTTAGGTTTTCGCGACGGAGATAATATAAGCGGAAGGCGGCCTCGGAGTAGCCGGTGCCCACACACATGGCGACGAAGGGTGGGCCCGCCCCCCTATGGTGTGGGTCCCACGATGCCGCTCCTCTCCTCGATGTTCGGAACCCTCGTGGAAAATAGGAAGTTTGGCTTTTGTTTCGTCCAATTCCGAGAATATTTCTGTGTAAGATTTCTAAAACCAAAAAAGGAACTGGCACTCCGGCATCTTGTTAATAGGTTAGTCCGGAAAATGCATACAAAATGATATAAAATATAAAACATGTAGGTATTGTCATAAAACTAACATGGAACATCAGAAATTATAGATACGTTGGAGACATATCAAGCATCCCCAAGTTAGTTCTAGCCTCGAGTAGGTAAACGATAAAAACAATAATTTACAAGTGACATGCTACCAACATAATCTTGATCAACATTATTGTAAAGCATATGAGATGAATGTAGTGATTCAAAGCAATAGATTGCTAACAATAAGATAATGACTAAACAACTGAATCATATAGCAAAAAGTTTTCATGAATAGTACTTTCAAGACAAGTATCAAAAAGACTTGCATAAGAGCTAACTCATAAAGCAATAGATTCAAAGTAAGAGGTTTCGAAGCAACACAAAGGAAGATTAAGTTTCAGCAATTGCTTTCAACTTGTAACATGTATATCTCATGGATAATTGTCAACATAAAGTAATATAACAAGTGCAATAAGTAAACATGTAAGAATCGTGAACACGGTTGACACAAGTGTTTGCTTCTAAGATAGAAAAGTAGGTAAGTGACTCAACATAAAGTAAAGAAAGGCCCTTCGCAGAGGGAAGCAAGGATTACTCATGTGCTAGAGCTTTTTATTTTGAAAACATGGAAACAATTGTGTCAATGGTAGTAATAATTCATATGGGGCATAAAACTTCCTATAAGTTGCAAGCCTCATGCATCGAATACTAATAGTGCATGCATGTGCAAATTGGAACAGATATTCCCAAGGCTAATCTCTTCAGGTTTGAAAATTATTGGCTTGACTTCAATGGATTTCATGATACTGTCAGTAAATGGTGGACTTCATCAGAATATAAAAGAGATACTGCATTGATGATCAATGGAAAATTCAAAAAGCTCAGATATGGTCTAAAGAAATGGAGTAAAAATATATCAAATCTTGGTAATCTTATTACTAAATGTAATTTTACCTTGGCCCTCCTTGATGGATTGGAAGAGCAAAGATTACTCTCTACTGCAGAAAATAATTTTCAGAGAATCTTGCAAGACCATACAAGAAAATTGACTGAAGCAAGAAGAATATATTGGAGAAATAGAGCCAAAATTAGATGGGCAACCTTGGGAGATGAAAATACTAAATATTTTCATACTATTGCAACTAAGAGCTATCGAAGAAATCTTATCACATACATTAAATCTTCTAATAATGTTTTGGTTTATAATCATGATCACAAGGCTGCTATTATTTGGGAATCATATAAAGAAAGACTTGGTGTGAGTGAAAATGCTGCAATGAATATCAACTTGGCAGATATTATACAACCAGCTGATCTTGCTCATCTAGAGGCACCATTTACCAAAGAGGAAATAGACAATGTGGTTAAAAAAATTCCTATAGATAAAGCACCAGGGCCAGATGGTTTCAATGGAAAATTCCTCAAGAAGTGCTGGACAATTATTAAAGAGGATTTCTATAAGCTCATTGAAGATTTTTACAATGAGAGAATGAATTTGGAAAGTATTAATACTGCTTTTATCACACTCATCCCCAAAAAAGAAGATCCAGAGGACATGAATGATTATAGGCCCATCTCATTGGTCAGTCTTCCTCTCAAAATTATTACCAAACTTATGGCAAATAGAATGCAGCAAGAGATTATCCCTTTGATACATCAAAATCAATATGGTTTCATTAAAGGAAGAAATATTCAAGATTGCCTAGGCTGGGCTTTTGAGTATCTGCATATTTGCCACCTCTCCAAAAGGCCTATTATTATTCTGAAAATTGTTTTTGAAAAGGCTTTTGATAAAGTGGATTATAATGCAGTTATTGCTATGCTTAAGGCTAGGGGCTTTGGACCAAAATGTGTCAAACTCATATACAATATATATCCTCCATTCAGCATCAACATCAGTTCTTCTAAATGGAGTGCCAGGAAAGAAAATTATATGCAAAAGAGGAGTAAGACAAGGAGACCCTCTATCACCAATCCTTTTTGTCAATACTGCTGATCTCTTACAGAGTACTATTAATAAGGCTTGGCAAGATGGATTTATTGATTTACCAATTATGGATGACTTTGGTCAGAAATATCCAATTGTTCAATATGCAGATGACACATTAATGATAATGCCTGCAGATAATAACCAATTGGGTTACTTGAAAGATTTGCTTCAAGTTTTCAGTCAATCTACTGGCCTACATGTGAACTTCCACAAAACCACGCTTGTTCCCATAAATATTGATAATGACAGAGCAAATGAGCTGGCCAATATTTTTGGATGCAAAGTAGAAACACTGCCGTTTGCATATCTGGGATTGCCACTGGGTACCACAAGACCATCTATATCTGACCCCATGCCAACTGTTTCAAGGATTGATAAAAAGTTATCTGGAATATCATCTCTGATGTCATACACTGGCAAGCTCACTCTATTAAATTCAGTGATACAATCATTACCAATGTTTGCAATGTGCTCTTTTAAGGTACCAATTACCATTTTTGTACACTTTGAAAAAAGTGGAAGACAATTTCTGTGGTCTGATAGAGAAAATAGGATTCAAGGAAAATGCCTAGCAAGCTGGGAAATGATGTGCAGGCCAAAAGATCAGGGGGGCCTAGGGATTCTGAATCTCAGAGTACAAAATCAGGCTTTACTTATGAAGAATTTGCACAAATTCTATAATCATGCAGATATTCCATGGGTTAATCTAATCTGGCAAGCTTACTACAGTAATAGAGGCACTCCACAGACTATTAAACCAAAGATATCATTTTGGTGGAGAGATTGTTTGTCATTACAGGACAAATATAAAGAATTGACATCAATGGACATTCAAAATGGAAAGTCAGTGGTACTTTGGAAAGATAATTGGGATAATTCCATCAGACAGGATGAATATCCTCACTTACACTCTTTTGCCAAAAATCAGAATATCATCTTTGATAAGGCTATGGAAATATCTAATGATAATATATATGATATGTTTCAGTTGCCTCTGAGTACTATTGCACATGAAGAACTCCACAATTTGGAACAGGAAATTTTGAACATGGAAATGACAGGGGATCATGATATTTGGTCATTCAATTGGGGAAGTTCATTTTCCACAAATAAAGTGTACAGAGCACTAATTGGAAATCATGAAGTACCAAGTAGTATTACAGCAATATGGAAATCCTGCAGTATTCATAGACATAAATTTATTCTTCTGGCTGCTATTAAATGGCAGACTAAATACTAAGGATATGATGAAACACAAGAATTTGTATGTGGAATTTTCTGATTGTATACTCTGTGAAGTTTGTCCAGAGGAAACAATTATGCATCTATTCTTCGAATGCACATTCAGTCAGAGCTTTTGGTGGGCACTTGGATTGGAGTGGAATGTAGATATGACCCTATATCAGATGATTGATGAAGCGCAACAAAGATTGTCCCTGGGTTTTCTCATGGAAGTAATGATTTCAGGCTGTTGGAGCATTTGGGATCAAAGGAATGATGCTATCTTTAATGCAAATTATCCTAATGTCCAAACATGTATGGCTAGGTTTAAAGCCACTTTCACCGTTACAATGCATAGAGCTAATCCTAGTCTTAGAGAAGGAATGCAATCATGGCTAGATACTCTATGAGTATGTAATAAGGTTATTGATGTCTATGTGTGCTTCTATTCTTGTAGACAGTGTTGGGCCTCCAAGAGCAGAGGTTTGTAGAACAGCAACAAGTTTCCCTTAAGTGAATCACCCAAGTTTATAGAACTCAGGGAGGTAGAGGTCAAAGATATTCCTCTCAAGCAACCCCAATTAAGATACAAGAAGTCTCTTGTGTCCCCAACACACTAATACACTTGTCAGGATGTATAGGTGCACTAGTTCGGCGAAGAGATAGTAAAACACGGGTGGTATAGATGGTGGTAATATTAGGAAGTAAAGATGCGGTAAAAAAAAAAACAACGATGTTTGCAGTATTTGGAAACAAGGCCTAGGGATCCTACTTTCACTAGTGGACACTCTCAACATTGATCACATAATAAATAAATAACTTCTCCTCACTTGTGCTACATACACTCTCTTGTTGGATAACAAACACCATTCATTGTGTAGGGCTACAAGAGCTCCCTCAGCGGAGTTAACAAGCTCTACAACATTCGGCATTCATATTTAAGTAACCTTTAGAGCATAATAGATCTTTGCAATTTAGACCGAGTACTAACATAGCATACACACTGTCACCTTTACACTATGAAAGGGGGAACAAAAATTTACTTTGGAATGGCAGAAAAATACCACATAGTAGGTAGATATGGTGGACACAAATGGCATTGGTTTTGGCTCAAGGTGTTTGGATGCACGAGAAGCATTTCCTCTCAGTACAAGGCTTGCTAGCAAGGTTGTTGAAGCAAACACAAGTATGAGCAGGTGACAAAACTTACACAAGAACATATTGCAAGCATTATAAGACTCTACTGTCTTCCTTGTTGTTCAAACACTTTTACAGAAAATATGTAGATAAGAGAGATCAATCATGCAAACCAAATTTCAACAAGCTCTACTGTGGTTCTCCACTAATAGATTTAAACTACATGATGCAAGAGCTTAAACATGATCTATGAAGCTCAAAACAATTGCCAAGTATCAAATTATTCAAAACCATATGAAACATTTCGATTCCAACCAAATAGCAATTAACGAAGCAATTTCAGCCTTCGCCATGAACATTAAAGCACAACTAAGAACACAAGTGTTCAAATGAAAAAGCGGAGCGTAATATCTACAATACAAGGATGGTGGGATCCAACTTTATTCAAACCAAAACAAAAACAAAAACAACAGACGCTCCAAGTAAAGAACATAAGATGTGATGGAATAAAAATATAGTTTCACTAGAAGTGACCGATAAGTTGTCGATGAAGAAGGGATGCCTTGGGCATCCCAAGCTTAGATGCTTGAGTCTTCTTAAAATATGGGGATGAACCAGGGGCATCCCCAAGCTTATACTTTCACTCTTCTTGATCATATTGTATCATCCTCTTCTCTTGACCCTTGAAAACTTCCTCCACACCAAACTTAAAGCAAACTCATTAGAGGGTTAGTGCATAATCAAAAATTCATATATTCAGAGGTGACATAATCATTCTTAACTTCTGGACATTGCCAAAGCTACTGAAAGTTAATGGAACAAAGAAATCCATTCAACTAGCAAAAGAGGCAATGCGAAATAAAAAGCGGAATCTGTCAAAAACAGAACAGTCGTAAACGAATTTTCCAGGCACTTAACTTGCTAGGATGGAAAAACTCAAAACTAATGAAAGTTGCGTACATATCGAGGATCACGCACGTAAATTGGCAGATTTTTTTATTTTCTACGAGAGATCTCATAAATTCGTGAGTGCACAAATCGTTTCTGTGATAATCCAAATGTAGCATCAATTTTGCCATAGAGACTTTACTTGTCACAAAAAACATGATAAGGAGAGGTTGCTACAGTAGTAACAACTTCCAAGACTCAACAATACAGTAGTAAAATAAAACATGGGTTATCTCCCAAGAAGTGCTTTCTTTATAGCCATTAAGATGGGCTCATTAATTTTAATGATGCTCTCTTAAGAAATAAGATTTGAAGCAAGAAAGACATTAAGAAGCAAATTCAAAACACTTTTAAGCCTAACCCATTTCCTATGAAAAGGAATCTTGTAAGGGAACAAGTACTGAAAGCACATAACAACAAGCATAAAAAGGCAACACAAGTTCAACTTCAAGATTCTCAACAGGGAAACTTAATATTATTAAGATGCATATAACCATGTTTCCCTCTCTCATAATAACTTTCAGTAGCATCATTGACAAACTCAACAATATAACTATCACATAAAGCATTTTTATCCACATGCATAAAAGTCTCATTACTCTCCACATAAGCATAATCAATTTTATTAGTTGTAGTGGGAGCAAATTCAATAAAATAGCTATCATATTATTATTCTCATCACCATAATCATCATATATATGAGGCATATTGTAATCATAATTAATTTTCTCCTCAATAGTAGGTGAACTGAAAATATCATATTCATCATTGCAAACATCATATATAGGACGTAAAGTATCATCAAAGTAAATTTTCTCCTCCATGCTTGGGTTAAAATATCATGCTCCTCAAAACCGACTTCCCCAAGCTTAAATTCTTCCATATCTTTAGCAATAATGGTGTTCAAAGAGTTCATGCTAATAACATTGCTACAACTATTTTGCAAACAAAGTTCCATGGGTTTTTTCATTTTTCTCTTCAAACACCTCATGTCCTAACTCAAGATAAATACTATAAAGATCTCTAATTTTTTTGTTGTTTTCCATTATGCCTAACTAGTGAAAATAAAAACAAGAGACAAAAAGATAAAATTGCAGAATCTAAAGGAGATAGCTTCGAGCACTCACACAACCACGAGTGCTAGGAAATAGCTTAGTAGTCGGAGGATGTGAATACCTTTTACCTTACCTCCCAGACAACGAGGCGCCGGAGTAGCTTGATGTCTACGTGTGCTTCTATTCTTGTAGGCAGGTGTTGGGCCTCAAGAGCAAAGTTTTGTAGAACAGCTGACAAGTTTCCCTAAAGTGAATCACCCAAGGTTTATCGAACTCGGGGAGGAAGAGGTCAAGATATTCCTCTCAAGCAACCCTGCAATTAAGATACAAGAAGTCTCTTGTGTCCCCAACACACCTAATACACTTGTCGAGATGTATAGGTGCACTAGTTCGGCAAAGAGATAGTAAAACACAAGTGGTATAGATGGTGGTAATATTGCGGAAGTAAAGATGCGGTAAAACAGTTAAACAAGCGATGTTTGGGTATTTGGAAACAAGGCCTAGGGATCCTACTTTCACTAGTGGACACTCTCAACATTGATCACAATAAATAAATAACTTCTCCTCACTTGTGCTACATACACTCTCTTGTTGGATAACAAACACCATTCATTGTGTAGGGCTACAAAGAGCTCAAGCGGGTTAACAAGCTCCACAACATTCGGCATTCATATTTAAGTAACCTTTAGATCATAATAGATCTTTGCAATTTAGACCGAGTACTAACATAGCATACACACTGTCACCTTTACACTATGAAAGGGGGAATAGATCACATCAATATATACTATCATAGTAATAGTTAACTCCATAATCTACAGAGATTACAATCATAACCCACAGTACCACTACATGATGCACACACTATCACCATTACATCATGAAGGAGGAATAGACTACTTTAATAACATCACTAGAGTAGCACATAGATTAATAGTGATACAAAGCTCATCATATGGATCTCAATCATGTAAGGCAACTCATGAGATCATTGTATTGAAGTACATGAGAGATTAACCACATAGCTACGGTAGAGCCCTCAGCCCTGGGGAGAACTACTCCCTCCTCGTCATGGGAGACAACAACGGCTTGATGAAGATGGCGGTGGTGTCGATGGAGATGGATTCCGG
Organism: Lolium multiflorum; assembly: GCA_030979885.1. NCBI lineage: Eukaryota > Viridiplantae > Streptophyta > Magnoliopsida > Poales > Poaceae > Lolium > Lolium multiflorum. The sequence continues at coordinate 197,887,298 of CM061747.1, forward strand.
GGCAATTCCCCGTCCGGCGGCGTGCCGGAACAGAGACTTGTCCCCAGGAACTTCACTTCGCGATGGCGGCGGGCTGCGTAACTTTTCTCGTCCGGTGGCTTATCTTTTAGGGTTTTCACATGGGAGACTTTATAGGCGAAAGGGCAGCCTCGGAGGACCTGGTGGTCCCACACCATAGGGGGCGCCCACCGCGCGCTAGCCCTGGGTGGGGCCCCCGGGGCTCCCCTCAGTGCCTCTCTGGCTCTGGGCTTAGGAAAATAAGGTCTGGGCGTTGATTTCGTCAATTAAAGAATGTTTCCTTTGTAGGATTTAAGGACCAAAAATGAGAACTGACACTTCGACATCTTGTTAATAGGTTAGTTCCGGAAAATGCATCAAAACATCATAAAGTGTGAACAAAACATGTAGGTATTGTCATAAAACTAGCATGGAACATAAGAAATTATAGATACGTTGGAGACGTATCAGTTATCTTCATGATAAACCCATTGTAAATATTCCATTTATATTAATAGAAAATGACACAGTAGGGAGCCTTTCCCTACTGTATTTGTATCAAAAAAAATAGTGCCCGCACCTTGTCCTAATTAGGTCGGATTTCCATGGATTATCAATGCATTACATATGTTTCAACCAAGTGTCACAAAGGGTACCTCTATGCCACCTGTACAAAGGTCCAAGGAGATAAATCGCATTTTATTTCTCGATTTGATATATCTCAACTTGAGGATATCCATACGACAACATGCAGAGATAATGAACTCCTCTTTTTAATTCTTAAAGCATTCAACAACAATAATATTTTCATAAGAGATTCCAAGGATTAGTTTCCAAGCTGAAACTTCCACCATGATACATGGCTTTGGTTGACGGCCCAATGTTCTTCTCTAACAATATGCATACTCAAACCATTTAATCATGAGAAATCTCCTTACTTCAGACAAGAAGAACATGCATAGCAACTCACATGATATTCAACAAAGTAAAGTTGACGGCGTCCCCGAAACATGGTTACCGCTCAACAAGCAACTTATAAGAACTAAGATACATAACAACATATTCATCACCACAATAGTTTTTAGGCTACATTCCATGAGCTATGTATTGCAAAGAAAAGGAATGAAATTTTAAAGTAGCACGCAACAATTTACTTTGAAATGGCGAAAAATACCACATATAGGTAGTTATGGTGGACACAAATGACATAGGTTTTGGCTCAAGGTTTTTGCACGAGAAGCATTTCCTCTCGGTACAAGGCTTTGGCTAGCAAGGTTGTTTGAAGCAAACACAAGTATGAACCGGTACAACAAAACTTACACAGAACATATTGCAAGCATTATAAGACTCTACACTTGTCTTCCTTGTTGTTCAAACACTTTTACGAGAAAATATCTAGACCTTAGAGAGACCAATCATGCAAACCAAATTTCAACAAGCTCTACGGTAGTTCTCCACTAATAGATTTAAACTACATGATGTAAGAGCTTAGACATGATCTATGAGAGCTCAAAAAAATTGCCAAGTATCAAATTATTCAAGACAATATACCAATTACCACATGTCGCATTTTCTGTTTCCAACCAAATAATAATTAGTGAAGCGATCAACTTTCGTCATTGAATATTAAAGTAAAATGAAGAACACAAGTGTTCAAATGAAAAGCGGAGCGTGTCTCTCTCCAACACAAGGATTGCTGGGATCCGAATTTATTCAAACATAAACAAAAATAAAAACAAACAGACGCTCCAAGTAAAACATAAGATGTGACGGAATTAAATATAGTTTCACTAGAGGTGACATGTTGATGAAGAAGGGGATGCCTTGGGCATCCCAAGATTGACTTGAGTCTTCTTAAAATATCAGAGGATGAACCATGGGGCATCTCCAAGCTATACTTTTCACTTTTCTTGATCACATCATATCATCCTCCTCTCTTGATCCTTGAAAACTTCCTCCACACCAAACTTAAAGCAATCTCATTAGAGGTTAGTGCATAATCAAAAATTCACATGTTCATCAAGGACACAATCATTCTAAACACTTCTGGACATTACCCAAGGCTACTGAAATTTAATGGAGCAAAGAAATCCAATCAAACACAGTAAAAGAGGCAATGCGAAATAAAAGGCAGAATCTACAAAACAGAACAGTCCGTAAGACAAATTTTTTAGGCGCCTTAACCAGATGGAAAAACTCAAAACTAATGAAAGTTGCGTACATATCAGGGGATCACGCATGAATTGGCAGATTTTTTTGGTTCTTCTACAGAGAGAAAAACAATTCGTGACAGATAAGAAATCTGTTTCTGCGCAGAAATCCAATTCTAGCATCAACTTTCTATTAGAGACTTTACTTGGCACAAAAACGAAATAAACATGATAAGAAGAGGTTGCTACAGTAGTAAAAACTTTCAAGACACAACAAAACAGTAGCAAAATAAAAAACATGTGTTATCTTTCAAGAAGTGCTTTCTTTATAGCCATTAAGATGGGCTCAGTAATTTTAATGATGCTCTCGCTAGAAATTAGATTTGAAGCAAAAGAGAGCATAAAGAAGTAAATTCAAAACACATTTAAGCCTAACCCGCTTCCTATGCATAGGAATTTTGTACACAAATAAATTCATGAAGAACAAAGTGGCAAGCATAGGAAGATAAAACAAGGTAACTTCAAAATTTTCAGCATGTAGAGAGGTGTTTTAGTACCATGAAAATTTCTACAACCATATTTTCCTCTCTCATAATAATTTCCAGTAGCATCATGAACAAACTCAACAATATAACTATCACATGAAACATTCTTATCATGAGGTACATGCATAAAATTATTACTCTCCACATAAGCATAGTCATTACTATTAATTGTAATGGGAGCAAATTCAATAAGATAGTTATCATTATTATTCTCATCACCATAATCATCATATATAGGAGGCATATTGTAATCATAATTAATTTTCTCCTCAATAGTAGGTGGACTGAAAATATGATAGTCATCATTGTAATCATCAAATATAGGAGGTAAATGATACGTCTCCAACGTATCGATAATTTCTTATGTTCCATGCCACTTTATTGATGATACCTACATGTTTTATGCACATTATATGTCATATTTATGCATTTTCTGGAACTAACCTATTAACAAGATGCCGAAGAGTCTTGCTGTTTCTGCTGTTTTGGTTTCAAAAATCCTAGTAAGAAAATATTCTCGGAATTGGACGAAATCTTCGCCCGGGGTCCTATTTTTGCACGAAGCTTCCGGGAAGACCGAAGAGGGAAGGAAGTGGGGCCACGGCGCGGACACCATAGGCAGCGCGGCCCGAGGCCAGCTGCGCCGACCTAGGGTGTGGGGCCTCGTGTGGCCCCCTGACCTACCTGCCTACTTAAAGCCTCCGTCGCGAAGCCCCGGTCTGAGAGGCACGATCGGAAGGCCTTCCCGAGAAGCGCGCCGAATCCCATCATCGGGGGGATTCGGAATCGCCCTCCGGCACCCTGGGAGAGGGGATTCATCTCCCGGAGGACTCTTCATCGCCATCGCCGCCGGAGTGATGAGTGAGTAGTTCACCCTGGACCATGGGTCCATAGCGGTAGCTAGATGGTCGTCTTCTCCTTGTTGTGCTTCATTGTTGGATCTTGTGAGCTGCCTAACATGATCAAGATCATCTATCGTAATACTATATGTTGTGTTTGTCGGGATCCGATGGATAGAGAATACTATGTTATGGTGATTATCAATCTATTGTTTATGTGTTGTTTATGATCTTGCATGCTCTCCGTTATTAGTAGAGGTTGAGGCAAGTTTTACTCTTAACTCCAAGAGGGAGTATTTATGCTCGATAGTGGGTTCATGCCTTCATTGACACTGGGACAGTGACAGAAAGTTCTAAGGTTGTGATGTCTTGTTGCCACTAGGGATAAAACATTGATTCTATGTCTAAGGATGTAGTTGTCGATTACATTACGCACCATACTTAATGCAATTTATCTGTTGTTCAACTTAATACTGAATGAGGTTCGGATGATAACTTGAAGGTGGACTTTTTAGGCATAGATGCGGTTGGATGGCGGTCTATGTACTTTGTCGTAATGCCCAATTAAATCTCACTATATTTATCATATCATGTATATGCATTGTTATGCCTTTCTCTATTTGTCAATTGCCCGACTGTAATTTGTTCACCCAACATGCTTTTATCTTATGGGAGAGACACCTCTAGTGACTGTGGACCCCGGTCCTATTCTTTACATAGCATACAATCTATGCACTTGTTTTTTTGTTTTCTTGCAAACAATCATCTTCCACTCGATACGCTTAATCCTTTGTTCTGACAAGCCGGTGAGATTGACAACCTCCTTGTTTCGTTGGGACAAAGTACTTGGGTTGTGTTGTGCGGGTTCCACGTTGGCGCTTAGGAATCCCGCCGCATCACATTTCGCCACCATCAACCTTCAACGTGCTTCTTGGCTCCTCTTGGTTCGATTAAACCTTGGTTTCTTTATGAGGAAAACTTGCTCTTGTGCGCATCATACCTTCCTCTTGGGGTTCCCAACGAACGTGTGGGTTACACGCCATCAAGCTCTTTTTACGTGCGTGTTCTTGCAGGTGAGAATCAAAGACATGTTGCAAGGGAGTCTCACACTTCTCAATCTCTTTACTTTGTTTTTGTCTTGCTTTATTTTATTTACTACTTTGTTTGCTGCACTAAATCAAAATACAAAAAAATTAGTTGCTAGTTTTACTTTATTTATTGTCTTGCTCCCTATATCAAAAACACAAAAAAATTAGTTACTTGCATTTACTTTATTTGCCTAGTTTACTTTTTGCTTATTGCATCATGTTTCCTTTTAATTTCACCACAAAAGACATACCGGTAGGACGTGGGTCCATAGTTGGGAGAAATAATATAAAAGAATTTTTCAATCATGTTAGTATTACTGAAGATTTTGAAGATAGACACTTGGTAGAACTTGCACCTACCTATGAAATTGCTGCTGTTGCTTTAGTTCGCATGTTGGAAACTAAATTTGTTAATCTCAATCCTATAATCCAACACATGTTTCTTACACTTGGTGATATGGAAGAAGGGGAAAAGAAAGATTTTGTTTTAGAAACCCTTCTTAGAGAATTTGGTGGTCTAGCAAGAGAGGCTAGAAAGGTTTTTGCTAAATTTAATATGCTGGGTTCTCATACCAATTTTATTGGTCTCCTTGAAAAAATGGACATGGATAGAATAAGGTACACTAATAACATTAATGATGGTGGGGAAATCAAAGCACCAATACCATGTAAACTCCTAGCTATGAATGATGCACTAGAAAATAACTATGCTTGGCTTGTTCTGAAAATTTGATGAGTAGCAAGCCTAAGACTAATGAAAAGGGAGACGCTAAAACTTATATATCAAACATACTATGCTTGGTTGAGAAAACTCCCAACACCCTGGTAATGATGTTGATGCTTCATCTCTCGATAATACTTGATTTGCACTTTGCGCCTAGCTGAAGGCGTTAAAAAAGCGCTTATGGGAGACAACCCATGTTTTTACTACAGCAATTTTTTGTTTTGTTGAGTCTTGGAAGTTGTTTACTACTGTAGCAACTCCTTATCATGTTTTTGTGCCAAGTAAAGTTTCTATGTCAAAGTTGATGTTATATTTGGGATCGCTAGAAACAGAATTGCTGTCTGTCACGAATCTGGCACAGTTCTGTAGAAAATTCGAAAAAATCTGCCAATTTAGGCGTGATCCTCAGATATGTACGCAACTTTCATTAGTTTTGAGTTTTTCCTTTTTAGCAAGTCTGGTGCCAGCTTTAAATTCGTCTTTACGGACTGTTCTGTTTTTGACAGATTCTGCCTTTATTTCGCATTGCTTCTTTTGCTATGTTGGATTGATTTCTTTGATCCATTAATGTCCAGTAGCTTTATGCAATGTCCAGAAGTGAAAATAATGATTGTGTCACCTCTAAATATGTGAATTATTAATTATGCACTAACCCTCTAATGAGTTTGCTTGAAGTTTGGTGTGAAGGAAGTTTTCAAGGGTCAAGAGAGGAGTATGATATACTATGATCAAGAGGGTGAAAGCTCTAAGCTTGGGGATGCCCCTGTTCACCCTGCATATTTTAAGAAGACTCAGCGTCTAAGCTTGGGGATGCCCAAGGCATCCCCTTCTTCATCGACAACATCATCGGGTTCCTCACTGAAACTATATTTTTATTCAATCACATCTTGTGTTCTTTACTTGGAGCGTCGGTTTGTTTTGTTTTTGTTTTTGTTTGAATAAAATGGATCCTAGCATTCACTTTGTGGGAGAGAGACACGCTCCGCTGTTGCATATGGACAAATATGTCCTTAGGCTTTACTCATAATGTTCATGGCGAGGTTTCTTCTTCGTTAAATTGTTATATGGTTGGAATTGGAAAATGCTACATGTAGTAATTCTAAAATGTCTTGGATAATGTGATACTTGGCAATTGTTGTGCTCATGTTTAAGCTCTTGCATCATGTGCTTTGCACCCATTAATGAAGAAATACATAGAGCTTGCTAAAATTTGATTTGCATATTTGGTCTCTCTAAGGTCTAGATAATATCTAGTATTGAGTTTTGAACAACAAGGAAACGGTGTAGAGTCTTATAATGTTTACAATATGTCTTTTATGTGAGTTTTCTGCACCGGTTCATCCTTGAGTTTGCTTCAAATAACCTTGCTAGCCTAAACCTTGTATCGAGAGGGAATACTTCTCATGCATCCAAAACCCTTGAGCCAACTACTATGCCATTTGTGTCCACATACCTACCTACTACATGGTATTTTCCGCCATTCCAAAGTAAATTGCTTGAGTGCACCTTTAAAATTCCATCATTCACCTTTGCAATATATAGCTCATGGGACAAAATAGCCTTAAAAACTATCGTAGTATTGAATATGTACTTATGCACTTTATATTTTATTAAGTTGCTTGTTGATAAACCATGCTTATGGGGAACGCCATCAACTATTGTTGAATATCATGTGAGTTGCTATGCATGTCCGTCTTGTCGAAGGATCTATCATTTTAGTGGTTGGAGCATGCAAAATTGTTAGAGAAGAACATTGGGCGCTAACTAAAGCCATGAATCATGGTTGAAGTTTCAGTTTTGGACATATATCCTCAATCTCATATGAGAATAATAATCATTGCTACATGCTTATGCATTTAAGAGGAGTCCATTATGTTGTCCATGTTGTCTTGACGGTATGGATGTCTAAGTTGAGAATAATCAAAAAGCGAGAAATCAAAATCGAGGCTTTCTCCTTAGACCTTTTACAGGAGCATGGAGAGTACCTGTGACATGGTTGAAACATGGCATGCAAAGACCAGGTAGTCCAAGCTAAGTAGGATGAGGTGCGGACACTATTAGTACACTATGCATGAGGCTTGCAACTTGTAAGATATAATTTACATAACTCATATGCTTTATTACTACGTTGACAAAATTGTTTCATGTTTTCAAAATAAAATCTCTAGCACAATACAACAATCGATGTTTTCCTCTTTGAAGGACCATTCTTTTACTTTTATTGTTGAGTCGGTTTACCTATCTCCTTCCACCTAAGAAGCAAACACTTGTGTGAACTGTGCATTGATTCCTACATACTTGCATATTGCACTTGTTATATCACTTTATGTTGACAATATCCATGAGATATACATGTTATAAGTTGAAAGCAACCGCTGAAACTTAATCTTCCTTTGTGTTGCTTCAATACCTTTACTTTGATTTATTGCTTTATGAGTTAACTCTTATGCAAGACTTATTGATGCTTGTCTTGAAGTACTATTCATGAAAAGTCTTTGCTATATGATTCGATTGTTTACTCATGTCATTACCTTTGTTTTGATCTGATTATTACATATGTTTAAAATAGTATGATCAAGATTATGATGGCATGTCACTTGAAATTATCTTTGTTATCAAACAGCAAGGAACTCAGGATGCTGATCCGTCTCCAATGTATCGATAATTTCTTATGTTCCATGCCACTTTATTATGATACCTACATGTTTTATGCACATTATATGTCATATTTATGCATTTTGGAACTAACTATTAACAAGATGCAGAAGAGCCAGTTGCCGTTTTCTGTTGTTTTGGTTTCAGAAATCCTAGTAAGAAATATTCTCGGAATTGGACGAAATCTTCGCCCGAGGTCCTATTTTGCACGAAGCTTCAGAAGACCGAAGAGGGGAAGGAAGTGGGGCCACGGCGCAGACACCATAGGCGCGCGGCCCGAGGCCCTAGCGCCGAGCCTAGTGTGAGGAACTCGTGTGCCCCTGACCTACCCTTCCTTACCAAAGCCTCCCGTGTGGCCCCGATGCAGAGAGCACGATAGGAAAACCTTCAGGCATTGCCCTTGAATCCCATCTCGGGGGATTAGAGATCGCCTCGGCACCTGGGAGGGGATTCATCTCCGGAGGACTCTTCATCGCCATGATCGCCTCGAGGAGTGAGTGAGTAGTTCACCCCTGGACCATGGGTCCATAGCAGTAGCTAGATGGTCGTCTTCTCCTTGTTGTGCTTCATTTGGATCTTGTGAGCTGCTATGCTAGATCATCTACAATACTATATGTTGTGTTTGTCGGGATCCGATGGATAGAGAATACTATGTTATGGTGATTATCAATCTATTGTTTATGTGTTGTTTATGATCTTGCATGCTCTCGTTATTAGTAGAGCTCGGCCAAGTTTTACTCTTAACTCAGAGGAGTATTTATGCTCGATAGTGGGTTCATGCCTTCATTGACACCTGGGACAGTGAGAAAGTTCTAAGGTTGTGATGTCTTGCCACTAGGGATAAAACATTGATTCTATGTCTAAGGATGTAGTTATCGATTACATTACGCACCATACTTAATGCAATTGTCTGTTGCTTAGCAACAATGCGAAGGGGTTCGGATGATAACTTGAAGGTGGACTTTTTAGGCATAGATGCGTTGGATGGCGGTCTATGTACTTTGTCGTAATGCCCAATTAAATCTCACTATATTTATCATATCATGTATATGCATTGTTATACCTTTCTCTATTTGTCAATTGCTAGTGTAATTTGTTCACCAACATGCTTTTATCTTATGGGAGAGACACCTCTAGTGAATTGTGGACCCGGTCCTATTCTTTACATAACATACAATCTCACTGGTGTGTTTCTTGTTTTCTTGCAAACAATCATCTTCCACTCGTCGCTTAATCCTTTGTTACAGCAAACGGTGAGATTGACAACCTCCTGTTTTCGTTGGGACAAAGTACTTGGGTTGTGTTGTGCGAGGTTCCACGTTAGCATGGGAATCCCTGTTGTTCGCCGCATCACATTTCGCCACCATCAACCTTCAACGTGCTTCTTGGCTCCTCTTGGTTCGATTAAACCTTGGTTTCTTTTTGAGGAAAACTTACTGTGTGCGCATCATACCTTCCTCTTGGGGTTCCCAGCGACGTGTGCTGTATACAGCGGTAAAGTATCATCAAAGTAAATATTCTCCTCCATGCTTGGGGGACTAAAAATATCACCAGCTTCCCCAAGCTTAAATTCTTCCATAGCTTTAGCAATAATAGTGTTCAAAGAGTTCATGCTAATAACATTGCTACAACTATTTTGCAAACAAGTTCCATAGGTTTTTAATTCTCTCTTTAAACACATCATGTCTAACTCAAGATAAATACTATAAAGATCTCTAATATTTTTGTTGTTTTCCATTAAGCCTAACTAGTGAAATAAAAACAAGAAACAAAAAGATGCAATTGCGAGTCTAAAGGAAATAGCTTGGAGCACTCACACAGCAACAGTGCTAGGAAATGGCTTAGTAGTCGGAGGATGTGAGTACCTTTTACCTTACCTGACCACGGCCCAGAAAAATAGCTTGATGTCTACTCACGCTTCTATTCCTGTCAAACGAGTGTTGGGCCTCCAAGAGCAGAGGTTTGTAGAACAGCAGCAAATTTCCCTTAAGTGGATCACCCAGGGTTTATCGAACTCGGGTAGGTAGAGGTCAAAGATATTCCTCTCAAGCATGCAATTAAGATACAAGAAGTCTCTTGTGTCTGACACACCTAATACACTTGTCAGATGTATAGGACTAGTCGAAGAGATAGGAAATACAAGTAATATGGATGATTGTAAGTAGTAATTGCAATCTGAAATAAAAATGGCAGCAAGCGAACATGTAGCAGAACTTGTTGTAAACGGTGTTTCAATGCTTAGAAACAAGGCCTAGAGATCATACTTTCACTAGTGGACACTCTCAACAATTCACATAATTGAATAAATAAATGCTACTCTTAAACACTCTCTTGTTGGATAACAAACACCATTCATTGTGTAGGGCTACAGAGCTCCCTCAAGCCGGAGTAAACAAGCTCCACAACGTCATAAAGGAAACACACGATGCACACACAGTCACCATTACACCATGGAGAGTGAATCCGGAGTTCATATTTAAAGTAACCTCTAGAGTGCATAATAGACAAGAGTAACATCTACATATTCAACGAGATTACAAAGCTCATGATCACATAAAGATCACATCATGGGAGAGAGAGAGAACCACATAGCTACCGGTAGAACCCTTAGCCTCGGGGGAGAACTACTCCCTCCTTATCATGGGAGACAGCAACATCGATGAAGATGGCGGTGGTGTCGATGGAGATGACTCCGGGGGCAATTCCCCGTCCGACGCGTGCGGAACAGAGACTTCTGTCCCCAGAAACTTGTCTTCGCGATGGCGGCTCTGGAACTCTTCATGGAATATGATTTGGATGTTTTAGGGTTTTGCGACGGAGGAGAATGGCGGAAGGGCGGCCTCGGAGGGGCCGGTGCCCACACCACGGCGGCGCGCTGGGGTGGCCGCGCCCCTATGGTGTGGGCCCCGTGGCCGCCAGATTCTCCTTCGACCTGGAACCCTCCGTGGAAAATAGGAAGTTTGGCTTTTGTTTCGTCCAATTCAAAGAATATTTCCTGTAGATTTGAAACCAAAAACAGCGAGAAAACGAGGCTCGCTTAGGCATCTTGTTAATGAGTTAGTCCAGAAAATGCATAAAAATGATATAAAGTATGAACAAAACATGTAGGTATTGTCATAAAACTAGCATGGAACATCAGAAATTATAGATACGTTGGAGACGTATCACACAACAGAAAGGAGCTCAATGTGCTGGTCAGCCTAGTTGCAAGGTCTATGTGGCTGGATAGGAATGCTAGAATCTTCGACAAAACCGCCGTGTGGTGAGGCGGATAAACGCGGAGTTTGATCAATAGAAGAGAGCGAAGCTTCCCGGAAGCGGAAACCATGGAGGAATCACGCAGCGCGTGAGTGTTTGTAGGCGGGTGTGGAGTATGTGGCCGATCGGTTGTGATTGAGCTAGATCATGATCTGATACACCAGAATATCAAACTGCAGAAAATCTAGAGGGAGGATACTTGTTGCGACGCTCCCCCTTGCTCCCTAGGGTTAGGCTCCCGCGCCGCCGCCCCCAGGCGCGCCCCTCCCTCCACCCTCCCCCTCGCCGCCGCTGGAGGACCCACCGGGCAAAGCCTTGGTGGTGACGGTGGCGGCGGGGGCCTCTCCCCCGGGCGGCGGCTCCCCTTCCTCGCGGCTGCGGCGACTCCCCTTCCTCGCGGCTGCGGCGGCTTGATGCGCGTAGATGTACACGTGGTTGGGAACGAGGAAGGTATGATGCACCTGCAGGATTTTCCTGAGAAAAGAAACAAGGTTTAATCGAACCAGTAGGAGAAGCACGTTGAAGGTTGATGGTGGCGAAATGTGATGCGGCGCAACACCAGGGATTACAGCGCCAACGTGGAACCTGCACAACAAAACCAAAGTACTTTGCTCCAACGAAGCAGTGAGGTTGTCAATCTCATCGGCTTTTTGTAACAAAGGATTAACCGTATTGTGTGGAAGATTATTGTTTGCAAGAAAATAGTAAAACAAGTATTGCGGTAGATTGTATGCGATGTAAAGAATAGGACAAGGTCCCACAGTTCACTAGAGTGTCTCTCCCATAAGATAAAAGCATGTTGGGTGACAAATTACGGTCGGGCAATTGACAAATAGAGAAGGGCATAACAATGCATATACATGATATGATAAATATAGTGAGATTTAATCCGGGCATTACGACAAAGTACATAGACCGCCATCCAACTGCATCTATGCCTAAAAGTCCACCTTGGTTATCATCCGAACCCCATTCGGTATTAAGTTGCAAAGCAACGACAATTGCATTAAGTATGGTGCGTAATGTAATCGACAACTACATCCTTAGACATAGAATCAATGTTTTATCCCTAGTAGCAACACACCACAACCTTAGAACTTTCTTCACTGTCCCAGATTCAAAGAGGCATGAACCCACTATCGAGCATAAACTCCCTCTTGGAGTTAAGAGCAAAAACTTGGCGAGCCTCTACTAATAGGGATTTCTATTTCGTTTCGGTTCCGGTTGTACTCAGTTCCCAGCTCCTTAGTTTTCCTCAGTTTTACCCAAACGTTTGTCAGAAACCATCACACGTGATGTAACGGCCGGTTTTGACCGTTATCTTCGACTAGTGGGGCACGTAGAGCCGCAAAGACACGTGCGGACCATCCATCTTTGTTTGACCGTAAGCATCGCTGTATCCCTGACCAAACGCGAACGAGTGGGGCTTCGGTATCTCGAATGACAAGTGGGGCCATGACGCCGCGAGGGGCAACACACGGGTAGGATTAGATTTTTAAATGGAGCTCTAGCGATGGCACGGAGGAGGTGGCATGCGGGGGTGAGATGGATCGACGTCCTGATGACTGCATGAGGCGAGACCAGGACGCATTAGATAGATATGAACTAGACGCGTTTAACCATGCAAAGAAGAAGGAAACGACATGGTACGTCAAAACTTTGAGGACCGAAGACACGAGCAATGTGAGAAGAAAACTAGTGGAACCATAGTGATACAAAGCTCGGAAAATAACAGCGACTTCAAGCAGTATGTGGCCCGGATCTCTGTGTGTCGTGATCCGACATGAGCAGTCGGCGTCTGACCCATGTCTGGCAGGCACAGCATTGCAGTTGGCATCAATGAGTCATGTTGGCGGCATCTATACGTGGTCGCTGCCTTGTGTCGGTGTGTGTAGGGGACGAGGGGCGGTGATTGAGGTGAAACCTTGGCCTATACGATAGACGGGCTCATGGCAATGTAGGTTACCCTATCATGCGATGCCATCGTCGTCATCGATTGGAGGCTGTGGTTGCTCGAATCAAGTTGCGGATTTGTTTCTCGTAGGCCAAAAGTGAATTTTAAAACAAGTTTCATGTTGAAGGTTACGTAACGAAAGTTTGTAACTATCCCAAAATTATACTAGCGCCATGGTGAGGTTCTTTTTGATAGAGCTATACGGTTGGGCAAACTTTTTTGACACTTTTTAGATAGGGTTCCTTGTTGTTACACGTATGGCATCATGTATGGAAAATTTGTGGTCATTTGGAGATGTTCGAAAAAATCACTTTGCTTAAGCGCATGCCGTTTCGTCTCGCCAGCTTTTCTAACAAGGTGATTTTTTCTACCTTCTCTAAATAACCTCAAATTTCATACAGCTGATCTTCTATACATAGATAGATAGATTGTTTCGTTTTTACATTTTTCGAACTTTTTATTTCCCTTTATAATACCCAATTGATTTTCAGGTCAAAACCTCGAAAAACAGCATCATGTATGGCATCATTTCACCCTAAATTTCAAATTTTCTGAAACTTTCCCTTTTAGATATTCCTTGTTGTTATAGGTATGCCATCATGTATGCCAAACTTGGTTAGGTCTCATTGAAACCAGCTTTTGTAACAAATTAGGTGATGGTTTATCATTTTTTGCGTGAAAAGTAATGGCAACAACAAATCGGTGATGGTTTATCATATTTTTTGCGTGAAAAGTAATGGCTACACAACAAATTGTTGATGGTTTATCATTTTTACGTGAAAAGTAATGGCAACAACAAATCGGTGATGGTTTATCATTTTTTGCGTGAAAAGTAATGGCTACAACAAATTGTTGATGGTTTATCATTTTTTTGCGTGAAAAGTAATGGCAACAACAAATCGGTGATGGTTTATCATTTTTTTTGCGTGAAAAGTAATGGCTACAACAAATTGTTGATGGTTTATCATTTTTGCGTGAAAAGTAATGGCAACAACAAATCGGTGATGGTTTATCATTTTTTGCGTGAAAAGTAATGGCTACAACAAATTGTTGATGGTTTATCATTTTTTGCGTGAAAAGTAATGGCAACAACAAATCGGTGATGGTTTATCATTTTTTGCGTGAAAAGTAATGGCTACAACAAATTGTTGATGGTTTATCATTTTTTTGCGTGAAAAGTAATGGCAACAACAAATCGGTGATGGTTTATCATTTTTTTGCGTGAAAAGTAATGGCTACAACAAATTGTTGATGGTTTATCATTTTTTTGCGTGAAAAGTAACGCCTAAAATAGTTTATAATTTTTAGCGTGAAAAATAATACAGAAAACCGCCCTTCAGCATACTTAGAGGGTGGAAGCTAATTAACCGCCAACGGAGAGAGAGAGGGGTTATCCTGCCGTTCCATATCATACGATCAAGCGGTCGGCGGGCACGATCCGCGTGACATGGGCTAGACCAATCGGGGCGATGCACGTCTGCGAGAATTTGTGAAGAGAGGGCAAAACTGAGTACTATCAAGAAACCAAGGGCACCTGAGTAGTAAACAGACTAAGGGATTCAAATTTGAGATTTGAAAAATGGAAAATGTGTGTTTGTACAATGAAACCCATCTTGGCCTACCTCAAACTATTTGCAATACCAATATACATCAGTGTGAAATTGTGGCCTCATTTAGACAAAGTATGATTTGGGGAAGCTGTTTTGGGAAGGGCTTGTTGTGGAAAACCATGCACCTTCATAGCTACTAGGTGATTTGAGAAGTGGCAATTTGTGGTAAAACTTGATTTATCTATGATTTATCTATGATTTGAGAAGTGGCAATTTGTGGTAAAGACTCCATGAGTAAGTGCCACTCTTTTTAGGATTTTTTGCACATTAAATGACTCATTTAACTAGTTAATCCCATTTGTTGACTCTCTGTTGACCAGCCACTTGAGGGTAAAACTGAGTATATTGCACTAAGCCAGTATTAGCACTCGAGGGAAAAATTGAGCACACAAAAATGCTAGTATAAGACTGGGGGTATACCTGAGTATATCTAAATTTCCGGGGTTAGACTCGAGGACACGTGCAATTGTTGACGCGTAGACGCGGGTCGCGGTGGAGAAGTCGAGACGTGCAATCGTGGACGCGTGTCGCGTTGCGAGAAGTCCAAGACGTGCGGACGTGCACCGGTGCACGCGCGTAGGACGCTGGTCGCATTAACCACCCCTCGCCTTTATAGACGCCTCCTCGCACTCTCTCTGTCACTCTCACTCGCTCACGCATCGTCTCTCACGTCCCATCATCTTCTCCAAAGCAAAAAACCCTCTCCCTCTCCCTCTTCCTCTTCCTCCGCCGTAGAGATGGACAAGGAGAATGCCAATCCCATCGTCGAGGTGGGCTCAAAGCGCGACGCCTCCATCTTCGGCGCCGTCCCCTCTACGGACGACGACGCCTCCGCCGCCGCCGCCGTCGCCGGTGCATCGGACGCTGCTGCCGCCGGCGGTCAGATCCCGGACGGGATGGGTCGACCCCTACGACCCCGTGCCGTACGTCCCGCCCCCGAACCCCTACGACACCTCCCTGGAGGACCCATGGAACGAGGTAACTACGGTTTGCTTCCTTTTTTGTTCCCCATTCCTTTTTGAACCCTATTTTTGCTGGTGTAGATGGATCTGTAGATGGATGAGTATTGGGCTAATATTTGCGCCGATTTTATTCCATTTTGTTTTGATCACTTCTTGATTTCGTTTAAGATTTGGGGTTCGGCTGTTCGGTTAATTATGCAAGTAATATTGGATCTCAATCGGTTAATTTATGCAAGTAATCATGGGATCTCAATCAGTTATTTTATGCACTAATCAAAAGATATCAACCGTTTAATTTTGCAAATAATCTCGAATGTGTTCAAGTTTAGATCTAGTTCAGATCTAGAATCTGTTTCTTTGCCTATGATGAATGGTTGGGCACAAATTTTTACAGGGGGGGTTCAGCGAACCATTGCTGTGTACAAATCTGTTGTGCATGAGCTTTAGTTCGCTAACACCTTCCCTGTAGATATATAATCATGTCCACTCCTAGCTGAGGCTGACTACTGTTTTTCTTAACTTGTTATCATATCGTTAGTCATCGTTGCAACTCATTCACTAGTTTTTGTTTGATATGGATCAGATGTACGGCAGCGACGTCGGCGGCGACGAAGAGGAGGAGGACGTCAAGACTCGCCCAGGTCTGCGGAGGCTGCAGGTCGGCCGGTACATCTCTACTTCGCCAAGGAGGTGTACAGGTGCCCCTTCTGCACCAGAGACTCGGCGCCACGGACTTCAACTGCCTCGTCACGCATGTTGAGAACATCAGCAACACCTTCCCCAACGTCGGCACGACGGTGAACGTCCACTCCTTCCGCGCCAAGCACAGGGCGCTCGGCATGCACCTCCGCGCTTGCAGCGGGTGGAGATCTCCGCCGGCCGCATGCCTCCGCTCAAGCCAAGGCTCCCAAGGGAAGCAAGAGCAACAAGTGGAGGCAGAGCCAGATGGGGTAGGCGGAGTCCCTGGACGTGTGCTGCTGCTGCTGCTGCCTCCTAGTTTGTTGTTGGGATCCCTTTGTTGTTAGCTAGGGATCCCTTGTTGTTATGTTAATATGATGGTGTGTGAAGAACCTGTTACTATGTTGGCTGCTGTGTATGCAGCCTATTATCTATCCATATTATCTAGGATTATCTATCCCTAGTCTACTATATTTTGTTGGCCGTACTTAGTTTTCTTGATTTACTATGACTGTGAATTTATCGTACATTACTCTGGAGATTTGCTTCTAGATTTAACTACATACATATGGACCAGAGGGAGTACTAGATTTGCTGCCATATTGGGCAAACAACGAGGGCCAAAAGGCACAAATAATTGAAGAAAGTCAGAAATGCAAGCTTCTCTAGATTTTATACTAATTTGGTGAAAAGGACGGAGAGAAAGAAGAGGGAAAAAGGTGCACTTAATAATGCCAATTTTGGGCGGAGAGAGACAGAACCCAGCTCCTGCTCACGTGCAACCAAACGCTTCTCGTCCTGTCCCACGCGGTCCCTTTCTACCAGCCCCACGCGACGCGAGCCCACACGACGGCCCCACACGACGCGGCCCCACACGTGACAGAACGGTCAACTAAGCGGGAATCCTGCCGTCTGAGTTGCTTAGTTTCAGACAAACGTTTGGGGGTAAAACTGAGGAAAAACTAAGGAGCTGGGGAAAACTGAGTACAACTAAGGAACTGAGGGCACGAAAATAGAAATCCCCTACTAATAACGGAGAGCATGCAAGATCATAAACAACACATAAACAATAGATTGATAATCACCATAACATAGCATTCTCTATCCATCGGATCCCGACAAACACAACATATAGTATTACAGATAGATGATCTTGATCATGTTAGGCAGCTCACAAAATCCAACAATGAAGCACAATTAGGAGAAGACGACCATCTAGCTACGCTGGACCCATAGTCCGGGGTGAACTACTCACATCATCACTCCGGAGCGATCATGGCGATGAAGAGTCCTCGGGAGATGAATCCCCTCTCCGAGGTGCGGAGGCGATCTCCTGAATCCCAGAGATGGGATTCGCGCGGCGCGTCTCCGGAAGGTTTGTATCGTGGCTCTCGGTGCGGGGTTTTCGCGACGGAGGCTATAAGTAGGCGAAAGGGCAGGTCAAGAGGCGGCACGAGGGACCCAGATGACAGGGCCGCGCGGCCAGGGCCTGGGCCGCGCCGCCTGTCATCTGGCCACCTCGTGGCCGCCAGCCCCTTCGGTCTTGGAAGCTTCGTGCAAAAATAGGACCACAGGCGTTGATTTCGTCCAATTCCGAGAATATTTCGTTACTAGGATTTACTGAAACAAAAACAATGAAAAACAGCTGGCTCTTCGGCATCTTGTTAATAGGTTAGTTCGGAAAATGCATAAATACGACATATAATGTGCATAAAACATGTAGGTATCATCAATAAAGTAGCATGGAACATAAGAAATTATCGATACGTTGGAGCACGTAGCATCCCCAAGCTTAGTTCTGCTCGTCCCGAGCAGGTAAAACGATAACAAGGATAATTTCTGAAGTGACATGCCATCATAATCTTGATCATACTATTTGTAAACATATGTAATGAATGCGATCAAAACAATGGTAATGACATGAGTAAACAACTGAATCATAAAGCAAGACTTTTCATGAATAGTACTTCAAGACAAGCATCAATAAGTCTTGCATAAGAGTTAACTCATAAAGCAATAAATCAAAGTAAAAGTGTTGAAGCAACACAAAGGAAGATTAAGTTTCAGCGGTTGCTTTCAACTTATAACATGTATATCTCATGGATATTGTCAACATAAAGTAATATAACAAGTGCAATATGCAAGTATGTAAGAATCAATGCACGATTCACACAAGTGTTTGCTTCTTAAGGTGGAGAGAGATAGGTAAAGCCCGACTCAACAATAAAAGTAAAAGAAAGGTCCTTCAAAGAGGAAAGCATCGATTGCTGTATTTGTGCTAGAGCTTTTATTTTGAAAACATGAAACAATTTTGTCAACGGTAGTAATAAAGCATATGAGTTATGTAAATTATATCTTACAAGTTGCAAGCCTCATGCATAGTATACTAATAGTGCCGCACCTTGTCCTACTTAACTTGGACTACCGGATCTTCGCAATGCCATGTTTCAACCAAGTGTCACAAGGGGTACCTCCATGCCGCCTTTGTACAAAGGTCTAGGAGAAAGCTCACATTTTGGATTTCTCGCTTTTGATTATTCTCAACTTAGACATCCATCACGGACAACATGGACAACAGATAATGGACTCCTCTTTAATGCATAAGAATGTAGCAACAATTATTATTCTCATATGAGATTGAGGATATATGTCCAAACTGAAACTTCCACCATGATTCATGGCTTTAGTTAGCGGCCCAATGTTCTCCTCTAACAATTTGCATGCTCCAACCATTAAGGTGGTAGATCCTTCAGACAAGACGGACATGCATAGCAACTCACATGATATTTAACAAAGAATAGTTGATGGCGTTCCCCGGAAGCATGGTTATGCACAACAAGCAACTTAATAAAAGATAAAGTGCATAAGTACATATTCAATACGATAGTTTTTAAGGCTATTTTGTCCCATGAGCTATATATTGCAAAGGCGAATGATGGAATTTTAAAGGTAGCACTCAAGCAATTTACTTTGGAATGGCGGAGAAATACCATGCGGTAGGTAGGTATGGTGGACACAAATGGCATAGTAGTTGGCTCAAGGATTTGGATGCATGAGAAGTATTCCCTCTCGATACAAGGTTTAGGCTAGCAAGGTTATTTGAAGCAAACTCAAGGATGAACCGGTGCAGTAAAACTCACATAAAAGACATATTGTAAACATTATAAGACTCTACACCGTCTTCCTTGTTGTTCAAAACTCAATACTAGATATTATCTAGACCTTAGAAGACAAAATATGCAAATCAAATTTTAGCAAGCTCTATGTATTTCTTCATTAATGGGTGCAAAGCATATGATGCAAGAGCTTAAACATGAGCACAACATTGCCAAGTATCATTATCCAAGACATTTTAGAATTACTACATGTAGCATTTTCCAATTCCAACCATATAATAATTTAACGAAGAAGAAACTTCGCCTTGAATATTATGAGTAAAGCCTAAGGACATATTTGTCCATATGCAACAGCGGACGTGTCTCTCTCCCACAAAGTGAATTCTAGGATCCATTTTATTCAAAAAAAAAACAAAAACAAAAACAAACCGACGCTCCAAGCAAAGAACACAAGATGTGTTGAATAAAAATATAGTTTCGGGGAGGAACCGATGATGTTGTCGATGAAGAAGGAGATGCCTTGGGCATCCCCAAGCTTAGACGCTTGAGTCTTCTTAGAATATGCAGGGATGAACCACGGGGCATCCCCAAGCTTAAACTTTCACTCCTCTTGATCATAGTATATCATACTCCTTTCTTGACCCTTGAAAACTTCCTTCACACCAAACTTCAAGCAAACTCATTAGAGGGTTAGTGCACAATTAATAATTCACACATTCAGAGGTGACACAATCATTCTTTACACTTCTGGACATTGCATAAAGCTACTGGACATTAATGGATCAAAGAAATTCATCCAACATAGCAAATATGGCAATGCGAAATAAAAAGGCAGAATCTGTCAAAAACAGAACAGTCCGTAAAGATGAATTTTAAAGTGGCACCAGACTTGCTCAAATGGAAAAACGCAAAACTAATGAAAGTTGCGTACATATCTGAGGATCACGCTCGTAAATTGGCAGATTTTTTCGAATTTTCTACAGAGACTTGTGCCCAGATTCGTGACAGACAGATGCTGTTTCTGTAACGATCCCAAATATAACATCAACTTTAACATAGAAACTTTACTTGGCACAAAAACATGATAAGGAGAGGTTGCTACAGTAGTAAACAACTTCCAAGACTCAAATATAAAACAAAGTACTGTAGTAAAAACATGGGTTGTCTCCCATAGCGCTTTTCTTTAACGCCTTTCAGCTAGGCGCAGAAAGTGCAAATCAAGTAACATCAAGAGTAGAAGCATCAGCATCATAACTTGTTCTAATAATAGAATCAAAAGGCAACTTCATTCTCTTTCTAGGGAAGTGTTCCATACCTTTCTTGAGAGGAAATTGATATTTAATATTACCTTCTCTCATATCAATAACAACACCAATGGTTCGAAGAAAAGGTCTTCCCAACACAATAGGACAAGATGCATTGCATTCGATATCCAAGACAACAAAATCAACGGGGACAAGGTTATTGTTAACCGATGTGCACATTATCAATCCTCCCCAAAGGTTTCTTTTTAACATTATCGGCAAGATTAACATCCAAATAACAATTCTTCAATGGTGGCAAGTCAAGCATATCATAAATCTTTTTAGGCATAACAGAAATACTTGCACCAAGATCACATAGAGCATTACATTCAAAGTCATTGAATTTCATTTTAATGATGGGCTCCCAACCATCTTCTAACTTTCTAGGAATAGAAGTTTCAAGTTTTCTTCTCTAGCTTTTATGAGAGCATTTGTAATATGTTTTGTAAGGCTAAATTTATAGCACTAGCATTAGGACTTTTAGCAAGTTTTTGTAAGAACTTTATAACTTCAGAGATGTGGCAATCATCAAAATCTAAATCATTATGAGCTACAGCAATGGGATCATTGTTCCCAAGGTTGGAAAAAATTTCAGCAGTTTTATCACAAGCAGTTTCAGTAGTTTTAGCAATTTCAGGCAGTTTTGTACGCTTTGCACTAGGAGTACAAACATTGCCAACACCAATTATTTTACCATTGATAGTAGGAGGTGCAGCAACATGTGAAGAATTAACATTACTAGTGGTGGTAATAGTCCAAACTTTAGCTACATTATTCTCTTTAGCTAGTTTTTCATTTTCTTCTCTATCCCACCTAGCACGCAATTCAGCCATTAATCTTATATTCTCATTAATTCTAACTTGGATGGCATTTGCTGTAGTAGTAATCTTATTATCAATATCACTATTAGGCATAACTTTAAATTTTAAAAGATTAACGTCAGAGGCAAGTCTATCAACTCTAGAAGCAATAATATCAATTTTATCAAGCTTTTCCTCAACAGATTTGTTAAAAGCAGTTTGTGTACTAATAAATTCTTTAAGCATAGATTCAAGACCAGAGGGTACACTCCTATTATTGTTGTAAGAATTCCCATAAGAATTACCATAACCATTACCATTAGCGAGAAGGATATGGCCTATAGTTATTACCGGAGTTGTTCCTATAAGCATTGTTGTTGAAATTATTATTTTTAATGAATTCATATCAACATTTTCTTCTTGAGCAACCAATGAAGCTAAAGGAACATTATTTGGATCAACATTAGATCTACCATTCACAAGCATAGACATAATCACATCAATCTTATCACTCAAGGAAGAGTTTTCTTCAACAGAATTTACCTTCTTACCTTGTGGAGCTCTTTCCGTGTGCCATTCAGAGTATCATCATATCATCAAGAAGTTTTGTAGCCGCCCCCAAAGTGATGGACATAAAGGTACCTCCAGCTGAATCCAATAAATTCCGCGAAGAAAAATTTAGTCCTGCATAGAAGGTTTGGATGATCATCCAAGTAGTCAGTCCATGGGTTAGGCAATTCTTTACCAAAGTTTTCATTCTCTCCCATGCTTGAGCAACATGTTCAGTATCTAATTGCTTAAAATTCATTATGCTACTTCTCAAAGATATAATTTTAGCGGGAGGATAATATCTACCAATAAAAGCATCCTTACATTTAGTCCATGAATCAATACTATTCTTAGGCAAAGATAGCAACCAATCTTTAGCTCTTCCTCTTAATGAGAAAGGAAACACTTTCAATTTAATAATATCACCATCTACATCCTTATACTTTTGCATTTCACAAAGTTCAACAAAATTATTAAGATGGCAGCAGCATCATCAGAACTAACACCAGAAAATTGATCTCTCATAACAGGTTCAGTAAAGCAGGTTTAATTTCAAAGAATTCTGCTGTAGTAGCAGGTGGAGCAATAGGTGTGCATAGGAAATCATTATTATTTGCATTTGTGAAGTCACACAACTTAGTATTTTCAGGGGTATTCATTTTAGCAACAGTAAATAAAGCAAACTAGATAAAGTAAATGCAAGTAACTAATTTTTGTGTGTTTTTAATATAGAGAGCAAGACAGTAAATAAAGTAAAACTAGCAACTATTTTTTGTGTGTTTTGTTTAGGTGCAGCAAACAAAGTAGTAAATAAAATAAAGCAAGACAAAAACAAAGTAAAGAGATTGAGAAGTGGAGACTCCCTTGCAGCGTGTCTTGATCTCCCGGCAACGGCGCGAGTAAAAGTGCTTGATGCGCGTAGATGTACACGTCCGTTGGGAACCCCAAGAGGAAGGTATGATGCGCACGGTGGCAAGTTTTCCCCAGAAAGAAACCAAGGTTTAATCGAACCAAGGGGCCAAGAAGCACGTTGAAGGTTGATGGTGGCGAAATGTGATGGCGCAACAACAGGATTCCGGCGCCAACGTGGAACCTGCACAACAAAACCAAAGTACTTTGCCCCAACGAAGCAGTGAGGTTGTCAATCTCCCGGCTTGCTGTAACAAAGGATTAACCGTATTGTGTGGAAGATGATTGTTTGCAAGAAAACAGTAAAACAAGTATTGCAGTAGATTGTATGCGATGTAAAGAATAGGACCGGGTCCACAGTTCACTAGAGGTGTCTCTCCCATAAGATAAAAGCATGTTGGGTGAACAAATTACATGGGCAATTGACAAATAGAAAAGGGCATAACAATGCATATACATGATATGATAAATATAGTGAGATTTAATCCGGCATTACGACAAAGTACATAGACCGTCATCCAACTGCATCTATGCCTAAAAAGTCCACCTTCAGGTTATCATCCGAACCCCATTCAGTATTAAGTTGCAAAGCAACAGACAATTGCATTAAGTATGGTGCGTAATGTAATCGACAACTACATCCTTAGACATAGAATCAATGTTTTATCCCTAGTGGCAACAACACATCACAACCTTAGAACTTTTTGTCACCGTCCCAGGTGTCAATGAAGGCATGAACCCACTATCGAGCATAAATACTCCCTCTTGGAGTTAAGAGCAAAAACTTGGCCAGAGCCTCTACTAATAACGGAGAGCATGCAAGATCATAAACAACACATAAACAATAGATTGATAATCACCATAACATAGCATTCTCTATCCATCGGATCCCGACAAACACAACATATAGTATTACAGATAGATGATCTTGATCATGTTAGGCAGCTCACAAGATCCAACAATGAAGCACAATTAGGAGAAGACGACCATCTAGCTACTGCTATGGACCCATAGTCCAGGGGTGAACTACTCACTCATCACTCCGGAGGCGATCATGGCGATGAAGAGTCCTCCCGGAGATGAATCCCTCTCTCCGGGCAGGGTGCCGGGCGATGGGCGGCGAGGCGACGGAAGGGGTGCGGCGTGGGTGGCCGTATCTGGCGGCAGCACGGGGCCGACGAGGCGAGGGCGAAAGGTCAAGGGCGGCGAGGCGGCCCGGGTGCCACGCACGGGGCCTGCCGGGCAGGCATGGGCCGCGCCGCCCGTCATGGGCCGTGGCCCCACCTACTCCCCTCTTCTTTTCTTCGGCAAAAATAGGACCTGGGCGTTGATTTCGCCAATTGAGAATATTTCAGCATTTCTGAAACCAAATGGCTGTTAATAGGTTAGTCTTAGAAAAAATAAACATATAAATGCATAAAACATGTAGGTATCATCAATAAAGTAGCATGGAACATAAGAAATTATCGATACGTTGGAGACGTATGACGGCTCCCCTTCCTCGCGGCTGCGGCGGCGTTCTTTGGTGGGGATTCGGCGGCGGCGTGGTGGCGTGGCCCTCCCCCGCGAGTTCGGCGCCTCGGTGGTGACGAGGGGATCAGCCCCCTCCGGCGGGATGGCCCTGCAGCGGTGCCGGTAGCCTCGGGTCCGTTGGTGGCCATGGCCAGGGCGGGGCTGAGGCGGTTGCTGCAGCGGCGTGGCAGCGCTAGCTGCTGCTGCCGGGCGCCATGGTGGTGTCGCGGTGCAGGCTAGTTGGCCGAGGCCCCGGCGTCGGATGCGGGATTGGGTCCCCGATCTGGCCGGCGGCTGTTGCCGGTGGTGGGCACAACCCTCGCCACCATCGATGTTCCTCTTCTCCGGGTGGTGGTGGCTAAATCCGGCGGCTTTCATCCTCATCCCCTATCTGCTCCAGCTGCATCAGGGTTGCGGTGTATGGCCGGGCGAAAGTCCTGCTTGGCGGTGGCCGATGCTGATCACGGCGACGCCTGCGGGCGCCGTTACCTTGCTGAAGGCGTGGTCGTGGCCTTCACCGTGCCTTCCTTTACCTCTGATGCCAGGGGAAACCCTAGGTCCAGTTCACCGGACCAGGCGGTGGCGGCGCCAAGGTGTCGTTATCTTCTTGAAGACGTCGTCCAGGCCATCAAGGAGGGACCGATGCGGCTCTCGGAGTTTGGGGTTGGTGATGTGCTGCAGGTGGTGGCCGCGGCCCAAGGCTTGCGCTTCCAGGGCGCAATGTACGACATGGCAGGTGCTTCGTTCGATGTCTTCCCCAAGTCCGTCAAGACCCTGTCTTCTTCTCGCCGACTCCTATAGGCGCATGAGGGGAGGTATGTTGGTCTGGGTTGCCTTGGAGTCGAGGTCGAGTCGGTGTTTGCTTGGTTCGTGACGCGGTCCTGAAGCCTTGTGCTCCTCTTCTCGCCATTCGTGGCAGAATGTTGGGCAAGAAGAGTCGTTTATCATCGGGTGTGTTGAGGGTGTGTTGTTTGCCGCTTGGCGTTGTATCGTGGTGTAGCGTTGTATCGTGGAGTGGAGTTGTAGCCTTCTTGGCTTTGTACCGGCCGTCTTGGTCTTTCTTCTATGTGATTGATACACCTTTCAGGATGTATTCTTGAAAAAAAGATTGATCTAGATCATGAACTCTACCTTAAAGAATGAAGACACGTGACGTCTTCTTGAGAAAGATTACAGGAAATATCGTATCAGGTGAAAACGGGCTAGATTCTGCAAATATGGAGATGGAAACCTGTACCGTTCGATTTAATCCCGATAGTGAGATCGTCAGCTCCATTTCAGCTCTGTCCAGTTCCCAAAAAAAAAACCCTGAATACTTACCATAAGATGTTTCGTCCTCTCTCCGTGTTCTTCCTCATTCCCGACGAGGTAACCAATAGATCAAGAGCGCCCACCCGCGAGTAGTGTTTCCGTCGATTCCCTCAGGTTTGGTTTTCCTGGAGTGGCTATGCTTCTGCCACGCAAATAAATAACAAAAGTCCTCTCTTCGTGTTTTTCCTCATTTCCGACGAGGTAACCAATAGATCAAGAGCGCCTACCCGCTGACTCCCTCAGGTTTGGTTTTTCCCGGAGTCGCTATGTACTGGTCGAGACCTTGCCGTCCTTCCCGACTTTTGTTTTTTTTCAAGAACACACAAGCTGCGCGTGTCTTCATTCATTAAGATAGAAAGAAGTTTTAGATATACAAGAACGAGCCCAGATCACACATCGACCTGTCTCTCCACCCCACAGAGAACACACACCTACGTTACACCTCGCGATCTCCCACTGCGAGCTAAACCACCCCCCAGCCCGGCCTGCTTCCATCGCTCAAACTCCGCCTCGATCCGTCTGCAAAGCTCCATCGGTAATACAGCAACTCTGTCGAAAGTCCTGCCATTGCGTTCTAACCACAGCTCCCTGGCGACCAAGACAACTAGCGCGTTCACCTCTTTCCGGCCAGATCTTGGGGTACCCTCCTGCAATCTTCTCCACCAATTCGGGATCTCCTCGTGCGCCGAAGGGGTGTAGCGATGTAATCGCCTGGCCAACAGCAGGTGGTACCACACCTCCCTCGCATACGAACAGCGGATCGTCAAATGCTCAATTGTCTCCGGTTCTTGGCAGCAAAGAGGGCAAAGCGGCGAGTGCTGCAGGCCCCTCCGTGCAAGCCTGTCCGAAGTCCACAAGCGATCTCTTAGCACCAGCCAGAGGTGCATCTTATGCTTCAACGGTGCTCTCGCAGCCCATAACTGTTTGGCACCCGCCATAGCTGTTCTCCCCATGAAGAAGAGTTCATAGGCCAACTTCGCAGTATAGACGCCGGACGCAGTTCCTCTCCAAGCAAAGACGTCATGGCGATCCGGCTGCAGCATGACTTGTTGGAGACGTTCCCAGACTTGGAAATATTCCACCAATGCGGCCACCGATGGTGTTCAACGAAAAGCCGTAGCCCAACAATTGTTGTGCAGGGCCATGGCCACCGTGTCGTCTCTCCGTCCTTCTCGACTTCAATGGTCTCCGACAGTGCAGGTTCTTTGCCGTCGATGAGGCCTAGCATGCGGGCGCCACGCAATTCTGCATGATTTGTGCCTTCCATGGGAGGTGATTTGCACGGGTGAGCTTCTCTCCCGGCAGATTTCCGAGGGGATTTCCCACGGTAGCAGAGAAGGAGGCCATCGATCTCTCTCGCTCGTTGTTCTTGTCGCTCGTTTTTTGTGTGTGTTTGTCAATGATGTCAATGAAGGGTGGACTCTGATACCATATTGATACTAGTTGTATGCCCGTGCGTTATTACGGTCCTTCAAATTTAGTCACCGGGCGACATTTAATGTTTTTTGAACTAAGTGGGGCGTGGAAATTAATACGTCAGGCATGACAAGGTAATCATTTTGCCCAACATAAAAATTAAGTAAGAACAAAAATGAAACATCTTTAAAACGAAGACATGTTCCAACCTTTTTTTTAGGGAAAGATATGTTCCAACCTTGGAATTTGCAATATTTTGTATATTTTTAGTAAGCGAAATATAAATTGTCATTTTGTTTTAGTACTACCAATTTTCATCAAATTAGTCCGACAACCTTAAGAAGTATGTTGCTTGTTTCATACTGTGCCAGTGCTCAGCCTGTTATTGTCTTGCCATAGCTAACTAATTATACATTGAAGAGATCACACGCACCCAGTGTAGATCGAATTAACACATGGAACGTGCACAAAGTAGTAGTGAAAGTAGTACATAGCTTAGAACAGTAACATAGCCCGTAGGATTTTTTTTGGCGGGGATCGAGTAGCACGTAGGATTAGATAACCAAAAGGAGCAGCAAACATGGCGTCAGAGAGCGGTGGTTGCTCCCGGTCCTGGTCTCGTCGCGGTAAAGCCTTGACATTGGTTGGCATCGAAGAGCGTTTCGCTCCTCGCGTCGCCTCCTCCAGGCGACTGGGACAGCGAAACCCTAACCCACGCCGCCGCAGCCCACCCCTCCCCTCTCTCTGAGCCTCATCGCCCCTAGAGATGCCGTCGGGCTTCGCTCGCGACGCCGGTTAAGGAGGTGGCGGGGATCTGAGCCCTCGGCTCCTCCCGTGGTTGCTAGGTGGAGGAACACCGCGCGGGGTTCGCCAAGATCAAGGCGACGGCTCAATAGGCCTCCCCTTCGCGGGCGGTCTTTCTGGCGACTTCCCCAGTGGGGGCTCGAGATCTGAGGCGGCGGCCTCTAGCGGTGTGGCGACAGGGCTTATGGCGGGTGTCATGGTGGGCGGCTCTAGCGGTCGTCCTTGACCTCGCTGTAGGGTACGGGCAGTCTTAAGCATGAGAACAGGAAGGTGGGTCAGGTTCTGTTTGTCTCGGGTTCTTCTCCTTGTTCAAGACTTCCTCTCTGCTCTTGGCAGTGTCTCGTCGTTCCCCGCTGGTTGGTGTCATTGGTGCCGTGGAGCTGCGAGCTTCCTTTCTGCAAGTCGTAGTGCTTGTGATGCAGAGTGCTTGTGATGTAGCATAGTGTTGTAAGCTTCTCAGAGTGTTCCCTTGTATCGTTCGGCCATTGTGGTATGGTGTTGTGTTATATGGAGAGTCTTGTGTAATCTGGCCGGTTGATGGTTTTGTTAATCCCAAATGCTAAAAAGTACTCGAGTGCTGGTTGTCTTGTCGAGCACTCGCCTCTCGTCCGTCCGATGCGTTCGATCAAGAGGTGTGCGACAGGCAGCTTCCTGCGCCGTCCCATCAGGTGCTCTTCCTCTCTCTCGAGTCAAATTGACTGGCGCCGCCGCACCTCACCTCGCCGGCGTGTCCGCCGCACCTCACCTCGCCGGTGCGTCCGCCGCTGCCCACCCCCCACACCTCTGGAGCTTCCTCCCGTCCCCAGGCCCCTCCCCCTCCCCCGCTTGCTGCACGAGCATACTCCCCCATCAGATCGACCGCCGCCGCTCTCTCCCTACACCCGGTCGACCCGGCGGCTTCACCCACCACCAATACTTCTTCCAGCCTGCTGCCGCACGCGCAGCCTCACAGGTGGCCCGAGCCAACCTAGGCAGTGCGCCATGGAGCTCAGCGGGGTTGGAGGCCCGATCTGTAGCGTCGGCTTTCCCCGAGCTCCTGGTGCTGGCGTCCACCCGAAGATGCTCCTGCCGGCGTCTTCCCGGAGCCATGCCGCTGCGGCTGGCTTGCTCGCCGGAGCGATTGAACGTTGCGCGTGGCCCCGTCAAGTTCAAGTTCGCCGGTCCGCGTCGCGGTTATGGACGAGGGAGTGGTGCTGCACGCACGCAGGGGCGCTGGCCACCATGACATGGCTCGCCGGCATCCAATGTTAGCTTCTTGACCACTATTCCGAACCTACTACCTGATGTTTAGGCTGAAATTTTGTAGTCCATATTTGTTTAGTGCTGGAAATTTTGGTGTGTACTAAATCCAAGCAGCTCGAATCACTTTAGTGCCCTATTCATGTTTTGCTGATGCTGATATAGATGCAATCATATAGGTTGAATTCATGTTTTGCTGATATAGATGCAATCCTGCTATATATCTTGAGCATTCATGTTCTGCTGCTCTTGTATGTCAGCATCATAAACCACTTCGACCTAGTGTTGGAACCAGACAACCAACTTGAGCTATACTGTAAATGTTGATCACCATTGCTGAGAACGGCCGCTTGTCGTTTGTGTTATGCTCCAGCTCAAAAGGGCATATAAGAGAAATGGTAAGGTATTTACTGGCTCAAATATGGCTTGCGGAAATACTTGAGTTCATTTCTACATTTTACTCCTCAATTTCAACTTCCAGACTTGAACAGGGATTGTTCTGTACAATTGTAACAAAACCATGTTGATTGGTGCCCAAATTTCTCTTTTGTTTCCAGAGACAAGAACATGATCCAGTGCATCTGTGCGTTCACTTCTTGTGCTGGCCGGCTAGCAAGAAGGCGTGAGACCAACTGCTGCCCTGCTGCAAGCTGCAGTGTCACCTGCCCCCATCTTTATATGATGAATTGACCAAGGCAAACACAACACTGACACGATGCGATCAATAGAAGTGATGCTCCTTCTGCATAACAGTGCAGAGGAGAGCGAAGAGGGCGCCTACTCCTCTGCACTGTTCAGTCCTCCTATCAACTTGGACGAGGAGGAGAACCACGGTGGTTGCTTGGCTCCGCCCGTGAGTGAGTTTAGGTTGCAGTTCACCCACATCATATTGGTCGTTTAGATGCATAAAAAGGTGAAGTTCAATCAAAGCAATATAATTTTATCATTTTGATGGTACGAAACCAAAATAAGGGTGCGTTTAAAATATTATTTATGGTACATTTCAAAAGTCATGGAAGTTTACTTCATCCCCTTAATCAATTTGTCTTGTTTAAATGTGTTTAAACTAGCCACTTTTTTTACTTTGAAAAATGATTTAAATTCTGAACTTTTACTGAGAACTAACCATCGGGCAATATAAGTTATATTGTTGGTCTCTCTTATCTTCTTTGCATCAAGAGTCCATAGTTATAATGGTCCTGTATAACTCAGTTTTTTGTGGCGGAAATGGGGGTTGCTAGGGCATTTCAAGCCAGCCACGGCGAAGCTGGCTAAGTTGGTTACTTCATCCAACTTGGTTGCTTTTTCATTTTTCTACTTAGGTTTGTTTATATTGTTCTCTAGCACTACCCATTATTTTAGTTGTATACTGATTACATTTATAAGTTGCAGTGTTCAATATAGCTAATTTGGGTATTGGAATCCACCATAGATGTATTTTTAGTTGAATTTAAATTCTAGTTAAGTTCATATATTTTTCTTCAGCACCACCCCTTTTTAAATTGCACACTAATTTTCATTAAATTGTCTTATTCAACATAGCTAAGTTGGTCACTTAATCCAACATAGTTGCTTTTTCATTTAATAATTCCTAGTTAGGTTTATTTATATTTTTCTACAGCACTACCCCTTTTTTTAGTTGCATAATAATTTACATTAAGTTGTAGTGTTCAATATAGCTAAGTTGGGTACTGGAATCCACCATAGTTGTATTTTTAGTTGTAGTGAAATTCTAGCTAAGTTCATTTATTTTTCTTCAGCATTACCCATTTTTAAGTTGTACACTAATTTTCATTAAATTGTCTTATTCAACATAGCTAAGTTGGTCACTTCATCCAGCTTAGTTGCTTTTCATTTAATAATTTCTAGTTAAGTTTATTTATATTTTCTACAACACTACCCCTTTTTTTAGTTATATAGTAATTTACATTAAGTTGCAGTGTTCAATATAGCAAAGTTGGGTACTGGAATCCACCATAGTTGTATTTTAGTTGATTTTAAATTCCAGTTAAGTTCATTTAGTTTTCTTTGGGACTACCCCTTTTTAAAGTTGTACAGTAATTTTCATTAAATTGTCTTATTCAACATAGCTAAGTTGGTCACGTAATCCAACTTAGTTGGTTTTCCTTTTTTTCTTTCATCATCTTCTATATTAGTTAAGTTGCTTTTTGACAACATGGCGAAGTTACTTTTATCACCTCACTAAGTTGGTTCTATCATCTAAAGTAAGTTGAGGACACCATCACACCTGGGATCCAGCCGATCCGCCAACCGCCTCCTCAGTCATCTCCCTCAACCCGATTTGCGTCGCCGTCTCCTGCCCGGCCAAGCTCTGGAAAACACGCCCACACGCCGATCAACGCGTGTGTTTGGCAACGCCCTAGTGCAGCACCGATCGCCTCACGGTGGACTCGCTCCACCCCGTGCGTGAGCGCCGCCGCCGACTCGGCCGCTGCCCGCCAAGCGCGCCCGTGCCTGCAGCCGCTCCCAGCGTTGCGCCGCTCGCCTCATGGCCGCCTCGCTCCACCCCGCATGTGAGCGCCGCCGCTGGATCCACGAGGAGCCCCTGTCTGTGGTTTTCGCTTCCTCGTCTCTGGTGACCGCAATAGCTCATGTGCTCGTGTGTCGCAGATGGCACGCTGCCAAGGTCTCCTCACGCCTCCATCTCGCCCTTGACGCGCGGCTGCCGCTCCTCGCCGTGACCCCGGGGATCCGAGCGCGTGTGGTGGTGCTTGCCGCGACCTAAGTTGCTTTTTATCCCAAGTTACATCCATTTACCAACTGAGATGTAGCTGAAACAAGCAAAGTTCGGGACGTGTCATCGGGGGTGTACGATAAATTAGTTCTTCACATTTGTGCTAAGTCGAAATTTTTGGGCAGTATTTTTGGTAGCATAGGCAAGTCTTATTTTACACGCGATAAATCGTTCACTAACATATTTCCTAACTCGTGTTTTTAAGCATTTAATTGTTATTACACATGTGCTAAGTTGCATGCCACTATTGCTAAACTATATACTCATTAGTGTTAGGTTGCATACTCACTAGTATTAAGTTGTATACTCATTATTGTTAAGTTGCATACTTACTGGTGTTAAGTTGCATACCTCCTATTGCGAAGTTTCATGCCCATTATTGCTAAGTTGTATCCTGTTGTGCTTAGTTGCACATTTATTATTGCTAAGATGTATACCTCTTAGTGCTAAGTTTCTACAATTGGTAAGTTGTGTACTTCTAATGTAAAGTTGCGTATCCCATATGTGGAGTTGCATCTCGCCTACTTTGCCTACAATGGGGATGGCTACCATTATGTTGAAGTTGTATCTCACGTAACAACACATCTAAGTTGCCCACCGCTAGTTGGGCTCCATTATCGTGAACTTGCGTATCATCGTGTCTAAGTTACCTACTGCTAGTACTAAGTCAGCTAGCATCATTGTTTGTCAAAATGGTGTACCGTTATATTGAAGTTGCATATCGATGTACCAAAGTTGCGGACTATTTGGTATGAAGTTGTATTTTCATTAATTGCTACTAAGTTGTGCATATAGAAAATCAAGTTATTAAAGGTACTAGAAAGTATGACTGGCAACAAGTAGAGCAAAGTTGATGTCTCAATACTGGAGTTGATGGCAGTTGTTGCTAACGAAGTATCATAGAAACTAAGTTGGCACAAAATATTAAAAAAAAGTAGTGTAACCAACTCTTTGTATGAAGTTGCTTCACCACAATACTAGAGTTGATTTTTCGCAACAACTGAGTTGGTTTTCGAAAAAAAGTTTGTCGAAATATATACAAATGGGATCTAGTTTCGAAGATCTCGTCGTAAGAGGTCCAACGATGAAAACGGATCACAATTTCAACAAGTGGTTTAAAAGTTATGACTTTTAAAAAAAAATCACATGACATTAAATGCACGTATTGTGCTAAACTTTCTAATTTTAGGGAGAGTGCTTGGGTGGACAAACGAGCATCCGAGTGCTCCCTAGCCATGTCCTTTGTTAATTCAAAGTCGGGATTTCGAACCTTATACTCCATAGATGCCAGCGTTATTTCTCTTGAAGGGCTCCATAAACCGTGTTAAAACTGACATGCCAAGTGACAACTAAGACGATGGGGCTTAATTACCCGTCATATATGGTGGGGCTATTGGGCTGCCGGCGGTTGAAGAGGTTGGCGCCGAGGCTCTCGGTGGCCAGGTTGCTTCCGGGGTGGAAGGCGCTCCTTCATACGTTGTCCCTGCGGTCGCGTTTACGAGTACGACGGCACCGGCGTGGTTAGGGTCTCCGGCATCGACTTACTTGCCTCGCCTGTAGCTATTGCTACTCCAGGAGTCCAGGCCTCCAGCAAAGATCCATGGAAATCAGCCGTCAGTTAAAACCCAATAAATAAACACGTACTCTGGTTGAACAGAACAATCTCGAATCTCTTTCCCTGGAAACAACTGATTAAACAGTCTGCAAGTTATAGTTCTTACGCTCTTCTTATTAATTTCAGGCCATTCGCTACTTTTGTATACTCTGCTTGTCGAGGCCTCTCTTCGGGAGGACACACATCAGGCAAGCAGAAGTTGCTGGAACCACGTCCTCTCCCTCGGGAAACCCTAATCCCGCCGCCGCCGCCTCCCCCTCCCTCTCCCCTCCCCTCGTCGCCCCCGGAGGCGGCCCCCGGCAAGGCCGCGCGACGCCGGTGATGGGGGTGGCGGGTGTTAGATGTATATATTTGTATATTGTAGTTTCCCCATATGTTAGGGGGTTTTCTGCATATGTGCACCTGTACATGTATTATATATTGTGGCATTTGGCCCCCTGGTAATACAACAAGCATATTTTCCTAACATGGTATCAGGGCGAAATTGATCCTCCTCTCTCCTCTCCGTACGGACCTCTTTTTCCCGGCCGTCATGTGGCCGTCCTCGTCCCCGTCCGCTCATCCTCCCGATTCCACTCATCGAAAGATCGTCTCCCGATTCCGCCCGCCCTCCAGATTCCGCCCGCTGCTGCTCTCCGATTGGCTGCTCTCCGATTGGCTGCTCTCCGCCCGCCCGCGTGTGGCTGCTGCCGATCTCCCTCTGCTCTCGCCCGACGCTGGCCGCCTCACCCGATCTCCTGATCTCCCGAGCGCCAGGAATCAACCGGCCGCCTCCAGCCCCGCTCGGCCGCCTCCAGCACCCGCTCTAAGCGCCAGGAATCGATCTCCAGCGCCGCCCGACGCCCTCGCCTCGCTCGATCTCGAGCGCCAGGACGCCGCCCGACGCCTTCCCTCGCTCGATCTCCTTGGAGCGCCGGCCCATTTTCTGCTTGAAGCGCCAGGCTCCCGTGCCGCCGGCCCGTTAAAAAAAGGAGCGAAAAAAATTACTGTCGTCGGCTGTTGTTCTCCGATGTCTTCTTCCGCTGATCTCGCCTTATCTTTGGGCCTCCCTTCGGTACTTGGTCTTTGTCCGCTGCCTCCGTGTATGACGGCTAGCCATTCTTCGTCGCCGTTTGCGGCCTCTTCACGCGGCTCTGCCCGCGCTTCGCCGATTTTGTCTCCCTCGTCCTGCCGCTCTACATCGACTTTTGCGGCCTCTTCATGCGGCTCTGCCCGCGCTTCGCCGACTTCGTCTCCGTCGGCCCGCCGCTCTACTCGACTTTTGCGGCCTCTTCCCGCGGTTATGGCCGCGCTTCGTCGACTCCGTCTACGTCGGCCTGCCGCTCTACATCGACTTTCGCGGCCTCTTCACGTGGTTATGACCGTGCTTTGCCGACTCTGTCTTCATCGGCGTGTTGCTCTCCGTCGCCCCCTTTGGTGGCCTCTGTGCGTGTGGGTGATAGCTCCTCGTCGGCACCTGATTGTATGTCGACCTCTCCAGTCGCGCCCCTCTCTGCGCATGAGATAGCGCAGCTTCACTGCCTGCTTGATGCTTGGGATTCCAATTTACGTCAACAGCCTCGCGGTCCGAGTCTCCGCCCTCGTCCTCATTGCACCTACTGTGGCAAGGTTGGCCACACTTCCTCCACCTGCTGGACGCGGGATCCCAGTTTACGTCCGCAGTTCCAGGATCGTCAGCAGGCTGGCTTCGGGATCTTCTGCAGTTGCACTCTCTGATCAGGACATTCTCGGGGTCTTCGTGGTCTGCTTGCTACTAGAGACTCTTCCTCACCGGGCGCTGCTGGTTCTGTGACTGGCTCTTCTGGCACGCGCGACCACCACTTTCTACACATCAGGTACGTTCCCGTGGTATCTGGATTCCGGAGCTTCCTTTCATATGACCTCTGAGTCCTCTATTATCTCTGCTCTTCGGTCTCTTATTTCTCCTGTCCGTGTTGTCACGGCTGATGGTACCTCTATTCCTGTTTCTAGTAGAGGCACCCTTTCTACTCCCTCTTTCTCCGTCCCTGATGTTTCTCATGTTCCTCGCCTTCAGATGAACCTTTTCTCTGCTAGCCAGCTCACCGATTCTGGTTGCAGCGTCATTCTTGACGATGAGTCTTGTGTGGTTCAGGATCGTCGCACACAGGCCCTAGTTGGAGCTGGCCCTCGTAGCCGTAAGTCTCCGGGGCCTTGGGAGTTAGACTGGCTTCGTGTTCCTTCCGCTGCCACTTCATCTGCCAGTTCTTCTCCGGTTGTTGCCTCTGTCACCGGCTCTTTTCAGCAGTGGCATCATCATCTTGGTCACCTTTGTGACTCTCGCATGTCGTGTTTGGTTCATCGTGGCCTTCTGGGGTCTGTCTCTGGAGATGGGTCGTTACACTGTCAGGGTTGTAGGTTAGGCAAACAGATTCAGCTTCCCTATCCTACTAGTGTGTCTGTCTCTCAGCGATCGTTCGATTTAGTCCATTCAGATGTTTGGGGTCCGGCTCCCTTCGCTTCGAAAGGGGCCATCGATACTATATCTTATTCATTGATGATTTTTCACGGTACACCTGGGTGTTTTTCATGCGCTCTCGCAGTGAGGTGCTCTCTATTTATCAGCGTTTTGCGGCCATGGTCCGCACTCAGTATTCCTCACCCATTCGCGTGTTCCGTGCTAATTCTGCTGGTGAGTATATCTCCCAGCACCTTCGTGGTGTCCTTGCTGAGGAGGGCACCCTCGCTCAGTTTTCTTGTCCCGGCGCGCATGCTCAAAATGACGTCGCCGAGCGTAAGCATCGTCATCTTCTTGAGACCACCCGTGCTATGATGATTTCTTCTTCTCTTCCGCCACATTTCTGGGCTGAGGCTGTCGCTACGTCGGCCCACCTCATTAACATTCAGCCTTCCGCTGCTCTACAGGGTGGCATTCCTCTCGAGTGTCTCTCTGGTGTTTCTCCAGACTACTCGACTCTCCGTTCATTTGGTTGCGTCTGCTATGTCCTTCTGCCTCCTCGCGAACGCACCAAACTAACCGCTCAGTCTGTTGAGTGTGTTTTTCTCGGATACATTGATGAGCATAAGGGCTATCGCTGTTGGGACCCCGTTGGTCGTCGGATGCGCATCTCTCGTGACGTCACGTTTGATGAGACGCGTCCCTTCTATCCTCGCCCCACCTCGGGTACTTACCCGGTGGATGATATCTCTTTTCTTCTTTTCCGGATGCACCCCCTGCTGTCCCTCCTCCCCGCCCTCCTACTTCTGATGCGCCCCCTTCGGCGCCATCCTCTCGTTCGTCTAGTACACCTAGTACTCCTCGTTCCCCGGCTTCGGCTCCTTCCGATCCCTTCTTCCTCTTCTTCGATGACTTGTCTTCTGCAGATGAGCTTCCCCTTCACGGCCTATTCGTCAACGTCGTGCTCCAGTTCGTTACTCTCCTAGTCAGTATGATCTCTCTGTCGTTTCCGAGCCGACTTCTTATCGGGATGCCGAGCGTCATCCTGCATGGCAGCTTGCCATGCATGGCTGAGGAGATCGTTCCGCTTGAGCGCACTGGCACTTGGGATCTTGTTTCTCCCCCTTCTGGTGTTCGTCCCATCACGTGTAAGTGGGTCTATAAAATTAAGACTCGCTCTGATTGATCTCTTGAGCGCTATAAAGCGCGTCTTGTGGCTCGTGGTTTTCAGCACGAGCACGGCCGTGACTATGATGAGACTTTTGCCCCTGTGGCTCATATGACTACTGTGCGTACCCTTCATGTTGTTGCTTTTGTTCGCCGCTGGTCTGTCTCCCAGCTTGATGTTCATAATGCTTTTCTTAATGGCGAGTTGAGTGAGGAGGTTTACATGCTGCCTCCTCCTGGGTATTCTGTTCTTGATGGGATGGTGTGTCGTTTTCGACGTTCTCTCTATGGTCTCAAACAGGCCCCTCGTGCCTGGTTTGAGCGCTTCGCCTCT
This sequence comes from Lolium multiflorum, assembly GCA_030979885.1. Classification (NCBI taxonomy): domain Eukaryota; kingdom Viridiplantae; phylum Streptophyta; class Magnoliopsida; order Poales; family Poaceae; genus Lolium; species Lolium multiflorum. The sequence continues at coordinate 197,925,005 of CM061747.1, forward strand.
GTGGTGACTGCTGCTGGTTTCTCTCCTAGTCTTCATGATCCAGCACTTTTTGTTCACACTTCTCCTCGTGGATGTACTCTTATTCTTCTCTATGTTGATGATATGATCATTACTGGTGATGATCCTGAGTATATTGCCTTCGTTAAGGCTCGTCTTCGCGATCAGTTTCTTATGACTGATCTTGGTCCTCTTCGCTATTTTCTTGGCATTGAGGTTTCCTCCACTTCTGATGGCTTTTCTATCTCTCAGGAAAAGTACATTCAGGATCTTCTTACTCATGCTGCTCTTGGGGATGAGCGCACGGTTGATACTCCTATGGAGCTTAATGTTAAGCTTCGTCCTACTGATGGTGATCCTCTTCATGATCCCACTCGTTATCGCCATCTTGTTGGGAGTCTTGTTTATCTTGCTGTCACTCGTCCTGATATTTCTTATCCTGTTCATATTCTGAGTCAGTTTGTCTCAGCTCCTACCACTGTTCACTATAGTCATCTCCTCCGTGTTCTTCGTTATCTTCGTGGCACGATCACTCGTCGCCTTTTCTTTCCCGTTCCAGCTCTCTCCAGCTCCAGTGCTACTCGGATGCTACGTGGGCGAGTGATCCTACGGGTCGTCGTTCACTTTCTGCTTACTGTGTGTTTCTTGGTGGTTTGCTTGTTGCTTGGAAGACGAAGAAACAGGTCGCAGTTTCTCGTTCGAGTGTTGAGGCTGAGTTGCGGGCTATGGCTTTGTTGATTGCTGAGGTGACCTGGTTACGGTGGTTGCTTGCAGATTTTGGGGTCTCTGTTACGACATCTTCTCCACTTTTGTCTGACAGTACATGTGCTATCAGTATTGCACGTGATCCGTTCAAGCATGAGCTGACCAAGCATATTGGTGTTGATGCTTTTTACACACGTGTGATACGTCCAATTTGCATCACTATTTTGTATCATAATTTGCTGTTATTCATTGATATATTTCATATTGGGACACAATACTTATGTTATTTCATCTATTTTGCATGTTTCATCATCATTGGAGGATCAAGCACCGGAGCCGGATTCTGCTGGAAAAAGCACCGTCGAACGCAATATTTCGGAAGATCAACTGTGGAAGGGAATTTCACGTAAATTCCTATTTTTCCAGATGACGGAGGGAGCCAGAAGGGGAAGAAGAGAGGAGCCAGCGGGCCAGACCATGGGCGGCGCGGCCCATGGCCTGGCCGCGCCACCCTATGCTCTGGGGGCCCCACCCTCTTTCGCCTCCTTTTCTTCGCGTACTCCTTCGTCCCGAAAACCTAAGCCACAGAGAGGACCTCACGAAGGGTTACAGCCGCCTCGGCGGGGCGGAGAACACCAGAGAGAAAAGAGCTCTCCGGCGGGCAGGAATCCGCCGGGGAAATTCCCTCCCGGAGGGGGAGATCGACGCCATCGCCATCGTCATCGAGCGGGACATCATATCCATCATCATCATCATCATCATCTCCACCATCTACACCGCCATCACCACCGCTGCACCTCGTCACCGCTGTAACAATTCGGGTTAAATCTTGATTGTTTGATAGGGGAAACTCTCCCGGTGTTATTCTATACTTGTTGTAGATGCTATTGAGTGAAACCATTGAACCAAGGTTTATGTTCAGATTGTTATTCATCATCATATCACCTCTGATTGTATTCCATATGATGTCTCGTGAGTAGTTCGATTAGTTCTTGAGGACATGGGTGAAGTCTAAATGCTAGTAGTGAATTATGGTTGAGTAATATTCAATGTTATGATATTTAAGTTGTGGTGTCATTCTTCTAGTGGTGTCGTGTGAACGTCGACTACACGACACTTCACCATTTATGGGCCTAGGGGAGTGCATCTTGTATTCGGTTGCTAATTGCGGGGTTGCCGGAGTGACAGAAACCTAAGCCCCCGTTAGTATATCGAGGCAAGAGGGATCGCAGGATCTCAGAGTTTAAGGCTGTGGTTAGATTCATCTTAATTACTTTCTTGTAGTTGCGGATGCTTGCAAGGGGTATAATCACAAGTATGTATTAGTCCTAGGAAGGGCGGTGCATTAGCATAGGTTCACCCACACAACACTTATCAAAACAATGAAGATTATTTAGCTACATGAAGCGAAAGCACTAGACTAAAATCCCCGTGTGTCCTCAAGAACGCTTGGTCATTATAAGTAAACAAACCGGCTTGTCCTTTGTGCTAAAAAGGATTGGGCCACTCGCTGCAATTATTTCTCTCGCATTTTACTTACTCGTACTTTATTCATCTGTTATATCAAAACCCCTGAATACTTGTTTGTGAGCATTTACGTGAATCCTTCATCGAAACTGCTTGTCAACACCTTCGCTCCTCGTTGGGTTCGACACTCTTATTTATCGAAAGTACTACGATACACCCCTATACTTGTGGGTCATCAAGACTATTTTCTGGCGCCGTTGCCGGGGAGTGAAGCGCTATTGGTAAGCGGAATTGGTAAGGAAATTTACTGTTTGTGCTGATTTTATTTCTGCCTGCTGCTATAAATCATTATGGAGAGATCTTCTCTTCAATTTCTATTTGGGAAATCTACTACTACTGCAACGGTAGTGGATGAAGCGCCAGGTGAGGAAGTAGTACCATATAAAATACCTATGAAAATTATTGAACGTGTTATGGATAACCGCTATGAAGGGGATGGAACTGTTCATCCTGGTGATCATTTATTGTTTTTGCATGAATTATGCCGGTTATTCAAATGTGCAGGTATTTCTATGAATGAAGTTAGAAAGAAACTATTCACTATATCGCTGTCTGGTAAAGCGGCGCACTATAAATTGCTGAAGAATGGTGATTCTATTGATTGGGAGGACATCGTGCCTTTATTTTATTCCAAATTTTATCCCCCAAGTGAAATTCACAAAGATCGGAACCGCATATATAATTTCTGGCCTCATGATGGAGAGAGTATTGCCCAAGCTTGGGGGAGATTGAAGTCTTTAATGCTCAAATGCCCCATTCATGAGCTTCCTGGTAATGTTATTATTGATAATTTCTATGCAAGACTTTCTTTTCAAGACAAGACCTTGCTGGATACTTCTTGTTGGATCATTTACACGCAAGAATGAAGAGTTTAAAAGGGACCTTCTTGATCGGATCCAAGAAAATACCGAAGGATGGGAGAACGACAAAGATAGAGAATCAGGTATAATTTATGATTATAAATGCATTGAAGCTTTTATGGATACTGATAAATTTCGTAATATGAGTGCTACATATGGTCTTGACTCCCAAGTTGTTGCAAATCTTTATAAAGCTTTTGCCTCTCATTATGAACTGCCTAAGAAGAATTTTGATAAGTATCATGAACCGTATAAAGATAAAGTTGATTCATCTTTAAACAAATGTGTAGTGATTGAAACTGTTGATAATGTTATTCCTGAAACTTATATTGAAAAAACTCCTTTCCCTGCTAAAATGAAGGAGTACTCTGTCATATCTAGTGCGGTTAATAAAAGTGAAAAGAAACCTAAAGAACCTGAAGAACAAATTAAAATTGAACCTGCTGTTGCAATAGTTAAAGATCTTGTGACTGAAAATGTGGAGGATGGTCATATTATTTTCTGTGAAGATGCTTCTAATATTGTTTCACATCCTAATAAATCCAAACAAGTTAGTGTTCCTATGCTATCTGTTAGAATTGGTGATCATTGCTATTATGGTTTATGTGATATTGGTGCAAGTGTTAGTGCTATACCTTATGAGCTTTACATGGAGATTATGCACGAAATTGGTTCTTGTGAACTTGAAGATATTGATGTGGTTATTCATCGGCTAATAGAGAAACTATTTCTCCAATTGGTATTGTTCGATATGTGGAAGTTCTATGTGGTAAGATTAAATATCCTGCTGACTTTTTGGTACTTGGTTCTGCTGCTAGTGATCATTGTCCTATCATTTTTGGTAGACCTTTTCTAAATACTTGTGGAGCTATTATAGATTGTAAGAAAGAGAAAATTTTGACTAGATTTGCTGGTGAACCTTATGAATTTAACTTTTCTAAATTTACCAAAACTCCTTATAAAGTTGACTTGCCTAGTAATGATTTTAAAATGGAGCAATGTGCATCTATTGTTCTTGTTCCTAATAATCCTTTGCAGCAACATTTGGAGAATAGTGAAAGTGAAGCTTTTAGGAAAGAAAGAGATGAGCTTGAGGAAATTTTTCTTCGCCAACCTATTCTCAAGCATGATTTACCGGTGGAAGATTTGGGTACAACACCGCCACCAAAGGAAGATCCTGTTTTTGATTTAAAGCCTGATAATCTTAAATATGCTCATATTGATGATAAGAAAATATATCCTGTTATTATTAGTTCTAAGCTTTCAGAGATTGATGAAGAAAGGTTATTGGAAATATTGAAGAAACACCGAGGAGCTATTGGCTATACTCTTGATGATTGGAAAGGGATTTCTCCTTCTATTTGCCAACATGCTATTAATATGGAAGAATATGCAAAGCCTGTTGTTGAACATCAACGTCGTCTAATTCCGAAGATGAAAGAGGTGGTAAGGAATGAGGTATTAAAACTCCTTGAAGCTGGTATTATATATCCTATTGCTGATAGTAGATGGGTTAGTCCTGTGCATTGTGTTCCTAAGAAAGGAGGAATGACTGTTGTGCCTAATGATAATGATGAGCTTATTCCTCAAAGAATAGTTGTAGGTTATAGAATGTGCATTGATTTTCGAAAAGTTAATAAAGTTACTAAGAAAGATCATTACCCTTTACCCTTTATTGATCAAATGCTAGAAAGGTTATCTAAAAATACTCATTTTTGCTTTCTTGATGGTTATTCTGGGTTTTCACAAATTGCTGTTAAAGCTAAAGATCAAGAGAAAACCACGTTCACTTGTCCTTATGGAACTTATGCTTATAGGCGTATGCCTTTTGGTTTATGTAATGCTCCTGCTACTTTTCAAAGATGCATGTCTGCTATTTTTCATGGTTTTTGCGAAAGTATTGTAGAGGTGTTCATGGATGATTTTTCTGTCTATGGGAATTCTTTTGATAATTGCCTGCGAAACCTCGATAAAGTTTTGCAGAGATGTGAAGAAACTAACCTTGTTCTTAATTGGGAGAAATGCCACTTTATGGTTAATGAAGGAATTGTATTGGGACATAAAATTTCCGAGAGAGGTATTGAAGTTGATAGAGCTAAAGTTGAAGCAATTGAGAAGATGCCCTATCCGAGGGATGTTAAAGGTATTCGTAGTGTTCTTGGTCATGCTGGGTTTTATAGGAGATTTATTAAAGATTTCTCTAAAATTTCAAAGCCTCTTACTAATCTTCTTCAAAAAGATGTACCTTTTGTTTTTGATGATGATTGTAAGGAAGCTTTGAAACTCTAAAGAAAGCCTTAACAACTGCTCCTGTAGTCGAACCTCCCGATTGGAATTTGCCTTTTGAAATTATGTGTGATGCTAGTGATTTTGCTGTAGGCGCTGTTCTTGGACAGCGGTAGATAAAAAATTAAATGTTATTCATTATGCTAGTAAGACTCTTGATGCTGCTCAAAGAAATTATGCTACAACTGAAAAGGAATTGTTAGCTGTAGTCTTTGCTTGTGATAAGTTTAGACCCTATATTGTTGATTCGAAAGTTACAATTCATACTGATCATGCTGCAATTAGATACCTTATGACAAAGAAAGATGCTAAGCCAAGGCTTATTAGATGGGTACTGTTGCAAGAATTTGATTTACATATTATAGATAGGAAAGGTGCTGATAATCCTATTGCTGATAATTTGTCTAGATTGGAAAATATTGCTTATGATCCTGTTCCTGTTAATGATAGTTTTCCAAATGAACAATTGGCTGTAATAAAGGTGAGCTCGCGAGAGAGCCCTTGGTATGCAGATTATGCTAACTTTATTGTTTCGAAGTATTTGCCTCCAACCTTTTCAGCTCAGCAAAGGAGGAAATTCTTTTATGACTTGAGGCATTATTTTTGGGATGACCCACACTTATATAAAGAAGGAGTGGATGGTATTATGCGAAGATGTGTTCCTGAATATGAACAACAGGAAATATTGAGTAAATGTCATGGTAGTGTTTATGGAGGACATCACGCTGGAGATAGAACCGCGCAAAAGGTTCTACAATCAGGTTTTTATTGGCCAACACTCTTCAAAGATGCAAGGAAATTTATTTTATCTTGTGATGAATGTCAAAGAGTTGGTAATATCTCCAGACGCAATGAAATGCCTATGAATTATACTCTTGTTATTGAACCATTCGATTGTTGGGGATTCGACTTCATGGGTCCTTTCCCTTCTTCACGGTAACACTCATATACTTGTCTGTTGATTATGTTACTAAATGGGTAGAAGCTATACCTACAAAAAGTGCTGATGGTGAGACCTCTATAAAAATACTTGTAGATGTTATATTTCCTAGATTTGGAGTACCTAGATATATTATGAGATGGAGGTTCTCATTTTATTCATGGAGGTTTTAGAAAAACTCTTGCTAAGTATGGTATTAATCATAGAATTGCTTCTTATCACCCTCAAACTAGTGGTCAAGTAGAATTATCAAATAGAGAGATTAAAGCTATCTTGGGTAAGACCGTTAATAAATCTAGAAAGAATTGGGCTAGCAAATTGAAAGAAGCACTATGGGCTTATAGAACTGCTTATAAAAATCCTATGGGAATGTCACCTTATAAAATGGTTTATGGAAAAGCTTGTCATTTACCTTTAGAACTAGAGCACAAAGCTTATTGGGCTGTTAGAGAACTAAATAAAGATCCTAAATTAGCTGGTAATAAGAGGTTATTGCAATTAAGTTCTCTAGATGAATGGAGAAGTGAAGCTTATGAAAATGCTAAACTCTTTAAAGAAAAAGTTAAGAAGTGGCATGATAGAAGGATCATCAAAAGAGAATTTAATGTTGGAGATCAAGTTCTATTGTATCGGTCTCGTCTCAGATTCTTTGCAGGGAAATTACTCTCGAAGTGGGAAGGGCCATATGTTGTTGAGGAGGTGTATCGTTCAGGAGCAATTAAAATTAGCTCTCTCCAAGGCAATGCCACACAAGTGGTGAATGGACAAAGGCTCAAGCATTATATCTCGGGTGATTCTTATAATGTTGATGTTGATATTATTCAAGTGGAAACACCGGAGGCCTTTATCAAAGGACAAATTGACAGCCCGCCGAACTCGACTTTGAATAGGTAACGGTATAGGTAATAAAAAGTCCGCGTTTACCTTTCCGAACATTATTTCTGCTGTTTTTGGAAAATATGAAAAATTATGAGTTCGAAACGGAGTGGAAAGGACGCACGAGGCGTGCCACCATAGGCCGGCGCGGCGACCTGGGCCCGCCCGACCTATGGTCTGGCCGCCTCGTTGCCCCTTTCCGACTCTGTTCGATCTGGTACTTTCCTTTTGTCGTGAATTTTTTGCTATATAATCCCCCGGACCCTGGAGGTCCGTAATATCGTTTTCTCGTCGTGTTTTGTTTCGAGCTGTTTTCTGCCAGATTTGTTTTGATCTAGAAGCACCATGGCCTCCAACAACAATGACAAGGAACCTTTGAAGGAAAATATTCAAGACCCGGAGCTGAAGAAAGAAGACGCAAGAGAGGATGAGGAAGAAGTGGAGGAAGCTCCGCAGGAACACCAGCAAGCCACCGTTGCAAGTATTGGCGTGATATCAAATCCATCCAACGTCAAGAGGAGTGCACGAATCGCTACCGGAGGAGCGGTTCCACGTCATTACTTGGCTCCAAGGACATCTTCTCCGAGCCATTACAACCCTTACCGCAATCTAATCTATGATCGTCAAACTGAAAGGACCCCCAAGGTAGTGTTGCCAAGTAATTGGGATATAAATCGTTCGACAATGCAGGAGAGATGAAATCTGAAGCTGAAGGATGGGGAAACAATTCTAAGAGTTGGGATTCACCACCGGACATGATTATGAGCCGCGTTGAGCACAACTCGGAGATGATTCGCAACCTCACCTATGAGATTGAAGGTTTACAGGAGCTTGTCAGGAAGCTTGCGAGAAGAATCCATCGCCATCATCACCGAAGGAGTAATTCATCATCGGTATTGGCATCCCCTTGGTTTGTTCCAAGCTTGGGGGAGTGCCGCGGTATCACATCATCATTACCTTTATCTTTTACTATCAAGTAGTGTCATATCATGAGTAGGGAAGTTATCATATGGAATAGTATGCAATGTGGAAGTATCTCTCTTAGTTAGTTATCTATGTATCCGTTGGTGTGAGTTATCGTTATGGAATATTAATGAGAAGTCTTATCATTTACTTTTTGCACACCTTATTTTAGTTTGCAATCTCCATTATATGATTACTCTTGACATGAGTATTGATATCACTTTGGGAGCATCAAGTAAATCTATTTGGTTTTGGCAAACTTAGCATTGGTCAATAGCAACAACACCCTAATGTTTAATAAAGAGAGAAATACACTTAGATACATTACTCTATTATCTCTATGCTTATGAGCTTAGTATTCTTAAGTTAAAATTGCTTGTGCTTATGAGAAAGATGCATGATTGTTCTATCATATGTATATTTGTTTGTTTCCCTCAACCTTTATGCTTGCTATCAAACCTTGCTAGCCAAAGACCTGTATCGAGAGGGAATGCTTCTCATACATCCATAACCTTAGACCAAACCTATGCCATTTGTGTCCACCATACCTACCTACTACATGGTATTTTCTGCCATTCCAAGTAAATACTTCATGTGCTACCTTTAAATTATTCAAACTACTACTCCTTATTTGTGTCAATGTTCTATAGCTCATGAGGAAGTATGTGGCGTTTTATCTTTCAATCTTGTTGGGCGGACTTTCACCAATGGACTAGCGGCACATCCGCTTATCCAATAATTTTGCAATAAGAGCTGGCAACGGGGTTCCCAGCCCCAATTAATAACTTTCATTAATAATTCTCTTCACATGTTTTGCTCTGAATCATAAGCAACTTAATTTTGCAATAGACACTCCTCCATGGTATGTGAATGTTGGAAGGCACCCGAGGATTCGGTTAGCCATGGATTGAGAAAGCCAAGGTTGGGGGAGTGTCATCCTTAATAAAACTAAAATACATGTGTAAACAAAAGAGAAGGGGGATGATCTACCTTGCTGGTAGAGATGCCGTCCCTCATGGGAGCCGCTCTTGAAAGGTTCGTTTGGCAAGGGGTTAGAGTGCCCGCTACCATTCGTTGACAACAACAAACACCGCTCAAAATCTTACTTTTATGCTCTTTATATGATTTCAAAACTTGAAAAGCTCTAGCACATGATTTAATCCCTGCTTCCCTCTGCGAAGGGCCTGTCTTTTACTTTTATGTTGAGTCAGTAAACCTATTTCTCTCTATCTCAAGCAAGCAATTGAGTTGTTGTGAACCAATCATTTATGCTATGATTCAGTTGATCATGTCTTTTATACTTTCTTGTTTAATACCAATTTTATCTGAATGAATACGACTTTGAAGTTATCAATGATTATGAGGAGATTGTTATGCTTAAATATGAAGGCTCAGCTATAAAATTTAATATAAAAGCTTTGCTTAGAAGTACAATCCGTTAGTAGTTCTCTGACCAAGAACAAAGTTTGCCATCACCAACCATGATTTCTTATGCACCTTTACTTGTGATTTCTCTTTACCTATTTCAAGATGAGTTATATGAGGAAGTTGTTTACTAGAATGTCTTGTGTGAATGAATATGATGCTTCTTGTCCGTATTTTATTTATCGACTCTTCACTCCATAAACATGTGGTCTTGTTTATCGAGCTCAGTTTCGCTTGGGGACAAGCGAGGTCTAAGCTTGGGGGGAGTTGATACGTCCAATTTGAATCACTATTTTGTATCATAATTTGCTGTTATTCATTGATATATTTCATATTGGGACACAATAATTATGTTATTTCATCTATTTTGCATGTTTCATCATCATTGGAGGATCAAGCACCGGAGCCAGGATTCTGCTGGAAAAAGCACCGTCGAACGCAATATTTCGGAAGATCAACGTGGAAGGGAATTTCACGTAAATTCCTATTTTTCGGATGACGGAGGGAGCCAGAAGGGGAAGAAGAGAGAGCCCTTGTGGGCGGACCATAGGCGGCGCGGCCCATGGCTGGCCGCGCCACCCTATGCTCTGGGGGCCCCACGCCTCTTTCGCCTCCTTTTCTTCGCGTACTCCTTCGTCCGAAAACCTAAGCCACGAGGACCTCACGAAGGGTTACAGCCGCCTGCGGGGCGGAGAACACCGAGAGAAAGAGCTCTCCGGCAGGAATCCGGGAAATTCCCTCCGGAGGGAAATCGACGCCATCGCCATCGTCATCGAGCGGGACATCATCTCCATCATCATCATCATCATCTCCACCATCTACGCCATCACCACCGCTGCACCTCGTCACCGCTGTAACAATTCGGGTTAAATCTTGATTGTTTGATAGGGGAAACTCTCCCGGTGTTATTCTATACTTGTTGTAGATGCTATTGAGTGAAACCATTGAACCAAGGTTTATGTTCAGATTGTTATTCATCATCATATCACCTCTGATTGTATTCCATATGATGTCTCGTGAGTAGTTCGTTTAGTTCTTGAGGACATGAGTGAAGTCTAAATGCTAGTAGTGAATTATGGTTGAGTAATATTCAATGTTATGATATTTAAGTTGTGGTGTCATTCTTCTAGTGGTGTCGTGTGAACGTCGACTACACGACACTTCACCATTTATGGGCCTAGGGAGTGCATCTTGTATTCGGTTGCTAATTGCGGGGTTGCCGGAGTGACAGAAACCTAAGCCCCGTTAGTATATCGAGGCAAGAGGGATCGCAGAGTTTAAGGCTGTGGTTAGATTCATCTTAATTACTTTCTTGTAGTTGCGGATTCTTGCAAGGGGTATAATCACAAGTATGTATTAGTCCTAGGAAGGGCGGTGCATTAGCATAGGTTCACCCACACAACACTTATCAAAACAATGAAGATTATTTAGCTACATGAAGCGAAAGCACTAGACTAAAATCCCCGTGTGTCCTCAAGAACGCTTGGTCATTATAAGTAAACAAACCGGCTTGTCCTTTGTGCTAAAAAGGATTGGGCCACTCGCTGCAATTATTTCTCTCGCATTTTACTTACTCGTACTTTATTCATATGTTATATCAAAACCCCCTGAATACTTGTCTGTGAGCATTTACAGTGAATCCTTCATCGAAACTGCTTGTCAACACCTTCTGCTCCTCGTTGGGTTCGACACTCTTATTTATCGAAAGTACTACGATACACCCCCTATACTTGTGGGTCATCAACGTGCTCAGGTGCAGGATGATGTTGTTGCGGTTCATTATGTGCCTTCAGATTTGCAGTTGGCGGATTTCTTTACGAAGGCCCAGACTCGAGCGCAGCATGATTTCTTACTCTCCAAACTCAGTGTTGTGAATCCACCATGAGTTTGAGGGGGGGTGTTAGATGTATATATCTATATTGTAGTTTCCCCATATGTTAGGGGGATTTCTGCATATGTGCACTGTACATGTACTATATATTGTGGCCTTTGGCCCCGTAATACAACAAGCATATTTCCCTAATGGGATCTCTCCTCCGCCCCCGTGCGCTGCTATAGGACGACGGCGGCGCGCGGGGCGCCTGGCCGCTGGCCGAGGTCGGTCCGATTCCCCCTGTGGCCTCGGCGGCGCTGGCGTGGGAAGTGGGGACTGCCCTTGCGTTGGGGGCTGGGGCCAGGACTCCAGGGCGGCGGCCTTGGGCACAGGTGGGGCACCGCCGGCCTGGCGGCGGGCAGCTGGTGCCGATGCTGCGGTCGGCTCTCTTCGGCTGCGCGGGCGGTGAAGGGGGCGGCGGGTGTGGGCATGGTGTGGAGGTCGCCCCGGTGGGCCTCTGCGACCAGATCTGAAGACGGAGGCTCCTCCTCCCAACGGTGCTCGTCGCACCTCCCCGGCCTCGGACTTCCTCCGGTGGCTGCGGGGTGTGGTCGGATGTGGGCTCTAGACCGGGGGAAACCCTTGGCCGACGGTGGCGGCCGCGACGTCGACGACGCTGATGGCGCCGCTCTCCTTCCTGAAGGCGACATCGAGGTGATATCCCCTCCCTCCCTGCCATATCTATCTCAGGTGAAAACCCAAAGCTTTGGTTTGGACGGTGGCGGCGCCCGGGTGGCGTCGTTCCCTCGTTGGAGGCGCTGTTTTGAGATAGTGGGTTTGGGTGGATGAGCTCGGCGGAGGTTGTATGTGTTGTGAAGTGTATAAGTAGATTGCCTAGCCCTTTCCATAAGTTCGGACTTTTGGTTCAAGTGGCTAGTGCATGAATCTTAACATGGTATCAGAGCCAGGTTTTGAGTTCAAATCCTGACTTTCACATGGTTTTCGCAATTAAGCCTAAAAATTGTTGTTGCCCCCTCTTTAGCCACCGCTGATGCCCTGTTTCGGTGTGCTCTTCTTCTTTCACGTGTTGACTTTCTCTTCTCCCATCACACGCGAGTAGGGGTGTTGTGAAGTGTATAAATAGATTGGCTAGCCCTTTCCATAAGTTCGGACTTTTGGTTCAAGAGCCTAGTGCATGAATCTTAACAGTATGCATCGTCTTCTCTTACTCCTGGCAGCTTGGTTCGGTTTGGTGGTTTGTGCTGCGGGTGGCTGTGATGTTCGTGGGTGGCGGCGCGGCGAGGCGAGTGCTCGGAGTCTTTCTCCATGGCGGTAACTTCCATTATCCATGCGTGCTCAGGGAGAGCGATCTACCTCCGACAGGTACGGTGCCCTCCGATCCGGGGCAAGAAAGCAGGGAGCTTTGTTTGGAGGTGGAAACGGATGGTTTCTGGGCTTTGCTTGGCCTCTGGAGGTTGACGATGGTGCGAATCCCTCTATGGCGGCCTTCTTCACCAGCTTCGACGCCTCTCTAGTTGGATCACAAGACTGGACAATGGTCTCGGAGCTCAAACTGTGTTTCACTCGTTTTCTTTTGCTTGTAGTTTTCGGTTCCTGTTAGCTGATTTTCAGCATCTTGTATCATCTTGCCGGCAACGGTCTTATTAATTTAAGGCAGGGCTACGGCCTAATGTTTTAAAAAAAAGCCTCTCTTCGGGCGAGGCCCGGCGTGCCAGCCTGCTGATCACAAACTTGACTGGTAATTGTTGGAGTTGCTGAAACTATATTGACTAGATTTAAACGTGCGCCTTGGCGCACGATCCCGTGAAATTCGAATTGAACCACAACATGTTTAGCGGCGGTGAACATTATTGTAGACAACATGTTTAGCGGTGGTGAACATTATTGTAGACAACATGTTTAGCGGCGGTGAACATTATTGTAGATAATGTTATATAGCAGGCTAAGAGAACAACCTGGTCCTCCTACCAAAACTCTTAGATTTTGGGACGCAGGTGCAGTCTTTTTTTTTATAGATAAAGGAGCATAGCTCCAGCCTCTGCATCAATAGATGCACACGGCCTGTATGCAGTCTTTTGTATTGGTAAACGGATAATAAAACAATATGCTAGGTATCCATTTAAATCAATGATATGTAGCCTACATTATAGATATGTCTTGCAATACAAACCGATGAATTAGTAAACAAAATACTCCGACATACATATGCTTCGGCCTTTGTTGAGGCTTTTCAGAGGTTCCACGGCAGCAGGTGCAGCCACATGGCCACATGTAGGTAGCTAATTATAGCAACAGCTTCTTGTCTAGATGACTCTAGGTAAAGACGAACAAGAAAAAGCTTGAGTAATCGAGGAAAGAAAAATAGTGTGAGTTGTTCGTGGCGGTCGGCTACGGGGTCACCAGGCAACATCCTCTCTACTCGATCGTTCATGGACGCCGGTGCCGCCGCTGTGGCGGTGCCAAAATCAGATTCTCTGCAGCTACCTCGCGATGCATTTTGCAAGCGAGGCCGGTATCCAGGCTGGGGCGGAGCAGCTCTGCATGCTGGAGCCCAGGTGTGTGTTGCAGTGTCAGCATGAGCGATTGAGCGTGCAGGAAGATAGGGAAGCACGAAACTACGGCCCCTTGAGGATGAGCAAGAGCAATGATTCCATTTTTTTGGATCGCTTGCAAAGATTTGGTGAATATTGTTGTGTCGAAGAAATTAAAGTGATAAAGTCAGAGGGTTCTCCGTGTCAACCATAACACTTCGAAACTTGCAGTCAGTTTGCTCATTCAGGTCAAATTGTTCATTGCTATCATAACAGGTCAAATTGCTAGTTTGTATTTTTTTCTACAGCAGTGTTAATTATTCAGAATTTCTAAGCTAATCTGGGTAGCCAACTTTACTTGCTGAATAGTTTGAAAACCCGAACCACAACCGTCAGAAACCATTTCATTCAGCTGAGCTGTACCATAGGCATGTCATCACATATAGTTTCAGTAGCAATGGAAAGTAGCATAAAAACAGTAAGGAGAAAAGCTAACTTTTTATACGTCTGTCCATCCTAAACAAGTAGGACAATACATATCACATATTAGACATTCAGAGCCAAATTAGACAACACACACTAACTGAAGACAACAACAAAGGTAGATTAAAGACAATACAGCCACCAAAAATGAAAGACAACAATTAGAAACGGGCATCATATAGCTAGATTCAAAGTATACACTTAATATTAATGGATGCCTTCATTGGTGATGCGAATACTGATGAAAGAAACACAAGCATTTGTAAAATCTCATCGCTCCTAACCTATTATTAAAGGATGCCTTCATTGGTGATGCGAATACTGATGAAACAAACACAAGTATTAAAGTCCAGTATATATAGATTAAAATTCTTCAACTTGTACCACTCAGAATTGCCGCATGTATAGATAGATCTATTGTTGACCACAATATTCAGGTACTTGCACTGAAGAAAAAGCGGCGATCAAACCCCACTGAAACCAGCCTCCAGTTCAGCCTATTGTTGTTCTTTGTCCACGGCTCGTTCGATAAAGAAGACCTGATATTGATTCCCTCAGCTACCTAAAAAGAAACGAACATTGTTTCAGATAAGTATAAGAAAGAAAGAAATATAGTGTAACTATTGCATGACTTTGTTTTAATCTTTTTTAGGTGGATACATGATCAAACTACAAACCACTGATCTTTGGATGTTATTTCCCGCAGCCATATAATGGAAAAGAAACGCAGGAAGCAACACTAATTAAAGAAGAATCATGAGCTAAGAAACTACGTAAACACTACAGAACAGTATACATGTTTCCAAATTGGATTCATATAACTGGGCAATCATCCAATAAGATTGGAAATTAGCTTTTCTGACCAAGTAGTACCTTAGGCCACCAGCTAAACAGATGAACTACACTACAAACTAAATGACTTCTCAGATTAGTTTCTCACTACAAAGAATTGGAGCAAGCACGAGGTACTTGACCCCCTTTACACAAACAACCCAGCAGGTCAGTGTGCAAACAGGAAACATTTGATTTATATGCACAAAACAACCAATTATGAGGCACTTGCCCTTCTATGAAGCTTGGTGATATGACAGAGAGAGCATTTACCTAATAAAAGATGAAAACTTGCACCTAAATCAAATATCTCATCACCACTGCCTAACAGAACTTTTAGATTATAGAGAAGTAATGCACATGAGAGTGTTCATCCGTCCTTATTATTATGTGAAAGATATAGTTCTTAAGAAAAATAGAAAGGAACTTGTGATAGCAAGTAAATGATTATACGAAAAAGGCAAGCTGAGTACGAATTCTTAGAAAAAAAGTGTGTGTCGCAATACGAAAGAGGTAGACATTTGTGGTCAAGGAAATTAACCTTTTCAGGTTTTTTTTACCTGCTCAATGCGATTCCCCCAATTGCTTTTGTTCTCTGAGAATCCGTACCTGTCATTTCAATTAGTAATGCAGAAAATTAACATCGGCATGAAAAAGGTATCATTCTGAAGATTTTATCGCTAATCTAATATACTATAAATCTGTTCACCATGGATTATTCAATTGAGATATAGACATTTGTCTCCAATCTACATAATTTCTTTTTAGTCTAATCACATGAACTATTGAATCAATAGGCATGCCACCATTGTGTAAGCACCACCAAATGACAAGCCAAGTTAAATACGTAGTATATAAGAAAATAAGAATTCTGGATATCAACCTGTTGTTGCCATGTGAGTTATGAATAAACGGCAAGTATGATGTAAGGGTATGAATGCATCATAGCACCTTAAATGGTGCTACTACAAAGGAAACCAGGAAAATCGTAAAAAACTACAGTACCATTCAGAAAATAGATCGAGTACAAAACAAAAGCCCCATTTTGAAATAAAAGAAGTCAGTATAGACGTATGGCTTGTAAACAAAATGATTACTTTATTTTTCTGGATTATTTGATTTTTGTAGGTAGTAGAACAACTGCAGCAGCAAAAAACAAATATTTGAGCTTGCATAGTTTTTTAGGGAAGAGGCATACTGCTTTACTGAAGATGGTCATAGCAGCCTCCTAATTTGGGCTTTGCGTTGCTTTCCTAACTGCCTCTCGTGTCCATCAACGGATACAATTTCTTCATTCACAATTTGCGATGTACTAAACAGGGTAGGAATATCACTTACACGGAATAGGCCATCAACTTTGCTCAACTAATGCATATCTGGAATAAAACTTAAATTATGCAGAGTATGTTTGATGAAAAGCACCATAAAATGTACCACATTTGCAAATAACTGGCTTCATATGTCAGCATGAGCAGCATCGACAACTACTTGAGGAATGCAGATACACACTTGGAATGCCACAAAAGCTTTTGTTTCATCCTTGCTCGATTGTCCGTTAGCTACAAACTGTTGAAAGCTTCTGTCTTAAATGTCTAAAGTATGAAGTAGCATTATACACACAATGGCTAATAAGGACCTATGTTGTAAATATAATGGTGCAATAAAAAGTAAGTGTCTACTTCATTCCTCTGGCTAGCAAGTTCAGCATCCCGCTACCCACTACGCTAATATCCACTCGTAAAATAGCAGAAGTAATAGTCATAACAACAGAACACAGTACATGCCAAAAGAAGACATACATCAAGAATGTCTAATAATTCAAGTATTATTGTTTACTCATAAACAGAGGAGCATATATTATGGAAAGTGGAATTAAGCCATCTAATAATTTTTTAAAGGAAACGGCCTGGAGTGGGATCCGCTAATCTTTTTAAGGGCAATAGCATGAACTAATATTTTAAGCATAGTGACCTGAACTAACTGCTCACCGCAAATGTACAGCTGAACAAACCAACATCACATGAATAGTTTGTTTACCAATATTAAGACAAATTTAGGCAGAACAAGCAAGAACTGAGGGGGCATTTACACACATAAAACATATATAAGAAAAGGCCTAGTTTTTACTAATATAGTTCTGGTCATGGAGATCAACCTGAAGTAACAAAATATCATAAATCTCTCGATGCCCAGTTACACGAGCAACATCAGGATGTCAATTTCTATGATAATCAGTATAATGTGTATTACCTGAAACCTTACATCATTACCTGAATTTCCAATGATATCACTTGATAAAACAAAATAAGAATCCAGAATCAAGCATGACAACAAAAGAGGCATCATTTATGGCAAGAAAAGATTTGAAAGATCACAAAGCAATAAGTAGAAATTATTAACATAAGCAACTTATTATATATTCTAGTAATTGATCATCACAAGAACAAAATTATGAGATATCAAAAAGTGCCTACAGGAATCATATATACAGTTGTTCTTATAAATAAAATGAACCAATATCAAGCAGAGAATAATATACTTCTTATAAATAAAATGAACCAATACCACGCCATTGAAAATCGAACCACCTCTCAAATACCTACAGCCAAGGAGAATATCTTAATAATACCATGCCAAAGAAGAAACATATCATTAGAGATTGCAAAATTTCTTGCAGAGAGAGAATACCTCTCAGTTCTTCCCAATGGCAAATTGAAGCATCATATGTATTCAAAGTAGCCGTTTAAATCAGTACCTAACGTGCCAAACTTCACTACAAAATAACCACACCAGTTGTATTTCTTCTTATTAACAAAGCAAGACAGACGAAATAAATTCAGGTGTTTAACATAGGGACATACCAGACCAAAATAATGTGCTCATGCGCCGAGCTTGAACGGGCACAGGAAAATCTACAACCATGAAGAGGCAGAGGAGGCCAAAAGTCCAGCTCATGTGGATCCCCACCGGCCGCTCCTCCTCGCGGTGGCACATCCAAACATAAAAAAAGGCATTGAAGCACATGGATATTGAATATGAGCAATAAGACCAGATTGGATAAAAGTACTCCAAGTACAATGAAGTTGCATCAGATATGTATGTTTTCAATGGTTATGTATGGATGTCGAACCATAGGATTCAGAAATACTATAACAAGCAAGGAAAATCATTAGACCGGGGCACCTGAACCAAAATACATTGGACACCAAACAATAAGAACTTCCATCTTCTTCCTCCAAAATACGGTAGAAACTCAAGGATCCAAACCATTGTGATCTGGTATAGCTTGGAGGTCATGTAAAATGCTCAGCCTGCTCGCTTATGGTTCAGTTCATGTCCTTTTTGATCAGACCAAAACCTCGGCAAGGAAGGACCTGCAACAGATCAAGAAGAGATTCAGGTTATCTAAAAATTGTGTTGGACGGAACATTAAAAAAATGTTAGTGAGGGTCAAAACTTGCAGCGAGAGAGGAAAATAGTTTTGACGCGGCTACATGCGGAACCAAAACTGAAAAATTACATAGAAAAGAAACATCAAGTAGTAGTGCATTTGTTGTAGCAGTAATAAATCAGTACCCCTCTCTTACCTTTGTGACAACGCCACCAAGCCTGCAGGGTCATAATCTAGTATGAACTACTACTATGCCATGTACCATGCTATCTAGTATGAATTGTCAAAAGTTTACTAATGTTAAACAAGGAAACACTCGGCAGCTCCATATGTCCGATGGCCAGAATTTGAAGCAGGGTTGTCATAATCCAGTAGGCATGTTTCAAACCATTATGCAATCGATCCCCATGTATGGACCAAAAATGAGCAGACAATCTACATACAAATATTGGAAGTATGAATATAGTCCCATCCCAATCACTGCAATAACGATTCCAATTACCTTCTTTAATCGAAGAACCTCTTCATACTTCCAATCAAGAAATCAAAAGAGTGAATAACCTTCTTGGACTTTTGTCAAACACCTTGTTGGCATAGATAACCAGATCTGCACAAACAAACATAACTTCTAGGGATTAAATCTAGAGAGAGAGAGAGGGAGAGCAGAGAGAAATACGTTCCATGGGTCAGTTGTGGCAGCGGCCCCCTCTATTGGAATCAGACCAGACGAATCAGGGGCGGAGCATTACAGCCCGCAGGCGGCCAGCTAGGAAGACGACGACCTGAAGCAGCTCACCTCGGATTGGCGTCCTCGCGGAGGACGAGGATGATGGTGGCGCCATGGAATCCCTCCTGGCAGGTCGATCTCCCCTGCGATGCGTAGCCGGCGGAGACGCACGAGGTTGCAGCGGGTCGGGGAGGGGGAGGGAAGGAGGCGAGGCGGCCGGCGGCGGGGCTGACTCGTGCGAGGAGGATGCGGAGGGGAATTGATAGGGTTCGTGCCGGGTAGGGTAATCGTGCGGGCTGGTAGGCTTGGGGCAGTTTTGTCTCTCGCGGACCGTCCACACCAATCAGGCGACGACACGTGGCCCAACTGCTGAAAGCGAAACTGGGCCGCGCGGCCAGCCTGTGCGTGCCTGGTGGTATATCGTGGATAGGCCAGGAGTGCTCCATGAGGGTGCAACCTTTATACCTTTAGATGCACTTTGCGAATGACAATTAGCAGGGGAATAATGTCTATGTAAAGCTAAAAAACCATTATTTCTCATCTATAAGATAAAAACTACACAGATGGTTCTTACTACCTAAAGTTGGAATCCTATTTATGAAAAGACGAAGCAATCTCCTAATAGAAAGAAGCAAAGTGCACAGATTTAATGAAACCTGAAACATCAGTTGAGCGGCACAACAGTTGGTCCCCATTACGCGCCGTCTAGAACGCATGGAAGAATACTTGCGCTGCGTCCAGCTACCTCAGCGCTCAGTAGCTGACCGGCCTCCGATAGCGTGGCCGCGAACGCTCCGAGGAATGCCTCCGCAACGCCCGCCGACATACGGACATAGGCGGCGGAAAGCAGGAACACAAGGTCCGCTGCCGCGGCAAGCTTCTTCCAGAGTGGGTAGCGGGGCCATCGAAGAAACAATGCGGCATGACACTCGCCGACGTCGCCGTGGGACGGGGAGGACGCGAGAACACTTCGAAGAAAAAGGAAAAAGGAAGACGGAGCTGAGACGGGGCGAATCAGGACGATTTGTTAGAGGTCCTCAACTGTTCGGAGGAAGCTATTATTTTGCAAGTAACGGTTTGGTTGATAGTGTGATTAAGGCTAACCATGGAAGGAGATTTGTTTGTTAAGGTATATACTTCGTATCTAATTAATTGCGGATCAAATTCCTAATTTTTGTTTGTTAGGCGATTTGTTTGTAACTTACCTTTTCTTTGCTTTGGAACCCGCCGTGAGACATCCAATACAGATCGACGGTCTGGATGCTTCAAATCTCTTTCATCAAACGCGTTGTACGACCTACAACCAACTCCAATACAATAGTAAAGATTTCTGTGGGAAGCGATACCCTTGTTCTCGGGCTCGATTACGTGTTAAATATGCAAAAGCCTCAACGGTTACATTGTTACAAAGATTGTTTCGGTAAGGGGAGACACCGGCCCAAATCACGTTGATTGACTCAATCATACGTGATAGTGCCAGGTTTAAGATATTGCCTCCTAATACTGATTCTTGCCTTATATGGATGACAAAAAAATCCGGTGTACAAGATTGTGGCAACGGCTAATTCTAACACGCAGAAGCCGACTTCCGACATTATCCAGCCAAGCCCCACACGTTTCCCCTTCTCCGTGTGTGCGAAGGTAAAGCTCTTCTGGTAGCCAATTTTCCGGCCGCGCACCCCGGCAAGGATTGATTTCTCGTGGTGCTCCCCGTGCCAGATGTCACCGGACGCCACCCGCCTTCTCGTCCGAGCGCCCGGGGTCGACTTCTCCCAGAGCAACGCGAAGAAGTGCCAGCGAGTCGCACCGTCAAGCGAGGTGACCGGCACGTACTGAGGTCCTCCGGGTGCAGGGAGTACACATCCACCATGTGGAAGAGATGCGAGGGGGATTCGCTGGTGTCGAGGCGGTCCAACAGCTGCCTGTCGGAGGGCTGCATAGACGGAGCCGCCATCTGGGGACGGCGGGCAGAGGAGAAGGAGGAGGAGGCAGGGGGTGGGGATTTGCGGCCAGGGGATTTGGGGCGATTCGGTATTGGTGGGGACACCCAGCGGTCCCTCGGCCGTTCTTGTGGCCCCCGTCACGAATGACTCCCAGGCGTCCCGCGGTCCCTCGTCCGGCCTCGAGCCGCCGACCAAGGTCCACTCGGTGTAGGGACGGTCCAAATTGAGTCCAATAAATATATTTATATTAAACTTTTATATTTTTCTATAAATTGTTTTATTATACTATTGTCTTAGTAACCTACTTACCTCATTATATAGTTAGCTTACTTAATTAAATGTAAAATTTTACTAGTAGTATTTATTGTCTCATTTTTTTGTTGCAATGTACATTAATTATCCTACTTGCATTGAGCTAAATATATGCATTTTGTACGAAAACTTTGTTATTTTTCACTATACAGACAATGAAAAATTAAATTGTACGCATCCTTGTTTTCTTTTGCATTTACATTAATATTTACATAAATATATATAATAGGGAGGTAGATATATCTATTGGTATGTCCTAACAAATATCTTAATAGGTATATTTTTCGTGTAAGATTATGTATGAAAATATACAGAAATTTCTAGATTATAAATTGAACAAGGGCACGACTAATGGAAACGGACAGCTAGGACACGCGACTGCTATTTTTAGTATGTGTGACAGAGCAACACACAACCTAGTATGTGCTTACTAGAAACACGCCACCGCCGAGGGCACGCAACTAGTACGTCGGCCCCAATTGCGCATGGGCATAGAACTTAGCCACATCGTGCTTCCTTTTCGGCACACGGCTAGTATGCTATTATCGGGTCGCGTGCCACCATAGTAACCCGCTGCCAATAGTTTATGACAGAGCCCCCCTGCCCAATAGTGGCAGTGCACCCGTTGCTGCCCGCTACCATTATTTGTATTTAACCAAAATTCAATCGACGCGCGACTCAGTTCCCCGAGTACACAGTTCCACCAATCTATGGACGGCGGAGCCACGCTCGACCTCGACACCGCGGACCGCGCCGTGCCTCTGACCACGCCGCTCCGTACCTCGCCGTCGCCACCAAAACGGTCGCCGACTGTGCCGCGCCTCCTCGCCGTCGAGCTCGCTCGCGTGCCGCCCCTCCCGGCCCCTCCCCCGCCCCACCCCGGTATGAACCCGTGCCCTGCTCGATGGAATGTCGATTACACTGGATATGCTTGATTAGGTGCGATGATGACTTGTATGCCAAAAATGTTTTGTTTTACAGGAACATGAGTTGCTGATGTTTTGTCAGAATGTTGATTAATTTCTATTTTGAAAAATTTGTAGCACTCCGTATGTCCTTTTTTTAGCAAAGGTCATGCCAAAGTTTTCATGTTTTTTTTATTACTAATAGTTTTCAATTTTGATTAGTGTTAGCTAGCCATGTCATTTTGCGGAAAACGTGATAACGTTGTCGCCATGTCATGTTCAAGCGGCTGACGAGGATGCGAAGAAGAAAATGCAGACACTGTCCGCACCCTCCGATAAGAACTTCATGAAGTTAAACAAGAATTGGCGACCCCGAAAGTAAACATGGCCACCATTGTCGAAAACCAAATGAAAAATAGGGTCAACGGTCACCTTCCTATCTTGATCCAGTCAATCGATGATTGGATTGCTGAAGGTCGATAAGGGCCTGATGACGCTCACGTATATCGTCAAGTATTGGGACACCAAGCATAGAGTGTTGTAGCAAGAGAAGCCGTCCCCATAAGGGTGACTCGAGGGTTTATATTGAACTCTAGGGGAATGACGAAAGAGTTATCTCGTCCTTTTTTCTTCAATCAACTCCACCGTGTGGTTGTCAAGCACAAGGTTAAGTGTAAGTGTAAGTAATAGGAAATAAAAGATATATGTAAAGTAATGTGATGTAAATAAACTAATAAAGTTAGATAAAAGTAGTAATGGGATAGTTGTGTTTGTGTTTTGAGTGTAACTAAGCAAAGGAAATATTTTTGTATTTTCGGAATTAATTATAACTGAAAATATAAATGATGATAAATGTGTTGGAAAGTTGTTTCTTATGATTAAAAATGGGCAAGGGTTCATAGATTCACTTGTCTAATCTCTTTTTAAGTTGTAGTGGACACTAACAATTCATCAATAACATAATAGTAATGGAACTTCAATGAGTGTTTGATAAGCATTCATATGGACAACAGTCCTAACATAGAGACGATGCAACACATCTCTCTTATGATCCGCAGAAAATGGAAAACTTCATGCAATCTTGGGTATTAAGAATTAACAGACTATAACTTTAAGTAATATGACATGATGTTTGAATATCAAATATGCTACCTTGATTCAACAAGATTACCACAATTGTCACATGGTAAACATAGCACATGCATTCACTTTATTCCTAGTGAGACAACAAAGAAATGATAAAAATCACAATGGATCATAAGTTTTGTGTCACTACTCAATCACCATAGCAATGCTACTCCATCTAACACGCACATCTCCCCACACATGTTCTTGAATACAAGTTGGATCAAAACTAGCACTTAAGAACGGGGTACATAATATGCATCTATCAATACATCTCACACATGATAGATTACAATCTCACATATCAATATCATACAATAAGATCCACCACATAAGAATTACATATATGACCATAATCATGTTGGCCAGCTGACGAGGCGGCTCCTAGGTAATGCCCGCCATGAGGGGCTTAGGGTTGACGGAAGGCGACGATGAAGATTCCGGGAGCGAGAGTAGGCACGACGTACCCAGGTTCACGTCCCCGCGGTGGAGGATCGCTATGTCCTACTAGCAATCCACTATACAGTGTGGCGCCTCGAGAAAGACTATTCTCTACTTAAGTGGAGCCCTCATCCTCACAAACTCAACAAGATCCGGATCTCGTGGACAATGTTACATCAACCGAAGAACAAGCTCAAGACCCTCCCTCTTGTGAGCAAGATCAAGGACAAGATCAACCTAATGAGATTGATGGAGAAGCACCAACTGTTGAACAAGAACAACCCAGTGATGATGGTGCAAGCCCAAGTGATGTCCATGATCAACCTCATGATGGAGAGCAAACTCAAGAAACTGAGCAAGCTCAAATTGATGGTCAAGACGGGGATCAAAATAGTCAAGAAGACCAAGTGATTCCTCGAAGCTCTTTTGAGGATATTGAAGCCCGTCGCAAGCAACGAGTTGCCAACACATTAATAAGGCGAGGTCACACTCTTGATAAAGTTGTTGGTGATTTGAGGAAGCAAATGACCACCCGGAGACAACTAGCCAACTTTAGTGATCATCAAGCTTATATCTCCATGGTGGAACCAAATAAAGTATTTGATGCACTTGAAGATCCAGATTGGTTGGATGCTATGCATGAAGAACTCAATAACTTCAAGTGCAACAAAGTGTGGAGATTAGTAGAGAATACCAAAGATTGTCGCAATGTTATTGGCACGAAGTGGATATTCAAGAACAAGCAAGATGAACATGGTATTGTCATTCGGAACAAAATCAAGATTGGTGGCTCAAGGTTTCTCTCAAGTGGAAGGCATTGACTTCGGTAAAACCTATGCCCCCGTGGCTCGCCTTGAGTCCATTCGTATCCTTCTTGCATATGCTTTGCACCATAACTTTAAACTGAAACAAATGGATGTTAAAAGTGAATTTCTTAATGGAACTCTAAAAGAGTTGGTCTTTGTCGAGCAACCCCCCGGGTTCGAGGATCTCGAGTTCCCTAACCATGTCTATCAACTAGATAAGGCACTCTATGGCCTTAAGCAAGCCTCACGTGAGTGGTATGAGCACATTAAAGAGTTGTTACTAGACCGTGGATTTCAACTCAGGCTAATCGACCCCACTCTTTTTACTAAAAGGGTTGATGGGGAGATTTTCATTTGCCAAATATATGTTGAGGATATTATTTTTGGCTCTGCTAATAAAGCTTTCAATGAAGAATTTTCAAAGCTTATGAGTGATAAGTTTGAGATGTCCATGATGGGTGAAATGAGGTCCTTTCTTGGTTTTGAGATCAAGCAATTGAGAGAAGGAACATTCATTTGCCAAGCCAAGTACATTCAAGACATTCTCAAGAGATTCAATATGAAGAATTTTCAAAACTTATGAGTGATAAGTTTGAGATGTCCACTTGCCATCTTGCTCTTGATCCCGGTGGTAAGGACGTGGATCCAAAGGTATATCGCTCCATGATAGGCTCATTGCTTTACCTTTGTGCATCTAGACCGGATATTGTGTTGAGTGTAGGCGTATGTGCAAGGTATCAAGCCGCTCCTAAATAAAGCCACTTGGTGGCGGTCAAAATAATCTTTAGATATTTAGTTCATACCCCAAGGATTTGATTGTGGTACCCAAAGGGTTATGGATTCTCACTTGTTGGCTATACAGACTCGGATTGGGCGGGAGATAAGGATGATAGGAAATCAACCTCCGGGGCATGTCAATTTCTTGGTAGGTCTTTGGTGTGTTAGTCTTCTAAGAATCAAAATTGCATAGCTCTCTCTACCGCCGAATCCGAGTACGTGGCGGCCGCTAGTGGGTGCACACAACTCTTATGGATGAGGCAAACTTTAAAGGGTTGTGTCACTTGTGACAAAGTGTCTCTTTTATGTGATAATCAAAGTTCCATCAAGATTGCATACAACCCCGTACAACACACAAGAATGAAGCATATTGTGAATCACAACCACTTTATTCGAGATCATGTCTACCGGGGTGATATTGAGTTGTCATTCATTGGTACCCATGACCAACTTGCGGATATATTCAAGAAGCCTCTTGATGAAGCAAGATTTTGTTACTTGATGAATGAGATAAATATCATAGATTCAAGGAGCTTGGCTTGAACATTTTTCATACATACCTATTCATCGACTTCTATTTGGTTTAGGTGTGGGCATGGAAATAAGGGGAGTGCAGTTTAAATTATTGAGCTATCACTCCCCCCATAATGCCAATAGTAAGAAATCATTCTCTTTATATCATATGTTGATATGTGAGCTTCAATGACGAGTATTGGTTTTGGATCCAAAATATATATTCGCGATGCCATACCATAACACTCATACATGGTGGCCTAGGTCACCAACCTCTTCTTGGTGAAGAGTTGGTGTTATTTGGACTTCATCGGGCTTTATTTGCCATCTTTATGTTCTTATGGGAAATCACTCTAGTTTGACCTTTATTTGCTCAAATCTTGCAAACTTGAGTGACCATGTACCATCTACAGTTTGAGCTCTCTAAACCCAAGCCTATTCTTATCTATAACCATTTCCATCTTGCACACAAGTCATTTTTGCTAAAACTTGGTTCGGAAGACGTTGGACGGAAATTGTTGGCCTCTCATCTAGCTAGTCAATTTTCCACCTATACATTACATGATACTCATCGTATTATATCATATATGGGTGAGTGTAAATAACTAAGCTTGATGGACCAAATTTTTTGAATTTCTGAGCTTTTCAGAAAACCGGAATATCCGGCCTGTTGGAGGCCGAAATTTCCGCCCCGATCGGAACTTCCACCCCCAACTTGGGCCGGAATTTTTGGCCTGGGTGTTCTGTGTTGGATATATTTGGGCACGCGGGGTGGGCAGTTTCCCAGCAACCAGTTCCCCACCCGCGCGCCCTCTCTTCTCCACACAGCCACCGGCAACCTCCCTACCTCGCCGAAGCAACTCCGGCCGTTCCCCTTCATGGTTCTTGGTCGGGGATTACTCC
The DNA here is from genome assembly GCA_030979885.1 of Lolium multiflorum. Lineage (NCBI taxonomy): Eukaryota > Viridiplantae > Streptophyta > Magnoliopsida > Poales > Poaceae > Lolium > Lolium multiflorum. Next base: position 197,952,106 of record CM061747.1, read on the forward strand.
CCTCATCCCTAGGGTCATTTCCCTCCAAGCACTTTTGCCCATGGACTCTGGTAAATCTTGCTATCAATCTTTGTGGGGTTTGCAATTTATTTTGTCAATGTGCTTGGAGGATGTGCATCCCTAGTGGTTAAAAACCCTTGCAATACATAGTATAATCAATCTAGTGTACTGATCTATTGTATAGACCTAGAAATTGCTCAAATATTGTGTTGTCGCTGGGGTGGAAATTCCGGCCCCGACGCAGACCGGAATTTCAGCCCCTGGACTCCACCGAAAATTCCGGCCAGGGAGTTTTCTGCAGCACAATTTTTGAACATCTATGTCCACAATAATTGCGAACCTAGATTGGTATTACTGTACACTGCATGTTTTTTTGTTTTGACTTGTGTGCTCACTCGTCCCATGCTATCCATCTATCTCGTATCACAGGTAGCTCACGCCAGAGACGTCGTTCTCACAAAGACCGTTCTAGTGAAGAGCTTAGCCAGTCTGCTCCTACAAAGTCCGCCACCATAGGCGGAAAAGGGAAGGAGATGAGGATCAATTACAAGGATATGGACTCTATTGATTATGCTGCTCTTAGGCAGAAGAACTGGTATGATGAGGGACTTGGAGATTGAGGACACTCGTTTCTGGTGTACGGAGCAACTGTTCATCTACAAAGATATTTATCAGAAGATGGACAAAGTGAGACCTATGCATCCCCTTGATTTGGATACTCTTGCTGAGAAGGATCACTTCACGGATGTTGTGTGGGTGACTGAAAAGATGGGGCTGCACAAGCTTATGCAGCTCAAGCGTGATTACAGCGTTCCACTTATTCAACAGTTTTACTCCACTCTTGCCTTCAAGAAGGATGAAGAACACACTATGATGTGGATGACTGGCTCTACCCCATGTGAAGCCAACTTCCACAGGTTTGCTGAGCTCCATGGAAATCCCTTCCGTGTTGGCCATCGTCTCCATGGTCCAAACCGCCCTGACAAGGATTTGCTCTATGATCTCTATACCGAGCATGGTGAAGTTGGCACTACTACCGGCCTCCTTCCATTGTATGATTAGCTTCTTCGTTTCTTCCGCGAAAACATTGCCCCAAGTGGAGGGAACCCTGATGCTATTCGTGGTGCACTAGTGAGCCTCCTTGCTCTTGCTGGTGAGTGTGCTACTGACGAGGAGAACAAGTATTACACTATTGATGTTATGGATTATATCTTCCATGAGATACATGATGCGACGGTGAGTTGGACTACCATGTCATATGCTCCATATATTTAGCTTCTCATTGACCACACAGTTGTGACTGAGGATTTGAGTGAGTACCCTACAGTGGACCATAAGGTCAAGAAGACCTATGTGAAGAGGAAGATTGCTGCCCCTACTGCTGATTCTTTTATGGGAGATACCCCTACTAGTGGCGCCTCACTTGGTCGCGCAACTGGTTTGCCTCTTATTCAGAAGGAGGTGAAGAACCTGAACTGGTTATAGAGGCATGTTCTATACATGAAGATTGAGATCCACAAGGAGAACTTCAAGGCCAGTCGCGAGCGCGCTGATATCCAACATACTCAGACGGTAATTCTACACAAGCTCAATGCTGAGCAAGGTTCTCCACCTGGGCCTCCTGTCCACCCTACCTACAACAATTGAACTCCTCTCAGGTTCACTGGTCTGAGATTGAGCAGAGTCTTATGAGGAGCGGCATCTCTCGCGCTTCTCCACCAGCCGCAGAGGACAGCGAGGACGAGTACGAGTCAAGCTTGGGCTGATTCCCTTGGGGTGCGTAGCATCGCTCTTTTCCCTTTTTGCGTTTCGATGCCAAAGGGGGAGAATTAGTTCTATGTACGGTATCTCCGGGATCTGCATGGGAGGACACAAGCATATGCTTTTACCACTCCCTGAGAGCTTGTGTCCCTTCTATTTGTTAAATATTTGGCTTGCATTTATGTTGAACTATGTTATTTGGGCTTGTAGTATGGTTTATTGTGTGAGACATGGATTTCAGTATTCTATATGTTGAGACTATGCATTATTATATGGTGTGTAACTTATGGTATTCGGTATTCTATATCACCATATTGGTATGATCTATATCTTTAAAGTCTCAACTATATGTGATTATGTCTCTTGCTCATATTATTGTGTCATGTTGCCTAGCCTATCTTTCGAGGTCACTCGAACCCATATGTGGTGCATTTGTATTCAAATGCAAACTACTTATATGCACACATCTAGAGGGGAGTGCCTCTATCTTCTTGCCAATATGTTGATTATTGCTAGTAATTTTATTGCAAATCCGTGTGTTGTCATCAAACACCAAAAATGGGGATTTTGAAAGAACATCTCTCCATCATTATGGTTTTGTATCTTTGATGATAACATATGTGATGATCTAATGTGGCTTACTGTGCAGATATGATCTATAGTATGTTTGAAACTGAGAAGTATTAAAAAGGAATAATCAATTGATGAAAAGGAAGAAGAAACGAAGGATTCAGGAATTTCCAGGCCGGAAATTCCCGGCCCCCAAAATTTGGCTGAGGACCTGAGGTCCACGCTCTCAGTATATCCCCCAAAAATTTGGCCGGACATTTCTGTCGATGGGCCGGAAATTCCGGGGGGGATTCCGGCCCCATCTTGCACCGGAAATTCCAGCCCTGGATTCTGCAACGGCTAGATCTGAAGGGACTCCATTGCTAGAGCTGAATGGAGTCAAGTCTTACCCAATTGAGTCAACTCTTCAAGCACATCTCCAGGGACTCCACTACTAGAGCTCAAATCTCCTAGATCTCTCTACTCCCCCACTCAAACTTCACCATATTTGAGGATTTAGTAGAGGAGACCTAGATCTTTCACCGAAGGAATTTGTGTTTCATCAACATTCTTAGTGGATCTTTGTGAGGTGACTTCGAATCTACTCTTCGTGGTTACATCTTGGGAGCCTCCAATTCAGTTGTGGAAGTGTGCCCCACGCTTTGTGTAAAGGTGCCGGTTGCGACCTCAAGGCAACCGCTTAGTGGAGCGTGGGCTAGGCCTTTGTGGTGTTTCTCACCGGAGAATAGGGTGAGCCTTCGTGGCGTTGGTTGGTCTTCGTGGCACCACACCCCTCCAAATGTAGATGTACTTCCCTTTACAAGGAGGGAACTACGGGAATCATATCCTCGTCTCTCCGCGTGCTCCACCTCGGTTACCTCTATCCTCTTACCACACTCTACTACTTGTATCTTGTATTATGTATTGTTGCTTTATCTTGTCATATAGGTAAATTCACATAGTTGCATATCTAGAGAATTTACCTTTGTGTCAATTCTAAATTGAAAAAGAATTAAAATTTGAGATATCACCTATTCAACCCCCTCCCCCTCTAAGTGTCATACGATCCTTTCAGAGGTGTCGCTGAACTCACAGCTCCGCCACGCAAGCAGGAGATGGTCGTGGCGCCGCCACGCCTGCGCTGGAGCTCCGCCGCGCATCCGCGCCTGCACCGCTCGAAGTCCCGCCGCCAGCTCGTCCTTCCCGACCGCCACCTTCGGAGCGGAGGGGGCCGCCGCCACCATGGCAAGGGCCACCGGCAGCGGCGGCGGAGAAGGGCGCCGGTGAAGGCCTCTTCCGGCGACACGGGGTTTTCTCCCCCGGGTCGCCACCGAACTTTATTATTCAGTGCCAAAAAAAAACTCATGTTTCAGGTTACTGTGAAAAAACGTTTATTTCTGTTTTTTTAAGATACTCTCCTGTTTCAGGCTATTTCAGGTTTGAGAAATCACCGATTTCGAAGGAAAAAAATTGTTGCTATCTACCTGCTCAAAGTAGCCCATGGCCTATGTACTATCACATTCGTCTATTACAATTTCTGAATTTCTGAACTAAAGTACACTACACGGAGCTGACTTGTGGGATGGCCTGACGGGTGTACCGGTTAAGGCGGGTGAAGCTCACATTCAAACTCGACGTCTGTTTGGTGGATCTTTCACCTGAGGCCTTGTTCGGCAGAGGTGGATTTATGTGTATTTTAGTGTATTAGCCACCGTGTTTTGGGTGAAAACACCTCAGTCACCCAATCCCCTCAGATCGCTCTTCAATCCCAAAACGCGAGGGGAGTGGAGCGTTTTGTTTACACTTCAAACTGACGTGTTTCGGCAGGGATTGCCCGGACTGATCCTACAGAAACCAGCCGACCGAACGGCCCATTCGCGTTTTGTTGAGTTTTCAGATGGGGCGAGGATTATACTCAGCAAACCCGGCCAAAACTCCCCTGCCGAACAAGCCCTGACGCGTCGCCGTTCACAACGTCACACGGGCACGTTGGCTCATCACTGTTAGTTGGTGGGATGGCAGGGAAAGCAATGCGGCATGTACTCTCCGGTTCCAAAAAAAATTACTTAAATTTGTCTAGATACGGTTGTAGATATATCCGTATCTAAAAAAGCTGAGCAGCTTATTTTGGAACACAGGGAGTACTATCTATCCGGCCATCGCCTCGGTCGTCACAATTGTAATTTTTTGGTTGGTGACAGGTTCGCACCGGATGACAATCAACAAACCAGAAAGAAGATGCGATCCTACACGTACAAACCAGAGAAGCACCGCATGCACAGCATAAACAGTCAGAACTCAGGACAGGCACATATGACACTGGAGAGAGTATTTTCAGGTCAATGTAACCTAGTTACGCAGGAGTACTCCTAAAGTATTGAACATAGCGCATACATTTCCTATATTTAGCATGCAAATAACCTACAACCTAGGAGCCAAAATAATCCAGATAAACATATCCTGATTTAGGTGATGAGCATCGGTGAGAACTAAACACTTGGGTGCAAATCGTTTTACCGTCATGCCTTGCATTGCATCAGTCTCTTGGACTGTTCCGTCACAATTGCTGATGGAATGCAGTCATTCAATACAACCGGTGTGCCCTTAAATCAAATCCCGACATGCATAGAAATATCCATCTGTTTAGCAAAATAAAAATAAGGTTTTAGGGAGCGCAGCAGCAACTGGAACAAGCCCAAAATTGTCCCATATTTCATCCAAAATGCGAGTTCATGTTTTTCAGTGACAGCGCCAACTTAGTTGTCACTCAATTTTAAGGAACCCACAAGGGAACATAGTAAATAGTAAAACAGAAATACCAGATCATTCTCTTGGATAATTTTTTTAAACAATTAGTGATATCCTCATATGCTAGTTGCACATCAAGTCATCAATATACAGCATTGTATGTCTGTTTTGTAAATCTCAAACAAGGCAGAAATTTAGAGCAAGGTTGGATATATATTCTATAATGTAAATGCCAATGTTTGAATATACAATCCAGAATAAAATACAGGACACCATCATATCCTGGGGGGGACTTGTATAGGATCTACCTATTAGGTAGGATCATAGGATCAACCCACAGAAAAAATATTTTAAAATGCAAAAAATCTGAAAATAATATATAACATTCCTATGGGTTGTGTTTACAACTCCAAAAAAAAATCAGCTCAAAATTTGATCTACGCCTGGGAAAAAAAAGACAAATTCGACTATGAATAGTGATAGATCTGGTTGAATAGGATTTCACACTATTCACACCCAAATTTATCTTTTTTGGTTGTCTAAGTGTATGTCGAATTTAAAGCTACAAATTTTTGACCTTGCATATGTAACACACATTGTGTTTTCATTTTTTTCCAGAATATTTAAACATGTTTTGTCTTTTCAAAAAAAAAAGTTCTCATAGATTCCATCTAAAGCTTGCATCCAGTTCTTATCATCAGCATAGAAACACAATAAACGCCAGTTTAATCCGATCTTTTCATGATGAGCAAAGTGAACTTAAGATTAACACACGAGTGTTGAGTAACATTTTGCACATAAGAAAGCATAATTTCTTGCAAGTAACATTGCATTTCTAAAGTCTGTGCCATCTAAACTGCTGTGAAATGTATCTCAAAAATTTATAAGAAGATCCAATGTTTCAAAGGGGAATTGCATCAGCAAATAAGCAAGCCTAGAATTGTCCCAGAATTCTCCATGAGGGTCCACGTCCTTCAGGTGCCATCATCAACGTTGCTCCATTCCAAAAAAAAAACACCAACTTTACTGCCATTCAAATTTAAGAAATCTGCAAGGAAAAAGGGGTAATGACATACTTGGATAACTTTTTAATTTTGGTAGGAATTAAATTTATAGTATCGTCGCCTGGTAAGAAAGAGCATGGAAGATACTACTGTTCAGTTCTGATTCGGGATAACTATTTCAGGATACTGACTACTGAAAGACAAGAAACCTATTGTGGTGAAAAGGCAGTTCATGGTTAAATTCACACGAGGTAAATGGTGAAAAGCAGTTAAGCACTGAAGGTAAAATGTAAGGAACATATTCAAGTAGCATCCTTTATTCCCTTGAAAATACGCATGCTTGGAGAAAAGGAATCATTCTATGATGTAATCTGCTACAGACCTCTAATTTGAGTATACAATCGAGGACCCAAAACAACATCCTACTGTCATATCCACATGAAACTCAACATGATTCTACAAAACAAGGTGGAATTAAGGATAACAATAGTACTGTAGTATATCAACCAGTTCAACATAGTGACTTGGAAATATGGCCAAATAATTTGTTTCTGCAAGTAGACATTGCACGGGCAGTGTAGGAGAAATGCAGAATCATGATCACGAAAAGCAACAAATATGACTAAATATCAGGTATCCAAACAAGAAAATAAGATGTAAGAGAGAGTACCAAGGATAAGTTAGCTGGCGTGCTTCACTTCTTCTAGTCTTCGTCTACACGAACCAATGTGTCTGCCAAAGTTTTCCTTGTGCAATTGGGTGTCTTTCTCGGAAGTGCACCTTCAATTATATCCACAGACATAAGAGATTAAAACATAAATAACACAGAACAACGAGCTATACATGTTTCTTGGTTACATCAATCATTGAATAGGAAAACACCGTTTAGGCCTTTAACATAACAACTGCAAGATATATGTTGACATCAAATAGATTAATTAGAACTCTTTTTTTAACTTTACATGATATACGAAGTACAATCCAATGTCCAATGCAATCAACAAAATACACCAGTTATCTAGCAATACCAAATTAAGCATCGGCTATTCTGAAAACAATCACTGGTAATAATGTTGTATTTAGTTCTGAAATGTATGAGCCTATGTGCAATGACTAACTTTACACAATATATAAGTTAAGATATCAGCGACTAAATCACTCCCTTCAGAAACTTCAAACAAATAAATGAGTGTGTACTAACAAACCAATCAATGTTGTCACAAGGTTCCAAGCACTGAAGCACATGATTTGAAATATAAGTAAAATAAAGCCTATGCAATCTAACAATTATGGTACAACGAATTTCAGAGCTGCAATATCCAATGTATGGAACTATCAACTTAGAGGATTATACGTGCACCAGGGACATGGCTTGAATGGAAGCTAAGCAAAACTAAAACATATGCAATCTAACAATTATGGTAGTACCACGAATTTCAGAGCTGCAATACCCAATGTACGGAACAAGCAACTCAGAGGATCATATGTGTACCTGCACCAGGGACATGGCTTGATTCAAGCCATGTTGGGAGCACGCACGGGAGGAAGAAAGCGGTGTTGCAAGGGCTTAGGCCTGTGATGCTATCCGGAAAAGCTCTCTTCCCCATCACCTCCCCGTTAGCCATGTCCATGGCAATAACATCGTGGCCAGACTGGTAATAGAGAACGTCGGCGTCGAATGGATCCACGGCAGCAATCCACGGCATGTCCTTTTCCAGCGGTTTGCGTTGGTTGGGCAGGACTAGCTTAACTGTCGTCTCGCGCGTAGGCTTCCAGCAGCACCCCTCGCCGTCGAGCGAGAACGAGCTGACCACAAACTCCTTTTCAGTGGACACCTCGATGTACCGCAGCTTCCCCTCGCTGACGCCCATGAGCCGGCGCTTGCCCAGCATCAGGTTCTCGGTCGTGTCGAAATCCGACAGCACGCCCTGCGGCAGCTCGACGAAGCAAACCTCTGGCCGGTCGCTGAAGGGGTCGACGGAGAAGGCGCCCCAGGTGACGTCGACCCACCACAGCCGGTCGCCGAATGCCAACACGGTGTGGTTTATATCTACCTGCATTTGCTGCCAGCCGGGCCACATGGACGGAACAAGCAGCTCCCGCTCGTCCCACTCCCCTGTTTCGGACAGAAACCGGCGCAGGACTATGCGGTTGTCCGCTGCCCGGCAGCTGAGCTGAGCGACCGCGAACCGATCAGGCGGGCCGTGGGAGGTGCCGGACTGGGTGAGCAGGCCGAACACCGTGCTCGTCCTGGCGGCACCCATGGCCGGGACCGGGAGGCGGAAGAGGTGGCCGCTGAGAGGGTTGCAGACGAAGCGCGCGACGTCGAGCTGGAAGGAGGCGCCAACCGCGGCCAATTCGACTTGGATATTCCTGTCCAGGGAGTCACGGGCGCCCGGAGGTCCGGGGGGGAACAGGTGGCGGGCCTCGGCCAGGTCGAGGAGGAGGAGGCCGTCGGAGCTGGTGGCGCGGACGCTTGCGGCGGAGAAGTCCATGCCGTCGGCGAGGTGGGCGGGGACGGAGATGTGGGAGACGTACGGGGCCGCGCCGAGGTCCAAGGACGCGCGCGCGCCCGGCGACGGCGCGGCTGACGCGTCCAGCGCCGCCCTGCTGTAGACCATGGCCCAGGGAGGGCGCGAGGCCGCCGTGGAGAGGGAGCGGTGGAGGGGCGCCGAGACGGCGCCGGCGACGCGTCGGAGCATGCTTCCGGAGGCGAAAAAGGGGAGGGTTTTGGGCAGCTTGAGATTCTTTCTGGAATTGAGCAGTCTGCGGTGCCGTGGTGGGGAAAGAGGGGGTTTGTTGGTGCACATGGACACGGTTCACGCGACTCTGAGCAAAAAGGAAGGGGTCCCCTGTAGTCGCCGTCCCGGCTCTGACCACCAGGATTGGTACCGAGTAGAAGCCTAGAAGGTGAGTTCGAATTTCGAAATCTGAAGCCCCCTTCATTACCTCAGGAATTAAAAAGCTCCTGTTTCAGATTACTGTGAAAAAATGTCTATTTCAGGGTTTTGACGATACTCACAGGGGTTTCGGTGCGAGAAATCATCGGTTTCAAAAGAAGAAGCAAAAATTTGCTACGGGACACCGTTATTTTCGGTCGTTTGCTCAAACACACCACTAAAACAGATTTTTGCCTAGTACATTATACTTTTGTGGACATTTGCCAAAACACACCATATTACCTAAAACGGAAAAGTTTGACTTTTCTCATATGAAATTACTATCTTGCCCTTTGAAAAATATGCCGAGAGTTTTTTTTCTTTCCGAACCTTTCTCTTCTGGTGGCCACGAAGGGGATGATAAGGCTCAACAGCAATGAACACTAGCACCGCTCCATCGCGCTAGCCCTCCTGCCGCCTCCCTAACGCAAGCTATCTCCGCCGCCAGGGAAGCCTCCCTCGTTCGCCCCCTCCTGCCTCCGCGTCGCCCCGCTCAAGCATCGCCAGCCAGGCCCCAATATTGACCGGCGTGGCAAGGTGCAGCGCCGCCCAATGCAAAGTCTGGTACCGGGTGTTCTCGGCAGACCTGCACTGAGCATTCTCGGTCGCAAAAACTGGCGCCCTCGCGTTTGAGAAAGTTCCTGCCACCGTCATGGACGGCGGCGGTCACAGGTTATAGTTGATGTCCGACTTTTCTTTGGCATATCAATGTCCAACACTGGTAGGTTTCAAAAAAAATAACACTGATACGTACAAGAAGTTGAATTACAGGGAAAAAAACATCTGGTTATTGATACGTACAACCTCTGTTGGCATAGAAAATTTAATTAGAGGAAAAAAAATGTTCTAAACCAGACACAAGAGATGTATAGTGTGTTTTGGCAAATGCCAAACTTTCCGTATTGCGCAACACGATTTGTTTTACCAAATGTAACACAAAAGTATAATAGTACTGGACAAAGACATGTTTTAGTGGTGTGTTTGGACAAAGGACTGAAAATAAACGATGTCCCTTGGCCAATTTTCCCAAAGAAAAAATGGTGCTTAAAATCATCGAGTTGGCCATCTCGTTTCCCATGGGCTATTTGCATTCACCGAAAGGCCAAATCTGATGGCAACGAGTCGGATATATTCCACTCTACAAACAATGAATTGGATAAACATGACTGAAATAGGCATTCAAGACTTTTTTTTTACAGTAACCTGAAATACGCATTTTTTTAAAAACCTGAAATAGGCATCCAAGACGCAGCATAACCTCAAAACAAGACTCAAACTTTGGTGCTAAGATTTTTAAACTTCTGCTAGTAGTAGCATAACATTATCAGGCAATCACGCTTATGGGGAGTGTTCATACAATAATATCACACTGTCAGTATCTCGTGCCAAGTTGCTTTTTAGGACCTTTACAAGCCACGCACACACACACATCAGGTACTGTTTACATACAAGCAAGTTGTGGCGTTTCGGAAGGATAGCTAACCATAAAACACCTTAGTAGCAATGCATCAGCGCAGAGCATGATATTCTGAAATCACCGTCTAAGACAAGGCGTTTCCCATATTTTTCCCAAACGCAGAACGTGGCAGTCTGCTGCCGATGAGATCACGCAGCTCAAACTCGCTAGGGAACCTCTGTTCAGCTAATTTTGAGAAAACCTGTAGAGGTAGGAGCAATTCTCAGTAAAGAAGAAACTTATATGCATGCTACTGCTCACGTCATGTTGGTGAATCAAGCTTTTCCATCTAACAGTTTTTTCTAAGAAGAGAGATACAATATCGTTGCAAAAACATCTTTGTTATAACCCAACAAGGCAGAAGGGTAAAATTTGTTTGTGGAAGTATTTTTTCTTGAATATAATGAACTCATAGTGGGAAAAAGTGGGTACGACTGAATCTTATTTTATGATGCAAACATGCAGAAAAGCAATTTATGTGTTAACAGGAGAGATACAGAAGGGTGTGTGTCTGATATAGAAAACATACCAAATCTCCGTTGCAGTAGACTTCAAAGGCACCAGAACTTTGCAGGAAAGACTGAGCAAAATTGCCAAATAGCCAAATTGACGCCATGGTTCCAAATCTATTGGCACGCAACGAGTAAAACCATGGAGGTGGAGCAATGCCGAGTCTGGGGAAAATCTGGTCACCAGCCATTATTGTTCCAATGGCTCCAACTTGAAGAACTGGCATAACTTTGCTCAGTACCCGTTTGGGGAAGGCTGGAGGATAATTATGCAAGAAAACATTAATGCCCGGAAAGGATGTTTCCAGCATGCGCTTCATGGTCATTGCATTTCCCCTGCAAAGTGGAAATCAAAGTTTTCAGTCTAACATGTACATGCAAAGCAAGACATATAATTTATTTAATATCATTTTGGATGGATAGAATATTCTGGTATGGCATTATAGCTTAGCAAAATCTCATTCAATGTCCTTTTCAAGTAAGATCGAAAAAGTCAAGATAAGAAAACTAGTTCAAGCAAAGCCCAGAGGGTGATAAAAGCAATTAACAAATACAGTTGTTACTGCTTCTTTCTTTCTGTTAGATGCAATAAATAGTTAACTGGTTTTAGGAATTGCTTATGAGTTATCTTTAAGAGTCCTGGTCTCCTACATCCATACCACGATTTATTAATTACTAATTACTGGTAGCCATTTCATAATTCACTTTACTGCCAGCTGCAAAATCGCTATAAATCAAGCATCAGTACAGATATTCCGTATTCAACGATAGTAGCAAATAGCCATCTTCTCAGATGGAAATGACGCACATGACATGCTTGCTGTTGCTGGTGTGGTCAGGAAATCCACCAACAAGGTTATCTAAGACCCTCTATGAACCTCTAAGTAAAGGGGCTTCCTTTAGCGGCCACACATCATTTGCAAGAGAGTGATCACTTACATTGCAGCAGGCTACAACAAGCGAATCCTTGTTTCTAAAACTTCATAGTGTGGATGGCCAAGGAGTCACAGCAAACCAGTGTAATTAGATGAAAGTAAAGGTGGTGATAGCTAGAACTTGGGAAGGGTGGGTTGTTGTTGTGCACTTGTGATTGCAAGAGGGAAGCAAAAGAGATATACAAGTGGATATAACCGGGGGAAACAAAGGGAAAATGGCAGAGCAGTCAGCATGGCATTGTTCTCTTAGAAATCAGTAAACCATATCTTTTTAATGCTCATATTTACTACATTGTTAAACGTTGGCACACGTGTGGAATACAATCCAAAGTGATAATGGCATTTTACAATGCCTACTGAATGGGCATTGGAACTTTGTATAAGCAAAGAAGAGATCCAAAAAAGTGAACCATACATACAAGCAAACGACAGAGTGAAAAAGCCATACACACAAGAAACTAACACATTGAAAAATTGGGCCATACAAATAATCAAATGACAACTTGAAAAAAAAGGGGCCATACATGCAAGTAAAGGACAGACTGTGAACAATGAGCCAACATTATTCAAGCAAAGGATAGATTGAATTTTTTTGAAGCACTTAGCATTGAAATTGTAGCATTTAGCACTCTGCAACATCGATCTATTCTTACATAATCATTAAGTACAAATATTTACCTATTTAAATAGTAAAGGACATAGCTATAAAACGTGTTAACACCATGATAAATGGGTGGAAGCAATACAGCAAGTTACAGACAATCAAAAAGTCTAACTGGAGAACTGGTTACTTACTGCTACCCAATTAATTCAAGTTAAATCTCAGCTGACTTGAAGCGAGAAGCCTTTTAGCCCATGAATGTGCATAATGTCAGATCATATGAGATGAACATGATGTGTGCTTCCTCATTCCCATCTATAGCTAAACTCAAGCTAAGTACTGTGCAAACCAGTTGAAAACAAGGATACCACACCATGCTTACAAATTAAAACTGTATCAATTATCATCATGAATAGTTTAAAATAAAGAAAGGCTAAAGTAGAAGCCCAACAAATGTGTATATCAATTTTTCTTTGGCAAGTAACGTCAAATAGCGAGCCAGCTGGTTTGGAACTGCTTAAGAAGTGAAGGGTCCAGAGAAATGCAGCTTATGTAGTTTGGAAGAGGCTGTGAACCACACCTTGTTTAACTGCCAATTTAGCCTGGATCAGTATCGAAGTGGCTCTGTCCAGGGACAAGATCCCCAGACAACATTGGGGGCTTTTTAGACACTGGGCTATGGGGTATAACAGGTCAAATAAGAAGGTGGTGATCTTCTGCCTTTTAACAGTAGCCTGGAGGATTTGGAATGTGCGTAAAAAGATGGTGATGGAGGTGAAGATGCCAAAGCAACCGCTAGATGTGTTTTGCAAGTATTCCATGTTTTGTGCAGCAATGGAGACCATTGCTCATGGATCAGGAAGAGAAACTGTTGGAACTGATTGATAAGATTTATCAAAAGATGCTCATGCACAGTGGCTATACCCTATACATAGGTGCATGACAGGTATTGTTTGTTCTTTGTGGTTTTCTTTTACATCAAAGTTGATTGTGCCCTTTCTTCTTTTCAAGACTCTGGACATGACAGTTCTTTTGTTGGTCAGTTCTAGGGCGTTTTGTGCTAGCTATGATCAAGAGCTGGTAACCCCAGCACATCTTCCCTATCCACATACACTGTTGGTTTTATAACCAAGCGGACAAAAGGCCTTTGTACAAATTAAACAAACATCACTCTGTTAGTTTGCTAAACGGCTTACATTATGGAACGGAGGGAGTATGACAGTGTGGAATAAAGTATGTAAAACACACGTAGGAGACTGGGGAGGAGAACATATGTTGGGACTTGGGGGGGGGGGGGCATAGGAGATAACAGACTGATAAAATATGAACTCTCAACAAACAAGTTGTTTGTTAGGACTCTTCCCTCTTACTTCCTGATATCTCAAAGCCAGACGCTTACCTCCTCCCGGGCAACCTACATATCTGTCTGCTGAAACCACATCTCTAGAAGCAAGATTGTTAGGTGTCCCTATAACACATCTGACATCCTCAAGGTTTTCGTTGTTGAAGAGTGAAAGAGATCACAAGCCCTCCATACGTCAGTTTCTATTCCTAGCTCAGGCCTTATATCGGAAGACTTACTTGACCCCTGAGAAATAATAATGCAAAGGATACTAATTCGGTCACTGACTCTAATCTTATTTCTTTTCTATTTAAATAACTATCTTTTCTAATAATATTCCATATTTATTTTGATGTCTGCCCAATGTCATAGTCATGCAAACATAGGAGTGGGTGGCTTTTAATGTTTCACGGGATATTAACACTGCAAACAGAGCATCCCCTTGTCATGAACAATAGGTGCTCCAGTTCCCACTACTAATTTAACACCATCATATAAGTTTAAGAATCAACCTAGAGAAAGCTACGAGCCGTTAAGCATTTTGTATTAGCAATTACTATCTAACAATCGCCAGTAACGCTAGTAAACTGAAGTACCAAATAATCCACCTCCAAAATCATTTTGCATCATAAATTAGTCCGTCTATGTCTACTGCAGCAAGCACACAACTGTTCCCAACACTCCGTATCCGCTGCACTATGCATATGTTAACTTGATCCGCACAACCAAACTAACACACCAATTGAGCAAGCAAAAAAACAACTGTCCGCAGACACACAAAACACACTGGTCCAATGACCAATTGAGCATTCATGTTTTCATGAATAATAACTGCCCCAGGTTCCCCACTCCTATTTTAACAGGATTGTAGAAGTTTAGAACTAAACTTGGAGAAAGTTACGAGCCATTGAGCATTCGGCATAAGAAAATACTATTTAGCAGTCACCAGGGGCACTAGCGAACTGGAGTACCAAATAATCCACTTCCTAAATCATTTGCACCATAAACTGGTCCGTCTATGTCAACTGTGGCAAGCACACAGCTACTCCAAACACTCGGTATCCAGTACACTATGCATCTGTTAACTTGATCCGCACAACCAAACTTACACACCTATTGAGAAAGCAAGCAACCACAATCGGCAGACACATAAAACACACTGGTCCAATTGACCAATTGAGAATTCAAAATTTCATGAGTAATAGCTGCTAAGAATCAACTTGGAGAAAGTTACCAGCCATTAAGTATTCAGTATTAGAAGTACAATTTAACACCAGTGACACTAGTGAACTGGAGTACCAAAGAATCCACCTCCTAACGTCCTCAAGGCCTTTTGTCAAAGAGTGAAAGATATCGCAAGTCCTCCATACATCAGTTCCTATTCCTAGCTCAGCCCTTATATGGGTGGACTTACTTGACCCCTGGGTAATAATCCAAACGATACTAATCCGGTCACTAACTTTAATCTTATCCTTCAAATTTAAATAGCTCTCTTTCCTAATTTTATTCCAATATTTTCGCAATGCATACCCATGCACATAACAGTTTGTGACTTCTAATGTTTCGCAATGTAAACAGAACATACATTTTTGTGAATAATAATAATAGCTGCTCTAGTTCCCCGCTACTAGTTTAACATGATGCAAGCGGTCCATGGCTGTACCACCGCCTTCGTATCTCCCCCCGTCTCTACTAGTCGTTCCTTTCTGGGATGAGGGACGAAAGCAGAGGGGCAGAGCAGGTAAACCGCCAGGTGGGCTCCAGTGATGCGGGTCTGTGTTGCCAGTGGGATTCTAACTTCATTGTGGGGAAAAGGCCGGGGAATCTTTGTGGGCTCGGGCTCGGATGATGACGGCCACTCTGATGTGATTGGCTTGTGTTGTACAGACAAGCAGAGCAGTCATCACGGAATTGTTCTCTTAGAAATCGGTAAACCATATATTTTAATGCTCATACTGCATTGTTAAACGGGGGCATCGTGCAGAAAACAAACCAAAGTGATAATGACATTTTACAACACCTTAGTACTTTGTCAAAGGATGACCACATAATAGAACTTTGGGCTGATATTTATATACTTCTCAAACTCTGTAGTAACACGGGCCCGACCTTCCTATCAGCTTAATGTGATCTGTGTACCATTCTAATTTATAAGTGGCTGCTTGTAAAATCAGTAAGGGTGTTGGAACTTTGAAACATCCTTAAGTGTATAACACGTGCTACCCAGGACTCCCATAAAATGTGTTAACACTATGAAAAACGGGTGAAAACAATACAGAAAGTTAAATATCAGGCAATCACCAAGTCTAATTGGACAAATTACTTACTGATACCCAACTAATTCAAGTTAAATCTCAGCTGACTTGAAGCTAGAAGTCTTTAAGCCCATTAATGTGCATAATGTCAGCTCATATTAGATGAAAGTTATGTGTGCTTCCTCATTCCCCTCTATAGCTGAAGCTAAGTACTGTACAAACCAGATGAAAACAAGGATATCACATCATGCTTACAAATTACAACAGTATCATCATTAACAGTTTAAAATAAAGAAAGACTAAAGTAGAAGCCCAACAAATGTGTATATCAAGTTTTCTTTGGCAAGTTACGTGAAACAGATACCCAGCTGGTGTGGGACTGCTTAAGTGCACGGGTCCAGAGAAATGCAGCTTATGTAGTTTCGAAGAGGACCTGAACCACATCTTGTTTAACCGTGCTTGCCAATTTTGCTTGGATCAGCATCAAAGTGGTTCTGTCCAGGGACAAGGTCCTCAAACAATATTGGGGCTTCTTTAGACACTGGTGTAACAGGTCAAATAGAAGTAGTGATCTTCGGTTTTTTAACAGTAGCTTGGGAGATTTGGAATGTTGTGTGAAAATATGGTGATGGAGGTGAAGATGCCAAAGCAACCACAAGATGTGTTTTGCAAGTATTCTATGTTTTGCGCGGCAATGGAGACCATTTCTTGTGGATCAGGAGAAGGAGAAGCTGTTGGAGCCGATGGATAAGCTTTATCAGCAGATGCCCATGCACAGTGGCCATACATAGGTGCATGACAGCAAGAGGGATATTGTTTGTTCATAGTGGTTTTCTTTGACATCAAAGTTGATTGTGTCCTTTCTTCTTCCCAAGACTCTGGCCCTGACAGTATTTTTGTTGGTCAGTTCTAGAAGTTTCGTGTAAGCTGTTACCAGGAGCTGGTAACGCCATCACATATTCCCTATCCCTGTACACTGTTGGCTTTATAAGCAAGCAGGCCAAAGGCCTTTTGTCCAAATTAAACAAATATGATAGTGCGGAATAAACTATGTAAAACAGACATAGAAGATAGGGGAGTAGAACATATGTTGGGACTTGGGATAAAACGAAGAAGGGAGATAACAGATCGATAAAATATGAACTCCCAACAAACAATTTCTTTGTTAGGAGTTCTCCCTCTTCTTACTTCTTGATATCTGAAAGCCAGACGCTTACCTCTTCCCAGTAATCTAAACATCTGCCTGCTCAAACCACATCTCTAGAAGCAAGATTGTGAGGCGTGCCTATGACACATCGCGGACATCCTCAAGGTTTTCGCTGTTGAAGAGTGAAAGATATCACAAGTCCTCCATGCGTCAGTTTCTATTCTTAGCTCAGCCCTTATATCGGAGGACTTACTCACCCCTGAGTAAAAGTATCAAAAGGACACTAAATCGGTCATTTCTAATCTTATCTCTTTTCTATTAAAGTAACTCTCATTCCAAATAATATTCCATATCTATTTCAATGTTTGCCCGATGTCATAGTCATGCACATAACAGTGTGTGACTTCCAATGTTTCACACTGTAAGCAAAGCATTCACGTTTTCATGAATAATAGTTGCTCCAGTTCCCCACTACTAGTTTAACATGATCGTAGAAGTTAGAATCAACTTGGAGCAAGTTACCAGCCATTATGCATTCGGTATTAGAAAATAATATTTAACACCAGTGACGCTAGTGAACTGGAGTACCGAATAATCCACATCCTAAATCTTTTTGCGTCATAAATTGGTCCATCTATGTTAACTGCGGCAAGCACACAACTACAACAAACACTCCGTATCTGCTGCAACTACACATGTGCTAACTTGATGTGCACAACGCCACAACCAAGCTAACACACCAATTAAGCAAGCAAGCAACAACCTTCCGCAGACACACAGAACACACTGATCCAATTGACCATCTAAGCATTCATGTTTTCATGAATAATGACTGCTCCAGTTCCCCACTACTAGTTTGACATGATATAAGTTACAATCAACTTGGAGAAAGTTACCAAGCATTAAGCATTGAAGGTTAGAAAATACTATTTAACACCAGTGACACTAATGAACTGGAGTACCAAATAATCCACCTCCTAAACCATTTTGCATCATAAATAAATTGGTTTGTCTATGCCAACTGCAGCAAGCACACAATTGCTCTAAACACTCCACATCCACTACACTATGAATATGTTAACTTGATCCACACAACCAAATCAGCACATCAACTGAGCAAGCAAGCAACCACCATCCGCACAAAACATATGTCCACTTGACCAATTGAGCATTCATGTTTTCATGAATAATAGCTGCTCAAGTTCCCCACTACTCCCTCTGTCCCATAATATAAGATGGCATATTGGTTGTAATAGCATCTTATATTATGGCACGGAGGGAGTACTAGTTTAAGTGTTTAACACGATCTATAAGTTTCAGGCTCAACTTAGAGAAGGTTACCCAGCCGTCAACATTCGGTATTAGGAAATCCTACTACTATTAACAATCACCAGTGACACTAGTTCACTGGGGTACCAAACAATCCACCTCCTAAACCATTTTGCATCATAAATTGGTCCATCTATGTCAACTGCAGCAAGCACAAAACTGTTCCAAACACTCCGTATCCGCTACACTATGCATATGTTAACTTTGATCCGCACAACCGAACTGACACACCAATTGAGCAAGCAAGCAACCACCATCTGCAGACACACATAACACACTGGTCCAATTGACCAACTGAGCATTCACGTTTTCATGAATAATGCTGCTCAAGTTTAGCACGACCTATAAGTTCAACAATCAACTTGGAGAAAGTTACCAGCTGTTAGCAATCGGTGTTAGAAAATCCTACTACTATTTAGCAATCGCCAGTGACACTAGTGAACTGGGGTACCAAACAATCCACCTCCTAAATCATTTTGCGTCATAAAATTGGCCCGTCTGTGTCAGCTGCGGCAAGCATAAACCGATTCCGAACACTCGGTATCCGCTACACTACACGTATTTTCACTTGATCGGCACACGCAAAGGAACCACACATAAAATCGATCAGGCCAGCAACCACACAAAACACGGTGGGCTCACGGACTCACTTGTACGAGCAGGACGCACAGAACTGCAGCTCCACGGTGGCGCCGTATCCAGCTCCGTCCAAATCTGGCTGCAGCTGTCGCACCAAAATTAACACGTCAGCTTGCCCTCCAGATCGGAGCAACAGAATTTCTGGCTAGGGTTTACGGCTCACCTGTATGGCCGCGGCAGCAGGGTCCGGGTGATGGTGGTGCGGCGGGTGGGGGTGGTGCGGCGGGTGGGGGTGGTGGGGCGGATGGCCATGGGGATGGTGCGGGGGATGGTGGCCGTGGCGGAGGTGGGGAGGCGGCGGCGCGAAGATGTGGGAGAGGTCGGAGATGAAGAGGAGCGCGGGGAGGCCGACGAGGAGGAGCTGCACGCGGTCCATAGCTGCTGCACCGCCGCCTTGCTTCGCGCTCCCTGATTCCACCCGCCGCTCTTTTTCTGGAGACGAGGGAGAGTGGCGGAGCCGGAGCCGGTGGAAGGCGATCGTCAAACCGCCAGGTGGGCTCCGGCGATGTGGGTCTGCGTTGTCAGTGGGTTCTGACCTCATTGCGGGCAAAAAGGCTGGGGAATCTTCCTGGGCTCGGGGTTGGGCTCGGATGGCGACGTCCATTCCGATGTGATTGGGCTCTGTTGTACACACACGAGCAGACGGCCCGTATAATGGCCTTCTGGGTTTACGCAGCCCATGGAGGCCTTATTACGATATTGTCCATAAAACGTACTCCCAGACCCATTGGAGTAACGTACTGCAATGGGATGTTCTAAAAAAAAAAAAGGTAGTGCAATGGGACCATGAATCCGTCCAGCTCTGGACACTCGATAGCTACTTGAGTTGCTGTCCTGTCTCACCTAAAACCATTATAGGTCATTCAAAAGAGAGATCAGCTACTTGCGGGGCAAGGGAAATTCCATGATGACCAGGTGCTGGTAGACAAACTGATCTTTCAGCGAGTCAATAAAGTTTGTCTAAATCAGTTTGGTATAACCCACCTTTGCAGTCTTCGGTCAGAAGAGTTGGAATGAATTCTGGATCATCATGTCGTACCGGCAGGAGCCCATAACCTATTATTTAAACTGCTTGGCCTCCCATTTTTAAACCTCTCGGTGATTTTTGTTGTGCTGACATGGATGCACAGTGGGTCCTTGATTCGATGCGATGAACATAAGCAAATCTTTTGTCCTTTTTCTTTGTACCGGGACTACAGTGGGATTAAGCTAGCCCTAAACAACTTTCATATTAACAAGGCAGATGGGTTCATTACAATGCAAGTTTTTAGAGGGGCGGAGAAGCATGTGATCGGTGTCTTCGTCTTGAGTGCAGGAGGGACACAAAGCCGACGAGGAGAGTTGATGGCGAAACCGACGCTCATTGGCAGGAAGGCGGTGGCATCGGGCGAGCCAACAGGAAAATCTTGCACTTCAAGAGGTGGTGTTGTTCCAAACCTTTGTCGCCGGCCTGCTCATCAATCTGCCGATGCATCGAAGAAACTTTCGTTCGAAAGCAGTTTGTTAGTGAGACGACAAACAACAGAACCGCGCGCAATCATGCGTGTATCTTGTGCTCGTTTCCACGGCCATAGTGGCATAGCCATGCCATGCCCTGCACTGGACAGATGACCACCGCACTATACGCTCCCACCCGAACTCGTCTCGATTTATCTGGCCCGACAAGTTAACGTGACTCTAGCGGTAAATAGCGTGCCTCCTTTCACGAAAACGGCATACGCCAAGGCCGTTCTTTTTTTTACAAATTTAACCTTTGGTAAAACTAATCCCTTGTTCGAACTCGGGTAAAACTATTTCAGATTCTAACCCATGGGCTCGGGGCCATTGAGAATGGGCTGAAGTTGAGAGTGACCGGCACCGAAGCAAGGTCGCAACCAATGGCAATGGTGCTGAACTCATAGAGATTTTTCATGGTAAGTTCGCGGTGGTTTGTAGCGCTCGATCTCAAGGGTTAGATATCTAAATAATTTCGCAGGATGATTGGACGAGGGATTAGTGTTGCCAAAAGGTTAGATTTGTAAAAAAAAATATAGCCAAATCCCATGCACGATGACAAGCATATGACTTTGTGTGCATCGCCACTCTTAGGGAGAGGGGCCGGACCCCGATATCTTCATTAGTTCATGTTGGGTGGTGCAATTTACAAGCATGGCCTTGTAAGTTTAGAAATACAAAGCAGTCCTGAAAATTTACATAAAGGACCCTAGAAACAAAAGGTACAAAAAATGTAACCGAGTCCTCGGTCCTCTCCACGAAAGTGAGACTCCATCGTTGGTCACCTTCACATTGCCGGTGACGAATCACTTGCGATGAGAAAAAGATGCGAAGCTTCGACAAGAATCGAAGCTTCGACAAGAATCTCCAGCGAGGGCCTCCACCTGGAAGGTTCAATGAATGCTGACATGCTAGCTCTTGGAGTGACCGCCTCCTTGGCCCGAGAGCATGACCGTAGGGCTGGCCACCATGTAGTGCACTCAAAACTTCAGCACATAAAACTCCCCACCATCTTGAGGGCTTAACCAGTAGAGTCGCCTCCTCTTCTCGCCACCAAGGCCGGACGGAAGAGCCTAGCGAAGACAGCAGCAGATCTCGAGATCGACGAGATGGCCATAGAACATGAACTTATTCAAAGAGACGATGATCTTCATCATCTCACCCTCCTTCAGAAGCAACGGTGAACCCTAATGGCATCAAGCCTAAACGCTAGAGGAAAGGAGAGGGGCAACTTAAACCCTAATCTGCTCTCGACACGACAGTTTAGGTCGATGCACCGTCACACGCTGTGTTAAACTTCATGCACTAACCAACTATTTTAAAAGATCGATCTGATGGAAAGAGTTAGGTAATCTACTTATACAGTTTAACACGTTGCGACCATTGCTTCGTGTTGGTTGTACGTACTACGTAGCTTGCGCTGTGTGCAGTGCGTGAGCCGACAGAGCACGCGTATGCAGCTCTTTTTTTTTTGCTTGCTTTTTTTTGCTTGTTAGTTGTGTGTGCTCTTCAAGCATGCCGCTCGATGAGCACGCGTCTGCGCGCGTCCGTGAATAATCGTGTTCGTCCGATGGGGTTGGCGCGCGCCCGTTCGTTGAGATCTTTTTCCTGCTTTTGGTGAAAGCGGGAGGGGTCACCTTCCCAGGAAGGCATGACATGATGGCGTACAACCGCAAAGAGGAGGCTTAAAGCGGGCCCGGACGGCACTCGGCGGCTCCATTCGCGAGCCTTGTCCGGTACACGCCCGCCCGAGCTCATCACGGCCTTCCTTTCTTGCTTCCTTCACCGAGAGTGAGAGGCGGAGAATTCCACTGGAAGCTAGCTTGGCAGTTGCACCGCGCACCGCACAATGGCATCGATCCATCCTTTAACCAAAGAGGGTCGACATAGGTTTATGGGTAACCTTGCCGCGGATTCAACACAAGAAGCGACCTGCTTGACTCTAACGTACTATATGACGTATCCAACGTACAGCCAGCTAGCAGTCTGAACGTTCTCACGTATTTTTAGGTCAGCCAGCTTTTTTTTTTTAAATGCGCCAAGCGTCTTATATCTTTATAAACGGTTTGAGTACGAAGGGCGTCGCATTCCAACAAGCAGGCGCACAGGATTACAGACAAACAACCACAACACAAAGAACCTGTCCTAAGCAACAAACCAAGCCGCGTCTCGACCGACGCCAAGCACCTCCGAAGAGCAACAGCTCCCAAAAAAACTTCCTTGTCAACGCACCATCCAAAGGAGATCAATGGCGGGACTTGGACGGATCCCAGAAGCTGTCCTCCAGAACATGCCAGCAGTGACGTGCATAGCGCCTTGAAGAACTGCCATGGACCGCTCCGTCGCCGGATTAAAGCCGCCAAGGACCTCTCCACCGTGTCTTCATACCCGATGCTCCCAACAGAGTTACGACGTCAAAGACGCCGCCATCGAGCCGATCCGTGAATCGAGGCTTTCGCCCGAAGACAACATCCATCTCCAAGCAGGTTAGGGAGATTCGACACTCCTCGGCGGCGCCTCCAAGGAGGGGAACGACACCCGCGGGCGCCGTCGCCGCCGGCCCGACTGAGCCAAGCTAGACTTTCGTCCGAATCATCGCAAGCCTCCCCCAACCCCCGGAACTGGGGTATACCGTCCGTGAGGCCTCACACCGCCGCCGTCGCATCCCCTAGTCGATGAAGTCGCAAAAACCGCAGAACTCCGAAACACCCACCGCATGGCTGAAGGCTAGGCGAAGCCTCCAACTCCAACTCCATCCCGACGAGGCACCGCAGCCTTCACTCCCGCCGGCACGAAGCACTGCGGCCAACACTCCCGCTCCTCCGGCTTGAGCTGGGGTAGCCCTCCACGAACGCTGCCCACTCCAGGCGAAACGTCCCTCCCAGCCTCCCCGCCCGCCAGACCCAGATCGGGCCCGGGCCGCCAGCTTCCTCCTGCCAGCGACGCCGACGAAGAACACCGCAGGAACGCTGGCCATGGGGGCAGCGGTCCTCTGCTCGCCAGGGCGCTCCCTGGCCGAGGCCTCCGCGCCGCCGCCACCCAGCCTGCCGCTCCCAGACGCTACTCACGACGCCGCCGCGCCGCCATGACCTCCCTCTGCCCACCTCGCCGGGGATCTCATCTCCACCCTACCCCTCTGCCACACGCCGCCGGGGACCACCGCACCCAGCGCCACCGACCGCTCGCGCCACCTGCGCCGCCCTTCGACGTGCCGCCTCCGCACGGCAGGGGACCCGTCAGGGCGCGCCCGCCTTCACCCGCCGACCGCCGGCCGGGCGTGGCCGCCACCGCCGGCGTCGGCGCGGCCGAGGAGAAGGGTGTCGGCGGCTCTAGGGTTAGATCTGGGGAGCCCCCAGACTCGCCCGTGCGTGGCGACCCGGGGGAGGGGGGAAAAGATGGGACACAACTGAGTCAGATGATGCATATATACTCCTAGAACCGTCCGTTTTCTGCAGGAATATTGTGGGTGCAAACGTGCAGCCAAAACGGCCGGGAGATCACAGCACAGTGGTGAGTTTGGCGTTGGCCCTGTCGCATTTACATAATTTCTTCGGCGGCTCGACGCAAATGGACGCTGAGTGATCGTTTGTGTTCGCCGTGACCGAAAATGCGTCTGGCAGCACGACGCAAAGTGACCGGGCCGTCCGCAGAGACGCAAACCTGGCCCAAATATGCGCCAGGTTTGCGTCTCTGCGAGCGCTGCGTGGACGCGAAAGCTCGGTCCGCATTGCCCGCTGCACGGCACTGCGCTGTCCCGGCCTCGCGGGCGCCTTTGCGGGGCCGCGTTAATGGCCTGGCTTCCGCGGCGTGCGCAGCTGTAGACGTTGCAGCGGGACATTGAAGGCGAGATGGCGTCGGAGCCTCTTAAGGGACGCCGGCGGTGTTTCCCGACCAAACCATTGCCAAATCCCACGGTATCCACCCCAGACGCCATGGGAAAGAAATGCTGGCCGTTCCGGAAGACGAAGAACGACCCGGAGGCTAGCGTCTCGCGTTCCGGCAAGAAGGCACGGGTCGGCCGGTACGTCCGCATTGACCTCGCGCGGCAGCTATGGGAGGAAAACCGATCGGTGCCATGGCCGGACGCGAACTTGCCAGGAGGGCTGGTACGAACTCGCGGCGCGTGCCGGTCCCACACGTGCCGCGCGAGGGCGAGAGCGGCGGGACGGGTGCGCCGCCGCCGAGCGATCTTGCCGCCGGATCTGCGGGAGGATCGGGCGTACGCGCTGAACTCCTACAACTGAATTTCATTCGGGACGTGAGAGTTCGACACGCGTCGCGGCGCTACCTCGGCGACGTGGACTTCTTCGGGAGATCGCCGCAGAAGAAGAGAGGGACCGAGGACGAGGACGCGGACGGGGACGTCCACATGGTCGACTACGACCACGACGACGGCGGGCCGGCGTGGGATCGGAGACCAGCCGCCGGACCTTTCCGAGGAGGAGGCCATTGCCATGGCAGGCCAACAGCGCGCGAGACAAGCTCAACGAGCTCGCTTTGTGGGAGGGCACGCAATCCAGCTCCGCGAGTCAGCGCTCGCGCGAGGGGAGGCCGGCGACTCCTTCGGCCACGCGTTCCAACGACCGCTCTCTCTTGCTTCAACGTGGGATCCTGGCCACGCCCCTGCCCATGCGGCGGTACCTCCTCCACCGCCGGCGTACGAGCTTCCATGGCCAACGCCGGAGTTTATTGACCTCGTCAGCGACGACGACCAGTAGGCAGCATCTACTTTTAGCATGCCTTTATGACTTTTTTTTTGTTTTTTTATTAATGTAAATTATGGCTGCATGAATGAAAAAAAATTATGCGTCGTGCCGCTGGAGCCACCCCGACGCAAACGGACGCCGAACGATTTGAGATGCGCTAAGGGCTTGGTGTGTTGGACGTACGGGCCTATGCGTAGACGCGTGGTTGCGTTTCGTGATTCAAACTCGTATCGATCTGCCATCCAGCTTTTGTAGTATGCAGCATTTATGTTCTGTGCACGGCTTGAAGTGATAAAGAGATATGAGTCAAAGGTTTCGAATGAGGAAAAAAAATACATATACACATATACGAGAATGTTCGTAGAATCCTCAAATCCCACAAATCCCACAGTCAACTCCACTAAAACAACAAATAAGAATCGTAACCACAAGCATGCATGTCCGATATGTCAAAAAGGGGAAATAAGTGCAACTTTTTTTTTTTGTTTATAAGTGGCTCACCGATCGTGCCGCTCGGTGAAATAAGTGCAACTTAAAGGTTAGGCGAAATCAAGAAAGCAAAGTTTGGTTTTATGCTTTGACAGATTGTGGCAGCAAATAGGCATTAGCTGAATGTATTCAGACCGTACGGTTTAAAAGGACACGGTTTTAAACCTGCCAAGGACAAAGCGTGTCTATGAAAATGTGGAGTGCCAACACGGAAATTCAATTCGGCTCCCGGGTGCGTATGCTCCCTATACCAAAAAATTATATTTCGAGTTGTCGAAAATTTTTGACAAAAAATTCTATGTGTACATCTCCATAATATATGAGCATTCGTCAAGTTTCATGAAAAAATAATATTTTTTTTGGTCTATGTAAAAAGAGAAAATTTATCTTGTAAAAAACATTATTTTTAGCACTGAGTTTTGTCTTTTTTACACACGTCACATGACAAGTCTATTTTTTATGAAACAACTTTGTGAGCGTGTAGGACGTGAAGATGTACGTGCGAATTTTTCGTTCAATTTTTTGAAATTCAAAATTTGTGTAAGATGAATTTCAAAATAAAGGGAGCATATGCTCCCATGTTCCAAAACACCACTCCCGTGCCAACATGCTTACAAAATTTTATTGCGAAGTACTCCCTCCGTCCCGTTTTAATTAACTCGGCCGTAATTTTGCAAAAAAACCCTATCATTTTTTACCCACTACCCGCACGTCCTTGTCGTCACTAATCAAGCCGCCGGACACTCCGCACAGTAGATCTTAGGGAGTCTAGACGCCACCAGGTCGGGGGCGATGTGGGCGACCGGACACCAGGAGGCTGCGCCGCGTGGTCATGAGGAGGAGGCGATGGAGCTTGGCCGCGAGGAGTGGAGCGAGGTCAGCCCCGCGCAGGGCGGCGAGGTCGGCGGCGAGCGCGCGGGCGGCGTGGGTGAGCCCGACGGCGAGGTGGAGAGGGAGGGCGAGAGGGGGCTGGAGGTGGGGGGCTGGAAGAGGCGGAAGAGGGTCGGGTAGCGGACGGCGGCGCGGGAGGCCGAGGAAGCCGCGGCAGCGGCGGAGGATGCGGAGCGGGAGGATGCGGAGCCGGTTCGCACGCGCCGCCTGCCGTTCCAGCGCCGGGCAGAGTAGATCTTAGGGAGTCTTTTTAAAATTTTAGAATTGTACAGGACGGAAATGTAAGAATCAATTTCTGAAGCGTTTTTCTCCCCCAAGTTAATTAAAATGGGACGGAGGGAGTATCAAACTAGAATAGTTGTACAACTCAACCAAAAATAACATGAAAAACCGTCCCACTGGTTGAAAATCTAAAAAGCTAAACAAAACAATCAGACTTGGAGCATCGACTTTGTTGCGTCTGCCAAATGTGTGTGGACGGGGGTTTACTTCTCGGATGAAGGTCATGGAGCGGTTTTTTTTTTTTTTTGAACACAAGAAGGGCCCGAGGGACCCTAAGCTGTCATTAACTTTCAGTCAAGATTACAACCCAGCTCATACAAAGATTCATGCTCTGGTAAACATAGTTTACGCTAGTGTCTAGACGCACACAAAGCAAACAAACTGCTGGAAATCCAAATTGCCTAAGCGAAAGAATACAACTGGAGCCTGCCAGAGTGTCCGGCAAGAACTCGGACTCGAGAAACCTGCAATTGCATTCTTCATGGGCCTCTGGCAATCTCACCAACCGAAGAGCCAGCGGCTCAACCGGCAATCGTGTTGGTTGATGCATTTGAGCTTGATGATTGAGCTGTAGATCCAAGTGGCGCAACACCGAGCTCAATACAAAGGGATCTTCTTCGCTGAATCTGGGGAACGGCATCGGAGACGCTCTCACCCGTCCCCGGCGAATCAACCCGAGCGGCAAGAAGATAGCATAGTCAGCTTGAACACCAGCTTGCAGTGGGTGTGGTGTGCGACGACCAGGCGTAATCATTGAAAGCATCCAACTCACCGGCCGAAGAGCATGAGGACGCCATCGACAAAATATTTGCAGAAGCATCAGCGTCGACACAAAATGGAAAAGGATCAGTGATCCCTTATCTCCGCCTGCCAAAATCTGAATGTAGCAACCAACAGTACACCACCATCTCCAGCACACTGGCATAATCAGGGATGTGCAAAGCTTGCAGCAACAATCTGAGAGAAAAAACGAGAGCAAGGGGCAACACAAGTACTGTATCTCCCCATCGTGTGTAGACTCAATCTCATCTGCAATAAGATGCTCAAATCCACTAATATGCATATCAGTACCAATGCCCGTGAGCTGCCCATCCATGGTTGATGATAGAGAAACAGGGCATCTGAGAGGACAGCATCAAGGATATTGCTTGTACGCACTGGAGTGAATCTTTGAGGCTGATAATAAGCAGGTCCCGGAGCTCTCCCGCTTGAAGATTCATCTTGGAGCAGCGAGAGATGCGGCCGTCAGCCCAGCAAATCAGGAACGATGGTACCTTGGCGATGTAGACCGCAGGCAGGGTGAGGGCCATGGTGCTACACGAGCTGTAGCACATCTCACCAATAGACTGCACCGGCTCACCCTCCACCGACGAACTCCGGCAGCAGCAGCAGATCGATTCCTCCAAAAGAAGTGCCGCCAGATGAGGAATCACTAGATCCGAAGTCCAAGTAGCAGATCCGAGGCCAATCACTCCTCCCATGGCCTCCAACCCAACCACCATAGCCAGGCACAGAAGGGGAATAAAAGAGGACAAGAGCCTCCGATCTGGATTATTTGATAACAGGAACCTATCTAAAAAACTACCTATGCACAGCCGGACCTCCATGGAGCGGTTATTTGAGTTAGGGTTACTCTATGAACTGGCCCCGAGGGGCGTTAAACGGAAAAAATTATATGTAGCGGATTTTTTACTTTTTATAACTCAGTTTTAAAATTCAGACTCATGTCTAATATAGTGGGCTACATTTAGTTTGTATTACATAGAGAAAACTACATTAGTTTCTTAAAATACAATGTGTCATATAAAGACACATAAATCAAATCTTCTCATATGTGACAATGTAGTAAAATAAAAAAAAATCACGCTTCTTTACTTCCAGATTAATTTGTGTCACCTTCATGAATATGATGTTTATGTTTTCGTGTGTATCCTTACGTATATTTGCACATATCTCTAAATTTACGGTAAGAATATCTTGATAGAGGTTTCTATCATATGATTTGATATACCCAAACTAGAAAAATCTAGAGCATATAATGGTATGTAAGAGGATCTTGTCACCGAACCATTGCCATGTCAATTTCTTGGGAAAAAATGTATTTCATATATGACAATGAGATGGCCTATGTATCGGAAATTCAATTTGGCAGCCGGGTATGTATGCTCCATCTACCAAAAAAATCATATTTCGAAGTGTCAAAAAATTTAGATAAAAATATGTACATCTCCATAATAAATGTGGATTTGTCAAGTTTCACAAAAAAAACAATATTTTTTGTAGTCTATGTAAAAAAAGAGAAAGTTTATCTTGTGAAAAGCATTATTTTTAGCACTAAGTTTTGTCTTTTTGCACATGTCACGTGATAATTTTATTTTTTATGAAATGACTTTGTCAGCGTGTAGCACGTGAAGATGTGTGTCGAATTTTTATTCCATTTTAAAAAAAATCAAAATATGTGTAAGATGCATTTTAAAATATAAGGAGCATATGCTCCCATGTTACAAAACACCATATAGTTGGTACTGAAAGGCCAACACCAATAGATATCTTGAGAGGGGATCCTGAAACATGAGATCTACGCACCCCGTCATCACTGATAAGATGATGTTGGGGAGGAGGGGAGCGAATTGGTATTGTGTTTCCCGACCTCGTTATGACATTGCTCCTACGAGAGCCAATTTTGTTGTTGGCAAATTCAAACCAATTAAGTCCATGTCTCCACTTTTATTGTTGTTGTTGTTGACAGTTTGGTGAAATCGAGTGTGTTTTATGTAGCAAAGGTGTTTTGTCGCGCAACAAGCACATATGTCGTTTAATCCATACACGATGTCATCTCGTTGCAATGATTTTCAGTGTCCGCTTGAAGGGGATGTTTCTCAGGTTGCAAGTATGTATATTGTTTATTGTATGCATTGTTCATGAATTGCATATGTTGGTTTTCATGTTGCATAGGTGCAGACGATTTTCTAACAGTTTGGCAACGGTTAGTGAGGTATGTTGCATACATTGTTTTTTTTGTTACACACACATGTTCAAAATCGTGCAAACAAATTACTCATTCATTGTGTACCACGAGGAAAATGTCCTGAATAATGCTGCATATAAACATAAAACAGACATTTAACTGACGACACTACAGATGATGGATCAGTCGATTATTTAGCGACTGGTAGCTAAATTAACATAAAAAATTAGACAATTTAGCGGTGCATTCATTAGTATTAATTGACCTTGGTAATCTAGAGTAATCTTAGACTAGTCACAATGGGAAGTATCATAGATTAGTATCATACATATGATACTAGTTTATAATACTCCCTATGTTCCATTCTATAGTGCCTATAGTTTTTTGGCACGGAAATGAGCGCAATAGTATTTTTTACACAAGACCCCCTAGCTGAACGATTTGAGATCAACGTAAAATTTGGAAAATCCATATCTTCCTAACTTACCATAACAAATCCAACAAATCTCTCTTGTTGATTCTCCATATATGTGTAGCCAAGTTCAATTAAGGAAAGTAAAACATTGCTGGCTAATTTTAAGGAATCGTTGGACAATGCATTAGGAATCTCAATTAATTGTTTCCAATTTTGTATGGATTTTTTCTCACGCATATTGTGTGGGAGCTGAATGGGGGAGGGGTTATTTGAAAAAAAATCCAAGGTACAACCTTATATTCTGAAACAAATGCCAAAAATCTATAGGCACTATAGAAAGGAACAGAGGGAGTACAACGCCTACAATGCATAGTATCATGAATTAGTATCATAGTTTTATTATATTTAATGTTTTGTAGAATCTCAATGCAAATATGTGTACATGATGTGTTTGCCACTAAAATTTCTAGTTTTCCGTGCTATGATACAGTATCTACCTATGATACTAGTCTCACCTCTCTCTCCTCATTAATTGATGTGTCACATAAGATTTTTACATATATGGCATGCATGATACTGCCTATGATACTTCTATTGGGGCTAGTCTTACATGGAACACAACACCAGATCTAAATCCAAAGAAAGAATAAATTATGCCATGCCATTTAATTCCTTCATCCCAAATTGTAAGGCGCCTAATGATTAGATAAAAGTTATATCATACTAACTTTGACTAAATATTTAGGCGAAAATCTACATCTATAATATTAAATAGACATATTAAGAAACTATACTTCGAATGAAGCCTGGTGATCAGGTGTATACGTGAGCACCCGTTCTCTGGCCGACACGTGTCTAACGACATTTAACACTGTGCGCGCTTCTAATCCTCAAGCCACCCATTCTCCAATCGCACCTCCGCTTTTAGCCATGACCTACCCCGTCCACTGATACGTCCAAAACGTATCTACTTTCCCGAACACTTTTGCTATTGTTTTGCCTCTAAATTGTGTATTTTGGATGCAACTAACACGGACTAACGCTGTTTTATGAACATTACAGTGTCTCGTAACTCAACTTTCAGGAAAAACCTCGGGATTTTAACGAGAAGGCCCGAATACTGACGGAGCCAGAAGGACAAATCAAGTGGAGGCCCGAGGGCCCACACCATAAGGCGGCGCGGCCTAGGGGGCCGCGCGGCCCTATGGTGTGGCCCCTCGGCGGCCTCCGACGCTCTCCTTCGGACTACTTATTGGCCTACCTAAAAACGCACGGGGAGAAGTCGAAGTCGCCAGAAACCCTCCAGGAGCCGCCACATCGCGAAACTCCGTCTCGGGAGCCAGAAGTCTCGTTACGGCACTCCGGGACGAGGGGGAAGGAGATCTTCACCGCCATCACCGCCTCTCCATCGACCAGCCATGTTTCCCCCATCCATGTGTGAGTAATTCCCCGCTGTAGGCTGAAGGATGGTAGGGATTGGATGAGATTGGTCATGTAATAGTCATAAGATTGTTAGGGCATAGTGCCTAGTATCCGTAGATGTCACTTTTATGATATTGTTGCAACTTGTTATGCTTAATGCTTGTCACTAGGGCCCGAGTGCCATGATCTCAGATCTGAACATGTTATTGATTCATGAAGATATTCGTTGTTTATGATCTTACACTAAGTTGTACACATGTATTGTCCGGAACCAATGGCCCAGTGACATCGGGACAACCGGAGGGGATGGTAGTGATGTGAGGATCACATGTGTTCACGGAGTGTTAATGCTTTGCTCGGTACTCTATTAAAAGGAGTACCTTAATATCCGGTAGTTTCCCTAGAGGCCCGGCTGCCACGGTAGGACAAAAGATGTTGTGCAAGTTTCTCATTGCGAGCACGTACGAATATATATGGAACACATGCCTATTGATTGATTAGTACTTGGATACCGTTTATTATTATCTGCAAATGCCCCTGCTTTGATTGTTATATGAGTTTCTCTCATCCATGCAACGCCCGTTAATCCGTCCTGTGCCTACAGTATTTTAATCCTGTTGTTTACTATAATCACTACTGTCTTTATTTCACATCTTGTTATTTTACTATTCCTCTTGCTATAAAATTTTTGATAAACTCTTGCGAGCAAGTCTATTTCAGTGCGGCTGAATTGACAACTCATTGTTAAGGCTTACAAGTATTCTTTGTCTCCCCTTGTGTCGAATCAATAAATTGGGTAATACTTCCCTCGAAGACTGTTGCGATCCCCTATACTTGTGGGTCATCAAGACTATTTTCTGGCGCCGTTGCCGGGGAGCATAGCTTTATTTGGAAGTTCACTTAGATTGATATTGTTCGCTGAAACTCTCCATCATGGGTAAACCTCGCGATACTAAGATCGCCAAATTACCATCCACTACAAGAAAAGGTACAACACTTAGTACCTCTGCTGCTCTTGATTCACCATCTGTGATAAGTAAACTTGTTTCACCACCACAAGCTTCAAATGCTGGTACTTCTGCTGAATCAAAATTCCTCTCATAATTGTGATGATGCTTCTTGCTGATACGTCTCCAACGTATCGATAATTTCTTATGTTCCATGCTACTTTATTGATGATACCTACATGTTTTATGCACATTATATGTCGTATTTACGCATTTTACGGAACTAACCTATTAACAAGATGCCGAAGAGCCAGTTGCTGTTTTCTGCTGTTTTTGGTTTCAGAAATCCTAGTAACGAAATATTCTCGGAATTGGACGAAATCAACGCCCAGGGTCCTATTTTTGCACGAAGCTTCCAGAAGACCGAAGGGGAGTCGAAGTGGGGCCACGAGGTGGCCGAGATGACAGGGCGGCGCGGCCAGGCCCTAGCCGCGCCGGCCTGTCTGGGACTCGTGCGCCTCTTGACCTGCCCTTCGCCTACCAAAGCCTCCGTCGCGAAACCCCGTGCAGGAGCCACGATACGGAAAACCTTCCAGAGACGCCGCCGCCGCGGTCCCATCTCGGGATTCAGGAGATCGCCTCGGCACCCTGCCGGAGAGGGGATTCATCTCCGGGAGGACTCTACACCGCCATGGTCGCCTCAGGAGTGATGAGTGAGTAGTTCACCCTGGACTATGTGTCCATAGCAGTAGCTAGATGGTCGTCTTCTCCTAATTGTGCTTCATTGTTGGATCTTGTGAGCTGCCTAACATGATCAAGATCATCTATCTGTAATACTATATGTTGTGTTTGTCGGGATCCGATGGATAGAGAATACTATGTTATGGTGATTATCAATCTATTGTTTATGTGTTGTTTATGATCTTGCATGCTCTCCGTTATTAGTAGAGGCTCTGGCCAAGTTTTTGCTCTTAACTCCAAGAGGGAGTATTTATGCTCGATAGTGGGTTCATGCCTTCATTGACACCTGGGACAGTGACAGAAAGTTCTAAGGTTGTGATGTGTTGTTGCCACTAGGGATAAAACATTGATTCTATGTCTAAGGATATAGTTGTCGATTACATTACGCACATACTTAATGCAATTGTTGTTGCTTCAAAATACTTGATGGGGTTCGGATGATAACTTTGAAGGTGGACTTTTTAGGCATAGATGCAGTTGGATGGCGGTCTATGTACTTTGTCGTAATGCCCGGATTAAATCTCACTATATTTATCATATCATGTTGATACGTCTCCAACGTATCGATAATTTCTTATGTTCCATGCTACTTTATTGATGATACCTACATGTTTTATGCACATTATATGTCATATTTATGCATTTTCTGGAACTAACCTATTAACAAGATGCCGAAGAGCCGGTTCTTTTTCTGCTGTTTTGGTTTCAGAAATCCTAGTAAGGAAATATTCTCGGAATTGGACGAAACTTTCGCCCAGGTCCTATTTTTGCACGAAGCTTCCGGAAGACCGAAGAGATAACGAAGTGGGGCCACGAAGGCAGCCGGGACGAGGCGGCGCGGCCGGGCCACGGCCGTGCGGCCCTACCCCCTGGGCACCTCGTGTGGCCCCGACCTACCCTTCGCCTACTTAAAGTCTCCGTCGCGAAACCCCCGGTCGAGAGCCACGATACGGAAAACCTTCCAGAGACGCCGCCGCTGAATCCCATCTCGGGGATTCGGGAGATCGCCTCCGGCACCCTGCCGGAGGGGATTCATCTCGGAGGACTCTACCGCCATGGTCGCCTCAGGAGTGATGAGTGAGTAGTTCACCCTGACCATGGGTCCATAGCAGTAGCTAGATGGTCGTCTTCTCCTTGTTGTGCTTCATTGTTGGATCTTGTGAGCTGCCTAACATGATCAAGATCATCTATCTGTAATATTATATGTTGTGTTTGTCGGGATCCGATGGATAGAGAATACTATGTTATGGTGATTATCAATCTATTGTTTATGTGTTGTTTATGATCTTGCATGCTCTCGTTATTAGTAGAGGCTCTGGCCAAGTTTTTGCTCTTAACTCCAAGAGGGTATTTATGCTCGATAGTGGGTTCATGCCTTCATTGACACTGGGATCGTGACAGTAGGTTCTAAGGTTGTGATGTGCTTTGTTGCCACTAGGGATAAAACATTGATGCTATGTCTAAGGATGTAGTTGTCGATTACATTACGCACCATACTTAATGCAATTGTCTGTTGCTTTGCAACTTAATACTGAATGGGGTTCGGATGATAACCTGAAGGTGGACTTTTTAGGCATAGATGCGGTTGGATGGCGGTCTATGTACTTTGTCGTAATGTCCGGATTAAATCTCACTATATTTATCATATCATGTACATGCATTGTTATGCCTTCTCTATTTGTCAATTGCCCACTGTAATTTGTTCACCCAACATGCTTTTATCTTATGGGAGAGACACCTCTAGTGAACTGTGGACCCCGGTCCTATTCTTTACATAGCATACAATCTCTTGCAATACTTATTTTACTTGTTTTCTTGCAAACATCATCTTCCACTCGATACGCTTAATCCTTTGTTACAGAAACGGTGAGATTGACAACCTCATTGTTTCGTTGGGACAAAGTACTTGGGTTGTGTTGTGCAGGTTCCACGTTGGCGCGAATCCCTGGTGTTGCGCCGCATCACATTTCGCGACCATCAACCTTCAACGTGCTTCTTGGCTCCTCTTGGTTCGATTAAACCTTGGTTTCTTTACGAGGGAAAACTTGCTCTGTGCGCATCATACCTTCCTCTTGGGGTTCCCAACGAACGTGTGAGTTACACGCCATCAAGCTCTTTTTCTGGTTGGGAGATCAAGACACGCTGCAAGGGAGTCTCCACTTCTCAATCTCTTTACTTTGTTTTTGTCTGCTTTATTTTATTTACTACTTTGTTTGCTGCACCTAAACAAAACACACAAAAAAATTAGTTGCTAGTTTTACTTTATTTACTGTCTTGCTCTCTATATCAAAAACACAAAAAAATTTAGTTACTTGTCTTTACTTTCTTCGCCTTGTTTACTTTTTGCTTATTGCATCATGTTTCCTTTAAATTTCACCACAAAAGACATACCGGTAGGACGTGGGTCCATAGTTGGGAGAAATAATATAGAAGAATTTTTCAATCATGTTAGTATTACTGAAGATTTTGAAGATAGACACTTGGTAGAACTTGCACCTACCTATGAAATTGCTGCTGCTGCTTTAGTTCGCATGTTGGAAACTAAATTTGTTAATCTCAATCCTATAATCCAACACATGTTTCTTACACTTGGTGATATGGAAGAAGGGGAAAAGAAAGATTTTGTTTTAGAAACCCTTCTTAGAGAATTTGGTGGTCTAGCAAGAGAGGCTAGAAAGGTTTTTGCTAAATTTAATATGCTAGGTTCTCATACCAATTTTATTGGTCTCCTTGAAAAATTGGACATGGATAGAATAAGGTACACTAATAACATTAATGATGGTGGGGAAATCAAAGCACCAATACCATGTAAACTCCTAGCTATGAATGATGCACTAGAAAATAACTATGCTTGGCTTGTTCCTGAAAATTTGTTCGATGAGAGTAGCAAGCCTAAGACTAATGAAAAGGAGACGCTAAAACTTATATATCAAACATACTATGCTTGGTTGAGAAAACTCCCAACACCCCTGTAATGATGTTGATGCTTCTACTCTCGATAATACTTGATTTGCTGCGCCTAGGAAAGGCGTTAAAGAAAAGCGCTTATGGGAGACAACCCATGTTTTTACTACAGCAATTTTTTGTTTTGTTGAGTCTTGGAAGTTGTTTACTACTGTAGCAACCTCTCCTTATCATGTTTTTGTGCCAAGTAAAATTTCTATGTCAAAGTTGATGTTATATTTGGGATCGCTGCGAAGAAACAGCATTGTTGTCTGTCGAATCTGGGCACAGTTCTCTGTAGAAAATTCGAAAAAATCTGCCAATTTACGAGCGTGATCCTCAGATATGTACGCAACTTTCATTAGTTTTGAGTTTTTCCATTTGAGCAAGTCTGGTGCCAGCTTTAAATTCGTCTTTACGGACTGTTCTGTTTTTGACAGATTCTGCCTTTTATTTCGCATTGCCTCTTTTGCTATGTTGGATTTATTTCTTTGATCCATTAATGTCCAGTAGCATTATGCAATGTCCAGAAGTGAAAATAATGATTGTGTCACCTCTGAATGAGTGAATTATTAATTGTGCACTAACCCTCTAATGAGTTTGCTTGAAGTTTGGTGTGAAGGAAGTTTTCAAGGGTCAAGAGAGGAGAATGATATACTATGATCAAGAGGAGTGAAAGCTCTAAGCTTGGGGATGCCCCGTGGTTCACCCCTGCATATTCTAAGAAGACTC
This sequence comes from Lolium multiflorum, assembly GCA_030979885.1. Taxonomy (NCBI): domain Eukaryota; kingdom Viridiplantae; phylum Streptophyta; class Magnoliopsida; order Poales; family Poaceae; genus Lolium; species Lolium multiflorum. Next base: position 197,989,350 of record CM061747.1, read on the forward strand.
AAGCGTCTAAGCTTGGGGATGCCCAAGGCATCCCCTTCTTCATCGACAACATCATCAGGTTCCTCCCCTGAAACTATATTTTTATTCAATCACATCTTGTGTTCTTTACTTGGAGCGTCGGTTTGTTTTGTTTTTTTTTTTGTTTGAATAAGATGGATCCTAGCATTCGCTTTGTGGGAGAGAGACACGCTCCGCTGTTGCATATGGACACATGTGTCCTTAGGCTTTACTCATAATGTTCAAGGCGAAGTTTCTTCTTCGTTAAATTGTTATATGGTTGGAATTGGAAAATGCTACATGTAGTAATTCTAAAATGTCTTGGATAATGTGATACTTGGCAATTGTTGTGCTCATGTTTAAGCTCTTGCATCATATACTTTGCACCCATTAATGAAGAAATACATAGAGCTTGCTAAAATTTGATTTGCATATTTGGTCTCTCTAAGGTCTAGATAATATCTAGTATTGAGTTTTGAACAACAAGGAAGACGGTGTAGAGTCTTATAATGTTTACAATATGTCTTTTATGTGAGTTTTGCTGCACTTGTTCATCCTTGAGTTTGCTTCAAATAACCTTGCTAGCCTAAACCTTGTATCGAGAGGGAATACTTCTCATGCATCCAAAATCCTTGAGCCAACTACTATGCCATTTGTGTCCACCATACCTACCTACTACATGGTATTTCTCCGCCATTCCAAAGTAAATTGCTTGAGTGCTACCTTTAAAATTCCATCATTCACCTTTGCAATATATAGCTCATGGGACAAAATAGCCTTAAAAACTATCGTAGTATTGAATATGTACTTATGCACTTTATCTTTTATTAAGTTGCTTGTTGTGCGATAACCATGCTTAGGGGAACGCCATCAACTATTGTTGAATATCATGTGAGTTGCTATGCATGTCCGTCTTGTCTGAAGGATCTATCATTTTAGTGGTTGGAGCATGCAAAATTGTTAGAGAAGAACATTGGGCCGCTAACTAAAGCCATGAATCATGGTTGAAGTTTCAGTTTTGGACATATATCCTCAATCTCATATGAGAATAATAATTATTGCTACATGCTTATGCATTTAAGAGGAGTCCATTATCTGTTGTCCATGTTGTCCCGGTATGGATGTCTAAGTTGAGAATAATCAAAAGCGAGAAATGCGAGCATTCTCCTTAGACCTTTGTACAGGCGGCATGGAGGTACCCCTTTGTGACACTTGGTTGAAACATGGCATGCGAAGATCCGGTAGTCCAAGCTAAGTAGGACGAGGTGCGGACACTATTAGTATACTATGCATGAGGCTTGCAACTTGTAAGATATAATTTACATAACTCATATGCTTTATTACTACCGTTGACAAAATTGTTTCATGTTTTCAAAATAAAAGCTCTAGCACAAATACAGCAATCGATGCTTTCCTCTTTGAAGGACCATTCTTTTACTTTTATTGTTGAGTCAGTTTACCTATCTCCTTCCACCTTAAGAAGCAAACACTTGTGTGAGCTGTGCATTGATTCCTACATACTTGCATATTGCACTTGTTATATTACTTTATGTTGACAATATCCATGAGATATACATGTTATAAGTTGAAAGCAACTGCTGAAACTTCATCTTCCTTTGTGTTGCTTCAACACCTTTACTTTGATTTATTGCTTTATGAGTTAACTCTTATGCAAGACTTATTGATGCTTGTCTTGAAGTACTATTCATGAAAAGTCTTTGCTATATGATTCACTTGTTTACTCATGTCATTACCTTTGTTTTGATCGCTGCATTCATTACATATGTTTACAAATAGTATGATCAAGATTATGATGGCATGTCACTTGAGAAATTATCTTTGTTATCGTTTTACCTGCTCGGGACGAGCAGAACTAATGGGGATGTGATACGTCTCCAACGTATCGATAATTTCTTATGTTCCATGCTACTTTATTGATGATACCTACATGTTTTATGCACATTATATGTCATATTTATGCATTTGGAACTAACCTATTAACAAGATGCGAAGAGCCAGTTGCTGTTTTCTTTGTTTTTGGTTTCAGAAATCCTAGTAAGGAAATATTCTCGGAATTGGACGAAACTTTCGCCCGGGTCCTATTTTTGCAAAGCTTCGAAGACCGAAGAGATAACGAAGTGGGGCCACGAGGCAGCCAGGGGACAGGGCGGCGCGGCGGGCCGCGCGGCCCTACCCCTGGGCACCTCGTGTGGCCCACGACCTACCCTTCCGCCTACTTAAAGTCTCGCGAAACCCCCGATGCAGAGAGCCACGATACGGAAAACCTTCCAGGAGACGCGCCGCGAATCCCATCTCGGGGGATTCGGAGATCGCCTCCGGCACCCTGGGAGAGGGGATTCATCTCCGGGAGGACTCTACACCGCCATGGTCGCCTCCGGAGTGATGAGTGAGTAGTTCACCCTGGACCATGGGTCCATAGTAGTAGCTAGATGGTCGTCTTCTCCTTGTTGTGCTTCATTGTTGGATCTTGTGAGCTGCCTAACATGATCAAGATCATCTATACTGTACTATATGTTGTGTTTGTCGGGATCCGATGGATAGAGAATACTATGTTATGGTGATTATCAATCTATTGTTTATGTGTTGTTTATGATCTTGCATGCTCTCCGTTATTAGTAGAGGCTCTGGCCAAGTTTTTGCTCTTAACTCCAAGAGGTATTTATGCTCGATAGTGGGTTCATGCCTTCATTGACACAGGGGATCGTGATAGGTTCTAAGGTTGTGATGTCTTGTTGCCACTAGGGATAAAACATTGATGCTATGTCTAAGGATGTAGTTGTCGATTACATTACGCACCATACTTAATGCAATTGTCTGTTGCTTTGCAACTTAATACTGAATGGGGTTCGGATGATAACCTGAAGGTGGACTTTTTAGGCATAGATGCAGTTGGATGGCGGTCTATGTACTTTGTCGTAATGCCCGGATTAAATCTCACTATATTTATCATATCATGTACATGCATTGTTATGCCCTTCTCTATTTGTCAATTGCATTGTAATTTGTTCACCCAACATGCTTTTATCTTATGGGAGAGACACCTCTAGTGAACTGTGGACCCCGGTCCTATTCTTTACATAGCATACAATCTCTTGCAATACTTATTTTACTTGTTTTCTTGCAAACAATCATCTTCCACTCGATACGCTTAATCCTTTGTTACAGCAAGCCGGTGAGATTGACAACCTCACTGTTTCGTTGGGACAAAGTACTTGGGTTGTGTTGTGCAGTTCCACGTTGGCGCAGGAATCCTGGTGTTGCGCGCATCACATTTGCGACCATCAACCTTCAACGTGCTTCTTGGCTCCTACTGGTTCGATTAAACCTTGGTTTCTTTCTGAGGGAAAACTTGCTACTGTGCGCATCATACCTTCCTCTTGGGGTTCCCAACGAACGTGTGAGTTACACGCCATCACATGTATATGCATTGTTATGCCCTTCTCTATTTTGTCAATTGCCCGACTGTAATTTGTTCACCCAACATGCTTTTATCTTATGGGAGAGACACCTCTAGTGAACTGTGGACCCCGGTCCTATTCTTTACATCGCATACAATCTACTGCAATTGTTTTTACTTGTTTTCTTCGCAAACAATCATCTTCCACACAATACGGTTAAGCCTTTGTTACAGCAAGCCGGTGAGATTGACAACCTCACTGTTTCGTTGGGGCAAAGTACTTTGGTTGTGTTGTGCGGTTCACGTTGCGCCGGAATCCCTTGTTGTTGCGCGCATCACATTTCGCCACCATCAACCTTCAACGTGCTTCTTGGCTCCTACTGGTTCGATTAAACCTTGGTTTCTTTCTGAGGGAAAACTTGCCTTTGTGCGCATCATACCTTCCTCTTTCCCAACGGACGTGTACATCTACATCAAGCATAGCTGGCGCCGTTGCCGGGGAGATCAAGACACGCTGCAAGGGGAGTCTCCACTTCTCAATCTCTTTACTTTGTTTTTGTCTTGCTTTATTTTATTTACTACTTTGTTTGCTGCACCTAAACAAAACACAAAAAAATTAGTTGCTAGTTTTACTTTATTTACTTGTCTTGCTCTCTTTATCAAAAACACACAAAAAATTAGTTACTTGTCTTTATTTACCTAGTTTACTTTTACTTTTATAATGAGTAATCCTGAAGTTGAAGTTCGTTCTTTTAAGCAACAAGGTGGAGAAAGTTTTAAAGATGCTTGGTACAGAATTAGTAATGCTCATCATAGGTGCATTAAGAAACACTCCACTACTATCCTTCTTAGGAATTTTTATGTTGGTTTATCTAGTTGGAATAGGTATGTTCTCGATACTCTTTCGGGAGGTAATTTCCTAGGTACTCCCGCTTTAGAAGCTAGTTGCATCATTGAGAGTCTAGTTGGAATACCACCTGTTAATGAAGTTAAAATTGAAATCTCTCTTGAGGATGTTATAAAAAAATTGGAAACCATAGAGAAAAAATTTTCAAGTGTTGAAACTAAATTGGAATGTTATTTGATAAAACTGATGAACTTGATAAATCCCTAGGAGGAATTGATGAAAAAATTAGTGTCCTAGGAACTCGTGTTGTCCATGATAATCAAACCAATAGGATTGATGAACTTGAAAAAGCTATGGGAACCTTGGGTTCAACCTTTTCTTCTCTCAAGTATAATGAGAAAGCTTATGTGGGTAGAGAGCAAAAATTCATGTATGCCTCTAAAGTGCCTAAACAAAAGAATTATTATAGGCCTAAAATTGCTAAAACTCCTAGCACCACCATAGAAAATTTAGATAATGGAGCACCTAAAGTACCCTCAGCAACAAGTTGTGTTTGCATGAAGAATAGTGATGTTGATGCTTCTACTCTTGATGTTACTTGATTTGCACTTTCTGCGCCTAGGCGTTAAAAACGCTTATGGGAGACAACCCATGTTTTTACTATGGTACTTTGTTTTATATTTGAGTCTTGGAAGTTGTTTACTACTGTAGCAACCTCTCCTTATCATGTTTTTGTGCCAAGTAAAGTTTCTATGTTATAGTTGATGTTATATTTGGGATCGCTGCGCAGAAACAGCATTGCTGTCTGTCACGAATCTGGGCACAAGTCTCTGTAGAAAATTCGGAAAAATCTGCCATTTACGAGCGTGATCCTCAGATATGTACGCAACTTTCATTAGTTTTGAGTTTTTCCATTTGAGCAAGTCTGGTGCCATTTTAAAATTCGTCTTTACGAACTGTTCTGTTTTTGACAGATTCTACCTTTTATTTCGCATTGCCATATTTGCTATGTTGGATGAATTTCTTTGATCCATTAATGCCCAGTAGCTTTGTGCAATATCCAGAAGTGTAAAGAATGTTTGTGTCACCTCTGAATATGAGAATTATTAATTGTGCACTAACCCTCTAATGAGTTTGCTTGAAGTTTGGTGTGAAGGAAGTTTTCAAGGGTCAAGAGAGGAGTATGATATACTATGATCAAGAGGAGTGAAAGCTCTAAGCTTGGGATGCCCCGGTGGTTCATCCCTGCATATTTTAAGAAGACTCAAGCGTCTAAGCTTGGGGATGCCCAAGGCATCCCCTTCTTCATCGACAACATCATCGAGGTTCCTCCCCTGAAACTATATTTTTATTCAGTCACATCTTGTGTTCTTTACTTGGAGCGTCGGTTTGTTTTTGTTTTTGTTTTTGTTTGAATAAAATGGATCCTAGCATTCACTTTGTGGGAGAGAGACACGCTCCGCTGTTGCATATGGACAAATATGTCCTTAGGCTTTACTCATAATGTTCATGGCGAAGTTTCTTCTTCGTTAAATTGTTATATGGTTGGAATTGGAGAATGCTACATGTAGTAATTCTAAAATGTCTTGGATAACGTGATACTTTGCAATTGTTGTGCTCATGTTTAAGCTCTTGCATCATATACTTTGCACCCATTAATGAAGAAATACATAGAGCTAGCTAAAATTTGATTTGCATATTTGGTCTCTCTAAGGTCTAGATAATATCTAGTATTGAGTTTTGAACAACAAGGAAGACGGTGTAGAGTCTTACAATATGTCTTTTATGTGAGTTTTGCTGCACGGGTTCATCCTTGAGTTTGCTTCAAATAACCTTGCTAGCCTAAACCTTGTATCGAGAGGAATACTTCTCATGCATCCAAATCCTTGAGCCAACTACTATGCCATTTGTGTCCACCATACCTACCTACTACATGGTATTTCTCCGCCATTCCAAAGTAAATTGCTTGAGTGCTACCTTTAAAATTCCATCATTCACCTTTTCAATATATAGCTCATGGGACAAAATAGCCTTAAAAACTATCGTAGTATTGAATATGTACTTATGCACTTTATCTCTTATTAAGTTGCTTGTTGTGCGATAACCATGCTTCTGGGAGCCATCAACTATTCTTTGTTGAATATCATGTGAGTTGCTATGCATGTCCGTCTTGTCTGAAGGATCTACCACCTTAATGATTGGAGCATGCATATTGTTAGAGAAGAACATTGGGCCGCTAACTAAAGCCATGAATCATGGTGAAAGTTTCAGTTTGGACATATATCCTCAATCTCATAAGAGAATAATAATTATTGCTACATGCTTATGCATTAAAGAGGAGTCCATTATCTGTTGTCCATGTTGTCCCGGTATGGATGTCTAAGTTGAGAATAATCAAAAGCGAGAAATCCAAAATGCGAGCTTTCTCCTTAGACCTTTGTACGGGCGGCATGGAGGTACCCCTTTGTGACACTTGGTTGAAACATGGCATTGCGAAGATCCGGTAGTCCAAGCTAAGTAGGACAAGGTGCGGGCACTATTAGTATACTATGCATGAGGCTTGCAACTTGTAAGATATAATTTACATAACTCATATGCTTTATTACTACCGTTGACAAAATTGTTTCATGTTTTCAAAATAAAAGCTCTAGCACAAATACAGCAATCGATGCTTTCCTCTTTGAAGGACCATTCTTTTACTTTTATTGTTGAGTCGGTATACCTATCTCCCTCCACCTTAAGAAGCAAACACTTGTGTGAACTGTGTTGATTCCTACATACTTGCATATTGCACTTGTTATATTACTCTATGTTGACAATATCCATGAGATATACATGTTATAAGTTGAAAGCAACCGTGAAACTTAATCTTCCTTTGTGTTGCTTCAATACCTTTACTTTGATTTATTGCTTTATGAGTTAACTCTTATGCAAGACTTATTTATGCTTGTCTTGAAGTACTATTCATGAAAAGTCTTTGCTTTATGATTCAGTTGTTTACTCATGTCATTACCATTGTTTTGATCGCTGCATTCATTACATATGTTTACAAATAGTATGATCAAGATTATGATGGCATGTCACTTGAGAAATTATCTTTGTTATCGTTTTGCTGGACGAGTGAACTAAGCTTGGGGATGCTGATACGTCTCCAACGTATCGATAATTTCTTATGTTCCATGCTACTTTATTGATGATACCTACATGTTTTATGCACATTATATGTCGTATTTACGCATTTTAAACTAACCTATTAACAAGATGCCGAAGAGCCAGTTCCTGCTGTTTTTGGTTTCGAATCCTAGTAACGAAATATTCTCGGAATTGGGCGAAATCAACGCCCGGGGTCCTTTTTGCACGAAGCTTCCAGACCGAAGGGAGTCGAAGTGGGGCCACGAGGTGGCCGGATGGAGCGGCGCGGCCCGGGCCCTGCCGCGCCGACACTGGCCTCGTGCGCCTCTTGACCTGCCCAGCCTGCCAAGCCTCGTCGCGAAACCCCGATGGAGAGCCACGATACGGAAAACCTTCGAGAGACGCCGCGCGCGAGTCCCATCTCGGGGATTCGGGAGATCGCCTCCGGCACCTGCCGGAGAGGGGATTCATCTCCGGGAGGACTCTACCGCCATGGTGCCTCCGGAGTGATGAGTGAGTAGTTCACCCTGGACTATGTCCATAGCAGTAGCTAGATGGTCGTCTTCTCCTAATTGTGCTTCATTGTTGGATCTTGTGAGCTGCCTAACATGATCAAGATCATCTATCTGTAATACTATATGTTGTGTTTGTCGGGATCCGATGGATAGAGAATACTATGTTATGGTGATTATCAATCTATTGTTTATGTGTTGTTTATGATCTTGCATGCTCTCGTTATTAGTAGAGGCTCTGGCCAAGTTTTTGCTCTTAACTCCAAGAGGGAGTATTTATGCTCGATAGTGGGTTCATGCCTTCATTGACACCTGGGAAGTGAGTTCTAAGGTTGTGATGTGTTGTTGCCACTAGGGATAAAACATTGATTCTATGTCTAAGGATGTAGTTGTCGATTACATTACGCACCATACTTAATGCAATTGTCGTTGCTTTGCAACTTAATACGAATGGGGTTCGGATGATAACCGAAGGTGGACTTTTTAGGCATAGATGCGGTTGGATGGCGGTCTATGTACTTTGTCGTAATGCCGGATTAAATCTCACTATATTTATCATATCATGTATATGCATTGTTATGCCCTTCTCTATTTTGTCAATTGCACGTAATTTGTTCACCCAACATGCTTTTATCTTATGGGAGAGACACCTCTAGTGAACTGTGGACCCGGTCCTATTCTTTACATCGCATACAATCTGCAATACTTGTTTTACTTTTTCTTCGCAAACAATCATCTTCCACAATACGGTTAATCGTTTGTTACAGCAAGAGGTGAGATTGACAACCTCAGTTTCGTTGGGGCAAAGTACTTTGGTTTTGTTGTGCGGGTTCCGTTGGCGCCGGAATCCCTGTTGTTGCGCCGCATCACATTTCGCCACCATCAACCTTCAACGTGCTTCTTGGCTCCCTCCTGGTTCGATTAAACCTTGGTTTCTTTACGAGGGAAAACTTGCCTTTGTGCGCATCATACCTTCCTCTTGGGGTTCCCGACGGACGTGTACATCTACGCGCATCACTTGATAATGATGGTTCGTTAGGATCTTTTCTAGATGCTACAATTGCTAAGTCTAGACAAATTGAAAATACTAAAACTTCTAATGAAAATGCTGCTACACCTGTTAATTCACCTGAGTCTGTTGAATATTCTATGATCTTGAAAGATTATGTAGAGATTGATGATGATTTTATTGAAAAATGCAATGCTGCTACAAGAAAAATTAAAAAGTTGCTTGCAGAACATGCTGTTAAATAAACTGTCTCCTGATCCTAAATTTGCCACATCTCCTATAAAGCATTAAGGATAAAGATTATTTTTCTCTTGATCTATCTCATATAGCTATTGTTGAGAAAACACCTTTTTGGTACTGAAAAAGAAAGTGCTTGTTGAACACATGACTGAGTTATCTACTCTTAGTGGCTTGTTTTTTGATGATGTCAAGATGCGTACTTATTTTGTCGCTAAAATTTTTCCTTTCTCATTAAAGGATGATGCTAAAACTTGGTATAATAATTTGCCTCCTGGTTCTATTAAAAGTCCAAAAGAATTGCTTGATGTTTTCTTCGGAAATACTTTCCTGCTAGTGCTCAACATGCTGCTTTGCAGAGAATTTATAATTTTGACCAGGAAGATGGAGAGAAATTGCTGAGGCTTGGGCGAGATTTTGCTCTCTTATTAGAGCTCGCCTGACCATGATTTGGAAAAGCATGATTTACTTGATATATTTTATAGTGGACTAACCATTGAGTCTAGGGCATACCGGATAGTTGTGCTGGTTGTGTTTTCAGGAAAAGAACTCCAGACGACGCTGAAGAATTATTGGCTAAAATAGGCCGGAATCATGATGATTGGTCTACACCTGAACCAACCCCGACACCGATAGTGAAGAAGAGAGGTATGATTAAATTAAATGATGAAGATATGAGGGAAGCCAAGAAGTCTCTTAAAGAGAAGGGTATTAAACCTGAAGATGTGAAGAATTTACCTCCTATAGAAGATTTATGTGAGATAACTCCCCCTTCCATGATTGAGGTACACTCTCTTCAACGCTTTACTAGGGAAGATATTCCGTATTCAAAACCTCCTGCTCAATGCTTAGATGAGTTTGATAATGTGTTGACGTCAGAAACCCACCGGCGGGCAGTGACTGGCCAACACCGTAGAGCCGGGAACGACTAGGGCTGCGGCTGGCCCCCCCCTCAGCGACGGCCCGCAAAGCCTCCTGGTCGCGCGCCGATGCGGGTTGCAGGCGTGCCCGACCTATACCTGGTCGGGAAGGTGTGGATGATGCCTCGCTTAGTTTCTGCAGGGCACACACGTACACATTAAATACGAGCCTCGATCGGCTCTCGGGTTGTCCTGTGAATCGGCTCATGAAGCCGATCCACATGATTCGTCCAAGGTGGCCGAATATATGGTGGTCTGCTTGATCAAGATAAAGCATATGAGATCCACGACGATCTAGGGTTTTCACCGCATAATCGGATCATCCTACTCACGATTGGGCCTCGCGCCACGCACGGTAAACGTAAGCCAGCCCTAGACAAGGCCTAAAAACCAACACTAGGTTGATCCTCGGAACGTCTGTCTAGGGGCAGCAAACTACACCATGCCGCTGGATCCTCCAACCCTTTGTAAGGCCTAACTATTGCAGATATTAAACTAATCCTTGATGAATCAAGGAGCGACGTAACGGATCAGATCTACCAAATAACGATCAAGCGGGGTGCAGCCCCTGCACCCATGATGAGGTACGGGGACGGCTAGATGCGCAAGGGTTGCACTACGACGCATATGATACTAGGAACAATGCTAACCCTAACACATCTATGATAACTACGTTGCTCGCCATCAAAAGGCTTCACGAGCAACGCATGAACAACTAGGCAGGGCTCGTGCTGCCTAGATCGCAGATGCGATCTAGGCGACATGGTGCTTAAGAAGAACCCTCGAGACGAAGGAGTTGGCGATGCGCCGAGATTGGTTTGTGTTGAACGTTGGTTGTTGTTTATTCCGTAAACCCTAGGTACATATTTATAGTCCAGGGGACTTTCTAATGTTGGGCGTGCACTAAACCGTGCACGAGACAAACTCTAATTTCTAAACTAAGATACACGGGCTAGCTAGCCCAAACTTGGTAAATAAGGCCGATTCACATATCTCTTCTATATGTATATCTTCAAGTCCATCTTGATCGCGGCCCATCTGGCTTGCCAAATTCAGTGATAACACATGCCCCCCTGGTTTTGGAAATGACATTTCCAAAATCATTATCTTTCCTCCCGCGGGTCATGTCGTGGCAGAGCCGTCGCAGAGTCCCTCATCATGACAACTTGCCTTCTCAACTTCCGCACGATTTGACAGTTTGGCACCACTTCCTCGGAAACTGCGTAGCATTGAATTTCTATTATGTCCCCTTTTATTTAAGCACTACGACAGTTCTCCTCTGCATCTTCTTCGCATTAGCATCTCGAAAAGTCCTCCTGCGCCACGATGTCTTCTTCTTCCTCTGCTCCATCGGATCTTTCCAGCCAGTCCTCCACATCCCGCGAGCCGACGCGTACAACCCGGCGGTCGGCCAACATCCGCCGCGCCATTGCGGCCGGGGAGGAGTCGACCATGACTTCTCCATCCGAGTCGAGAGGATGACAGGTCCGAGGGGAGAGCGATCTCCGCTTCCTTGCCGATAAGGAAGCGGTGGAAAAAGCGAGGATGATCACTTCCCCTGGGATGGGGCCACCTCCCAGGAGGTGAAGGAGGAGGAAAGAGGAGGACGGCGACGCAACGGCTCCCCGGCGCCGCGACCACGCCATGCCTGCGGGGAAAGGACCGGCAGCGGCGCGGCAGACGAGGAGGATGTGGACAATGAAGGTCTGCCGTGAATTTGAGCGATGACACGGCCGGCGGGAAGCAGCGCGCGATGACTGACGGCAACGAGAGGGACAACGGCCGTAGATAGGGCCCTTAGCATAGGATCCGTAGAAGTAGGCGGGGCAATGTATCCCCTTTCGAGGGCAATCAGTTCCACTATGTAGAAATCTTTCTTATTAATGAAGAACTTTTCCCCAATTTGATTTGCCGATTTCCTCTCCCACTGACCTTGCCGATTCGCCCCTTTGCCAATGCATAATGAGCGATAGCACCGTATCGGTCCTTCAAGATTCGCCCTTCCCTTCTCCAACCGATGATTTTCTAAATGCAGAAAATGCAGTATCTTCAGAAACCTTTGAACTTTCCCAACCAAACCTAATAATGCTCTTCAATAATCATCATTTGTGAAGAAGGTTGCGATGAAGGACCAGCCGTTGGTATCCCAATCGGCTTTTAAACGAAGCAAAACAGAGCATCCACCAGGCCTGCTGCCCCCGGTCTTGGCCAAGGCAAAAACTTAGCCGAATTAGCCGGCTTGATCATGCAGAGCCAGCCGATTTGCACGTAAATCGGCAGAGAACCTTCAAGGTGGGCTGCCCCCCGAGTTTCTTCAGTGCGCCTCTTCGCCCTTGCAAGTCAGATCGGCTCCCTTCCTTTGGTGATCCATCCTCGACCTGATCTGCACGTCCGGACTGCTCTTGAAGAGGGGAACCAAGCCCTTAAATCACTCCATTGAGGGGTTCTTCCATGAAAAACCCCCTTCGTGCTTCATTGGTCCTCTGATCGTAACATTGATCCTCTTGAGTCGATGGCCGTGCATCGGCTATTTCTCAATTCTAAAGTCGATGCCCTTGCATCGGCTGTAAAATGTTTAAAAATTTTAGGCCGATTTGTGTATCGGCCCCCATACTCGGTATTATCTCATATCCTCGTGTTTTATCCATCTAGGTGCCCCCGGTTCTGTCAAGAGAATTGATGGTATCGGCTCTTCGGTAGTCCCTGTTGGGTCAAACGTTGATCCCAGGGAGAATGGATGGTGAGGATAATTTTGGCCGATTGCTGGAATCGGCCTCCATGTTCTTGCTCGGTGAAGGTTTTGCAATATCCCTTCATCGGTTTCGGAGGGCGTCGCAAGGATCGGCCTCGCCATGTTGCTTATCGACGTAGTCTTGCTACTCGTCCATGTCGGTGGATAAAACCAGCCCAATCTCCGACCTTAGCACGTTGGTGCGCTTGCTGTTGTCCATGTCGGGTGCATTGTGTAATCGTGGAGTACTACACTTCCGCGGACGAATGAACACCATGTTTGTGCCAGCCGATGTTTCATCATCGGCTCTCTTTTGCTTGGAGCGCCACTCTTTTCTTTGCGGCGGTCCCTCTCATCCGGGGTCCTCTGGACTTTGCAGCCAGATCAGGTCGCGCCTTCCTCAGCGTATGCAAGTACATCCTTCGGCTTCCTCTAGACCGCGCAATCGCTGAACCCTGCGCTTTTGTGAATGGCTGAGACCGTCAGGCACCACCTTGGACGGTGGCACCTGTCTTCTTCGTATTCCCCTCGTCTTCGAATCCTCGAGATCTTCCAACAAGGGGTCTCAGCACGTCTGTTTTGCGGTGGGAGGCCCTAAGCGCTCGAATACGACAGGTTGTCTCCTTCTTTTCGGTTGCATTACAGCGAGTTGCCGATTGTTGGTAATCGGCTCATTCCGAATCCCGATTTGGAAGAAGGGGCGGTGCCAATGCTGTCCGTCTTGTCTGCTCCCTGTGTGCGCTCTGCGCTCCTCATCATGATTATCTTTGGCGATGTCTTCCGTCGTTTCGGTCAGACGACCTCTTTCATCATTGTTGTCGTATCGCCGGCGTTGGTCATATCGACTAACATACTTGTTGAGGAGGTGATCGAGAGGGTCGTTGGTATCTTATGTTCTTCACTTCCCCTCTGTAGCGCTTGCCATCTTGACGGAGCCGATCGCATGGAGCGGCCCCCTCGGTGTCCTTGCTCTGAGGCATTTGTCCTCATCCCGTCCTTCTGGAGCGGTGTCCAAGCTCTACCATGATGTTGGTGAGAAATCGGTGGCACCCTCGAGGTGGGCGAACTCCACCATGTTGACGGCGGGGAAGGGTGTGTGTCGACCTTCATGGCATCTGGTTGAAAATTAGTCGCCCATTCTCTATTGCCACTTGGATCTGTGACGCCACACCCTGCGGTCGTTGGTGGTGTGGGTGAACGTGTTATGCCACTTGCAGTATGGCTTTCCGTTCAGCTCTTGCACCGTAGGAAACTTGTGGCCTTCGGGTATCTTTATGTGCTTCTCCGCGAGTAAGAGGTCGAAAATCTGCTCGGTTTTCGTCAATCGAAGTCGAACCCTCTTGGAGGCCCTGGTGGCTTTACCCATTTGCAGTTCTGGGCTGCGGCTCGAGTCCACTCAGCTCTGCGACCTCTCGTTCTCCGTAGCGCCTTCATCTTCGACTGCGTCAACCATGGTGACCACACGCTTGTTTGTCCTGGTAGACATCGGGTGGCGTTGTTCATATGCTGCGACTTCTGCACCATGTGCGCTAATGAAGGGTAGTCCGCTGGGAGGCCACTTCCTTGATCGATGATGATAGACCCACCACCGCCAATTCGACTGCTTCTTTTTCGCTTCGTGAACCGAATAGCATCGGTTCCTAACGGTCTGAAGCGCTGGATGTATCGACACGTTTCTCCGCGCTCGTCGTACTTGGGCTAGATCGGCAATGCCGGCCTCGGAAGCCTCTGAGTGATATTGCTCATGGAACCGTTCTTCCAGTTGCTTCCAGTCCGGATTGAGTTCGGTGGCGCGACGTGTACCATCCAGCCGATCTGTGAGGAGGAGAAGTACCTCACGCGGCTCGTCTGACGCTGAGATCATGCCAGTGTGCCAATATCGGCTCACATGCTCGATGGGTGGAGCCATCGATCCGCTGAACTTTGTGAAGTCCGGGGCCGATATTTGGGTGGTAGCGGGATCAATTCGTACTCGTTGGGGTACGGCTTGGTATAGCCGATCGCCTTTCTTTTCGGCATCATGCCGAACTGATCTTTCAGGATCGTACAAATTTGATCCGCGGTGATGGCTGCAGGTGCCGAACCCGAAGGTTCGTCGGATGGCGTACTTAACCAGCCATGCCCTGTTTCTGGTTGAGAGCAAGCTGCGGCAGGGCTCGGGAGTTTGTCGGGGTGGCGTATTTAGCTAGCCACGTTTGCTTCTCGAGTCTGTCTCCGACGTTCCTGTTGCCCGAAGCCCTGCTATAGCGACCTGGTTCGAGGGTGCCAGTCTGATGCGGCACGTATGCGCATGCGTATCCGTGCGGGATCTCCTTGGGCGCGTCTGTAGAAATGGTAATCACTGGGGTCACCACCAATCTTGTAGACGACATAGGCCGATGAGTTCGGCGCTTGGGCGCTGCCAACGAACGGCGGGTGGACGGGACTGGAGTAGCAACTCCCTTGATGAGTCCCTAGGGCTGGTCCTGACGGACTGATGGCTCATGATCTCTGGATCACGCGCAGCGCGACACGCTCCAACGTGTTCACCGGCTCTCGAGAATGGCGGTGCGCGAATGAGCCACCATGAAGTTTATCTCCGACGCGGCGACCTGGTGCGTTCCTCTGACGGGGTGGACAGGTCCACTCCATCAAGCGCGCCTTCAGGTGTGAACCCCTTCCATCGATGCCGTGGGAGCGGGTCTGTGGAAAGAGCCGATTGGGTCGGCTTCGAGGGCGGACTTGATCTCGTCGTACTTCTTCTTGAGCTCGCCGGTGGGCTCCGTACGTGACCGGAGTTTCTTTGCCACTTCGATGAAGATGGCATGGTGTTCGATGTTGAAGATTGTCCCGGGCGTGCGAGAATGTGTTGACGTCGAAACCCACCGGCGGCGATGGGCCAACAAGTAGAGCCGGGAACGACTAGGGCTGCGGGCGCCGATCCCTGGACGACGGCCCAAAAGCCTCACTGGTCGCGCGCCGATGCGGGTTGCAGGGCGTGCCACGACCTACAGTCGGAAGGTGTGGATGATGCCTCGCTTAGTTTCTGGGCACACACGTACACATTAAATACGAGCCTCGATCGGCTCTCGGGTTGTCTGTGAATCGGCTCATGGAGCCGATCCACCCATGATTCGTCCAAGGTGGCCGAATATATGGTGTCTGCTTGATCAAGATAAAGCATATGAGATCCACGACGATCTAGGGTTTTCACCGCATAATCGGATCATCCTACTCACGATTGGGCCTCGCGCTCACGCACGGTAATCGTAAGCCAGCCCTAGACAAGGCCTAAAAACCAACACTAGGTTGATCCTCGGAACGTCTGTCTAGGGGCAGCAAACTACACCACATGCAGCTGGATCCTCCAACCCTTTGTAGGCCTAACTATTGCGGATATTAAACTAATCCTTGATGAATCAAGGAGCGTAAAACGGATCAGATCTACCAAATAACGATCAAGCGGGTGCGCCCTGCACCCATGATGAGGTACAGGGACGGCTAGATGCGCAAGGTTGCACTACGACAGCATATGATACTAGGAACAATGCTAACCCTAACACATCTATGATAACTACGTTGCTCGCCATCAAAAAGGCTTCATACGAGCAACGCATGAACAACTAGGCAGGCTCGTGCTGCCTAGATCGCGAGATGCGATCTAGGCGGCATGGTGCTTACCGGAAGAACCCTCGAGACGAAGGAGTTGGCGATGCGCGAGATTGGTTTGTGTTGAACGTTGGTTGTTGTTTATTCCGTAAACCCTAGGTACATATTTATAGTCAGGGGACTTTCTAATGTTGGGCGTGCACTAAAGCCGTGCACGAGACAAACTCTAATTTCTAAACTAAGATACACGGGCTAGCTAGCCCAAACTTGGTAAATAAGGCCGATTCACATATCTCTTCTATATGTATATCTTCAAGTCCATCTTGATCGCGGCCCACCTCTGGCTTGGCCAAATTCTGGTGATAACATAATTATATTGTTAAGCAAGAAAACTTTAATATGAGAGTAGAGAGTCATTTAATGGAAAATTCTCGAGCTATTAGTGAATTGCATGGTATTGTGGAGAGAACCTCCAATGATGTTAAGATACTTGTTAAACATTTTCAAATGGTTCAAACTCAAATTGATCAACTTACTAAAGTGCAAAATGACTTGTTGGGAAATAATTCTAAAGAAAAACATGCTTATGAAGTAACAACTAGAGGTGGTGTTTCTACCCAGGATCCTCTATATCCTGAAGGGCATCCCAAAAGAGTTGAACAAGATTCTCAACTAACTAAAACTAGTGCTCCATCTAAGAAAAAGAAAAAGAAACATAAGAATGTTGTAGAATCCTCTGAACTGTTAATGATCCTAATAGTATTTCTATTTACGATGCTGCTGAAAGTGGTAATGAACATGATAAAGATAATGATAAGGATGATACTCGATAAAGAAGAAATTGAAAAAGAACCTGAAAAGCACGCTAAAAATAAAAAGTACACTAAAGAAGATTTTATTAAGAAACATGGTAATGAAAGAGAACCTTGGGTTCAAAAGCAAATGCCTTTTCTGCTAAGAAACTAAAATCAAAGGAGGAGGAACATTATAATAAATTTTGTGATTGGATGAAACCTTTATTTTTGCAAATCCCTTTGTGATGCTATTAAATTGCCTCCTTATTCAAAGTATATGAAAGATATTGTTACTAACAAAAGGAAAATCCCCAATGAGGAAATTTCCACTATGCTTGCTAATTACTCTTTCAATGGCAAAGTTCCAAAGAAGTTGGGCGACCCAGGTATACCTACTATTCCTTGTTCTATTAAGAATAATTATGTTAGAACTGCTCTATGTGATTTGGGAGCGGGAGTTAGTGTAATGCCTTTTTCTCTTTATAAGAGACTTGATTTAGATAAGTTGATACCAGCTGATATATCTTTGCAAATGGCTGATAAATCTACTATTCCTGTTGGTGTATGTGAAAATGTTCTGTTCAAGTTACTCATTGCTTGATATTAACTGATTTTGTTGTGTTGGAAATGCACGAAGATGATAATATGTCCATTATTCTTGGAAGACCCTTTCTTAATACTGCGGGGGCTGTTATTGATTGCAATAAAGACATGGTTACTTTCATTGTTGATGATAAGGAACATATCTGTCTATTTTCCCAAGAGGATTGATAAAGTATATGGAGTTAATACAATTTCTAATGTGAAAACTATCAAAGTGGGAACCATTGATTGTCCTATATATGAGCCTAAAGAAGAATATCAAACTCTTGTGATTGGATCCATATCAATTCAATATAAGGTAACATGATTGATTTGAGGTTTACTTCTTCTTATGTCATATAAAATTTATTTGGTAGCAAGACTTGATCAACCTTGTTAACAAGTATATTTTAATGCATAAGAGAGCTAAACAACATTTCTTTCTTTCTTTCTCCCTCCATTTGTTTTACTTGATGTAGCACCTTTTTGTTTTGCAATATGCCTTAGTTGTTAAGATTTTGGAAATCATTTTCCTGCACAGTAATAATTAATTTAATACCCAGAAATGTGCATTTTCAAAGTTTTCAAAAATTCACGAAAATTACACCGTTGGTCCTATTTTTCGACGAGGCACAGGAGTACCAGAGGATGACCTGTGGGGCACCACAGTGCCACACCACAGGCCGGCGCGGCCAAGGAGGTGGGCGCGCCACCCTGTGGTGTGGGCCCCTCCTTGCCCCATGATACGTCTCAAACGTATCTATAATTTCTTATGTTCCATGCTACTTTATTGATGATACCTACATGTTTTATACACATTATATGTCATTATTATGTGTTTTAGGAACTAACCTATTGACGAGATGCCGAAGGGCCAGTTCTTGTTTTGCTTTTTGGTTTCGAAATCCTAGAAAATATTCTCGGAATCGGACGAAATAAAGACCCAACATCCTATTTTTCCCGGACGCTTCCAGAGGAAGAAGGGCGAGGGGAGCCGGGGGGCCCCCCCGGGCGGCGCGGCCAAGGGGTGGGCGCGCCACCCTATGAGGAGGGAGCCCGTGGCCCCTCCGACTCCGTCTCTTCGCCTATTTAGTCGTCCACGACCTAAAAACACCGATACGGAGGACGAAACCGAGAAACCTTCCCGAGCCGCCGCCATCGCGAAATCAAGATTCGGGGACAGTCTGTTCCACGCCGCCGGGCGGGAATTGCCCGGAGTCATCTCCACCGCCGTCTTCACCGCCATCTTCATCACCTTGCTCCCATGAGGAGGAGTAGTTCTCCATCGAGGCTCGGGGTTGTACCGGTAGCTATGTGGTTAATCTCTCTCCTATGTACTTCAATACAATGATCTCATGAGCTGCTTTACATGATTGAGATCCATATGATGAGCTTTGTATCGCTACTAGTTGTGTGCTACTCATGTGATGTTATTAAAGTAGTCTATTCCTCTTGCATGGTGTAAAGGTGACTAGTGTGTGCACCGTGTGGTTCTTGTCGTAGGCTATGATCATGATCTCTTGTAGATTGTGGAGTTAATTGTCATTATGATAGTATTGATGTGATCTATTCCTCCTTCATAGTGTAATGTGGACGGTGTGTGCGCTATGTTAGTTCTTGGTTTATTTTGCAATGATCTATTATGCTCTAAGGTTACTTAAACATGAATATCGAATGTTGTGGAGCTTGTTAACTCCGGCATTGAGGGTTCGTGTAATCCTACGCAACGAATGATGTTCATTATCAAACAAGAGTGTATGTAGCACATATGAGAAGAAGTACTTATTATGCGATCAATGTTGAGAGTGTCCACTAGTGAAAGTATGATCCCTAGGCCTTGTTTCCAATACTGCAAACACCGTTTACTTACTGTTCTACTGCATGTTTACTCGCTGCCATATTTTATTCAGATTGCTATTACCACTCATATACATCCATATTACTTGTATTTCACTATCTCTTCGCCGAACTAGTGCACCTATACATCGACAAGTGTATTTGGTGTGTTGGGGACACAAGAGACTTCTTGCTTTGTGATTACGGGGTTGTTTGAGAGGGATATCTTTGACCTCTTCCTCCCGAGTTCGATAAACCTTGGGTGATCCACTTAAGGGAACTTGCTGTGTTCTACAAACCTCTGCTCTTGGAGGCCCAACACTGTCTACAAGAAGCACCGTAGACATCAAGCACTTTTATGGCGCCGTTGCCGGGAGGTAAGGTAAAAGGTATTCACATCCTCCGACTACTAAGCTATTTTCTAACTGTTGCCGGTGTGTGAGTGCTCAAAGCTATTTCCTTTAGATCCTGCAATTGCATCTTTTTGTTTCTTGTTTTTATTTTCACTAGTTAGGCATAATGGAAAACAACAAAAAAATTGGTGAGCTTTTTAATATTTTTCCTAATTTAGAATTGTTTGATGCGAAAATTAAAAAACCTATGGAACCTCATTTACATGATAGTAGCAATGTTATTAGTATGAATGCGATTACTGCTAATGCTATGAAGAAGTCTAAGCTTGGGAAAGCGGTTTTTGATCTTTTTAGCTTCCCATCTTTAGGGGAGAAAATTCGCTCTGATAATATTTTATCTTCCATATGCGATAACTCTAATGATGCTTCGGATATTTTAAATCCACCTTGAAAGTATTCCTTACAAGATACCTATGAAAATTATTGAACGTGTTATGGATAACCGCTATGAAGGGGATGGACTGTTCATCCTGAAGATCATTTATTGTTTTTGCATGAATTATGCGGGTTATTCAAGTGTGCAGGTATTTCAATGGATGAAGTTAGGAAGAAATTATTCATTATGTCGCTATCTGGTGAAGCGGCGCATTGGTATAAACTGCTGAAGGACGGGCGCTCTCTTGATTGGAAGGATATTGTGCCTCTATTTTATTCCAAGTTCTATCCTCCAAGTGAAATTCACAAAGATCGAAACCGTATATATAATTTTTGGCCTCATGATGGAGAGAATATTGCCCAAGCATGGGAGAGATTGAAGTCCTTAATGCTCAAATGCCCCAATCATGAGTTTCCAGTAATGTCATCATTGATAATTTTTATGCAAGACTTTCTTTTCAGGATAAAACCTTGCTGGATACTTCTTGTTGGATCATTCACACGCAATAAAGAAGAGTTTAAATGGGACCTTCTTAATCGGATTCAGGAGAACGCTGAAGATTGGGAGAACAACAAAGGTGAAGAGTCGGGTATAAATTATGATTATGAATGCATTGAAACTTTTATGGATACTGATAAATTTCGAGATATGAGTGCTACTTATGGTCTTGACTCTCAAGTTCTGCAAATCTTTATAAAGCCTTTGCTTCTCATTTAGAATTGCCTAAAAAGAATTTTGATAAGTATCATGAACCTTTTAAAGAGGCTTGCATGAAGAATGACATTGTTGTTAATGATTGCAATAAGCATGCTCAAACTCCTAAGAATGCTATTTCCTATAATCAATGTTGAGAGTGTCCACTAGTGAAAGTATGATCCCTAGGCCTTGTTTCCAATACTGCAAACACCGTTTACTTACTGTTCTGTTGCATGTTTACTCTGCCATATTTTATTCAGATTGCTATTACCACTCATATACATCCATATTACTTGTATTTCACTATCTCTTCGCCGAACTAGTGCACCTATACATCGACAAGTGTATTTGGTGTGTTGGGGACACAAGAGACTTCTTGCTTTGTGATTACGGGGTTGTTTGAGAGGGATATCTTTGACCTCTTCCTCCCTGAGTTCGATAAACCTTGGGTGATCCACTTAAGGAAACTTGCTGCTGTTCTACAAACCTCTGCTCTTGGAGGCCCAACACTGTCTACAAGAATAGAAGCACCCGTAGACATCACCCCACTACTTCATCTCTTCCTCCCAGCATCTTCTCTCTCCCAAAAAAACTCGCACCAAGTTCCTCTCACTCGCGTTTCTGCTCAAGAACTCGCGATTTCTCGATCTCCTTGCTCAGCCCAGATTTCTGTCTGAAATTTGGCACATTTACTCCTTGGTATGTGACTCATTTGATTGTCCAATTAGAATTTTGTTTGGTTGAGTATATCTTGAATATTTTGCTGCTGTAGATAACATGTTTAGTGAGCTTGCATGCTTGTTCTAAGTGGTAGAAACTAGTTTTGATGCATGTTTAGTACTCTAGCAAGTTCCTATAGTAGTTCCCCTCAATTATATACCTTGAAATCAAATTTTATAATGGTTGTTGAAAATTTCAGAAAATGGAGGGGAGTATGCACCAACTTAACAAACAAGAGTTGGAGGTGCAACAGGTCATGAGAGTTCACCGAGAAGAAGGAGTATATCCCACTCATTATCCGTGTGTGGATTTCATGAGAAGTGCAGGGATCTTGCAGGACGTTCAAAATTTAATCTCTCGTGCAGGATTGGATGATTTTGTTGATGGGGAACCATGCCAATATGTAAAACTGACATCAGTAGTGCAGGATTTTAAATTCAATCGGTCACAATCTAATCCCATGGTTCAGTACAAAATTTATAATAGAACTGTCAACTTGCCATTCAGTGATTTTTGTGCAGCAATCAGAGTGTCGCAATGGGGATCATGTGAGAAGATAAAGGGATCGCCGCAAGAGTTCTTGGACCTTTTCAAGATGATTTGTCATGGGAGAAGTTTCTCAGAGGATGATGGTAAAATCAGTAGCATTCATTTCCCATTCGTTACTTTGCTTATTTCATTACCAAGTGCGTTCTAGCGAGAAGGAATGGAGGTAAACTAACTATCCCGGATCTAGCCTTTCTAGCTGCTGCATTACAAGGTAATAGGACTTATAACTTGGGAGCTTTGATAGCTAACAGACTTGCCACTAACCGTGAGAGGGGAGGAATTTGTGGAGGTCTCATCGCCTCTCGCTTATTAGCTATGCATGGTGTAGGACCTCACCATCTAGATATTCCGCTTTCTATAGAGAAACTTGATGTTGTTTCCATGATTAAGCATGATTTTGTTTCTAATTCATCTAATTTGAGAAACCTGTTTTTCAGAATAACATTTTACAAGAAATCTTGGACAAGGACTAAGAAAGTTGAAAAATTAGTAGAATTACCTGCACCTTCTCTGTTTAACCTTGATTCCGGGAGGATTGGTCAGTCACGGAAAGTGCGGTTAATGCATACAGGGAGGAAGCCATCGTGCACGAGATAACAGATGAGGTCGAGGAACACCTCGACTCGTCGTCGGATGCAGCAAGCTCTTCGCATCAACACATTGGGCATGAGGAGCCTCCACGCTTTTCTTCTGCATCGGTACCTTATTATGACTACTCCATGTATGATCCACCGGCGTGGAACCCCGACCCTCGATGAGAATGAACTCCACTTAGGCCAAAAGCCTAAGCTTGGGGGGGTATACCGGCATCACTCATTCTTTGCATATTATGGTTGCTGGATACTTGTACATACTTGTTTAGTTTCTTAGAGTGGTTTTCTAATGAGAAGGAGATGATATTTGGGGAAGTGCTGTCCAAAAACAGATTCTGGGCTGTTACCAAAAAAATTCGTACGCACAGCCAGAACGTTATTTTGATTTGCCAATTTTTGAGCATGTGCCCCAGGTTGTTATCTAACTTTCATTAGTTGAACACTTTTTGGTCTGAGCGATGGAAGATTTTTGTTAATTTCGATTTCTGTACTGCTGTCAGGATTTGGCAGATTTATCATCCTGCTTTTCTGTGTTTCTGTTAGTTTGCATTCTTTTGTTTCGCTTTGTTTCTTTCCTAAAACACAAAAAGACCAAAAATATTTCTGTAGTTTCTCTTCACCATTTGTTTATTTGGTTCCTTGCTCTTAGTTTACTTTATTTGCTATCGTTGGTTTGCTATGAGAAAACCCAAAAAGATTCTTTGTTTTCTTGTTTCTTTTGTTCTTGTTTCCAATTCGAAAATACCAAAATATTTGCTGTTCTTCTTTGGTTTGTAAAGTTCATCATGAGTTCAATGGTCTTCGGTGGCTGGAGCGTGGTTTTCATTTCATATTATCCAAGCTACACAAGTGAAAGGCAATAATGACGATCTACAACAATCGGATTGTGGTGAGAGGCTGGTATGAACTCTATTTGTTTTCATTTTTGTACATATACTCATCCATGTGATCATGCTTATTTGGTTCATATGAGGTATATGTTATGTGAGAAAGTCTAGTAGTTCATGATCTCTCATGTTTAGCTCCAATTTATTAATATGAGTAGCATGTCATGGATGTTCGCTTGCATTGTTTTATTCATAAGTAAGTATGGCATTGTGGTATCCTCCTCTGAATAATTCATTTATATCGACTTGGCACATGCTCACGCATGCATATGACTGAACAAAAAGTCAATTAAGCCTCGATGATTTATATTGCTTGAGTTCTTGTATCACTTTTATGCCTCCGTTAATTTATTTTGCCGCAAGCATGATTATGACAGTTATTGCTCTCTTGATTTGTCGCTCCTAGTCTTTTGCTAGCCTTCACTCGTACTGCGGGAACGCCGCTCGTGCTTCCAAACACTTGAAAACCAAGTTGTTCCAAAGTGTCCACCATAAATACCTATGCATGGCATTTCAAACCATTCCAAGTAAATTCTCATGCGCTACCTTTAAAACTTTCAAAATGCTTCTCAATTTGTGTTAATGTTTCATAGCTCATGAGGAAGTATGTGGTGTTTAGCTTTCAACCTTGTCATTTACTTTTCACGGACTCTCATATGGACTAGTGGCACATCCGCTTATCCAATAATTTTGCGAAAAGAGATGGCAATGGGATTCCCAGTCCCGAATTAATTAACTTAAATAGACACTCCTCCATGGTTTGTGATTGTTGGACGGCACCCGAAGGATTCGGTTAGCCATGGCTTGTGTAAGCAAAGGTTGGGGGAGTGTCATCATCATAATAAAACTTAAATAAAAAGGCACTCCTTCATGGTATGTGATTGTTGGCAGGCACCCGAGGATTCGGTTAGCCATGGTTTGTGTAAGAAAGGTTGGAAGGAGTGCCACATAAACATGCAAATAATTCATGGGAGCCGCTCTTGGGAGTCCGGTTGATGAGGTAGTTAGTGTACCCATTACCATTCGTTGACAAAAACAAACACTTCTCAAAATAATTTTACTCCTGTCTTAAAAATGAAAAGCTCTAGCGCATGTTAATCCCTACTTCCCTCTGCGAAGGGTCAATCTTTTACTTTTATGTTGTGTCTCCATTCTTTCTTTGAGCACTATCTTGAGAGCACAACTGTCATTCTTAGTATAATATGCTTGTCTCAAAATATGATTGATTGTGGTATAACTTTGATGCTTTTATCTTTGACAATCATTACTTCTTGTCTTTCTATGAACTCCAGAGGTGCCTCGGCATTTATGTTTTGCCAATCAAATACGGGCAAGCGAGATACCACTTTATCATATTCTCTTATGAACATTGCAATCCTGCTTATATAGCTGTTGGATGATCTCATTCGCATGTATCTCATTATGAACTGCTTAAGTATTAGCCATATCATGAGAATATATA
This sequence comes from Lolium multiflorum, assembly GCA_030979885.1. Classification (NCBI taxonomy): domain Eukaryota; kingdom Viridiplantae; phylum Streptophyta; class Magnoliopsida; order Poales; family Poaceae; genus Lolium; species Lolium multiflorum. Next base: position 198,014,649 of record CM061747.1, read on the forward strand.
CATCATATGAGCAAATGTGTTCGTGAAAGTTCTTTTATCGCTCAGTTGTTAACTGAATTGCTTGAGGACAAGCAATAAGCTAAGCTTGGGGGAGTTGATACGTCCAAAACGTATCTACTTTCCCCACTTTTTTATTGTTTTGCCTCTAAATTGTGTATTTTGGATGCAACTAACACGGACTAACGCTGTTTTCAGCAGAACTGTTCTGGTGTCTCGTTTTTGTGCGAACTCTTTCGGGAAAAACCTCGGGATTTTGTGAGAAGGCTCTATTTTCCAGAATCTGACGGAGCAGAAGGACAAATCAAGTGGAGGCAGGGGCCCCACACCATAAGGCGGCGCGGCCTAGGGGGGCGCGGCCCTATGGTGTGGCCCCCCGGCCGGCCTCCGCTCTCCTTCGGACTACTTATGGGCCTCGACCTAAAAACGCACGGGAGAAGTCGAAGTCGCCAGAAACCCTCCGCCGCCACATCGCGAAACTCCGTCTCGGGAGCAGAAGTCTCCGTTCGGCACTCCGCGGACGGGGAATTGGAGGAGATCTTCACCGCCATCACCGCCAACGCCTCTCCATCGACCAGCCATGTTTCCCCCATCCATGTGTGAGTAATTCCCCCGCTGTAGGCTGAAGGGGATGGTAGGGATTGGATGAGATTGGTCATGTAATAGTCATAAGATTGTTAGGGCATAGTGCCTAGTATCCGTAGATGTCACTTTTATGATATTGTTGCAACTTGTTATGCTTAATGCTTGTCACTAGGGCCGAGTGCCATGATCTCAGATCTGAACATGTTATTGATTCATGAAGATATTCGTTGTTTATGATCTTACCAAGTTGTATACACATGTCGCTGTCCGGAACCAATGGCCCCGAAGTGAAATCGGGACAACGGAGGATGGTAGTGATGTGAGGATCACATGTGTTCACGGAGTGTTAATGCTTTGCTCCGGTACTCTATTAAAAGGAGTACCTTAATATCCATAGTTTCCCTAGAGGCCGGGCCAGGTGGTAGGACAAAAGATGTTGTGCAAGTTTCTCATTGCGAGCACGTACGACTATATATGGAACACATGCCTATTGATTGATTAGTACTTGGATACCGTTTTATTATTATCTGCAAATGCTGCTTTGATTGTTATATGAGTTTCTCTCATCCATGCAACGCCCGTTAATCCGTCCTGTGCCTACGGTATTTTAATCTGTTTACTATAATCACTCTGCTGTCTTTATTTCACCGCTTTTGTTATTTTACTATTCCTCTTTGCTATAAAGCTTACTACGATAAACTCTTGCGAGCAAGTGTTTCAGTGCGGTGAATTGACAACTCCGCTGTTAAGGCTTACAAGTATTCTTTGTCTCCCCTTGTGTCGAATCAATAAATTGGGTAATACTTCTCTCGAAGACTGTTGCGATCCCCTATACTTGTGGGTCATCATCCACTTATCTCATCCATCTCATCCATTGGCTAGCATGGAGCTCACCGCCGCGCTAGCATGGAGCAGCGGAGGAAGACGCCGCTGCCGAGCACGGGCCGCCGGGGAGGCCGCCGCTCCCACCGTCGAGCGCGAGTAGCCGGGGAGGCGAAAGGCGGAGCCCAACCTCGAGCTCAGTGGACTCCTCTCGTTCTGATCCCTCCGTCGTCAACCTTCTTATGTCCTTCCTCAAGCTGCGTGAGGAAACGCTCGTGTGTAGCTGAAGTGAGCCTGGGCCGATCGAGGCGTGGCCGGAATCGGTGTCGCTGGTCTAGGCGAGGCCGGAGGCGGGGCGTCCGGTCCAGGTGGTAACGGATTTTCGTCCTCTGCCTCCCTGTTTGTCCATTATCAACCGGCATCATTGCTCTAGACTATGGTGCGGCCATGGGAGGCATGGATCGACTGTCACAACCCCATCTCTCTATCTCTTCTAATTATTGTTTCCTGTGATTCGATGGCAGAATTGTTGTTTCTTGTGATTCGATGGCAGAATTGTTGTTTCCTGTGATTCGACGGCAGTAACAACTACTCTCACAGTAACCTTCCTTCATAAATCAACATAAATCAACATAAAATGAGGATGCTATCGGTTGGGCGACATCGGGCGGGCGGCCAGCGTCACCGGCCGGAGAGCTACGCCGGTCGAGTTTGGGGATTGAGTTTGTATCAGCTGATTTTTGGTTATCTTGCTAACGAGAAAAATTTATCCGCTTATGAGCTCAGATCAACTGATTTTGGAGAACAAATTCGATTCGGCCATGGCTATGCCAAGCTCGCCGGCCCCGCGTATCCAGAGCGCGGCAGTGCGGACGGCGTCCTTGACGGTCGCGCTAGAAGGGAGCGCCACCGCGCAAAGGCCGGGGCCAGCGGTGCATCGTGGGGCAGAGACCGAATAGGAATACGGGCAATTTGTGTTTGCACCGAAGAGATTGGGAAAAGAAGAGGAGATGATAGCCTGTAGGGTCCATAGACAGCTTTTTGCACACAAAAAACACAAACGGACAGCCGTGTAATGGACGTTAGTGAGAGGCACAATCCAACGGTGGTGGACCAAATCCAACGATAATGGACGCGTGCTCACGTATACACGCGGTCACCAAATCCACTCTCTACTATACTTTATGGTAAATCTATCAATATTGATTAAGTATTGCAAGTATTTATATTTTTTGTGTATAAACTTAGTCAAACTTATATATGTTGACTTTTAAGTATCCTTACACGCCTTACATCTTGGAACCGAGGAAGTATACGAAACAGGCTTGCTAGTTGGTAAATAAATATAACCTTTAACATGTGGTATTTAATTACCATGGGTCACGGTGGGAACCATCTTTAGTAACATAAAATACAAACTAAACTCGAACTTCCTAGCACATGATGTAGATAATTGTTTTTGCAGTGAGAATTAAGTTAGGCCTCAGTCAACTCTATTTTCTCGCTAATTCTCATTTAGCTTTATAACAGTCGCACCTGCATTGTGATGTGTGTGGCGTCGGAGTTACATATGAGTTGCAAGTGAGATTTTTCCAGCTACACAGGGGTTACATTGAGCTATACAAGAGTTTTCCAGTTACACAGGGGTTACATTGATACTATCTCTATAGTGAGAGGGTACACTAGGCAGGCAATGGTGCAGTATCTTAGGTAGTATCATGCAAGAGAAGAGATAGAATTAGAGTAATATATGTAGATACGGTATCATAGCGTACGTTACGAGAAAAGTTAATGCTAAATAGATCTTACACACATATTTATATTAGGATTCTACAAAACAATAAATTTAGAAGATTATGATACTACTCTATAATATCACCTATTATAAAGATAGTATCATAGACAAGTATCATGCATGATAATAGACAAGTATCATGCACTATGATCAGGCTTGCGATCGATGCTGTCGCATAAAATCCCGTATACCACAAAATTCGGACAGAATCTTTCCGATTGAGCACTAAACAATGGCTGATGCGCCTGGTTTTATATCGCCGGATGCTCTGATCCTTGTATCCACTCCACTCTCCACGCCTCCACCTTCACGCCCGTCGAAACTCCGGTAGCCGAATCCGGTCAAACTGGTCGACGACCGTGGGTCCCACCACCCCGAACTCCCCCAAGGTCCCAACTCCATTGTCGGGGCCCACCTACCAGCCACCCATCGGGCTCCCTATGCAACGCCACGTGGGAATGTTCCCCACCCTTGTCCTCCGCTACGCGTCCCCCACGACGACTCTCTATACCGTTATACCCGACAGAGGTCTCGTCTACTCTCTCTAGCTCCAGCTCTAGCCCACCTTCTTCCTCACAGTCCCCTCTCCTCTCTCTCCCCCACCCGAGCGGTGCCCAATGCCGTACAAACCCTAGCGGCCCCACCCCGGATCTCGCGCGGCCATGGGCAACTGCTGCCGCTCGCCGGCGGCCGCGGCGCGGGAGGACGTCGCGTCCTCGCACTTCCCCGCCTCCGCCGGGAAGAAGAAGCCCCACCAGCCCCGCAACGCCGCCACCGCCACCGCCACCGGCGCGGGGGAGAAGAAGCGGCTGTCGGTGCTGGGCGAGGACGGCCGCGACGCGAGCGGCGGGATCGACGAGAAGTACGCGCTGGACCGGGAGCTGGGGCGCGGCGAGTTCGGGGTGACGTACCTGTGCGTGGACCGGGGCTCCAGGGAGCTGCTCGCCTGCAAGTCCATCTCCAAGCGCAAGCTGCGCACGCCCGTGGACGTGGAGGACGTGCGGCGCGAGGTGGCCATCATGCGGCACCTGCCCCGGAGCGCCAGCATCGTGGCGCTGCGGGAGGCCTGCGAGGACGACGGCGCCGTGCACCTCGTCATGGAGCTCTGCGAGGGCGGCGAGCTCTTCGACCGCATCGTCGCGCGCGGACACTACACGGAGCGCGCCGCGGCCGCCGTCACGCGCACCATCGTCGAGGTCGTGCAGCTCTGCCACCACCACGGGGTCATACACCGGGACCTCAAGCCCGAGAACTTCCTCTTCGCCAACAAGAAGGAGAACTCCCCGCTCAAGGCCATCGACTTCGGACTCTCCATCTTCTTCAAGCCCGGTAAGCCCCCCCGCCCGAGATCCATCCACCCCCGCGATTTGGACGAACTGCTTGGCCGCACTTTTGGACTTTTGCGCGATCCGTGTTCCGGGTTGGTGGCCGTTTCTGGGTGGAGTTTTCGGTAGGGGTCGTTGCTGTAGCTGAGCGCTACTGTTTTCGTGCTTGCGTAATCTGACGGGAATTTGGTGGTTCTCTCTCTCTTTTTGGTAGGACTTTTTACAAAATCGACATGTCAGTACTCGGTAGCTCAATGTAGCTTCCTGCTTTTGCTTCTGCGGGCCTCGAATCAATCTCTTGGTAGCTGGCTCTTGCAGATTGTTCCGATGCTGGAATCTTAGATGCTAGGTTGACTTGCTGGGCCATGGTTCACTGCTATTTTGAGGATTTGGGAAAAAAATACCGGGAGTAGACGTCACATAGCTATTGCCAAATATAGTCTAATGTTGTTTCCCTTATAGTCCATAACAGGTGTTGTTATCTTGTATGCTGATTCAATGTTCAATCTGAGCTCAGTTATTTTGGGAAATAAGGTTCAGGGAAGCAACCGTTAGTAGACTTAGCATTATCTATAAGCAGCTCATTTGCAACTGTTAGTAGACTTACCATTATCTATAAGCAGCTCATTTGCAACAGCAGTATTGGTTAGTTATAGGAATTCATACTGATCATGATGAATATGCTGCATGATACTTGTAGCAATACAGTTGTGCTCCTTTATGTCGCCTAACTTAGTAGGCACAATTCTATGCCTCTTTGTCCTCTGGTTGAATATTATTAAGTTTGAACCACATGAATCATTATTATCCAGTAAATCTATCTTTTTTTTCTGTGGCATTTCTCTTCTTCATTCATTGTTATGTAACATTTCACACTACGCAGACGGCATGAACCTTACTGGTTTTATTATCCCCCTGTTCGTGTACCACATGGCTTTCATGCTATCAATATACTTAGTTTTCTTTGCCGTACTGACCTTGCTTACTTGTTTGGTTAATTTCTTTTCATCACTAAGAACTAATTTTAATGTATGTGTGGGCCAACCAACCTATTAATAAGTTATGGACGTGTATCTTGAAGTTGATACATTTAACTTGCTTATAGAAATAAAAGTGAGTTCTCGATTTTTGTTGTTGATTTCTTCGCTGTTGATTATAAGCATCCCAAATGTTTTCAGGAAGCACCTCTTTATCGCCCAATCTGGCTCTCTCCTTTTTTTTTGTGGGCATCTGGCTGTTGGTATAGAGGATCCATCTTTATAGGATCGAAAACAGATTTTCTTGCAGCAGTGTACTAGTAGGAAAATGGAATAGATAAGACATCTCAAATATGTAATATCCTTCTCCTTATATAGTGTTGTCGGATTTGTAATGTGACTCTGTATGACAAGAAAGCCCTCAAACATCACTTTATTATATTGCTCCCTGCATTATTCAATCATTTGGAAAATTGATGGTTTGATGATTTTCTTTGCTTTCTGTCATACACCCTCAATTGTTCCCTGTGAAATGTATGTATGATGTATATTTAAACCTTATATATCGTGCCACTATGTGATGTTCAGGCGAGAAGTTTTCTGAAATTGTGGGGAGTCCCTACTACATGGCTCCTGAAGTGCTCAAGAGAAACTATGGACCTGAAATCGACATATGGAGTGCTGGTGTTATCTTATATATATTATTATGCGGCGTTCCTCCATTTTGGGCTGGTACTTTGCCTTTTCTTTATGAGAACCTTTTATCCTTTAGCTTTGTTCTCGTGCAAATTGTCTTACCAGGTTATATTGCAGAGACTGAACAAGGAGTTGCACAAGCTATCCTTCGTGGAAATATTGATTTTAAGAGAGAACCCTGGCCCCATGTTTCTGATAATGCTAAAGATCTTGTTCGACAGATGCTTCAGCCTGATCCGAAAATCAGGCTAACGGCAAAGCAAGTTCTTGGTAAGATGTACCTTCAATATCTCTTAAGTTTTTTAAAACAGCACAGTATTATGCTACTTTCAGTATTCTCAGATTTATGAAATATTACCATCTGCCTTGATTTCTGTTCTTGCAGAGCATACATGGCTTCAAAATGCCAAGAAAGCGCCAAATGTTCCTCTTGGAGACATTGTAAAGTCAAGGCTGAAACAGTTTTCAAGGATGAACAGATTCAAAAGAAGAGCACTAAGGGTTTGGATTTTCTTCTCCCATGAATCAGATTTAATTTCCTTTGATATTACTACTCCCTCCGGCACTAAATACTCGCCGCAGGTTCAATGAATCTAGACACATCTTTGCCTAAATCTGTGACAAGTATTTAGGGCTGGATGGAGTATTATTTTCTCAATCTACATGGAAAATATGTTGTACTGATGAAAAATGTTTGACTAGGTTATTGCTGACCACTTGTCAGCTGAAGAAGTTGAGGACATAAAGGAGATGTTCAAGGTGATGGATACCGATAATGATGGTATAGTATCATATGAAGAGTTGAAGAGTGGGATCGCAAAATTCGGTTCTCACCTTGCAGAATCTGAAGTACAAATGTTAATAGAAGCTGTAAGTGTTTTCCTTGCTTGTTAAAATGTTCAGGCAGATTAAGCGAGTCCCTATCTATGATCACTGTCCATGCTGAATCACTTTATTTGCTTCTAAAATTTGTGCATGGTACATAGTTCTTATGTTGTTCCATCAACCATTAATGCAGTAAAATATATTGACATTTTTTGTCTACCAGATGGTGGAAGTAACTTTGGTCCCTCTTATTGCATTTGTTTGGTTCTTGGGACCTTAATAAATAGCAACAAGGGATAAAGGATATAACCTCAACCCTTTCTTCCATTTCTACTAAGGACTTGTCTGTTCTACATTTCTACTCACTTCATATGTTGTTTATGATTGATAAGATCTAGAGCCTCAAGGCTAACATTTGACTGAAGTTTTGATTTATATAGATTGTACATATAGAGAGGAATGAACTTGCTAATTATTTATTATTAGCCTTCATTTTTGTGGTTCTCTTTGGTCCATGAGAAGACTCGACTATTTATGTTGAAAATTAGGTAGTCCAAATTGCTTGACTTGTGTAAATATTAATATCTGGTCTTTGTGGTTGGAAATTAGGTGGATACAAATGGTAGAGGAGCACTAGATTATGGTGAATTTTTGGCTGTCTCGCTTCATTTACAAAGGATGGCGAATGATGAGCACCTTAGGCGGGCCTTCCTATTTTTTGATAAGGATGGCGATGGTTTTATTGAGCCTGGGGAACTTCAGGAGGCCCTGGTGGAGGATGGGGCAGGTGATATCACAGAAGTGGTGAAGGACATATTGCAAGAAGTTGACACTGACAAGGTGGAGGTTCATTTGTATTTGTACCAAAAGGAAGGTGCAACCTTTTGGATAGTATCCCTCTCCTTACTAAAAATCTACTTTGATCGTTTCCGCAGGATGGCAAAATTAGCTTTGAAGAGTTCGTAGCAATGATGAAAACTGGCACAGACTGGAGAAAGGCATCACGGCATTATTCGAGAGGACGTTTCAATAGCCTTAGCATAAGGCTTATCAAGGATGGATCTGTAAAGATGGGAAATGAGTGAATTGCAGACGGTGATCTTACTCTGGTCATGTAAGTCTGGCTCTCCAACCCACTAAGCAGTGACCCTCTTTCCTTCTCTAATGATTATTTTGCGGAAATTTAGATAGACTCCCCCCCTGATTGGCTTACTCGTGTAAGTAGCTTTCCCGGTATCGCTGTGGAGCTTGCACTGAATGATGCACCAACCACTGTGTGCGCCTGCTTGCTCCCTGCCTGATATATCTCCTTTTGCTGTACCTGATGCCAAGTGTTGTACAATATTTTGTTGTTCCCTTCAGATGCACTTTGTTGGCATATTGGATTCATGTGTAATTGCTCAAGAATTAGATATCCTAGTAGCTCAATGAGTGTTAGTGCAGCTTTGCTTTCAACTGTGTACCAAAACAGCATATTGCCAGGAGAAAAGAACAAAGAGGCTCCATGTAGCTACAACTTCTGTACACAGTGCTACCCTTTGTGTGCCGTTCTATTTTCAGTCTTGCACTAGATTGTCTGATGGGGGACACTGCTTGTTCCAGTAGTCTGAAACTGGGAAGTTCAACTGCATGCCAAAATGGGATCAGGGTAGTCTGCAGTCTGCAGTTTGTCACAGCAGAATTCAGAGAAGTTTGCCCTGGTTTATGTATTTGTAGAAAACCGGTGTGGTGGGTCTAAACCTCACAGCTCTTCGGGCCATTGATTCGGAAAATCATTGGAAATTATTTGACACTTTCCCCGTTTGGCTGACTAATCATGTGGCCTTTACACTTGAGCTTCAGCTACCACTGTTTTCAAGCAGAAAAGAAATCAAAAGGGAAAGCGGCTCGTTTAGCTTTACTTTGGCCCTATCACTCCAAAACGGGCTGTAGATGTAACAGGTACTGGTTTGATCTAAATCTGCCGTGTTTCTCATGGCAACCGCCATTTTGGTTAGCTAAAAAAAATGTACTGGACTGTTATTAAGTCACGTGATTCCTGCCACAGTTTATCAGGTGGGCCTGAGTTTTCAGTGCAGATAATATATCCTGAGTGAGTGTTCATGTCACGTAAAGATGGTCAAATAAACGTTGTACCGCCAAGCTTTCTCCCCTTTACTGCGAAGAAACAAAAAGCAGGGCTAGTATCCATCTTATCACCAAACCTTTGAACCGAAGATCAAGTGCTTGCTGGAACGGCTTTCTTCTCTAAATCGCTTTTCCAGCACACTTTAACATAGATTTCAACCATCAGTTAAGATATTAGTACATCTGGTGGCTGTAAATAATCACTAATCATACAAAACGACACAAAACGAGACACCAACCGCACTTATTTTCAACCCGTAGCCCATCTCAACTACCGTGATAACTCCAGTGAGATGTCGTTTTTACAGTATGGTGCGCCTAACCAGACAAGATAAAAACAACTGACATTTTTTTCTCAGGTGGTAGACACTAGGGTTTGATTTAACATTTAAAAAAAAGGGTTTGATTTAAAGATGTGCATATGAAATAGTAGTATTGAATCCTATCATTTTTTTTTTCTATGATGGTTATTAGATTTTTAGGATTAATTTCATAAGAATTTTTTCTAAGAAATCCTTTTTCACTAGATTTTCTGGAAAATCCAACATCTACTCATAGCTCTTTCTTGCTTTTCCTATGGTGGACGCAAACAAATTTTAGTTCATATGAATTTCTGTAGGATGGTATTGGGCATGTCATTGCAATCCTTTTTTTTTCGTCTCACGAAATCAAACAGGCCCTAAGGCCCCTTAAATTCCTTGATTTGCAGAATTCTCAAAATACAGGAACATGAAAACCACAAGATTAAAGTGGCACGTCCTTCTTAAATCCTATAGAATTAGAAAACTACATGAATTTGGGTAAATTATATGTTTCACAGAAAAAACAAATGAATTGTAACCTGAGGTTGGATCCAATGGATATTTTTCTTCAGAAATGGAGGGCAAATGAATCTTTTGAAGAAATTTCTAAGGATTGTGATCATCCTTTAAATAAAACAACCAACACAAAAATATTTTCTAGGGGGCAAATCCTATAAAATTCAGTTGAACCAAATGAGCCATAAATAAGTGCAACATAATCCTCTGCAGTCATGCAGTCGGAGAGCTTGATTCATCAGTAAAGCTAGTCACCAGCAGCAGTCTAACCTTTTGCAATCTCTCGAAAAGGCCATGCCCCACGTCTGTAACGCTGATCTACCAAACCAAATTCTTAAATCTACCAAACCAACATATCGCGCAATTATGCAGAGCATCGTTCGTCCGGTAACCAGTTGCACGACTGCACGGCCGCTCGGCTGGAATGTGTACTACGCGACGCCATTATGCTCAGCTGCTCGCTAAAGCCGGAGCAGGTGTGGTTCGATCGAACAGTAGGGTCGGGCTCGGGAAAGGTGCGATGCGATGCGAGGGCGTGGCGGGCCTGCCACGGCAGATCTGGCGTCGTTGCCTCTGGCTGGCCGCTGGTAGATCCGTCCAGTGGCGGAGCCAGGACAACAACACAGTGTTGTCAGCTTAATGTTGTGTAGTCAAATACATGTATTTATGTAAATTTTTAATTATTTTTTACATACATTTAGCTTGTATTGTTTAAGAACTGTGTAGTCATTTGACTACACAGCCCAAGTGTGGCTCCGCCACTGGATCCGTCCTCCGTGTCCGTCACGAATTCACGATCGGTTCGAGAGCAGAGAATCCACTCACCGGAGCAGGGGACGTCCAGCGCAACAGCGACTGACAATAATGACGGCTCCTTCGCTCCCTCCACATCGGATCGCGGCCACCCTGACCAGGTGACCCGACCACCCACCGGCGACAGCGGCCTCCGGGCCGACGCCGACATCGACTCGCTGGCCCTGGCCTGCGGGGCCACGCCTGTCAGCCGCTGCTGCCTGCGTGTTGTTGGCTTGGATCCCGTGCGGCCGCTGCTGCTTCGCCCTCTGCTACTGCTAGTGCTCCTCTCTCGCTCTCGCTCTCGCTCTCGTCCCGTACGGTGCCCACTCGCTTCGCTTCGCTTCAAATGATGGCGGCGCAGGGTGAGCGGCGGAGGCACGCTGAGCGCGCGTGACTGTGTGGCTCAGTTCGCTGGATTACTCGGCGGCGCCTGGCGCGGAGGGCGTCATGGAGTTCCCCGCCCACGCCGGCCACGGCTTCGCGCTCCGGGACGGCGTCCTCGCGGCTTCGCGCTCCGCCGCTGCCGCGAGGGGCGGCGGCGAATCCACCGACTCCGACGGGCCCCGGCTCCCGCCGCTGCGGCTCGGCGCCTCCTACGCCGACTCCCGGGCCGCGCTCGCCAGCCCGTGCTCCAGCTCCTCCTCCGACGCCTTCCTCAGCACCAGCTCCTCGCCTTCAGGTACGGGCCTGCCGCGACACCGGAATTTCCATTCCCCCCCACCAATGCGCCGAACCCTCCCTCGGCGCGCGCGCGCGTGAGTGTGTGAGTGTGTGACGAACTGGCAACTGACGCTGTAAATCTCGATCTCCACGAGACGCATTCGTCAACTCTGTGTACTACGTGTTTTTGCTCGGGTTTCTGACCTGAATTTTGTCGGTCGTTCAGGGCTGCTGAATCCGTACGGGATATGGTCGCCGCCGCGCGCGCCGTCGGAGGCGGCGTCGTCGTCCTCGGAGGTGGACTTCCGCACGGCGCGCGAGTACGACACCGCCGACCTCTTCTTCGGCGACAACTGGTTCCACCTCCACGCCGACCGCCCGCTCCACCGCGAGCCGCCGCCGGGGAGCGACACGAGCGGCGACGGCGACGAGGAGGACAAGTTCATCGTCGGCCCCGACGCCGGCTCGCGGCGGAGCGAGACACGCGGCACCGACGACGCCGGCGGCCGGCGCCACGCGCGTAGCAAGGACGACGCAGGCTCTGGAGGGCGCGCGGAGGTGTACACGTCGCCGCCCTGCAGGTGCTGCCATGGGGAAACGGGGAAGGATGGTCTGGACTCTGTGAGTGATTCCTGGTCTGCCGTGTACGGGAGGTACAAGATCATGGATGACCTGACGGAGGTGCTGGACGAGTGCGGTGCAGACGCGCTTCATTTCAGGCGCAATGACGATGCCGCGCTCAAGGGCGCTCCATTGGTGGATTCCAGGACTGGGGGTGACCAGGAGTTTGATCTGAGTGCGCTGGAGAAGGAACTTCAGATGCTCAGTCCCTACCTGGGTGAAGACGCAGATGCTCTTAACAGTAAGTGCTTCTGGCCTCCTTCATAATTCCTCAGGATCATTTGTCGTGTTTCGCATAATTCTTTGACAAGCTCAACATACGATTCAGTTTGACGTCGTAATTGGGTAGTTTCCTGAAGAGATTCAGACAATATATTTTGTACCAGCGCCTGACTGTTGCAGTTCTAGAACATTGATATGTGCTTGAATTACAAACCCATAACAAACTTAAATTATGATGTGATTTTTGCTGTTTAATAAGATAAAGTTTGGCTGATCCAGATTTGCATGACTTTGTAATTCCTAAATTCACTATTATTCACATATGAAGTCTTCTTTTTTCTTCGTGTGGACTAGGTGGTTCCATTCTGACTTTGTAATCTCTTTCAGGCTGTAGGTTTGACCCTGACTTCAGAGTCAATGATGAACTAGATATTGACATTGTAACAGATGAGAAAACTGTCGATGACAAAGAACTTCTAAAGAGTAGTTACAGCGTGCATCCTTTTCCTGAGATTGTCACTCCTGAAGATGTTTATGAGATGGAGGACTTTGGGTCAGCAGATACAAATGTTCAAAATACCACTGCTCATAAAATCGGTGAAGGTCCAAAAACGGATATTGATATTGCAAGCTCTATTTTTCATCAAGAATATGAAGAATTTGAGCTGAGAATTTTCCACCGGAAGAACAGGTTCACTATCCAATACCTTTTCTTATTATTTCTGCTCCCTAATAGTTATTTGAATGTACTCATATGCTCATATGACAAGCTTCTCCTGCAGGACTGGCTTTGAAGAAACCAAAGAATTTCCTATTGTGGTAGATTCAGTTGTTGCCGGAAGATATCGTATCACTGAATATCTTGGTTCAGCTGCATTCAGCAGGGTCGTACAGGCACGCGATCTTTGCACGGGAATGGATGTCTGCCTTAAAATAATTAAAAACGACAAGGATTTCTTTGATCAGAGCTTGGATGAGATAAAGCTCCTTAAGTTTGTAAATAAACATGATCCGGCAGATGAACATCATATATTACGCCTATATGATTTTTTCTACTATCAGGTATTGATATGGAGATAAATTCAATTAAAATGTTGGTTTACTTTTACCTTACAATTTGAGGAGATAAATTTCTGTAAAAGGGAAATAATTACATTCACTCTATGTGCCAGAATCTTAGTTTACTCTTTTGTCTTTTTCTCCTTTTGGTTTCCATACGTTTCCCGGTGGATTTCATATCTAGCCTACCCCAACTTGCTTGGGACAAAAGGCTTTGATGTTGTTGTTGATGTATTCTCTTAATGCACAATGTATGATTAAGTTATTGGCCTGTTAACTAATAATTCCTGCACTTATTTCATTTTTGACGTCGGATAATGCTGACAGCTGAAACAATCAACAGGAACATCTTTTCATTGTCACCGAATTACTACGGGCAAATCTATATGAATTTCAAAAGTATAACCAGGAGTCCGGTGACGAGGTCTACTTTTCATTGCCCAGAATACAGGTATCTAACTGTTTTCTTTTTTCCGGAGAGCATCTCCATCCATTTTGCTACTGAAGCACCCTTTGTAACCTTCTTGTATACATTTTGATTTCATGAATTATCTCATCAATGAAAAATTAAAATTAATGGCACCATATCAAATCATTAGCAGCTGACCTTGTACAGCTTTAAAGGAAGATACATTTGTGTTTTGGCCCTTCTGTCCCATTTTTCTCTCCGAGTGATAATTTGGGTAGTCTGGAATATACTTTAAGCACAAATAGTTCGTTTAAAATGTGAATACTAAAAAATTAGATGTTCCCTTGTTTTCAGGCTATAGCTCGACAGTGCTTAGAAGCCTTGGTGTATTTGCATCATTTAAATATAGTTCACTGTGACCTGAAACCTGAGAATATCCTGATGAAGAGCTACAGCAGATGTGAAATCAAGGTTATTGATCTCGGAAGCAGTTGCTTCTTAACAGACAACTTAATCCTATATGTTCAATCACGTTCTTACCGCGCTCCTGAGATCATCCTGGGTCTCCCATATGACCAGAAGATTGACATTTGGTCTCTTGGCTGCATCTTCGCTGAGCTGTACACTGGTGAAGTAAGTTTACATGTTGACTTACTGAACTCCATTTTTGTTTGGTTTACATTCCATTATCAAGGCATATCGACATTTTATCTACAATAATACGGCTTAATCCAATCACAATCAAAGATACACCAGAGTTATCCACAACTAAATTAATATATGTCTGATTTTTTAACTTATCCCCATAATCTCTGGCAGTTAAGGTTCTGATCGTGGCTTATTGTTTGTGCTTGTTTAATCACTCGCTTCATCCCAAGAAGACTGTAACATACTTGAACGCTATAGGTTCTTCTTCCGCCCTTCACAGGTTGAGTAGGATCTCCTTTGTGGTCTTAAGGATGTTAATACGAAAGTGTGTAGAAACTAGAGAGTTAATTCAAAAGCAAAGAAGGACCTTGTACTAGCATTGATATACAACAGAACCATCTGTTGATCTAGTATGAATTGGAGATAATGTGTCTAGAATCTTTGTTCAAATTTCAAAACACTTGAAAAATAATTTCAGAGAATTAGTGCACCCCCAGAGTAAGAACTGACAAGCTAATGAGATGCCTGGTACCGGTAGAATTACATCTGTCTGTATCAAATAGCCATGTTCTAATAGTCCAAGAAAAAGGCATGTTCTTCCGTTTCTTAAAGAAGTAGAACTCCTTCTGAGTGAGGACTCCTTGTGACTGAGGACGCTGGCTACATGTCACAGGTGCTCTTTCCCAATGAATCAGTGTCAACCATTCTTGCCCGGATAATTGGAATAGTTGGCCCAATTGACACCAAGATGCTTGCACTGGGACAGGAGACTCAGAAGTACTTTACAGAAGAGTATGACCTTTTCCACAAGAACGAGGTACAGAATCTTGTTCACTTCTTTCAGCTTGTGCCAGTCTCGTCAAACATCACAAGTTCCACCAGGAGCACTTTTAAGTATATTTATAAGAAAACCAATATTATTTTGGTACTTTGTCGTCCAATCTTTGTTTGACTTCGATGTGCTTAACCTGATATCAACATAATTTAGTCTGCATGCACACTTTAGTTGGAGTAAAATTATGTGCTGTTTTTCATTGTAATCCTTGGATTTCTTAATGTCATCTGGAAAAACTAGTCTTAGTTCTGCCTTCAGGACCACTTTGTATCCCACATGCTTGGCATGGTGAATGCCACTGACATTATTGTTCACAAGTACGCTGCCATAGAAGTTATTTACATTGCAGCTTTTCTTCTAAATCTTGTTATGCCACATACCTAAAAGAAATTATTATGCTGTATAGAACATCTTGAGTTTTGAAGAAATCAAAGTAAAAAAACTTAAATGCTCTGCATAAGTAGCTTCGCATTAACAAGATACTAGTTGGAAGAACTGTTGCCTTCTGTTAGTGGAGGACTTGTATCATTGTGTTTTAGTAGTTGCCGGAGGTGTTTTTCGCAGTTGGTCTCATGGGATAACCATGTTCGTCTTTACTTCTTTGGGATCTGATTCCCTCCTCATACGCATTGAGTATGCCAATTAGGTGAACACCATCCCTGCGCATAATCTTGAAAAACAAACTTGTTTGTCATTGCTATAAAAATCTGTGGCATAAGGATCTCATTTGTTCTATGGCACTTCCACCGTTATCATGACCACACTAGAGTTATTTAGAACGCGTCAAGTTTATTTTTCCAACTCCATTGCTCTTCTTATTCTAGGAGACGGATCAGCTGGAGTATTTGGTACCAGAGAAATCCTCCTTGCGGCGCCACTTGCGATGCTCCGACTCCAAGTTTGTTGATTTTCTGTCTTGCCTTCTGCAAATTAACCCCAGAAAGAGACCAACAGCCAGGGAAGCGTTGCGGCATAGATGGTTTTCACACACATATCGTTGAGCTGCCGATCAAAACAATTCTTCACACGGAGGGACATTTTTGAAGTTCCTCATCTCATGAAACGATTTTTTTCTTCTTTTGCAGCTGGATTTTCTCCTTGCGTTTTCTCTTTCAGGCAACCCTTGGCCTGTTTTGCGAGGTGAATACATACCTTCTCATGCATGTATATATGAGAAAAGGTTCCTATCTGTACAGCTGGTGTTTACTCTGACGGGCATTTTTTAAATAGTTCTCCGATGTACTTCTAATTCATAATATAGCAAATCAAGTTTTGTTTAAGCTGTCCTGTGTTTATCTTATCTCTTAGATATTCAGTTTGAAGTAAATAGTTCTCCGATGTACTTCTTGTTTGCATCTTTGTATCTCTTTGATATTCGGTTTGGAGCAAATACTGAAGCTCAAAAAAGAAAAGTCTGCATCCATCCAATACTGTGACTTACAATACTCGTATGGTGATAGTTTTGTCCGACTGGTTCTTAAAAGCATCTCCAGCCCTGTCCCCAAAAGCATCCTCAAATGGCGTCGGATCGAGCTTTTGGGGGACGTGTTTTGTTCGTGTCGCGATTGGGAGATGTCGCTCTCCAGCTGCGTCCCCAAACACCGTTCACAAACAGAAATTCAAATAGTTTGCATTCAAAAGAGATCGTTCCTGTTGAAATCGTCGCGATCAGAGTAGCTGCGATCAAAGGATCGGGCGCTCGATCATATTACAAGCGGACGTAAAAATTAGAAGAAGGGAAGGGTTGGGCTACGCCGACGCCGACGGCGCATCCTGAGTCGACGTAGGCCCGTCGATCACGACGAACTCGTCGTGATAAACCTGGTGTGCATGCTCCTTCGCCGACGCCAAGGCAGAGGCCGACGCTGGTGTACTAGCAGATGCTGTCGCAGACGCGTCTGCCGGCTCTTGCTCTGGGGTTGGGGTTGCTTCCGCCGCCTCTGCCGCCGCCATTATGGCTTCGATGTCGTCGAGGATCTGGCCTTTGAAGAAGTTGTGCGCCGCCCGCGTCCGAGGAGACATTCATTTTGTCGACACTGTCAGCATGGACATGTCGTCCTTGCGTTTCTTGAGCTCCATCTTCTCCTCTTGCCTCTGTAGCAGCGCCGTCCATCTTTCGTCGATCTTTTTGTCGTGGGAGAGCAGGTCAAGGAGACCTCGGCGAGGCACTGCGTGATCGACGTCTGCGTCTTCTTGGTCGACGCAGCATCAGCCAAGCCGGCCTTGGCAGCCTTGTTGCCGATAGGACGCCCTGCCGATGTTGCCAGCCGTGCTTCCAGATCAATGGCATCTTTCCCGTTCGACAACGAAACACGCGTCAGCCGCCATTTATCGTTCTTTTTGAGCTTGCTATAGCAATGCATTAGCGCGAACGACTTCCCGTCCGAGTTCTTCCGGTACATATCCATGGCCTGGTCGAACTAACAACAAGAAACACAATCACGGATCGTCGAACAAAATGTAGGCGATACAAATTAGCTAAGAAAGAGTCGTACCACGCCGCTGACGTCGATGCCGCTGTCGCCTCTGGTATCGATCGTGATGGAACCCATGGAACATGTTCACCGGCATCTGGATGATGGCCCATCGCGTCGGCATTGCCTTTTGGCTCCTCTTCATTGTCACTTTGTTATAGTCGCTGTTGATTAGCTTGCGCTCATCGAACTCGACCTTGATCCTCACCTAATACTTCTCGTACTTTTGGTTGGCGTCGATGATGGAGTCATAGCTCACCGTCGACCACGACTCATAGAGACATTGATCCTCCAGAACCGTCCACTTGGGGCCTCGTGTGCCCAACGTCTTCTTCTTCTTCCTCACGTCGGCTGCGTCAACCTCCACGAGATCATCGTCATCCTCCGCGGCACCCGTGTGCTCGTTATCCTCTTCGTCGCCGCCCTCTTCGTCCTCGTCGTCATTGTCCTCCGCCCCCTCCCCCTCGTCCTCCTCCTCCTCCTCCTCCTCAGCACCCGTGCCCTCGAATTCGAGCGGGCCCCTACGGCCAGTGAACGGGGCGCCGTCCGCACCGGGTCCTGGCTCGCGCTGGGGCGCTTGCTCGTACGCCGGGGAGTAGAAGACGGAGTTGGGATGAAGACGCCATGCGGCAGCGTATCCTGGTAGTGCAGCGACAAGTTTGGCGTCACGCACCCGGGAGTGCGGAGGGGCCGTCGGTATAGAACCCGGATGTCAACGGAGACACCACTCCCGGAATGTACACCGGTGCCGACGTACTCCATGGGCTCGCGTTGGTGGCAGCGATACACCCGGCCAGCGCGTGCTGGTGCGCGCGCGCCGCTAACGCCTTCTTCTCCAGCTGTGCCACCCTCTGTCCCTTCCACTCCGCCGTCGACATCTTCCAGCGCAGACAGTCTTGATGCCACTGATCTTTGGTCCAACCTTCCGGCTTCTTCTTCGGAGCCGGCGCCTTCCGCGGCTTCGCGAAGGGCGCCTTCGCCCCTTTCGCCTCATTGCCCAGCGGCTTCTTGACCGCTTTCTTGGCCATTTTTTGGGGGCTGTCGGCGGCGCCACAGATGGGGAGAGGGTAGCGGCGGCGGGAGGAACAGAGTAGCGACGGCGGGTGAGAGAAATGAATCGGCGGGATAAGAGGTAAAATGTGTTGGGAGGGCAGAAATGCGCGGCGGGAGAGACGTGATTTGGCGGGAGTGAGGGACGATTTTTTTTATGCCGCTGACGCGTCGGCCCCGCGCCTCCTCGCCTCGCTTTTCGTGGTGTCCGGGCGCGACTGGAGATGCTCTAAAGAGATGGTTTGCCACTTTGCCTCACACGATAGTACTCAGCTATCCAAATTAACACTCTTGTGGCAATCGCCAACATAATATAAAAGCAAAAAGAAGTTGCAAATTTGACTGTTACCCCTGGCGAGCATCTAGGCGCTGGTAATCAGGTTTACGGGCCCACACGACCTGGACCCACCAACAGTCAAACTGCGCGCATTGCAACTTCTTTGCCCCCCATTAATGGCCAATTAAGCTGGGGTTACAGGCCCACGCTGCTGGGCTCGGCGAGAGATTTAGAGTGATCCGTCCTTTTAAACTAGCGAGAATTCTCTTCAGAAAACGAGGTGGGACTAATCTGGCCCGCGCCCGACCCCGTCAGCAACGAAAACTCGTCTCCCGCGGACCCGCTCCTCAGCCTCCGCCCTGCGCAGGTGTCGTCCGCACCCCCCGTGAGCAGTCGGGATCCCGTTCCCGTCTCCCCTCTCTGGAATCCGTCCCCTTTCTTAACTCTACACGGATCCATCTCTGCAGTGGAAAAGGATGGATCATCTCCGGCGATGGTTCCGCCTCAACCTGCTGTCTTCCACCTCGTGGCTGAGGTAAAATTTCGTCCGCGTTTGTTCTTTATTTTGCTAGTAATATGCTTCATCTGGGTTCTGTTTCCGTTAATCGTGTACCTTGCTCATGTGTGACACAGGCGACGGTAGCTTGATCGGAAGTCCCCATCCCGACGGCACTTTCCTTTTCACATGGCCATTCTGAAACTAGAACTACTGACCATGGGGCTTGATCCATTGTCCTTCTGTGTTTAAAGGTACTGAATGATTACCCCATATGTATATGTGTATTCATGCGCACTTGCGCAGGCACAGAATCATTGGCATCCCTGCATTTTTCCTTCCAACATTTTACCTTTGCCATATTGTCTGCAAATTCCTAGTGAACTTCAGCATACACGCCACATCTCTAGGCGAGCTTTCTTGTTCTTGATTTCATCCGTTTTATTATGTCGGTCATTTAGCTACACGTCATGATTTGTGGTTCATTAGATATGCAATGTGTGGGCGACTTCTTTCTTTTCTTAAAACGGGTTATTTATGTGCTTCTGTTTCTAATACAGTAGTATACATTACATATACTCATACAGTATGCATTTGGCCTGTCCTTGTCAGCTTGCTGGGTTTCCTTAACTTGGGATTGGCCTCAGATCTAATGGTCCTATACACATGTGTTGGGAGTGGCCTCGCCATCGTGGGTACTCAACACGCTTAAATGCTTTAGCTAATATCCATGTCTTGTGACAATTGGGGGAAAGGATTTTTGGGTTTATAATAGCGGCCGTGTGGCTCCTATAGTAACATCTTTGCCTCCAAGATACCCTACTAACATAAGTTGCGGTCTAGGAGTAAATGCACTACCAATTTTATCTAAACTGTACTCATGCTACTAATTCTCATTCACTTCTTGGGTTTAAAATGGCGATATCACTTGGAACTCGAGTTCTCAATCCCAATGTCCCGTGTCACCTACCTTAAACTTCTAGCCCTTCTCGAGATATGTACCTGAAATGGTCACATTGGAAAATTCTACATTTACATGTTTCTACAGGCTCATGTAGTCCTGCGCGCTTGTATTTTTTTTTCTGCCAGCCAGCTACGCCAGAGTTTATTTAGAAGCGTTCCGAGGCTAGGGTATATTTATCATTCTGTGGGGACAATAATGGTCAAATGATTAGCACTATTGGGAAAGGCATATAATGGTTTTCTCTCTATAAGCAAGCCAATAATGACTTGGAATGCTTTCCTATATCAGTACAAGGCATAGAGATAGAATGTATGTAAGAATTGTGTCGTGTTAGTCGTTTTTCAAAATCGTGTGCCTTCATCAGAGGAATTGGCATTTTCAGGCAAGAAGGATGATGGGGAAAACAAGAGTTTGGCAGATGTTCTGGTTTCTTCTGGTGGAAGTCACACGAACTGAAGCGCCCCAAGTTACAAATTGATGTATCTCTGGGTACCATGCCATCCATTCACATGTTCAGGATGTTGTATTCTTCTTACATATACTCCCTCTGGTCTCTTTTAATTGACTCGAATTTAGCATAACTTTATACTAAATCTGAGTCAATTAAATAGGACCGGAGGGAGTATATGTTACTCACGCCATTCAGTTTATGATTTCAAAGAGAAATCCTGCGCATTTTTTGTCAATTATTTAGTAGTATATATTTCCTAATATGTTGTTATCATAATACCAGTCTTCCGTTGGTTAAATTCTAGTTCATGTTTTATTGGAACAGTAGTATATGTTTGGCACACATACTAGTTACAGAATTATATTACATTTCAGTCAGTCAGTATTTCAGTGTGTCTATGCCAATTGCCAAGCCAAGTGTTGTAGTAACTAATACAGGTGCTCAAATATTTAGTATTTGCAGATCATTTGGTATAATGCTAAGCATGGTAATTTAATTAGTTCTTCCGGGTGGTAGAGTCTTGTGGCAGCATCAGCCATCATGTAATGCTGCTGAAAACTATTGATGTGTTAGCTTGGACCCTTAGGAGTATTAGTGTTTGCTGAACTAGATTCCATCATCTAAAAGAGTGTTTCAGAACTAGCAGGTATGATTAACATATTAGGTGCAGGACTACAAACTGAGGAATAAACCATTGATAAGAACCTTTTTTTTGACATGTCACCGGGGAGAGCAAAACGCTCCCGCCTGAATTTTCCATTTCATCGAAAGATCGGGTGGAAACCCGTTGAGATTACATCAGCAAGGAGGGTTTTGGGAGCAGAAACGTCCAACGCAAGGGGACGAGCTCGGGGGAAAAAGGAGGAAAAAAAGAGCCTAGGGTCGCTCAGGGACCAAGTATGTTAGCCAGAGGTCAACATCAACACGCCGGTCATCGGGGAGACGGGCGCGCCAGAGAGAGGCGTCATCCCTGCAGTTCTTGAGCAGGAGTGACAGGGAGGGCGCGAGCCCGTTGAAGACAACCCCGTTGCGGTGTTTCCACAGGTGCCAGAAGCAAAGCAAGCGGAGCGTGGCAGCAGTCTGGGGCGGCGCCGAGGGAGGCAGGGGGCAGCTCGAGAACTCAGACGGAGCAAGCTCAGAGGTGGCAGGAGCCCCGATGGCAGCCCAGAAACTGCGAGCGAAAGGACAGCCAAACATGATGTGCCCAGTGTTTTCAGCGGGCGCGGCGCAGATGGGGCAGACGCTGCCAGCTTCATCCAGGATCCCTTTGCGTCGGAGGTTTTCGCGGCACTGGATGCGACCCTTGACGAGAAGCCAAGCAAAGAACTTGACCCGGGAGGGGGCTTTGCTCCTCCAAACGAAGTCGACATGGGCATCGGCGACACCCCCAGTGGTGCAAAGCTTGTAGAGGGCGGAGGTGAGCAGCGCGCCGCCTTTTCTGGAGCAGAGGGGGAGGGAGCGCTGGTCCGGCGAGCCTGAGAGCGCCACCCCGGCCACCATCCGAGCCAGATCAGCCCGCTGTTGCGAGGCGGCGGTGGAGAGGCGCGGCACCAAGAAAGCGTCGATGCCGCAGGTGACGACCTGGCGCACCGTAGCCTGTGGAAGCGTACAATGGGAGAGGAGCGCCGGCATAGCCTCGCCGAGCACGCCGGAGGGGTGCCAGCAGTCGAACCAGAAGGAGGTGCGGTTCCCATCTCCAACGATGACACGCGAGATGCCACGGTAGAGCGGCAGCAGCCGACGAAGGGAGGTCCAGTGCGCCCCGTCCAGGGGAGAGGCAGCGCCAGGCGTGTCGAGCGGCAGCCCATCCAAGCTGCTCCAGACCCACCGTGGCCAGGACTCGGAAGGGGCGACGTGGAGGCGATGCAGGAGCTTGACAAGGAGACATGTGTTGACGTCCTTGAGGGAGCGAACGCCGAGCCCGCCCTCAGATTTCGAGCGGCAGACGGTGTCCCAAGAAACGAGACACTGGGCGCCGGAGACGCGGTCCGAGGCCGCCCAAAGGAAGGCCCGCCGAAGCCTATCGAGGGCCGCCAGAACGCCAGGCGGGAGCTCCAGAGCGCCCATGGCGAAGGTGGGGAGGGCGTCGAGGACCGCGTTGATGAGCACGAGGCGCCCGCCGGGCGACAGCAACAGCGCGCGCCACCCCGAGAGGTAACGGTCCACTTTGGCGATGAGCGGCGCGAAAGCCGAGAGGCGCAGCTTCTCCGCCGAAAGAGGGAGCCCCAGGTATGTCTGGGGGAAACCCTCCACCGTGCAGCCCAGAGCTTGTTGGATGGAGCACAGGGTGACGGCGTCGACGTGCATGGGGACGATGGTGCTCTTCCCGTAGTTGATGCAGAGGCCTGTCGCTCGCTCGAACTGATGGAGGAGGAGCTTGAGCCTCGCCGCCGCCCCCGCGTCGGCCCGCAGGATGATCAAAGTGTCGTCGGCGTACTGGAGCACCGGGCAGGGGGCCCCGTCGACCAGGGGGTGGAGCAGCACATCGTCGCGCCGGACCAGACGCTGGAGCACATCAGCCGTGAGGAGGAACAGGTAGGGCGAGAGCGGGTCCCCTTGGCGCAACCCACGCAGGCACCGAATCCACTTCCCAGGAACGCCGTTGAGGAGGATGGCGGAGCGCGAGGAGGAGAAAAGATCGTCCATCCAATCGCACCAAAGCACGGGAAAACCACGCGCAAGCATGATCCTCCGCAAGCTGGCCCAGCTGACGGAGTCGAAGGCTTTGGCGAAGTCCAGCTTGAGGACCACGCACGGCGCGCGGCGGCGGAAGCAGGTCTGGACCAACTCCGTGGCGTAGACGAAGCTCTCGGAGATACTCCGTCCGGAGAGGAAGCCGGTCTGGTCCGTGTCGATGAGGGAGGTGATTTGGTGTTGGAGTCGAGTCGTGAGGGCCTTGCAGATGGATTTGATGGAGCAATTCTGGAGGGAGACGGGGCGGAACGCCCCGGGCGTGGGAGTTCCGGCGCCTTTGGGCAGCAAGACGACGTGAGCGCGGTTCAGGCGTTGGAGATCGGCAGAGCGGGAAGCGAAGGATTCAAACAGCCGCTCCAGGCCGGGGCGGACGGTGGCCCAGGCAGCCCGATAAAAACCAGGCCCAAGACCGTCCGGCCCAGGAGCGCTGGACCTGTCCATCGACCGCACCGCGCACTCGATCTCATGGGCCGAGAATGGCCCAACGAGGGCAGCACCGTCGACAGTGGGGCAGCCAGAGTAGAGGTCGTCGATGTCGAAGTCCCAAGCCGCGTCGGTGCAGCGCCCCAAGAGGTTGTTGTAGTAGGAGAAGAGCGCGGCGGCCTTGGCGTCGTGGGAGGCCACCGTCACGCCATCGACGACCAGGGTGCGGATGGAGTTCCGGCGCATCCGCTGCGACGCGCGCGCATGGAAGAAGCGCGTGTTCTCGTCCCCTTCCACGACGGCGCGGAACTTGCCGCGTTGCTTCCATCGAGCAGCACGCATCAGCACCAATCTTTCCAGGGTAGACCTGCACAAGGAACGGAGAGAGAACTCATCCGTGGAGAGCGGGCGAGTTTCCTCAAAGAAATCAAGCGTATCAATCACGAACGAGCAATTGTTTTCAAATTTTGGATTAAATTTGTGGGAGCGTTTCCAAACCTTGGCAGCATTGCGGAAGGATTTCAGGCGAGCCGCAAAATCGCCCGCAGCGTCAGCAGCGGCGCGAGGTTTGGCCCAGGCAGGGAGAGTGGTAGGGAGGAAGAGAGGGTCAGCAAGCCAAGCGTTTTCAAACCGAAAGCATTGGGGACGGGGAATGGTGGTGGAAGCGGTGACGAGGAGAGGGACGTGATCGGAAGTGGGGCGATGGAGGGAGCTGAGGGAGGAGTTGGGGAGGGCAAGATTCCAGGCTTGGTTGAAAAACGCGCGGTCAAGGCGAGCAAGAACGGGGGAGGCGCGACGATTTGACCACGTGTAGAGACGATCCAGCAAAGGGAGTTCGAAAAGGGAAAGATTCCTGATCGAATCATTGAAGGAATCGGCCAAAGCGTGGTTAAACACACCATTGTTCTTGTCACTCGGATCACGGACTAGGTTAAAATCGCCAACAATCAGCCAGGGCAGGGGATAGAGGGGGCCAAGACTTTCGAATTCGGAAAGAAAGGCTGGCGTGAGGGAGTGATCGGACGGCGCGTAAACGTTTGTGATCGCGAGCACGAGGTCAGAGAGCGAGGACTGAAGGGTGGTGGTCAGGGAAAAACGATCGCGACGCACGGCAACCAGGCTAAAAAGGGAAGGGTCCCAAGCAGTTAGAATCCCTCCCGAGCTACCGATGGCGTCAACAGTCTCAAACCCGGCGAGCTGAGAGGGGAGGAAGGAGGCAGCAGCGGCCCTGTCGACCGTGGCCAGCTTAGTCTCTTGGATGCACATGACAGAGGGAGAGGCAGAGAGAATCGCGTCACGCACGAGGGGGCGTTTTTTGAGACAGCCTAACCCTTGGGTATTCCACGATTCAACCTTAAACTGACGACAACCACTAATCATCACAAGAACTAGCACCGAAGAACAGACGGGGATTACAAGGGGAGGGACACACGCACGCACACAGACTAGGAGGACAGCTAGGGGGGCGGGAGGGAGGCACCGGCGCAGCGGTGGCACAGACACATAAGGGCGGAAGATGTCTACACATCGGAACCGGTGGTCACCGGGTCGGAGGCGCAGAGGGAGCTAGTGATCGCCTTCACCGCGCGCTTGCCAAGGGGTTTTGCGCGCGCATCGAGCACGCCATGCTTCTTGACCTGACGCTGAAGAGTGGAGGTGCAGCTACCGAGAGCGTCCTTTAGCCCACGCAGCTTGATGGCGCGGACCTCGACGGGCTCGTACAGAGGCGACTCCTTGGAAGCGAGGCGGGAGCTGCGTTTTGGCTCGCCACCTCTCTCAGCAACAGCAGGCTGGGGCACCGCGGGGAAGGGAGCGTTGTCCTCAAGCTCCGTGAGCACAACGCCACGACGGCGAGTGAGAGCGAGAGGCGGCCCAGAGCTGAGAGAGCCAGGCTCCGCCTCAGAGCTCACGTGTGAGCACCAGGAGATGGTGAGCACGGACGAAGTGGCGGTGGAGAGCGCGGAAGGGCTGCGAGGAGCGGAGCTTGCCACGCTGTCCAGGAGAGCCAGCAGGGCCGCATGGTCCAGCATAGCGTCGTCACGGCCGCCAAACCCGCCGTCACCGCGCGAGTTGTCGTCGGCAGGCGGGGCGGGAGGCATGGGCGCCGGCGCCAGAGGTAGACGGCCCAGGCGCTGGACAGACCGGGGCGGCGGTGGAGGGCTGAAGAAAGGCACGTACTCGCCGTCCCCGTCGAAGGAGTCGCGCGCACGCCACACACGGATCTTGCGCAGGGTGACGAGGCGCGAGCCCCAAGGCAGGCGAGTCAGCAGGATCTCGGAGGGAACAAACTGGTCGTGCTTGAGGCGGACGACCGCGCGCACAATGGCGTAGTCAGTGCCCGAAAGACAGGCCGTGTCAACCTCGAGTGTTTCGCCGAAGTGGCTGAAAGCGGCGGCCACATTCCGGTGCCCAAGGTGTTCGACAGGGACGCGGCGCGCAAGCACGAGGGCGACCCAGTCCATGGCACAAGGAATGCGGTCAGCCTCCTCCTCGCGCACGAGCCTGATGGAGGCGCCATGGAGGTGGAAAGGCTGGTGGTTGATGGCGAGCTCACGGTCCTCCTCCGAGCGGAACTTGGCGTACATGTCCCCGATAGACGAGGGAACCAAGGTGACGTAAAGGCCGGGAAGGTCGGCGTAGATGGCCTCGGCAATGGCCCCCGCCGGAGAAGCAAAAGGCGCGAGGGAGTCGATGTAGACGACCGCCATGCGACGGGCGGCGTCCATGTCGCCGGCAGGCATGAACACCTCCATCAGAGGCGCGTCGGAGGCATCGTCGGACTCGACCTCCTCTTCGTCCGAGGCGAGCGGACCCGGCGAAACGGGAGGGGCTGGAAGCCGCGGCTCGACCATGGTCACCACCCTCTCAACGGGAGGGAGCGGCGCAAGCGCCGGCGCAGGGCTGGATGGCCCACCAACCTCAAAGAGAGGGCCCATGCGGCGAGGGGGCGAGGCTGACCGGGCGCGGCGGGGGGAGGCAGCACGCAGCGCGGCCAAGGCAGAGGGGTAGGGCGTGGGTGGGCGACGACGGGCGGCGGCCGGCACACGCGGGGAGGTGGCAGTGAAAGATGCCCCGCCTTGTTACCATAATATCCAATTAAGCATTGTCTTTTCTCTTTCCCCAAATATACTATCACCAACTGATCAAGCTTGAAACTCGAAATTGTGATTTCATAAAAAATGATTATACATTGTGTGTTTCTGCTGCAATCAAGAAATGATTGTTATCAAAATACTAATTCATTGTTCATTTCAGCTTAAAAGTGGCATATGTAAATGGACTAGTTCAGCAATTCTGTTTACTTTAAAAAAAATTGCTCCTTTTTTCCTTTGCCAATCATTCCATTTATATGTTTATATTAAAATGTCTCCGATGTTTTGTTTCCAGGTTTCTTAAATCTAAAAACAATCAAGTAGTAGCTGATGGTGCCAGGAGATCCATTTTGCGGAAAAGCTGGAGAAGTTTGGTTTTTTGGAGTTTGCTCATGAACTACTTGTTTTGGGAAAATCTGGAAGTTGTTTCGGGGCTTTAAGTTCAAACCAGAACATTCTATAGAAGCACTCAATTAAGTCAATGTATGGTTGCAAGACAAGCTCATTGTTCTGTACTAAAAGGTGGATTCAACACACTTTAACTCCCTTGTGGGTAATTTTTATTAGGGACCTCCTCTGCTACGTATCCCTACAGTATGAGTGAGAGATGTGTGATGATGTAATGATTGTTTGAACATACAGTAATCTGTTTTTACTTACTATTGAGAAGAACCTTCATTTTGAGAGATTTAAGCTGCTCTGGAGTGTGGCTGATCTTGGAGAATTGGAATCCTCGCGTACTCTGCAACTCATAAGCTTAACCTTAGTTTGAGATATAGAGATTGTACGGCATTGATCTTACTTGCTGTCTTATATATGCCAGTAGTCCACTTTAATGCTTTGCTGCATAGGTTGTTGTTTTAATTACTACTTAATAGCCTATTTCTTATACCATATCTCTATCCCGTGAAATTTTCGAACAGAAAGATGGATGCATATACCTGTCATGTTTCTTGGATTATTTACAAGCGGTATTGAAGCTCTATTTTTTGCAACATTAGCCGCAGCCTATATATGTCTCACTTTTTAGGCAAAAAAGTTGATACTCATTTGGCATTTTTATATTTCATTAAATTTTCAATTAGGGCATCTCCACCAATGCCCTCCAAAATGATGTCTGAAGGGCGCTTGCAATAGTTGACGCGGTTTGTGGGGGAGGGGGCTGCCCACACGGGCGACCCTCAAAATGGCCTCCCAAAGTAATTTTGGTAGAAAAATGCAAATAATTCAAAGTCCTCACCATAGAGCACTCAAATCGAAGTTCAAAGTTGGCACTCAAGTTACCCCCGCCTCCCAAAGAGTTCTTTTTTAAAATTCAATCATATGACCGCGACACATGCCAGCTCCATGTTACCGAAACTTGTCATCTTTTCTTTCACTCAAGTTTCTGAAAAAACTGCTGGTCACTTGGTCCTCCTTATGCCCCAACACTAGTATGAACAGAAACTTTATTCATGTGAAGGGGATGTGCATTGACTGATGCAATCTTTAACGAAATTGAGCCGACCCTTTATGGAAGCCAATGTGTTTTTACCGGAGGAAATGAATTTAATATTTCATAGAGGAAGGACAAAGTCTCATTTTAATCTCATTAGCATATGTTAGTATTAGGTTTTTACTATTTTGACTAACGATCTTTTTTGCGAAACCTATAATGTAACTTCTTATCAACATATTTTTTCACCGTAGGAAATTCCCTACTGTTTCTCCTACAGTTTCATACTCCTTTCATAGAAAGAAGTATTGTCTTTCGAAGAAACGTGGGTTCTTTGCCCTCTCCAACATAATCATGTCTACTTTGGATCCAAGCTTCCTGATGAATATCTCAATTCACCCATTCTAAAACACATGTGCACTTTGTCTATAAAATTTCTACCACGAATTACATTTTATATCAGATACAAGAGATAACTATAATGAAAATGGTACTACCTAGTGTCCAGATACATCCAAATTTTGATAAATCTAAGACATCTATTTATGGACGGAGGGAGTATGTTCTACAGCCAATGCCGTGATAACTAATATCAAATTAACATTTATCCGAGCAAGCAGGTTGTCTTTGAGTTAGTCAGAGACGTCTAATAAGATTAAAGAGAGTGCAAACATTTCTCATCATTATCATGCAAATACCCCATGCAAAACAATCCATTACCAGTTTTGATAGCTATAAAGTGAAGCAGATCAGAACTGGATATTTTAAGCGCATGGACATTTTAAGAAATAGAATACGCATGAAGTCTTTTGCAAGTAACATTGTATTTCCGAGACTGTTCCATAAAAGCTCCCACTGAACTATGGTCAATGCAACGTAGTCAATTAGTCATCCTATTCAACAATTGTGCACCTAGAAAAGTCTGAGATGCATAAGAACATCCGGTCATTTCAGAGAATTACATTAGCCAATAGAACACGCCCAGAATCGTCACGGAATTTTCCCCACAATGAGATCTCATGACTTCCAGGTGCCACCTTCAACTTTGTTGCTGGTCAAAATAAGTAACCTGCAAGGAAAAAAAATAGTAAGCAGAAATACTTTTGGTGATGACATACTTGCGTAGCATTCGTGTTGAAGTACCACATGGATAACATTTTAGCACTAGTGCTATGTCCATTTACAGCATGATCACTAGAAGTGTAGCATGATTGAAGAAATATAAGTACTATATAATGTAATCAGCCATGATATTCATATACAGTCCAAAAACTAAAACATCATCATATTCTCACAACTCGCAAGTGACAAACATATGTAACTAAACATGACTCGAACCAAACACAAGTTTAACAATGGTGTTCTAGTAAAAAAATTGGACAACTAAGGCAACTAGTTCAACGGTTACTTGGAAACAGTGGCAGAGCTAGGAACGGTACGTCGTTGTGATGTCAAAAGCTCAAAGATGATGGACATATACACAGTACACACATACACATGAAAAAAGGTAGAGTTTGGTTGCTAATTATTCTTTTGTGGTGTGGCCTGACCAAACACTCTACACGTAGCTCCGCCACTGCTTGGAAATATGACCGATACTTCATCGTTTGCGCAAGTAACACATTGCAAGAAAGAATAAGGTATGACTAAATTCAGACGAAAGAAGAAACACACAAACAAGAAAGAGTTAAGAGAAAGTACCAAAGATAAGTTTGCCGGCGTGCTTCAGTTTTTCTGGCCTACGCGAACCAGCATCTCTGCCAAAGTCTTCCTTTTGCTATTGGCCTTGTTGCTCGCAAGGGTTCCTTCAATAATATTTGTAGAGACACAAACTTGAGTAAAATTGACACAAAGCTAGAAGAGCGGTAGTATATATTTCTTCATGACACCAAGAGTAAAATATACTACTAACAATTGGCAATGTAATAATTCAGAAAAGTATGAGCCCATGTGCAATGATTATGCCTATTTATAAGACATCAACAATCAAATCGCACAGTTCAGAGACTTCAATACAAATGGTGTCTATTATTAACAAAATAATCTATGCTACACACAAGGTTCTACTAAAAATCACATGATTTGAAAAAAAAATATTGAACTAAATAAAGCTGTGCAATCTAACAATTACAGGACAACAAAACTTGCAATGCTTCAGTAACCAATGTAGTGAAAACAAGCACGTTGGGGAAGCTTATGTATGTATACAGTATACCTGGGATATAGCTTGATGCAAGCCATGCTGGGAGCACGAAGGGAAGAAGGAAACTAGAGCGGCGGTTCATTTGGCAGGCCATTTTGTCTGCAAGAGGAGGACTGCGCCAAATCTCCACCCCCTTAGCCATGTCAACGGCAACAACAGCAGCTCCACCGTGTTGGAGGTACAGAACGTTGGCTTTGAATGGATCTATGGCAGCAATCCACGGTGCGTGAAATTTAGTATCAGGCGAGGTTTCTGCAATTTTAATCGCGTAATCCAGCGTCCAGCTGCAGGTCTCGGCATCGAGCGAAAAGGAGCCGATTTGGAACGGCTGCTGGGTGTTACGCAGCTGGACGTACCGCAGCTTCCCCTCGCTGACCCCCACGCGCCGGTACCTGCTCAGCATCGGGCTCCCTGCCAGTGCCAGGCCACCTGTTTCAGCAGCAGGCAGCGCACTGCAGTCCGGCAGCTCGACGAAGCGGTGCTCCGGCCGGTCGCTGAAGGGGTCGACGGAGCAGACGCCCAAGCTCAGGTCGACCCACCACAGCCGGTCGCCCAAGGCCAGCACCTCATGGTCGGTGTCTATCTGCATCGCACGCCATGCCGGCGGCGCCAACAGCTCCCGCTCGTCCCACTCCCCTGTATCTGACAGATACCTTCGCACGACTCTGCTGCTGCTGTCCCCTTCCCCGCGGCCGAGTTGAGCGACCACGAATCTATCAGGCGGGCCGTGGGAGGCTTCGGGGGATTGGGTGAGCAGGCCGAAGGGCGGCGTGCCCATCTTCGCGGCATCCGTGTCAAGGGCAGGGAGGCGGAACAGCTGGCCGCTGAGAGGGTTGCAGACGAAGCGCGCGACGTCCAGTTGGGCGCCGTCGACGGACACGGCCATCTCGTGCAGGAGGCTTTTGTGGCAGAGCTTGCGGACGGCCGGAGGGAACTGGCGGGTGTCGGTGAAGTCGAGGAGGAGGAGGCCGTCGCAGCTCGCGGCGCGGACGGTTCCGGCCGCTTCGGGGTAGGCGAGGTCGGCGGGGACGGAGAGCTGGGAGACGCACGGGGCCTCGTTGAGGTCGAGGGACGCGCGCTGCCGGCCCGGCGGTGGCGCCCCCGATGCGACCAGCTCCGGCTTCTTGTGAACCATGGCCCAGGGAGGGCGCGAGGCCGCCGTGCGGAGGGAGCGTCGGAGGGGCGCCGAGATGTCACCGGCGAGACGCCGAAGCGGGAACATTGAGGTTCCGGAGGAGGAGCAGGCGTGGCACGGTGTATAGGCTGGTGCCAATGCACCGCCCGACTTCCGCCCCGCCACGTCAGCTTTTCTCTCACTCTCACCCCACTCACACCCCACGGTGCCAATGCACGGGCTATAGTGGCAGCTCTCGCCCCGCTCTCGCTCCACTCTCGCCCTCTGCCCCCACGCACCGCTAGCCCGCTCTCGCCTCCAGCGGGCGGTAGCCGGGCGGCAGCGCCCGGCGCCAGCCTCGCCCCGCGTTAGCGTCTCGCCCCACTCCCGCCCGCCTCCCGCCCCAACTCGGGCGATAGCGCCCGCACTAACGCCTCCATTGGCACCAGCCAAGGCGGAAGGAAGCAAGAGGAGAAATGCGGGGAGGGGTTTGTGCTGTGCCCGTGAGCGCCGTGGTGGGGTTTGGCGCACAAGACTTGGTCCATGTGGCTCTGACAGCTTCTGGCAAAAAGACGGGTCCCATCGAGCTTTCTTCTCACTGGGTTGTCTGTTCGTGGTGAAAAATTACTACATCTTGAAATACATATCTACTGTTAGGGCAATATACTTGTTCTATTATCAGGTAAAGGCAATGATATATATACGTATGCGGTGCACGTAAAAAGCCGCATATGGGAAAATATGAGAATCTGGATATATACATCTAACACTCAATCATGGTGGATCACACTGAGTTTGGAGAGTAGAAATCATCTTTGCTCAGTCGTGCCTTAGTAAAAATCCGAGCAAATCAAGGCACATAATGAACCGCAACAACATCATCATGTACATGTACACGCATGTAAAAGTATCAACACCGATATGCTTGGTCGACTCATGCTTGACGGATCACGTGCGTACTAGCACCTGTCTTTGTCGGACAAAAGTGGAGTGGGTGTCGTAACGAGACCCCAAAATGCAACCAACCAGTAATCAAGTCACCTCAAATCAACAAAGCCATAGCCCGCAACTCGGCCTCAACACTCGAACGGAAAGCTGCACTGTTTCTTCGTCTTCCAAGCAACAAGCGAACCACCAAGAAACACACGTGAAAGCGAACGACGATCCGTAGGATCACTCGCCCACGTAGCATCCGAATAGCACTGGAGCTGGAGAGAGCTGGAACGGGGAAACAAAAGGTGACGAGTGATCGTGCCACGAAGATAGCGAAGAACACGGAGGAGATGACTATAGTGAACAGTGGTAGGATATGAGACAAACTGACTCAGAATATGAACAGGATAAGAAATATCAGGACGAGTGACAAAGATAAACAAGACTCCCAACAAGATGGCGATAACGAGTGGGATCGGGAAGAGGATCACCATCAGTAGGACGAAGCTTAACATTAAGCTCCATAGGAGTATCAACGTGCGCTCGTCCCCAGAGCACACGAGCAAGAAGATCCTGAATGTACTTTTCTGAGAGATAGAAAAGCCATCGAAGTGGAGGAAACCTCAATGCCAAGAAAATAGCGAAGAGGACCAAGATCAGTCATAAGAAACGATCACGAAGACGAGCCTTGACGAAGGCAATATACTCAGGATCATCACCGGTAATGATCATATCATCAACATAGAGAAGAAGAAGAGTACGTCCACGAGAAGAAGTGTGAATGAAAAGTGCTGGATCATGAAGACTAGGAGAGAAACCAGCGCGGTCACACAGGCGACGCTCAAACCAGCACGAGGGGCTGTTTGAGACCATAGAAGAACGTCGAAGACGACAAACCATCCCATCGGGAACAGAATACCAGGAGGAGGCTGCATGTAAACCTCCTCACTCAACTCGCCATTAAGAAAAGCATTCTGAACATCAAGCTGGGAGACAGACCGGCGCGACAGCTCAACAGCAAGAAGGGTACGCACGGTAGTCATATGAGCCACAGGGCAAAAGTCTCATCATAGTCACGGCCGTGCTCCTGCTGAAAGCCACGAATCACAAGACGCGCTTTATAGCGCTCAAGAGATCCATCAGAGCGAGTCTTAATTTTATAGACCCACTTACACGTGATAGGACGAACACCAGAAGGTGGAGAAACAAGATCCCAAGTGCCAGTGCGCTCAAGCGCAGCGATCTCCTCAGCCATGGCAAGCGCCATTCGGATGACGCTCGGCATCCCGATAAGAAGTCGGCTCGGAAGCGACAGAGAGACCATGCGACTAGGAGAGTAACGAGGAGGAGCACGACGGCGACGGACGGCCGTGAAGGGAAAGGTCATCGAGCAGAGGACAACTCATCGAAGAAGCGGAAGAAGGGACAGCATCGAAGGATCCGGAGAACGAGGAGTACTAGGTGGACTAGACAGAGGAGAGGACGGAGCAGAACGATGGGCGTCAGGGAGCAGGGAGCACGCGCGGGGCACGACGCGGCGGAAGCAGGAAGCAGCGGAGTGATGTCTACTCACGCTTCTTTTCCTGTAGACAGTGTTGGGCCTCCAAGAGCGAGAGAGTTTGTAGAACAGAGCAAGTTTTCCCTTAAGTGGATCACCCAAGGTTTATCGAACTCGGGAGGAAGAGGTCAAAGATATCCCTCTCAAGCAACCCCGCAATCACGATACAAGAAGTCTCTTGTGTCCCCAACACACCTAATACACTTGTCAGATGTATAGGTGCACTAGTTCGGCGAAGAGATGGTAAAACACAGGTGATATAGATGGTGGTAATATTGCAGAAAGTAAAGATGCAGTAAAACGTAAACAAGCGGCGGAAAATAGCTTCTGGCGTGGAAAGCAATTCTTTGTGATGAAAACAAGGCCTAGGATCATACTTTCACTAGTGGACACTCTCAACATTGATCGCATAATAAATAACTCTTTCTCATATGTGCTACATATACTCTTGTTTGATAATGAACACCATTCGTTGCGTAGGATTACACGAACCCTCAATGCCGGAGTTAACAAGCTCCACAACATTCGATATTCATGTTTAAGTAACCTTAGAGCATAATAGATCATTGCAAAATAAACCAAGAACTAACATAGCGCACACACTGTCCACATTACACTATGAACGAGGAATAGATCACATCAATACTATCATAATGACAATTAACTCCACAACCTACAAGAGATCATGATCATAGCCTACGACAAGAACCACACGGTGCACACACTAGTCACCTTTACACCATGCAGGAGGAATAGACTACTTTAATAACATCACATGAGTAGCACATAACTAGTAGCGATACAAAGCTCATCATATGGATCTCAATCATGTAAAGCAACTCATGAGATCATTGTATTGAAGTACATAGGAGAGATTAACCACATAGCTACCGGTACAGCCCGAGCCTCGATGGAGAACTACTCCCTCCTCATGGGAGCAGACGTGATGAAGAAGATGGCGGTGGAGATGGCAGCGGTGTCGATGGAGAAGCCTTCCGAGGGCACTTCCCGTCCCGGCGTGCCCAGATCTTGGCTTCACGATGGCGGCGGCTCGGAACTTTTCTACGTGGCTTATTCGTCTCGTGTTTTAGGTCAGGGACCTTATATAGGCGAAGAGGCGTCGGAAGGTCAACGAGGCGACGACACACTGGGCGTCCCCCTGGGCCGCGTCGGGTGGTGTCGGTGGCCGGGCCCCCTCTGGTCCCTCTCGGGTGTTCTGGAAGCTTCGCGTGATCCTAAGATCTTTGGCGTTGATTTCGTCCGATTCCAAGAATATTTTCTTACTAGGATTTACGAAACCAAAAACAGCAGAACAGCAACTGGCCCTTCGGCATCTCGTCAATAGGTTAGTTCCGGAAGCATAATAATGACATATAATGTGTATAAAACATGTAGATATCATCAATAAAGTAGCATGGAACAGAAGAAATTATAGATACGTTGGAGACGTATCAGCATCCCCAAGCTTAGTTCCTACTGTCCTCGAGTAGGTAAACGATAACAATGATAATTTCTTAAGTGACATGCCATCATAACCTTGATCATACTATTGTAAGCATATGTAATGAATGCAGCGATAAAAAACAATGGTAATGACATGAGTAAACAAATGAATCATAAAGCAAAGACTTTTCATGAATACTACTTTCAAGACAAGCATCAATAAGTCTTGTATAAGAGTTAGCTCGTAAAGCAATAATTCAAAGTAGAGGTATTGAAGCAACACAAAGGAAGATTAAGTTTCAGCGGTTGCTTTCAACTTATAACATGTATATCTCATGGATAGTGTCAATGTAAAGTAATATAACAAGTGCAATATGCAAGTATGTAGGAATCAATGCACAGTTCACACAAGTGTTTGCTTCTTAAGGTGGAAAGAGATAAGTGAACTGACTCAACATAAAAGTAAAAGAAAAGCCCTTCGCAGAGGGAAGCAGGGATTAAATCATGTGCTAGAGCTTTTCAAGTTTTGAAATCATATAGAGAGCATAAAAGTAAACTTTTGAGAGGTGTTTGTTGTTGTCAACGAATGGTAATGGGTACTCTAACTACCTTATCAACCAGACTTTCAAGAGCGGCTCCCATGAAGGACGTTATCTCTACCAGCAAGGTAGATCATCCCTCTTCTCTTTTGTTTACACATGTACTTTAGTTTTATTTATTAGATGACACTCCTCCCAACCTTTTGCTTACACAAGCCATGGCTAACCGAATCCTCGGGTGCCTTCCAACATTCACATACCATGAAGGAGTGTCTATTTGCAAATTTAAGTTGCTTACTGATAGATCGAGCAAAACATGTGAAGAGAATTATTAATGCAAGTTAATTAATTGGGGCTGGGAACCCCATTGCCAGCTCTTTTTGCAAAATTATTGGATAAGCGGATGAGCCACTAGTCCATTGTGAAAGTCTGTCAAAAGTAAATGACAAGATTGAAAGATAAAACACCAGATACTTCCTCATGAGCTATAAAACATTGACACAAATAAGAGATAATAGCTTTTTAATTGTTTAAATATAGCACTCAAGCAATTTACTTTGGAATGGCGGAGAAATACCATGTAGTAGGTAGGTATGGTGGACACAAATGGCATAGTGGTTGGCTCAAGGATTTTGGATGCATGAGAAGTATTCCCTCTCGATACAAGGTTTAGGCTAGCAAGGTTATTTGAAACAAACACAAGGATGAACTGGTGCAGCAAAAACTCACATAAAAGACATATTGTAAACATTATAAGACTCTACACCGCCTTCCTTGTTGTTCAAAACTCAATACTAGAAATTATCTAGACTTAAGAGAGACCAATTATGCAAACCAAATTTTAGCAAGCTCTATGTATTTCTTCATTAATGAGTGCAAAGTATATGATGCAAGAGCTTAAACATGAGCACAACAATTGCCAAGTATCACATTATCCAAGACATTTTACCAATTACTACATGTAGCATTTTCCGTTTCCAACCATATAACAATTAACGAAGCAGTTTCAACCTTCGCCATGAACATTAAAAGCTAAGAACACATGTGTTCATATGAACCAGCGGAGCGTGTCTCTCTCCCACACAAGGATGAACTTATTCAAACAAAACAAAAATAAAAACAAACAGACGCTCCAAGTAAAGTACATAAGATGTGAATAAAAATATAGTTTCACTAGAAGAAACCGATAAGTTGTCGATGAAGAAGGGGATGCCTTGGGCATCCCCAAGCTTAGATGCTTGAGTCTTCTTAAAATATGCAGAGATGAACCACGGCATCCCCAAGCTTAGACCTTTCACTCTTCTTGATCATAGTATATCACCCTCTTCTATTGACCCTTGAAAACTTCCCACGCCAAACTTCAAGCAAACTCATTAGAGGGTTAGTGCATAATCAAAATTCACATGTTCGAGGTGACACAATCATTCTTTACATTTCTGGACATTGCACAAAACTTCAAAGTTAATGGAACAAAGAAACCCATTCAACAAAGCAAAAGCGGCAATGCGAAATAAAAGGAAGAATCTGTCAAAAACAGAACAGTCCGTAAAGAACTTGCTCAAACGGAAAAACTCAAAACTAATGAAAGTTGCGTACATATCTGAGGATCACACACGTAAATTTGCAGATTTTTTGATTTTTTTACAGAGACTTCTGCTCAAATTCGTGACAGACAGCAATACTGTTTCTGCGCAGCAATCCAAATCTAGCATCAACTTTACCATAGAGACTTTACTTGGCACAAAAACATGATAAGGAGAGGTTGCTACAGTAGTAAACAACTTCCAAGACTCAACAAAACAAAAATTGCTGTAGTAAAATAAACACATGGGTTATCTCCCAAGAAGTTCTTTATTTATAGCCATTAAGATGGGGCAATGTTGTGCTCATGAAAATAGACAATGAAGCAAAAGAGAACATCAAGAAGCAAATTCAAAATATTTAAGCCTAACATGCTTCCTATGAAAAGGAATCTTGTACACAAATAAATTTATGAAGAACAAAGTGGTAAGCATAGAAAAGCAACACAAGCGCAATTTCAAGATTCTCAACATAAGAGGAAACTTAATATTATTAAGATGCATATAACCATGTTTCCCTCTCTCATAATAACTTTCAGTAGCATCATGAACAAACTCAACAATATAACTATCACATGAAACATTCTTGTCATGAGCCACATGCATAAAATTATTACTCTCCACATAAGCATAATCAATTTTATTAGTTGTAGTGGGAGCAAATTCAACAAAGTAGCTATCATTATTATTCTCATCAAGTGTAGGAGGCATAGTATAATCATAATAAAATTTACTCTCCATAGTAGGCGGCACCAAAAGACCACTATCATTATAATCATCATAAATAGGAGGCAAAGTATCATCAAAGAAAATTTTCTCCTCAATGCTTGGGGGACTAAAAATATCATGCTCATCAAAACCAGCTTCCCCAAGCTTAGAATTTTCCATATCATTAACAATAATGGTGTTCAAAGCATTCATACTAATATCATTGCTACTAGCATGCAAATAAGATTCCATAGGTTTTTTAATTTTCGTAGCAAACAATCCATGTCTTAACTCAGGAAATAGAATAATAAGCTCATTGTTACTTTCCATTATGCCTAACTAGTGTAAACAAGAAACCAAAAGATGCAATTGCGGGATCTAAAGAAATAACTTCAGTACTTACAACGGCGCCGGAAAATAGCTTAGTAGCCGGATCCGGAGTGTACCCTTTTACCTTTCCTCCAACAACGGCGCGGAAAATAGCTTGATGTCTACTCACGCTTCTTTTCCTGTAGACAGTGTTGGGCCTCCAAGAGCAGAGGTTTGTAGAACAGCAACAAGTTTTCCCTTAAGTGGATCACCCAAGGTTTATCGAACTCGGGAGGAAGAGGTCAAAGATATCCCTCTCAAGCAACCCAATCACGATACAAGAAGTCTCTTGTGTCCCCAACACACTAATACACTTGTCGGATGTATAGGTGCACTAGTTCGGCGAAGAGATGGTAAAACACAGGTGATATAGATGGTGGTAATATTGCAGAAAGTAAAGATGCAGAAAACAGTAAACAAGCGGCGCAGAAAATAGCTTGCTGGCGTGGAAAGCAATTCTTTGTGATGGAAACAAGGCCTAGGGATCATACTTTCACTAGTGGACACTCTCAACATTGATCGCATAATAAATAACTCTTTCTCATATGTGCTACATATACTCTTGTTTGATAATGAACACCATTCGTTGCGTAGGATTACACGAACCCTCAATGCCGGAGTTAACAAGCTCCACAACATTCGATATTCATGTTTAAGTAACCTTAGAGCATAATAGATCATTGCAAAATAAACCAAGAACTAACATAGCACACACATCCACATTACACTATGAAGGAGGAATAGATCACATCAATACTATCATAATGACAATTAACTCCACAACCTACAAGAGATCATGATCATAGCCTACGACAAGAACCACACGGTGCACACACACTACAAGAAAAGTTGCCATGGCCGACGAAGTTGAAGTCGCGCCGTGGTTGCTGGTGTACCATGGCCGACGATTTTGGTCCCTCCGTGGTGCATGTCAAAACTTTTTTCTCTTTTTGAGGCCACCTACGAAACGGCCAAAACGTGGCGTATGGTGGCCGGGACGTGGTGCATCTCGAAATCTCGGGTTCGCCGGCGAGTCAACGCAAATCCGCACCGCCGAGGATGTAGGGCCCAGATGGCAGCCTCTCTGCATTGTTTTTTCTAGATCGCGCCATCTCGTTCAACGTTCTCCGATCGAGCCGTTTACGATGCAGGATCATGGGTCCCGCATGTCATCCTCTATGAACCAAAATTCTTTCTATTCTTGGATTTTTTGACCCCCTGATTTACGGCTACTTCCTTTTTCTTTTGATCCCTTGCCGCCTTGAAACGTTGAGACCCGCTGCTAAATGGGACCCGCATGTCATCCTCTATGTGCAATCAACTTTCTTTTCTTGGAGTTTTTTGGCACCTCAAATTTGGTCACTTGCCTTTTTCTTTCGATCCCCTGCGCCTCTCAAACGGTGATACCTGCTTTTGCTTCGGACATGTCATCCTCTATGTACTATAAAACTTTCTTTTCTTGAATTATTTTTGGCACCTCATATTTGGTCACTTACCTTTTTCTTTCGATCCCTGCCGCCTCTCAAACGGTGATACCTGCTGCTAAATGGGACCCGCATGTCATCCTCTATGTACTATAAAACTTTCTTTTCTTGGATTTTTTGGCACCTCATATTTGGTCACTTGACTTTTTCTTTCGATCACTGTTGCCTCTCAAACGTGATACCGCTGCTGCTAAATGGGACCCGCATGTCATCCTCTATGTACTATAAAACTTTCTTTTCTTGGATTTTTTGGCACCTCATATTTGTCACTTGACTTTTTCTTTCGATCCCCTGCTGCCTCTCAAACAGTGATACTGCTGCTGCTAAATGGGACCCATGTCATCCACTATGTACTATAAAACTTTCTTTTCTTGGATTTTTTTGGCACCTCATATTTGGTAACTTGACTTTTCTTTCGATCCTGCTGCCTCTCAAACGGTGATACCGCTGCTGCTAAATGGGACCCGCATGTCATCCTCTATGTACTATAAAACTTTCATTTTTGGATTATTTTTGGCACCTCATATTTGGTCACTTGACTTTTTCTTTCGATCCCTGCGCCTCTCAAACGGTGAGACCGCTGCAGCTAAATGGGACCCGCATGTCATCCTCTATGAGCAATCAACTTTCTTTTCTTGGAGTTTTTTGGCACCTCATATTTGGTAACTTGACTTTTTCTTTCGATCTCATGCCACGTTTGAAACGTTGAGGTACCTGCTGGCTCATGGGACCCGCATGTCATCCTCTGTGTGCTATAAAAGTTTCCTTTGTTGGATTTTTTTCACCCTCTGATTTTTGGCTTGCCTTTTTCTTTGATCCCCCCCCTTTGAAACGTTGAGTAAGCTGTTGGTTCAAGGGACCCGCATGTCATCCTCTATGTCCATCAACTTTCTTTTCTTGGATTTTTTTTCACCCTAATTACTAGCTACTTTCTTTTTCTTTTGATCTCAAGCCGCATTACAAACATTGAGACCGCTGCGCAAAATGGGACCCACATGTCATCCTCTATGTACAATAAATCTTGGATTATTTTTGGCTCGATATTTGGTCACTTGCCTTTTTCTTTCGATCTCATGCCGCCTTTGAAACGTTGAGTAAGCTGCTAGCTCATGGGTCCCGCATGTCATCCTCTACGAACAATAAAAGTTTCCTTTCTTGGAGTTATTTTTTACCCTAATTTCTGCTATTTGCCTTTTCTTTGATCCCTGCCCCGTTGAAACGATGAGACGCTTGTTCAGGTCGGTCCCACATGTCATCCTCTATGAACAATAAAGTTTCCTTTGGTGGATTTATTTTTGACCCCTAATTAATTCTGGCTATTTCCTTTATTTTCTTTTGATCCCGCCTTGGAATTGTTGAGAATGCTGCTGCCTCATTTTCTTTTGGTCTTGCCTTGGAAACGTTGAGACCGCTACAAATGGGACCCGCATGTCATCCTCTATGTACAATAAAGTTTCTTTTCTTGGATTATTTTGGCTCCTATTATGTCACTTGCCTTTTCTTTCGATCTCATGCCGACTTTGAACGTTGAGGATCTGCTGCCTCATGGGTCCCGCATGTCATCCTCTCGGAACGATAAATGTTTTCTTTTCTTGTATTTTTACCAACTGATTTTTGGCTTTTTATTTTCGATCCCGCGCCTTTGAAACGTTGACTCCGCTTGGCTCATGGGTCCCCGATGTCACCTCCCATACAGAAACATGTGATATTTTATTTTAGGACAATAAACGTTGTATTTCGCTCTGAGCTATTGCAAACGGATAAATTAAATCTTTATATCTACATAAACAAACTTATATGTTGAATCTCCTTGTTTTTGTTTTTGCGACTTTCCTGTTTTTTTTTGAGAAAAATCCGACCTTTCCTGTTTGGAGTGGGCTGAAATTGTACGTCAAAAGGCCCAAAGTATAGTTCGAAGGCCAGATGTCCAGATACAGCCCAATTGAAATCTTTCTTTTCTTGGATTTTTTCACGATTGACTGGCTACTTCATTTTTCTTTCGGTCCTGTGCCTTTGGAAGCGTTGAGACCGTGCTACAAAATGGGACCCGCATGTCATCCTCTATGTACAATAAAGTTTCTTTTCTTGGATTATTTTGGCTCCTGATATTATGTCACTTGACTTTTTCTTTCAATCTCATGCCGACTTTGAAACGTTGAGGAAGCTGCTGGCTCATGGGTCCCGCATGTCATCCTCTATGAACAATAAAAGTTTTCTTTGTTGGATTTATTTTTCCCCTAATTTCGGCTATTTGTCTTTTTCTTTTGATCCCCCCCCTTTGAAACGATGACGACGCAGTGGCAAGTCGGTCCCACATTTCATCCTCTATGAACAATAAAAGTTTCCTTTGATGGATTTATTTTTGACCCTAATTAATTCGGCTATTTCCTTTTTATTTTGATCCCCTGCCGCCTTGAAATAGTTGAGGATGCTGCTGCCTCATGGGTCCCGCATGTCATCCTCTCGAAGGTAAATGTTTCTTTTCTTGAATTTGTTTACCAATGATTTTTGGCTTATTTTTTCTTTCGATCTCCTGCCACCTTTAAAACGTTACGACGCTGCTGGC
Source organism: Lolium multiflorum (assembly GCA_030979885.1). Lineage (NCBI taxonomy): Eukaryota > Viridiplantae > Streptophyta > Magnoliopsida > Poales > Poaceae > Lolium > Lolium multiflorum. The sequence goes on from CM061747.1 coordinate 198,057,718, forward strand.
TCATGGGTCCCCAATGTCAGCCTCCCCATACTGCAAATCCTCTTTCTGCAAAGGTTGTATTTCTAGATAGATAAGGTGGATTCGAATCTGCCATGGTTCAGGCAGCTCAGGTAAGCCTTCTTGCACTAATTAATGGAAGTAGTGTATCGCAAGGTCAAGACATGTGGCTCGGTGTAATGAATCTAAATGAATCATGTTGTGGGTTCAATCTGATAGTTCTCTAACAGGTCAGCCAAAATAGAAATTAAGTTTTTTCTAAAAGGGAAATGCAAATTAAGATGAACACAAACATTAGTTATCATAATAGTTGATCATACATACATACTTGCTAAGAGCAAAAGCTTGCCAGAGTTTTACCACTCATACAATTAATTAGCAGTTCAGATAAGATAACCTTATATAAGTATAACTACAAATGCATTTGCTAAGGGCTCATGGGACAACAGAACTAGACAACCGCGAACTTTATGACCAGCATGTCACAGCGGCATCGAAAGATCTTGACCTTCAACTTTGATCCAATGCGAAGTTTGGCACCGTCAATGAACTTTTTCCACCTGGAAGTAACAGCCAAGCGGCCATCTGTGGGACTGACAGAGTACCGTCCCTCCACGGTGAGACCTTCACTCTCCATGACGAGGGATATCTTGCCCCTTCGGCCAGCATTGAGATCCTTGGAGATACTTTTAGGCAATTTCTGATTCAAAGCAAGAGATACCACCAAAAATTAGTCAATGGCACCAATGCACTGAACCATGTGAGACTTTGAGCAGAGAAGACATCAAGATAAGAGCAGTTATGCTTTCATATACTCACGAACATAGCCTTCAGATCGTCCTGGTCACCACACGGGTGGCCACACAATGAGCTGAGACCTCGGTGATCTGGCTGGGGCAGGTGCATGAGCCAGGCTGGTACACGAGCTGGTGCGATGCAGGAGACTGCTGGGCAGGTGCAGAAACGGTGCCTCTAGAGGAACCGGTGCTGATGAGGAGACACAGGCGAGGTGCGATGGCAGCTAGAGGAACCAGTGCGATGCGGGAGCCTGCTGGGCATGTGTAGTATATGGGGCCTCTACAGGAACCAATGCTGATGTAGGGGACTGCTGGGTAGATGCAGTAAACGGAGCTGGTACAGGAACCGGTGCTGATGCGGAGAGTGGGAAGCCGGTGCCGTGCTGGTGTGGTTGCCCTTTGTGACATCCGCTCATGTTCCATCAGGGGATCTGCAGCTTTGATCATGTTAAACCCAGCAAGCTAGAACAGAGGGAATGGTTTAGAACAACTGCTCAGAATGCAGTTATCAAAAGATATGAGTAGAAAAAAGTTACATATTATATATTTGGAAGTGTCTCCAACTCGTAAGCAGTTACGTATATCTGCCCGTTTGAGTTTCTGATCCTCAGCTCGTCGCCCTTCTTCAGACCGTAGTCAAAAGCAAACTTTCTCCAATCATGTCCATACAAATATGTGATGGCTGCGTCTTGTAGACATACACCTCATAGACCGTGTAGGTGTTCATCAATTTGCCATTGCCATGCATAGTGAAAGATCCTTCATGCGGACACATCTGGTTAATCATTGGACGAAGTTCACAAGGTACAGTCTGCATGTGAAAATTGATACAAATGTAAGAAGCAGGAAGACTAAAAACAAGACTTTACTATATGCCAATTCATGCTAAACCACTGAGAATACATACCTGTAACTCTGTGAAGGAGCTACTAGAAAGGTAGATAGAGCCATAGGAGGTGTTATATGCGGGTATGTACATGGGCCCGCCATATTCCCGCAAGCTCGGCATCGGGATGGTGAAGGAAACATGGGAGGTACTACTGGTGCGTAGCGCTGAACGTAAGTGGAAGAATTAGGTTGTGTAAAGTGCATAGTTCAGAGCAATGCAAATGTTGACAAGCAAGTGCATAACACTATGTTACAAACTGAACAGTGAAAAATTAGTGTATGATGAATATAAGCATGCTAATTTGGTGTTTCCGAATTCCAAAAAGCATTAGACAGAGCCAGTGATAATATCAGACATAAATCATGGCATGTATATGTGGCTTAAGAAAATATACCCGAACCCTTGGATGGTTACGGCCCGGCTGATCCTTGGACTTGAGCTAGAAAAGTTCGATAGACAACGTCTCAAAATCGTCCGCTAAGGGGTATTTTTCGTCGCCTATGGGCCTAACCCGACGATATGGGTTCCGTTGTGGAAACTGGCAGGCAAAGTCCAACGACGATTTTTTCGGTCCGTCGCGTCGCCCTTCCGCCACGGAAAATCGGACCGTTGCGGAAGTGTTTTCGAGCCCGTTGACTCGTCATGCAAACTGACACGTGGCAGACGCCGTTAACTTGCGGTTAACGGCGTTAACCGCTGAAACTCCCGTGGTAGATGGTAGGCCCACACGAGGCCTGCACGTCTTAATGGCGGGATGACATAGTTTGACCGGTCAACTATATAGCTGGGCTGGTCCATTAGTTACGTGGGCCGGGCCTAACCTCTAAGGTTGACTGGTCAAAACTTAAATGGGCCCATTTAACATGTGGGGTCCACCCATGGGCGGCCCATTTAGTGTGGGGTCACAGTATAGCAAGTGGTCGCCCAACAAGCTGGGGGGCCAAAAACAAAGGGTCCCACTTTCCGCTTAAAGGGTCGCCCATTTAGTTTGTGGGGTCCACCATATAGCAGTGGGCCGCCCAACAAAATAGTGGGCGGGCCAAAAACACAGTGGGTCCCACTTTCCTGTTGAGGGGCCCATTTAGTTTGTGGGGTCCACCATATAGCAAGTGGGCCGGCCCAACAAAATAATGGGCCGGGCCAAAACACGGGTCCCACTTTCTGTTAAAGGGCACCCATTTAGTGCGTGGGTCCACCATATAGCAAGGGGCGGCCCAAGATAGTGGTAGGGCCAAAACACAAAGGGGGTCCCACTTTCTGTTAAAGGCCGCCCAGTAGTATGTGGGGTCCACCATATAGCGGGTGGCCCAACAAGATAGTGGTGGGCCAAAAACACAGTGGGTCCCACTTTCCTCTTAAGGCCGCCATTTAGTATGTGGTCCACCAAAAGCAAATGGTGGCCCAACAAATGGGCCGGGCAAAAGCACAAGTGGGTCCCACTTTCCTGTTAAGGGCAATTAGTATGTGGGGTCCACCATATAGCGGGTGGGCCGGCCCATAGTTTGTAGGGTCCACCATATAGCGGTGGGCCGGCCCAACAGTGGGCCCCAAAAACACAGGCGGGTCCCACTTTCCTCTTAAAGGGCGCCCATTTAGTATGTGGGGTCCACCACAAAAGCAATTGGGCTGGCCCAACTAAGTAGTGGGTGGGGTCCACCTTAAAGCAAGTGGGCCGGCCAACTAGAGTGTGGGGTCCACCGTCAATCAAATGGGCTGGCCCAATAAGTAAGTGGGCCAGGCCATAAGTAAGGCAGTTTAGTTCTGTTTATATGCGGCATAATATGGGCTTTAGGAATTTGCGGGCAGGCACATATGTGATTTCGCTTAAATGGGCCGTTTAAGGGATGGGAATTCGTGATTTAGATACTAAGAATATTTACGCAGCATTGATTTCTGTCGGATAGCCTCACTTACCACAAGCACCAAAGAAAAAATGCGCGAAAGAACTATAAAAACTAACTAAATATTACATCAGCTGCAAGGCATTGAAAAAATATTACAGAACCCAGAGAAATTGAATGGTAATTAAACCTAGCAATACAATGAAGCGATCCGGCAATCTTTTAAGTTGTCCATGCAGCACCTATATCTGAAACAAAGACATTACAAGTTAAGACAGCAACAATGGAAAGGCAAAGACACTACAATATTGTTTGCCAAAGAATTTGGAACTCATCATTTCGTCGTTATAACAAGATCATTGTAATGCGCACAATAAGCAAACAAAGAGTGCATGCCGCATACCAACCAATATAACAGAGCATGTTAGAATGAAACAGCAGACTTACTACTGTCGAGTCCCATGCAAACCAACATGTTCGGGAGTACAAAATTGGCATGAACAACGAGTAGCAGGCTATAAATTTTGTAACAACGACTGAGCAAGATGAAGTTATGATGGCTACATCTACAGAGCAGAGAATGTAAACCAAAAAATAGAAGTTACGATGGCAAAAGCTAAAGAGGAGGGAATGTGAACCAACATGTGCCAAGTGCAATTACTTCATTTTGGCCGTGAACTAAATAATACTCCTGAACTTATAGTGAAGGGGATGCAAATCAAGATGTTTCGGGATATAAACTTGTAATGAGCAACACATAGAGGATAGTTGATGCTGGAGCTTAGGATGGACCAGATACGGAATATAGTGGGATCACCTGAACTTGTATAAGAGGGAATGCAAAGCAATATGTTCAGCTTTCCATATGTGAGCGTCATGCCAAGTCAGAGAAACAAGTCAATAATGCAGCTTTTGAAGAACAAGATGGCACGCAAAATTATTATCTAGTAGTATGACAAGTTTATTTGTACTACAGGCTAGATAGCAGAGTGATAGCATGCCAAACTAAGTCCTTACTTTGTTAGCTTACAATGAACTAGATACAAAACAATGGCATCACCTGTAGTACAGGGAATGCAAGCCAACATGTTCATGGAGTAAAAAATTGGCACAAACAACATAGTAGCAGGCCATAATTTTTGTAACAACGACTGAGCAAGATAAAGTTATGATGGCTAGATCTACAGAGCAGGGAATGTAAACCAAATATAGAAGTTACGATGCCAAAAGCTATAGAGCAGGGAATGCGAACCAACATGTGCAATTACTTAAAATTGGCCATGAACTAAATAATAGCAGGATGTTACTATAATACCTACAGTATAATTTTTGTAACAACGACTGAGCAAGATAGAAGTTATGATGGCTACATCTACAGAGCAGGGAATGCAAACCAAAATGTTCAATCGCTTAAAGTTAGCAATGAAGTAGAAAATAGGAACGTGTTACGGTCATAGCTAGGAATGAACTAAAAGAGCTTCAGACAAACAAGCATCTGAACCCAGAACATGGCGCTAAAACAAGGGACTTACATTAGGAGAAGCACTCTGTGGGAGTCACAGCAGATCTTCCTGGGGTTGATAGATCCGGTGATGAAGTACGCTACATGTGCTACTTGGGGTTGGAGAGACGGCCATTACACTTCATGGTTACTCATCTCATCTGCAAAAACGTAACGGCGCGTCGTTAGCACAAACAGGTTCCCCCAAGATTAAACAAGAACTTGCAGGCAAGCAATAGAAAAGCGACAGTAGAAGAGTTTAGATCATGCAGGGCGCCGGTGAAGCAGATCCGGTTCATGCACAGCGGTGTCGGTGAGCAAGATACGATGCGGTGGACGACGGATCCGGCGAAGCGGCTCCGGTGGGGTGGACGATACCGCAGCTGAAGCGACTGCGGTAGACTGCTGGATGAGCATATGGTTTCGAGGTTCGGCGGGGATGATCCGGTCCGGTTGATGACGGCGTCGATGAAGCGGCTCCGGCAGGCAGCCGGATGACGAGGATCGCGAGGGCTCGGGTAGGCCAGGGAAGTCCGGCGGGGATGTTCCGGTGCGGTGGTCGTGGAGGTGGTAGAGAGAGGACTTGAAAGTTCCGGTGGGTGGTCTCAGATGAGAGACTGAGGGAAATGAATTTTTTTGGGAGGGTATCCGGGGCTAGGGAGGTGGTGATCCAAAAAATGACGGCCAGACCCCCCCACCAACCGACTTTGCTGTCATCTCCACAGGGGTAGAATCGGAATTTGGAACGTGTGAAATTTTTGTATTTTGTAGGCGGGAAGTTTTGCCGCTATGAGATTTTGAATTTCGCTAAGGTACAAGTATAATGATAAAAAATTGTGAGACCGTACTAGTACCTCTGTTCAAGGCCGACTGTAAAATCAAATCATCATCAAGTTGAACATCGGTTACTACCATGATCATCATCGGACACAGATCTGGTGACATGCACCTGAAATTGGTGCATTCGTTGCAAAGTATAATGCTAAAAAAATTAGTGACCGTACTAGTACTTCTGTTCAAGCCCGAGTGCAACATCAAATCATCATCACGTTGAAAATTTGTTACCACGATCATGATCTATCTCTAAATTTGGCGCATCCGCTAAATCTGGCAAACTATAATGATAAAGAAATTGTGAGACAGTAGTAGTACTTCTGTTCATGGTCGAGTGCAACATCAAATCATCATCACGTTTAAAATTTGTTACCATGATCATGATCTACCTCTGAAAATGGGCGCATCCTCTAAAACTTGCAAAGTATAATGATACAAAATTGTGAGACCGTACTAGGACTTATGTTCAAGGTCGAGTGCAACATCAAATCATCATTACATTGAAAAGTGTGTTACCATGATCATGATCTATCTTCTAATTTGGCGCATCCGCTAAATCTCGCAAAGTATAATGATAAAAAATTGTGAGAATGTACTAGTACTTATGTTCAAGGCCGAGTGCAGGATCAAATCATCATCACGTTGAAATTAGTTACAACGATCATGACATATCTCTAAAATTGGTGCATCCGCTAAATCTCGCAAAGTATAATGATAAAAAAATTGTGAGACTGTACTAGTACTTGTGTTCAAGGCCGAGTGCAGGATCAAATCATCATCACGGTGAAATTTATTACAACGATCATGACATATCTCTTAAATTGGCGCATCCGCTAAATCTTGCATGTGGCGCATCTCAGTGCGGAGCAACAGGCCGGTGCTATCAAGGTTGAGGCGTCGGTAGCGTCATCGGGCTCTCCTCTTTTGATAGATCTTCTACATGGCGTGGCGCACCGCCCAAGCAGTCACATGTGATACCGAGGTGGAGACGTCGCCGGCATCCTCGAGGCGCGGCCGCCCTTCTATGAGCCAGCGTCGACTCAAGGTATATATGAATCCATGCGTTGTCGCGCCCCTTCTTCCGATGAAGTGGGGTGCCTTAGATTTATTGTTCTTCTCTTACGATTATTTCGAGCCGAACATGTGTGCTCTTTCTCTGAATATATTGCTTGAAAAGCTAACCAAGTTAATTAAATTCACTTCATTCTTAATCTTGCGTGCTAATTCTGTTATTTTTGCTGGCAGTGGTGCGTGCAAGGAGATTTATTTGTGGGTGTGCTGAGCTGTTAGGCCTAAGTCATCCTCAGCTTAACGAGGCCTCAGCTTAACACATAAAAAAGGTGTTCAATCTCGCCCACAATGTCCTTTTCTTTCCTCTTCCTTTATTGGAACTTGTTTTGCACACAAGGAAAGTGGCACGTGTAATGTGAGTAAAACCCTCTTAGCCAAAATCAGCTACAAGCAAGATTTTCTGTATTGTAGATGCCCCAATTGACTCTAATCCCCAATGTAGTCTTTTTTTATGTCAGTATAGACTTCTTTACATGGCATGCATTTGCCTAATGAGCAGCATTGTATTGCCATTCTAGCCAACCTGATCGATATGTCAAGCTTCATGCACGAGATGCCATGTTTAATTTACTCCCTCACTCCGATCCATATTTCTTGGTGTAAAATGAATGTGAATCGAAGGGAGTACTTTTCTTAGATACTAGTAGTACTATACCATTTCAAAAAAAAATACTAGTACTACTACATCACAAATGCATCAAAAGAGTACTACCATCACAAGACCACCACGGTTGTACTAGTAGAGTTTAATACTGAACTTCCAAAGGGAATAAGATTACACATATGAACTTTAAACATGACCAGGAGCATGAGGGCCAGCAGCAGGGGCGTTGACTGGAACAAGCCAGGCAAGACGTAATTCTGGAGGAAGAGGCCATATGCTGCGTGCTTGGCCTTGGTTGCAGGGCGGTGCTTCCCCGATGTACTTAGGCCTACACCCGTCGCATGCTGGATCAGGCTGCGGATGTCCTTCTGGAGGATTTTGCCACAGAATGGGCAAAATAGCTCCCCGCGCTTGCGGAAACGAATTTCACCACCCTTCAGCCGCTTCAGAACGTAGCGGCTCTTCTGGTCCCTGCGCTCCTTGTTGTCGTCCATGTCGTCAGAATATTCCTGTGAATTATAAAGTACATAATAATCAGGTGCTTAATGACAGATCGAATAAATACTGCACTATCATAAGCAAACCTTAGAAACCCTAAAATTAAATGTGTAGAACAAGTAAATGGCAGAAGAAATCATACTAAATCACGAGAAAACCCTATGAACAGCAATGAACATAAGCCACAACAATTGCAAGTCCACTAAGTATGAACACATAAATTAATTATATGACAAATCAAGCCAACTACATGGCAGATTAGTCGAAATTAAACTAGAATCTGACCGTACGAACCGTAGAATCAAGTACGTCTACAAGAACAAGGTAGGAGATCAAATCAATCAAGAACCAGGTTCGTGCAAACCACGTGAACAGTAATATGACACAAAAAGGATCGGGACAGTTTCGGTAAAAGAGCAGTACCTCCTCGTCGTCACCCTCGACATCCTCCTGGAACTGAACGTTTGGGCCGAAATCGTCGAAGGGGTCGAGGTCCGCGTCCAGCACCGGGTCGAGGAAGACCTCGCCGTGGTGGCCTGCAACGCCTTGCAGATCTTCGGCGGGAGCAACGGCGTTGCTATCCACCTTCTCCTCGACGGCCAGGACGCCCGTTTCGACCGAGGTCGAAGAATCAGACAAGCAGAGGAGACGAGCGGCCTGGGTACCCGGTGAAGCCTCACCCGCCGCGACGGCCACTACCGCAGAGGCATCCTCTGCGCGAGCGGCCGCCGATTGCTCCGCCTCGTACGCAAGACCTGTCTTCATGCTGCTGCGGTTGGAAACGAGGAAGTCGATGCCTCGGAGGTGCGGTGAGTTGATGGGAGGGGAGAGGACGAGCTCGCGAGAGACGATGAGGCCGATTATTTTATAGCCTCTGACTCTCTGTATCAGAATGGCATTAGTTGTGGACGCGAGAGACGATGAGGCCGATTAGTTGTGGACGCGTGAAGTCGTGCATGTACTCGATTCTCACGTATACCAATACTTCCAAACGTCATAAGTAATTCACAATCATTCAGAATAATATGAGACCTTAACATTTTATTGTTTGTGTCAGATATTGTCCATGAAAAATAACATCCTTCAAAAAATAAATCCCCTATGCCAATCCGGTCATGCCCGTCTACTCCAACTAGCTTCCTCGAGTAATTTGTCACCTTACATTCTTAAAATGAACCAAAATTTGGCACAGGGGCATCACATGGAAAATGATGTTACCATTCTCTCTTCCCATTTTTGTTTGAATTTTTCAAAATTGTCATGCCCTAACGGAAAAAAATGTATGTTCCTTCTATGAAGCATGTATCAGAATGGCATTACCAAAACCTGGGGGTGGCGGGGCACATGGTGGTGTGATGATACATCACATTTGGACCACACAACACAATTTGGACCAACCAAAAAAATTCAACAACCCTACACAAACCCTGGTCAAAACTAATTTGACCAATATTACAAAAGTTGTACATAATTCAGAAACCGTCAGAAATATACGAAGCATTCAGGAGTCAATACTGAAGACAAAGCAATTATGCCAAAAGACAAAGGCAGAGGAGGAACAGGTCTTGCTATATTGCACAACAAAGCCAAATTCAACTTTTCATCGATTCCAAAATTCTGGCTGCAATTAGCACACCCTGGTCTCCTGATGTCGCAATAGTTGGCTGCTGGGAGCGGAGACACTCGACTTCCTTCTTCAACTTATCGCACTCTGTGCGAACTTTCAAGTACTTCGTCTCGAAATATTGCGCATGTTCAGCATGCAACTCCACTTCCTGTTGAAAACTTTCACAGTCACAGTTGCAATCACACTGACCAGCCTTGTCAGTGACCACACTCATCGGTGGCTGGGCGCGTAGTTCCTCGACTTCCTTCTTCAACTTCTCACACTCCACGAGAACGTCTGAGTACCGTTTATCAAAAGAAGATTGCATGGAACGGGCATTCTCCTTCGATATGGCACGATTTAAAATGCACCTGCCCACGAGGTGGCGGATTTTCTTATGAAGGATGATGTTGTGGCCCTTGATCTGGTCCAGTTTCGCGGAGAATCGTGTTATCACATCCTGCATTGCAAATTCAACAGCAATGAAGTATGCAGAGTGCAGATGAGGGGGGAGAAATAAACAAATGGAGTGCCAACCTCTTCAATATGCCTGAGAGCTGCAAAGTCCTTGTCCATAGGAACCTCTTCAACGATGGAACCGCCATCCCTGGAAGAAAGACATTTAAGTAGTTGGATCTGGCAGCCAGCAAGGAGGCGATGAAACTGCGGCACGGCAATGGAAACATACACGGCCGAAGATGCACACACGCGCACTGGCTGCTCCTCTCCCGGAGACTGGGCATTCGTCTCTGATTCTGCATTCATGATACCAAACCTATGCAAGAGTTTGAGGTTTCTGTTCTGAAGGGTGGTGTTGTGGCCCTTTAATCTCATAATCCCTTCCTGCATGGAAAAATTCACCAGGAACGAATCAGGGATCCTTTTTCATTCACAGGATATGAAAATCATAAGATTAGGAAAAGCATAGGATTTTGTATACATTACAGAGGGTGTATGCGCTATTTTATGGGCTATTTGGAATGTACAAAATGAAGTCGAGTTTAATAAACCCAAATCTCATCCCTTCTTGCAGGTTATCCCTATGATTATTCACTAGATCCGTATGTTTCTTATCTCCAGCCCGAGGATCAGCAGGATATCATGGAGTCTGGGTGCAACTGACTAGAGACAGCCGCACGGGATTTTTACAGCCAGGGTGGCTGGCAGTTTCCTCATAGAATTACTTACTGATGTGTTTTTGCCTTTTTGGCACCCGCTGTTTTCTATGTTTCGTTGGTGGATCTTTGTGTCGACTCTAGCTGATCCGTGAGAAGTTGTCATAATTTGTGTATGAACTGAAGAAAGCAATAAAGCAGCCATATACATCATTTTGATGCAGAGGCTGTGATATGTCCCCCATTTCGAAAAAAGGAACAAACATAGGATATATTTCTATAAATCAAACAACTAATGTAGGAAAAAAAACCATAGGATCTAAATGCTACACAATTCTTATAGAAGTCCTACGAATTAAAGAAGCCCTCATGCAGTACGGAGATGAAGAGGAAGAAAAAAAAGCAATGGATATATATTATATAGTGCATACATTATTAATGCTCTTGAGAGCTAACAAGTGCTCATCAAACAACGGGTCCTCGATAGCTAAGTACGAAGTGGATCCTGCGGTAGAAAGCACGAGCCTGGAACCGTCGGCCCTGGAAGATGATAGCCGGTTTAGTTGGCACCGCCTGCCAGCAAGGACTCAACGAAAATCCGGCATGGCGATGGAAACATACCCAGGAGCTTCGTACCCACCAGGTTGGCGAGAAACGAGCGATTTCTCAACTTGGGTAGGAATGGCGCTGAAACCAGCCGCCATGGAAGAAAGACGGTTAAATTGTTTGATCCGCTAGCCAGCCAGAAGGCAGAGAAACTTCGGCATGGCGATGGAAACATACCGGGGAGCTTCGTACCCACCATCTTGGCGAAACACGGTCGATTTCTCGGCATCGGTAGGAAGGGCGACACTTGAACGGGCGGCCCTGGAAGAAAGACGGTCAAATAGCTGGTTCTCCCGGGTAAAAAAATAGTTGGATCTGTTTGCCTTGCTGTAATCTGCGTTCATGGGGGCAAAGAAAGCACATGGCGATAAAAACCTACCAGGACTCTTGCTGGATTACTCTGCCCTGACCCAACAAGCCCGAAGCAGACTGAGCTTGCGATGGAAGCGCAGACATGCCTGTCCGCCGGCGCCGCTGGTACACTTTCAAAGTCGGAGTTTGCAGGACTTTCAGCGGGATGGATTTCACCGCGGATTTAGTCTCAGACAACAACGCCTCCTTCCTCTTCTTACACTTCTTCATGTTCTTCTTAGACAACTTGTTGAACGATGGATGAATCGCTGGAGGAAGAAGGAAGGGACAAGCAGGTGGGGATAGAAGGGGTCGGTGTAGAGCTCTCCGGGGAGGGTTCCCCGGGGAGGAGGATGAAAACTGGAACGAACAGGACAGGGATGGGACTGGGCAATCTTGTCCGTCCATCCAAAATCAAAGGGCGGGAGCACATAAGACTTTGGGCCATTGACAGGCTGGTCCTGCCACAGGCGGACCCCAAGTTTCAGCGATTCAATGTCAGTGAAAAGATGGGCAATGTAAAAGAATCTTGTTCGGGGTCGGCCGCGGAAGCCAAATCTCTGTGTCCCAAAGTCTACTAGTAGTCTACTCCTATATAGGTATAGCTGCATAGCCATCATACCATTGCATTGATCGAGCTGTACGCCTTTACCACTCTGATTCAGGTACAAAATATTAGTGTTCTCTTGTCAAATCAAAGGCCATGTCAGTTTAACGAAATGGACGTTCTTTAACTCACAAACTACTCCAAGGACATCATTTACGGACTACTGAAGCCATGTACATAATTTCTGGATCGATTTAGTAATTTGCTACAACTGTAATATTATTTCCAATTTTCAGCAATTTATTTGAATTTTAGGATTTTACTTATAAATTTCGCTAATTGACATGTGTAGGAAAGATAGAAAACAACTAGTGTATGCATGACCAATTAATCTGACTAAATAAATCTTATAGTGGCCACTTTGCATCACTCAAACTGAGAGGGCATGTTAGATTCATATGATAGAATAATGGAGAATCGCTATGACATATGCCTCCTTGAATCCTACGGGAAAGAAATCTACATGAATTGGTAGAGCTAGGTGTGTGATGGTATCATCGGAAAGACAAAGGAAATTTCTATAGAGATTGAGAGTGCATAGCATAGTTGTCACAGATGCATATGAACTTTTCCAAGAGGTCTAACCTCTTATTAGAAATCCTATAGGGTTGTACTAGTATAAGAAAACAATACATAGAAATTTTGGAGGATTCAATTCTTCAAATCAAACAAGCTATATAGGGGGAAAATCATATCCTTTGATTCGTACAATTTGTATAGGAGTTATGTAGGATTTGACTATAGGAGTTATGTAGGATTTGACTATAGGATTTGAATATTTGTACGGTTGTGTAATATTTTTACCCAGATCAATTCACATACCACCGGTTATGTATTTTTTTGGGCTATAAAAATAGGAGGTGTGGTATATTTGATGTGTGTAGAGATAATCTCACCATCTTATAGCCACCCCTAACATTTCGAGCAAACAAAAAAAATCTATACCACTACCCACCTCTCGTCCTACACTCAATTCCTACACAACCAAACAACAAAAATTGGCTATCCTAGCCAGGTGGTTGGGGATACTCTCATCCCATAAACCTATCCCCTAAACCAAACAACCCCTAATATGGAGGGAAGGAAAACCTAGATCTGATACTGTACAAAAACACATAAAGCAATCTGGAACCGTCCACATAGAATCAACGGGCCAGAGCAGATGCCTTCTTTGGGAAGGGTCTTGCGCGGAAGCCAAGGAATCCTCTGCGTCGACAATCTGGTGTAGCAGTAAAATAGACCATCATAGCGGAACATTGATGGAGTCACTACAATGCGTCCGAATCCGGGTATAGTCTTGTCATATCAATGGCCATGTCAGTTTCTCCAGATATAATCTATCCGTTAGCTAGTACTACTACTCTAGAGGCTGACGCCACATGCAGAAGTTGTACAGTACTACGACTACTATCGAGTATCGACTAGTCCGATCACGTCCAGGTCGCAACTACTCAAAAATGGCCGTAAAGAAAATGCAGAAGTAGGATGGGGCCACGACAAAAGACATACATCTATTTATGGACAGAGGTAGTATCATATCAGCATGCATTAGCATCTCATTTGCAACTAGTTGCACTCGCATCCTATTATCGGATATCACACTTCTGCACTTTTAAAAAATATGAAGAAAAACAAAACTGGGACACATATTATGTTGTGTATTGCTCCACAGGTCACAGATGAGTATGTAAAAAAAATTCTAGCTTGCACAAAAAAGACAAATGATATGTGAATAGTTAAGGAATATTATTCACATTGGTCTTTTCTTTTTTCCACAGCTCACATATGGTCACCTTTTGAAACAAATGTTTAGATGTGCGAAAGATACAACATAACCCGTGACTATGATTTGAATTTACATTTTTTTACAAACTCGAAATGTGACATCCGACAATAAGATGAGGGATCAACTAGTTGCGAAATGTTTGCACTCCTGACCATGCATCTGAATCTATCTACTAGACTACTACAACAACATACAAAATGCACCAGTTTTGAACTAGAGATGTAACAGCAGTACTAACCGTTGGTTTCCAAAATCTAACGCTTGTGATTAGAGGGATTCGCGTCAAGAGATACCACAACAGCATACACTTCTTTCTAGAACCATCATGTAGCCATTATGTAGAAGAAGAAAAAAGCAGGGTCACACCAATATCACACGTCCCACTCGATAGTAAGAAAGGTTCCAAGTTATTGTTCCCATTTCTCAACTGGTCATACCTATTTCGATGGTGTAACCTACGTAGTATAAGTTATATATTAGTTGTATGGAAAGTTTGAGCAACATTTAGAACATAATTTTGTACTCCTAATTGGTCCAACATGCATGCTAAGATTGGGGTCTTCACCTTGAAACGGCGAGCGCCGAAAAGCGGGTCAAAATCGCCCAGATCCTCGAAGATATCTACAGGCGCAGCCGCTGTATGAGAGACGGAGTGGGAAACGAGTGGGGCGATGTATGAGAGACGGAGTGGGGGTGTAGTATGTACTATAGTAAGACGGCGAGACGGCGAGGTCAGAGTGATTAAGACTAGTCACAATGGGAAGTACGTAGTACGTAGTATCATACACTACTAGTTTGTGATACTACCTCCACAATGCATAGTATCATAATATGGTTCATACTTATGTCATATTTAAAGTTTTGTAGAATCTCAATGCAAATGTGTGTACATGATGTATTTGTCATGAAGTTTTCTAAGTTTTCTAGGTTTATGTGTTATAATACTACTCTCATATCTCACCTCATAATTGATGTGACACATTAGATTTTTGCCAACATGGCATGTATGATACTACTTACGAGCCTTAAAAGCACTTTTTTGTGATGTTGATCAAATTGTACTCTAAAATTGTCACTGGACAACAGGTCGGCCTATTGCAAACTTGTTTGAATGAGCTAAAATAGTTAGAAATCTAGAAAATTTGTCACTTCAATGAATTTTCATCCTATAACGTTTACTTAATTTGAAAAACGAATGGGGACGTTTGCCATAATGGGACGATCATTTCTACAAAAAAGAATAAGATGGAAAGTCTCGCAATGTTATTTATCATGACAACATTGACAATGTCACAACCGTGGGGTGATTAGGGAATCCACTCCGCTAGAAAAAACAAACTTATATAAGGCATGTGTGGCAATGCAGTTTGTCTACCTTATACACATATCTAGATGTGTAGCTATATATGGATTTTATTTTCCAACTTTAGATGATCAGTTTATAGTTCACCATTTAATTAGAATTCATAATTTTTGGGAATAAAATACTTGGAGGTACCCTGCAAGTGTGGTACCACAAACTAAGCCAAAACATGGGTCCCAATAGTACAACATAGCGCGCATAGGAAGTTTGAGCAAATTTGAAACCAACCAAATGAGGTAGAAACAAATCAGAAAAAAGTTGTGAAACATGTGCATGGAGCCATCACATGACATGTACTTACTACTAACAAGTAAAAAATATAAAACCCTATCATACATAGAGGTTTGGGGTGAAGAGTTATTATTCACACACATATAGAATAAATATGGACTGCTTTTGGCTTTCTACCCATTAATTTGAGCAAGCTTCATGCAGTGTCCACTTCAAACTTGACAACATTGGAACCATAGCTGCTTGAGTTCGCCTCGCTAGCCTCTTCCCATATGTAAGCTTAATTAATTGGTTACACTACGAAAACCACAATCAACTTCTGAATAATGCATGCATTGCCCCCCTTTTGCACATATGCAACTTTGCAAAGTAGGGATTTTTGGTTTACCACACATTAGTGTGTTGTTTTCTTTTTATTAGGACCCATGTTTGGTAGCCACATTTTTCCAAAGCCAAAGTGTGGTTAGCCAAAAAAAAAGCTAGTATGGCTAGCCACCAAATTGTGGCTTAAAATATTAAAGCCAAACTTTGTCAAAACTTTGTAAAAAAAAGTTGAGTCTATGACAAATGGACCATATATACATGCAATGAAGTGTGATAAGCCAAATTGTGGCAAAAACCAAACACATGCCAAATAAACTATATGCATGCATGGCTGCCAAATTTTGGCTTCTTGACAAATTGTGGCTAGGAACCAAACATGCCCTTGCTGGCCAAAGGGGTCCGAATATGTGTTTTGTTTATTCGCTATCATGTGCAGTACGTGTGTGCACAATACCGCAAATCAAAATTTCACGGGTAGGCCAAACATGCATGCATGGTAGGCGAATCGCCATTTCGAAGGCTAATTTGTCAAACTAGCTTACCATGAAACCATCATGTGTACTCCAATTAATTAAGTTCGGATATGAATGGTGGTCATCAACCAAACTAAAAAGAATTCAAAATTTGGGATGATATAGGGATGTGCCCTATTGTTGTGGAATCAGAAAACATTAGCCAACGAAAATGTGGGTTGCATCCAAGTATAGTAGCTCACAAAGTCGATTGCCAAGAAGTTTTTGCCTAAATTTGAAATAAAGCCAAAATGAGGTTCAAACTTATTGAAATCAGCAAGCAAGGCAATCACGAAGTCACCAATTACTACTTTTATCTAGGAAAAATAACAAACATGATGGCATGCAAATATTCTTGAGAAGCAGAATCATTCTGTAAATATATATTTTTGGAACCATGCATGTTGGACATTGATTCGCTTCTTGCCACATGGGTGAGCTAGCTTGGTTACCGCAAGAACCATGCATGGCGAACTTTCGAATCATGACCCCTTTTTTAAGAGATCAATGAAAAACTTCTTATTTTCGACTATACTTTGCCAAATAAAGTTTTTTTGGTTTTCCACATAAAGTCTTTTCATTTTTATTGGCCGAATTAAGGGGGGCAAAATTAAAAGGATGTATTTGTGAAGTGGCTACCGCGTGTATTGCGCACACTACCACCTATACAATTTTCACAAGAGGGTGACATGGTTGGATGGCCATGCATTTCCATGGTTTGTTGGATTATCTCATCATGTAGTATATAATAAATTAATTTTGTAAATATTTTTCAATTCAAGTATTAACGATGGTTATATTACAACTCAAATAAATTGGGAAAATACTGGGGTTCGCCTCCCTAGAATCAATCTTGCCCGTCCATTTCCTATCAACTGACTATAGGGAGTACTAGATTTAAATGGCGGTTGGAGTTAATTCCTCAACCTCATCGCAGTATTATTCCCATCTGTCCCCACTAAACAACCCCTGGCGGTTCGTTCTCCCCTGCATTTCGGCAAGTTCCAAAAAACCCCATTGTTTGCAGTTGCTCTCCCTCCCTCCCCCTCAATCCCTCCGATCAGTTCGACGTGCTTCAGCGCTGCCATGGCCGACGGCGGCCTGTTTACGCTAAAGAGGAGCGTCGTTCCCCATGGGACGACCAAGGTGAACGTGGTCTACACGAATGACCCTTCCGTTCTCGAGCACACCCTCAAGATGTACGAACAAAAGCTACTAGAGGACAGGTCCAGGTTCGTCGGCCTCGACCTAGAATACACTGCGGACCAAGTAAGTACCGCCGTCGTTCAGTTGGCCATGGACGACCACGTCCTGGTGTACCATTTCTGCAGGTATGTTCTTCACATGCCTTCCTTTATCCTTTTGTTTTTTAATATAGAAACTCTTCCTTTATCTTGGATCTGCTTTTTTATTTCGACATAGACTAGGTTCTAACTTGTATGAAAACACGAACAAACTAACTTGTATGAAAAATGTGGTCTGGAACGTAATATCCAACATATACTTGTATAATTTTTTTGGATTGACCACGATATCTAGTTTCATGATTTTGGTACTCAAAATTTGCACAAATTTCATGTACTCATACTCACCGATAATCGGCATGGATGTCAAGATATTAACATATAGTAACTGAATCTTAACTTGATGACACTTAAATAATTAGATCATATAGTCGCAACAATAATTCATGTTATTTTGATGTGTATCACTGATGCAAAATCATTGTTTCACTGCAACAAGTATACAGTTTACTGGAAGAAAAATATGTGTACTATTTCAGCATATACGATCTTACAAGATTGATTTGTGTTAACATGCAGGAGTCCTGATAATCTGGCACTGCAAGAATTCCTTCAACATAAAGGAATTTGTTTCACAACTGTTGACATCAGGGGTGACTCTAGCAGGTTTGCTAGAGATGGCATTAAAATTCCTAAACATAATTGGATTGACATTCAGGATATGATCAATTTCAATGGTCCTGGCAATAGGACTGGCATGGGTGATTTGGCAGCCGCCATCATTGACCCATCTTACAAAGACATGAAGACCAAGTTCCCTACTAGCAGCCACGATCAATGGGAGTGCATGCCATTGCCTGAAGTAAACTTGAGGTATGCTGCGATTGATGGGTATGTCAGTTTTGAGTTGTACAGGCGACTCAAAAAAATCAATGATGGGCAGCGTCAAGCACAACCAATTCCAAGGGAAGTGGTTTGCCCGGATTGCAAGGAAGCGGCTAGGTTGGCCGCTCTTCCCCCTGCCTGGCGCGACGAGAAGAAGCAGTGTGTCGGGACAACCTACTGGGAATTTGTATCTTATTGCTTTAGGCACAACATACCATTTGATCCGAAGAAAATGCCACCATGGATAAAGGACTCGTGCGAGCCTACTTCGGGGTCTCCGTGGGATGGCGGTTCACACGGTGAGCAAGCTAGGGCAACGGCTGGATGTGGTGAGCTAGCAAGGGCAGGGCCTGTATCTGGTTGGGAAGCTCCAACAAGGATTCCCGACACACGAAGTGCGAACGAGTGCAGAACTTGGACTGCCAACCCGTGGGAGGCAGGTACAAGCGGCACCGGCAAGCGCATCAAGAGGGATGATGATAATTGGTGAACTAGGCTGGCGTTATATGTTTCCAAGATTGTACATAAGTTTAGAATTATGAACTGGTAGTATTGTTTAGGTGATGTAATTACTTTTGCAACAATGTGTATGAGGTTTCAGAATCACGCATCCTTATTTAAACATGTTTAAAACATGGAAATGAAAAGGTAAGCCTGCATCCTTCTTAGTCACTCCAAAATTAAGCTTTTGGGAAGGTATTTGAAATTTCCATGTTTGAAACCCAAAACGACTTCTCTTCGTGATTGACTTCATAAGACAAAGTTCAGGCTTAGGGGTAGATACATGATTTTTCTGGTTTGAATATGACCTTGTTTATCCTTGTTTATCAACTTGAGTGCTTACTGACATAAGAAGGCTATGTGCTTTGGTTTTTCATTTTTTTTTGAATCTTGGTCAATTCCTAGGTACGGTTTGACCAAGATTTGAACAAGTTTAAAATATGAAAATAAAATGTAAGCCCGGTCTGGATCCTTCTTAGTCACTCTGAAATGAAGCTTTTGGGAGGTTTTTGAAATTTCCATGTGTTCGAAACCCAAAACCACTTCTCTTCATGCTTGACTTCGTAAGATAGATTTTAGGGTTAGGGGTAGATACGTACATGATTTTTCTAATTATTTTTATGCCCATTTGAATCTTGGTCAAATCATAGGTTTGACCAAGATTTAAACATGTTTAAAATATGAAAATGAAAAGCTAAGCCTGCATCCTTCTTAGTCACTCCAAAATGAAGTTTTTGGGAAGGTTTTTGAAATTTCCATGATTGAAACCCAAAAACGACTTCTCTTCGTGCTTGACTTCATAAGACAAAGTTTAGGGTTAGGGGTAGATACATGATTTTTCTGGTTTGAATATGTCTAGACCTTGTTTATCAACTTGAGTGCTTATTATATGACATAAGAAGGCTATGTGCTTTGATTTTTCATTTTTTATACCCATTTGAATCTTGGTCAAATCCTAGGTTTGACCAAGATTTGAACAAGTTTAAAACATAAAAATAAAAGGTATAAGCTCGACCTGGATCCTTCTTAGTCACTCTAAATTGAAGCTTTTGGGGGGTTCTTGAAATTTCCATGTTTGAAACCCAAAACCACGTCTCTTCATGCTTGACTTCATAAGACAGAGTTTAGGGTTAGGGTAGATACATGATTTGTCTGGTTTGAATATGTCTTGACCTTGTTTATCAACTTGAATGCTTAATATATGACATAAGAATACTATGTGCTTTGGTTTTCATTTTTTGATTTTTTCTGAATTTTTATGCCCATTTGATCTTGGTCAAATCCTAGGTTTAACCAAGGTTTAAACAAGTTTAAAACATGAAAATGAAAAGGTAAGCCTGCATCCTTCTTAGTCACTCCAAAATGAGGCTTTTGGGAAGGTTTTTGAAATTTCCATGTTTGAAATCCAAAACGACTTCTCTTCGTGCTTGACTTCATAAGACAAAGTTTAGGGTTAGGGGTAGATACAAGATTTTTCTGGTTTGAATATCTCTAGACCTTGTTTACCAACTTGAGTGCTTACTATATATGACATAAGAAGGCTATGTGCTTTGGTTTTTCAGTTTTTTTGAATTTTTATACCCATTTGAATCTTGGTCAAATCCTAGGTACGGTTTGACCAAGATTTGAACATGTTTAAAACATGAAAATAAAAGGTAAGCATGGATCCTTCTTAGTAACTCTAAAATGAAGCTTTTGGGAGGTTTTTGAAATTTCCATGTTTGAAACCCAAAACCACTTCTCTTCATGCTTGATCGACTTCATAAGACAGAATTTAGGGTTAGTGGGTAGATACATGATTTGTCTGGTTTGAATATGTTTAGACCTTGTTTATCAACTTGAATGCTTACTATATGACATAAGAATACTATGTGCTTTAGTTTTCATTTTTTTGATTTTTTCTGATTTTTTTGCACATTTGATCTTGGTCAAATCCTAGGTTTAACCAAGATTTAAACATGTTTAAGACATGAAAATGAAAAGGTAAGTCTGCATCCTTCTTAGTCACTCCAAAATGAAGCTTTTGGGAAGGTTTTTGAAATTTCCATGTTTGAAACCCAAAACCAGTTCTCTTCATGCTTTACTTCATAAGACAGAGTTTAGGGTTAGGGGTAGATATACGTGATTTGTCTAGTTTGAATATGTCTAGACCTTGTTTTATCAACTTGAATTCTTACTATATGACATAAAAAAAACTATGTGGTTTGGTTTGATAGTTCATTGTTCATAATTCATAGTTGATCATACATACGGATCATACATACAGAATTGCGCGATCCTTATCGCGACTTCTAACCTATCTAGTCGTCGAGGAAGATGATGGTCGCGTTCTCCTCCGCATCCCGCGCCTCCTTCTCCTTCACGGCGGCGATGGCCGCCGCCTTGTCTTCTTCCTCCGCCCTCTTCTTGTCGGCATCGTCCTTGAGGGACGCGGCCAGCGCCTTCAAGAAGAGGGGGTCTTCCCCTTCCTCCGCCTCCTCCGCCTCCTCGCCGGCTGGCGGCGCGAATCCGCCGCTGGTGCTCGCCTCCCACGCCGCCTTCGACCGGCGGTTCCTCTCCCGGTCGGCGCGCCATTTGTTGAAGACGGGGCCGCTCATCGGTTTGAGCGGCGGATCCGCCTTGTACCAGAGCCCGCCCGGGGCGAACTCGCGGAGCGACGACGGCATGTACAGGGAGCCTCTGTACCTGCACGCCGCGCGCCGACTCCCGGCGGCGGACTGCTTGCACTGGAGCCGCCACGCCTCCTCGAGCGTGTCCGGCGCGCGGGATCGCTTCGATCCGCTCGCGGGCGACGCGGAACTGGTACGGCGTGAATACATGGCGAGCGGCGAAGAATCACCACCCTGCAATCAAGGCCAAGCACGCAGCATATGGCCTCTTCCTTACGTCTTTTGCCTGGTTTGTTGCCGGTCAACGCCCCTGCTGCTGGCCCTGATGCTCCTGGTCCTGTTTAAAGTTCAGCATTAAACTCTATATACTATACAACTGTCGTGGTCTTGTGATGTACAGTAGTACTCTTTTGATGCATTTGTGATGTAGTAGTACACTGTACTTTTTTTTTGAACTGATATACTAGTACTATCTAAGAACAGTACTCCCTCCGATTCACATTCTTTTTAGCACCAAGAAATATGGATCGGATCACCGGAGCGAGGGAGTAAATTACCCTTTTGTTGTGGCTTATTTTGACTTTGGCAAAAGCCAAAAAAAAAGCACCTAAATAGGTGCTTTTTGGGCTTTTGGATTTTGGAAGCCAAAAGAATAGAATCTTTGTTCTTGGCTTCCAAAATCCAAAAGCCCAAAAAAGCACCTATTTACGTGCTTTTTTTGGCTTTTGCCAAAGCCAAAAGCCAAAAAAAGCCACAACAAAAGGGCCATAAACATGGCATCTCGTGCATGAAGCTTGACAGATTGATCGGGTTGGCTAGAACGGCTAAACAATGCTGCTCATTAGGCAAATGCATGCCATGTACGATAGTATACATCTAGTAAAGAAGTCTATACTGACATAAAAAAGACTACATTGGGGATGAGAGTCAATTGGGGCATCTACAATACAGAAAATCTTGCTCGTAGTTGATTTTGGCTAAGAGGGTTTTGTGCCCATATTTGTATCTTGGTATAATCCTAGGTTTGACAATGATTTAAACAAGTTTAAAATATGAAAATGAAAAGGTAAGCATGGATACTTCTTAGTCACTCTAAAATGAAGCTTTTGGGAGGTTTTTGATATTTCCATGTTTGAAACCAAGAACCACTTCTCTTCATGCTTGGCTTCATAAGATAAAGTTTAGGGGTTAGGGGGTAGATACATGATTTGTTTGGTTTGAATATGTCTAGACCTTGTTTATCAGCTTGAATGCTTACTATATGACATAAGAAGACTATGTACTTTGGTTTTTCATTATTTTTTTTAAATTTTATGCCCATTTGAATCTTGGTCAAATACACTAGCTATGACCAAGATGTAAACAAGTTTAAAACATGAAAATGAAAAGGTAAGCATGGATCCTTCTTAGTCACTATAAAATGAAGCTTTTGGGGGTTCTTGAAATTTCCAAGTTTGAAACCCAAAACCACTTCTCTTCATGCTTGACTTCATAAGACAGAGTTTAGGGTTAGGGGGTAAATACATGATTTGTCTAGTTTGTTGTTTAGACCTTGTTTACCAACTACTAGTTCGATTTTGGGCTACTAATATAAAATTAAAATAAGTTGAACTAGTATTCCTCTAAAAAATCATTTTGGTATGCATTGTTTGATACTTTTCATAGCTATAGTGCATCACAAATTTATGATTTCATGCTTTGCTTTGCCAATTTCGATTTTTTCTAACCACCTTCTCTTTGATTTCAAATTTAGGTCAAACTATCGATGCCTACTATGTGTTCTACTTGAATTGGATGCAGCGTGCGCACATGTTTTGCCATTGTTCTGGGCTTCCACACATCTTTGGGGCATCCAAGTATTTAAGTTACCTTGTTTTTTTGAATTGTAATTCATACCCTTCCTCCCAATTTTTATGCACATTTGAATCTTGGTCAAATCCTAAGTTTGACCAAGATTTGAACAAGTTTAAAACATGAAAATGAAAAGGTAAGCCTGAATCCTTCTTAGTCACTCAAAAATGAGAAGCTTTTGGGAGTTTTTTGAAATTTCCATGTTTGAAACCCAAAACCACTTCTCTTCATGCTTGACTTCATAAGACAGAGTTTAGGGTTAGGGGGTAGTGTCAACACCCGGGTTTTAAGTCCGGATGCCCTATCATATCATTCATCGCAATCCCAGGAAGATTGTTTTTGCGAGATATAATAGTAAGTCGTTCAGAGTCATCATTTATTACAACACATAAGGTCTTACATCAAAGGATCACATGATCCAATATTACACAAATAGATTGTTCAACATCACACATAAGTAGCGGAAGCGTAGTAGTAGTAGTGGACTCATAATTCCACAGGCAACGCTTGACGTTAGAAGACGATCCTAGTTATCATAGACGTCCTGCTGTCCGTCATCCTGATACTGTTGCTCCTCTTCATAGTCTGGCATTTGAATAGCCAGGGCAAAGCCATGAGTACTTTTAAAGTACTCGCAAACTAATACTAAGGTAAAGCATAATGTATTGTAGTAAAGGGGTACTAAGCTCTAAGTTTATTTGCATAAAGCCAAGTTTTCTTTGAATAAACATTTAATAAAAATCCTCATTATTTAGTAGACTAACTCAAGTGGGAACATTAGTGTCATTCCCACCATTCATTTGGGATTCAAGACAATTCATCAATCACCATTATTATTTCAACATAAATCCTGATAATGGAAGTAGTATGGCCCTTCCAACCGTCCGTAACCGCGGACACGGCTATTCGAATAGGTTTAACACTCTGCAGAGGTTGTACTCTTGTGCCACAACTATTGATTTCATCCGTCGAGGATAACCCCGAATCATCGTAACTCAGTACGCGGATCATCAATCATAACCTTTCACTTATATGTCCTAGTATAGGCACCTCTCCCCATGAGCTTGGCCTCCCGGTGAGAACCAACTGTTAACCCGGGAACTGCACAGGGCTTGGGTCGTACATTCACCTCATATTCACATCATTTCTCACATACGGAGGCAGCCTCGGCGTAACCCCTATGATGCTTGTTTAGAGGGAACCCATACTAAAATACACAAGTTTCTAGTTAAGCCCTACCCATAATCAGGTATTGTGGGGGTACTTGTATAATTGGAAAGGTATCGCATTCAAACCCATCTCAGTTTTATATCAAAAATCACCATCTTCTCTTGGTCATATTCACCTTCAAAGTCATTCCTTGGAATGAACCATCATTCCCAAGGTTTCAATTTCATATCAACATCACTTGTTCCCATCTAGAGTAGTCAAATTTTAATTGATTAGCAATAGCCACTAAATGAGGGGTGCTAATCTAACTTTGATTTGTGTTCATCTAACCCAAGTATTGTTCTAGACCAAGTGAATCATAAATCAAAAGGTACTTTGAAGTAAATAAGCCAAAGTAAAATTAAGTAAAACATGGGATAGGTAATACATAAAAGTAAAGTGTGATGATGCCTTTGCTCTTGTAGAGCTAAGCATTTGTATTTAGCAAGGGTTAGCTTGCCTTGAGCTGAGTAGTGATCAAAGTGCTCTTCCTCTTCTTGGGAGTAGGCCTCCTCCTCTTGGTAATCCTCGTTACTAGCGTCTATATACGAATACGAGGTATAAATACTAAACCAAACTCATATGCTAAACTAGGAACACTCAAAGAGTTCACACTCTAGTCCTATTATCAATCAAACATGGCATGGTGAGTTTATTGGATGAATTCTTATTTAATAGAAAATAATTTCCTCTCATTATTCCTATTTCTTAATTTTTAATATGTAGATCCTTAGAGAAACTTCATTTCTTCTCTTTACTTCATAATAAGATTTAATCTCATCATATAATAATCAGGTATGAAATATAGGTTGACCTAAGTCAACATTTCATATCTATTATATGTGAGTATAATTTAATTAAGGTTTTACACTACACATGTTATTATACTATTATTTTAAATGCATTAAAATCTCTAAGTAATATTTATCAAGGGTTCTTTAGCCTAGGTTATTCCCCCTGGTTATATTACTTAGGATCAAGATTTAAATGAGAGAGTAGCTCTCATACTATTCATTAAATTTGAATTTCAAGTTAAATGGTGCTAGAATTAACTACATAGCTATTTTATTTGATCTAGTCCATGATCATGCAAATAACCTGACTATATTATTGCATAATCAATTAGAGGACATCATTTGTGATTTATTAGAATTTGAATCAACTTAAAATCATTTATAGATTATTTTTAATAATTATTTGAAGTCAGAAAAGGCTCTGTCTTGTTATTTTTATCATTTAAAAATTAATACGAATTTGGATATGAGGCCAGTGGCATTAGTTAGATAATTTTATGGGCTTTCCAAAGATATAAAGTTTGCTAGATTTGGTTTGGCAGATTTCAAATTATTCAATTTTTACTAAACCATCTGCAGCACAATTCATATTAAGTTTAAACCTCTATTTGAATTTTGGGCCTGGGCGGGAAAAGCTAACGGGCCGAAACGAGTTTTAAACCCACTTCACAGCCCAGCAAGCAACTGGTGCGGCGGGCTGCGCTGACAGGGTGGGGTCCACCTGTCGGCGCCTCATAACACGCCGAAGCGGTACGAGCGATAGGGAGCGTTGGATCAAGAAGCAGATCAACGGCTGGCGTGTGTCGTCGTCCCCGGCGAGACTCCGGCGAACCCAGAGCGCCAGTAGGGGGTCGGAGAGCTTACCAGGCCGTTGCAGGTCTCTGGCAAGATGCTCGGGGAAGTGGTGGTCGACGAGGAACAGCCTGGTGAAGTGGCGGCGCTCGGGGAGGCTCCAATCGACGCAGAGCTTCCGCGGGCTCCGGCGGACTCGAGCTCGCGATTCGAGCAGCTCCGGCGAGCTCTAGTGAAATTGGCTGTGTAGAAGTGCTCAGTGAGGAGAGGGGAAGAGATGGTGTGAAGAATGCGAGTGCCGATCATCAGTATTTATAGAGGGAGAGAGGTGGCCGAGGGTGCTGCAAGGGCGCGGCCATGGCGCGGCTTCTGTGGTGCGCCAAAGGGCAAGGCGAGGACGGCTACGGCTAGGCAGGGTCCTGGCGATGCTCAACGGGTATTGGTGCGGACGAAAAAGCTACGGACGCGCTCGAGTTCTTCCAGTCATCATCGCGGTACCCGCGGTACGTCGACGACGAGGACGACGGTGACGAGGCTCTGGGCGGTGCTCGAGCATGTCTAGGACGTAGAGTGAGTGGAGTGGCTAGACGACGCGTGGTAGGGATGCAGGGCAAGGACGGGCGCGTTCGAGTGCACGGTGCTCTGGCGCGTTCCAGAGCGCGCTCACCGCGGCATGGGCGTGTACTGGCATGGTTTTGGCGTGGCTGTTCTGATCAAGTCCGTGCACGATCGATCGAGTGAGCGGTACCGTTGGTGTCCTTATGCATTGTAGATGCTCCAGGACAAGGGCACGGGTTAAAATGCTGGCTGGTGGTGGAGATGCCAAAGTGGCCGGCATGGTGGAGTTGTGCATAGTTTAGGGTTTTTCCTTGGCTTTAATCGACCATGCAAGTACTGGGCTAGAGGCAGGGGGTGTAGAACTAGCTCATGATCACATTTGCAAAGGGGTTTAGCCTCAAATCTGTTGGACAAAAGGGTGTTGCTCATTACTGAAATTATGCCTGCCAAGTGTTCGACACAATGGCCGCATGAAGAAAATTTTCAAATTTTGAAATTCTTTTTGGTGAATCTCTTTTATATAATTATAGTGATGTATTGGTGGTGGTGGCACTCAATTTGGAAAAGAATTGCAAAGTTTCAAATTTGAGATGATCTTCTTTTTATTCTCAGATCCTCTTTTGTCAATTTAATTCTGGTCAACCTAGTCAACTCTAGCCATGGTGGTCAACATGAAAAGTGTTCACCTTGACATGGTCTTGGATGACATGGCTTTGGTTGACAAAGTTTAGTTTAGGTTTTAAGAATTACAGGGGTGCAAAGTGGTGAAGAAAATATTTTTCACCCAAGTGACCATTATCATATGTATGATGAGTTCTTGATTTCTCTTGCTTTGATTCATGATCCAATGATGCAATTGTGTTAGTTTATCATATTAAAGCTTTTTAGAAGCAAGGAAGCAAGCAATTATGGCCTTGGTGATGATTTTGCATTTTTGCATATGATGTATGTGAGTGATGAATGGGTTTTTCCCATTTTCTCTATATCTCCTTATTTTAGGGTTTTGTGATCTTGATTAGGGTTCATATAGTAATTGATTAACATGCTAACACTCATCATGGCAATAGCACACAAGAAAAATCACTTATATGCACAAAACTATATGTGGCACTATATGCATAGAAAAGTTTTTGTTAATTGTAAATTTTGAGTAATTGAAATCTCACTTGCTTTATTATTTGTTGAAAACTTGGGATGTTACAAACCCTTCCCCCTTACAAAAGATCTCGTCCCGAGAAAAAAAGAAAAAACTAGGTACTAAAGAGATTGGGGTACTCAGTCTTCATAAAGTCTTCTCTTTCCCAAGTGGCTTCTTCTTCTGTGTGGTTACTCCATTGTATCTTCAGAAACTTGATACTCCGGGTACGAGTGGTTCTGAATGCTTCCTCCAGAATGCGAATAGGTACTTCGCGGTAGGTTAGATCTGAGTTGATATCCACAGTACGATGGTCAATGTTCTTGAACACCTCAGTCTTCTCAGGTACCTCCAAGCACTTCCGGAGTAACGAGATATGAAACACATTGTGCACCGTTGACATTTCTTCTGGTAACTCCAGCTGATAGGATACTTCTCCTCGGCGACTTAGGACTTTGAAAGGTCCAACATAACGGGGTGCGAGCTTTCCTTTAAGCTGGAATCTCTGCATTCCTTTAAGAGGGGACACTTTGAGATATACGAAATCTCCGATCTCAAAAGTCATCTCTCGGCGTCTCTTGTCGGCGTAGCTCTTTTGTCTTGATTGAGCGGTCTTGAGGTACTCACGGATCTTGTGAACCTTCTCTTCAGCTTCTCGGAGAATATCTGGTCCAAAAACTTGACTCTCTCCAACTTCCGACCAATTCAGAGGGGTACGGCACTTCCTTCCGTACAGAGCTTCAAAGGGGGCCATCTGCAAACTGGCTTGGTAGCTGTTGTTGTACGAGAATTCTGCGTACGGCAAACAGTCTTCCCACTTGGATCCATATTCCAACACACATGCTCTCAGCATATCTTCTAGTATCTGATTGACTCGTTCAGTCTGTCCATCCGTCTGAGGGTGATAGGCTGTGCTGAAGTTCAGCCTAGTTCCGAGTCCTTCATGTACCTTCTGCCAAAATCTGGAGGTGAATTGGGATCCTCTATCAGATACTATTGACTTCGGGGTTCCGTGCAGGCTGACTATCCGTGAGATATATAACTCTGCAAGTCTTGGTCCTTGGTAGGTGGTCTTGACGGGGATGAAATGGGCGACTTTGGTCAATCTATCGACCACTACCCAGATAGAATCATTCCCTTTACTAGATTTGGGCAATCCGGTGATGAAGTCCATTCCTACGGAATCCCACTTCCATTCGGGAATCTGCAGGGGCTGTAGCAGTCCTGCGGGTCGTTGGTGTTCTGCCTTGACTCTCTGACAGATGTCACACTTGGCGATGTAACTCCCGATTTCTCGCTTCATCCCATGCCACCAGAACTGTTCCTTCAAGTCCTGGTACATCTTGGTACCTCCGGGGTGAATAGAATATAAGGTGTCATGGGCTTCCTTTAGAATCACTTGTTTCAACTCTGAATCTGACGGCACGCACAAGCGTCCGTTGTACCAAAGTACTCCTTCTTCATCAACAGTGAATCCCGGTGCCTTTCCTGCTGCTAGCTGGCTCTTAATCCCGTCAATGCTTGCATTGCTCTTCTGGGCTTCCTTGATTTGACTAATCAGGGTGGGTTGAAGTTCAATGCTGGCGAGAAATCCTTCACTCACTAGCTCCATTCTAAACTGTTCAAACTCTTGGTGAAGGCTAGGTTGTTCTTCGGCAATCATGGAGTTCAACTGACACGGCAGTCTACTCAAAGCATCTGCTACTACGTTGGCCTTGCCTGGGTGATAGTGAATATCCATATCATAATCCTTGATTAACTCTAACCATCTCCTTTGCCTCATGTTCAGTTCCTTCTGAGTGAAGATATACTTCAAACTCTTGTGATCCGAATAGATCTCGCATCGATTACCCATGAGGTAATGACGCCATACTTTCAAGGCTAACACTACTGCTGCTAGCTCTAAGTCATGGGTTGGATAATTCTGTTCATGTTGCTTCAGCTGCCTGGACAGGTATGAGATCACCTTGCCTTCTTGCATAAGTACACATCCAAGACCAATCTTGGAGGCATCACAATACACATCAAATGGTTTGGTGATGTCCGGCATAATCAGTATTGGGGCTGACGTCAGTCTGTTCTTGAGCTGTTGGAAGCTCTCTTCACACTTGTTCGTCCATTCGAACTTCTTGTCCTTTTTCAACAATTGAGTCATTGGTCTGGCTATGCTTGAGAATCCTTCAACGAATCGGCGGTAATATCCCGCCAATCCGAGAAATGCACGGACCTCAGTCTGGGTGGTTGGGGCTTTCCATTCTGCAACGGTCTTTATCTTTGAGGGGTCAACGGCAATTCCTCCTGCGGACAAGATATGTCCCAGAAATCCTACTTCCCTCAACCAGAACTCACACTTGCTGAACTTGGCATACAGCTGGTGTTCCCGAAGAGTCTCTAAGACCATTTCCAAGTGTTGCTCATGTTCTTCTTCGGTTTTGGAGTAGATAAGGATGTCGTCGATGAAAACAACGACAAACTTATCCAGGAAGTTCATGAAGATCTTATTCATGAGATTCATGAAATAAGCGGGGGCATTGGTCAATCCAAATGACATGACATTGTACTCGTACAATCCATATCTGGTGGTGAAGGCAGTTTTGGGAATGTCCGATGCACGGATCTTCAGCTGATGGTACCCTGTCCTAAGATCAATCTTAGAGAACACGGTGGCACCGGTCAACTGGTCAAACAGGTCTTCTATTTTGGGCAAAGGATACTTATTCTTGATGGTGACATCATTGAGCTTGCGGTAATCCGTACATAAACGAATCGTACCATCCTTCTTGTCCACAAACAAAACTGGTGATCTCCAGGGTGATGCACTTGGTCTAATCAAACCTTTGGCTAACATATCATCCAGTTGTTTCTTCAGTTCCACTAATTCTGCTGGGTTCATGCTGTAAGCTCTCTGGGCTATAGGTCCTGTTCCGGGATTAACTCAATGATAAACTCGATATCCCGATCCGGGGGCATACCGGGTAGGTCATCCGGAAACACATCAGAGTATCGACAGACGACTCTGATTTGATCCAGGGTGGGTTTGGTTAAACTCTGGTTGCAGGTAAATTTTCTGGGCAGTTTTTCTGAGATGTGCTCCACTAACACTCCGGTGCTACTAGTCATGGTGATGGCCTTCTTGGCACAATCAATCAATCCATGATGTTTGGACATCCAGTCCATACCCAGTACTACCTCTAAACCTTTTGTTCCCAGAACAATTAGATTGGCATAGAAATCTATTTCATGAATTCTGATAGGAACATCTTTGCAAATTTTTCTAGCTTTAGTTGTTGATCCAGGTATTTGCACTACCATGACATGCTTCAAACTGATGGGTTGAATCTTACTAGTGCATGCAAATTCTTCCGTAACAAATGAATGCGATGCTCCAGAATCAAACAGCACTCTTGCAGGTATTGAGTTAACAGAGAACATACCCAGAACGACATCTGGGGCTTCCTGAGCTTCTTCCGCACTCATGTGAAAGAGGCGGCCGCTGCGGTTGTTCGGGTTGTTGGGGGCGAACTTCTTGTTGTTGGCGACACGGCGTTGCTGCTGAGCAGGGCCAGTGGTGTTGGCGGCCATCTTGGCGAGTCGCTGGGGACACTCTTTGGAGAAGTGCCCCAACACACCGCACTCATAGCAGTTGATGGTGGACTTGTCCTTGGGGGCGACAGGGATAGCATTGCTCCCAGTCCTTGGAGCAGTGTTGGTGTTGGGGTTGGCAGGGGCTCTTGTCGGGGCGCGGTTGAAGTTGTTGTTGTGGTGGACGAAGTTGTTGCTGTTGTGGGGGTGTCCTCCCGTCCTGGGGTTTCCTCCGCTCCGGTTCTGATAACCGGGGCGCGACATCTGTGCCGGTGGCCTGTTGTTTCTGGGGGTGAAGCCTCCGCTTGAGCCAGGGCGAAACTTGGAGTTGTTGCTGGGCCCACTCTGGTGCATCATGCGACGCTTGCGGTTTTCGTTGGCCTGGTTCAGCTTGCCCTCCATCTGGATGGCGGAGTCAACAAGGGCTTCGAGGTCAGCAAAAGGGATGTTGACCAACACAGTCTGCATCTCATCGTGCAGTCCGTTCAGGAACCTCTCCTTCCTCTTCTCGGTGGTATCAGTCTCATCCGGGGCGTACCTTGACAAGGTGAGGAACTTGTCGCGGTATTCTACCACGGTCAGACGGCCTTGCTTTAACTCGCGGAACTCATCCCGCATCTTCTTGATGAGACCCGGTGGCACATGGTACTTGCTAAACTTGAGCTTGAAGTCTGCCCAAGTCATGAGCTGCCCGCATTCAATGCGCGAGCACTCGTCCACCAGGCACGTGCAGGTCCTGCCAGATAGTGAGTGGCAAACAGCACCTTGTCATTTGCCTCCACTCCGGCAACCTCAAGATTGTTCTCCATTGTCTGGAGCCAATCATCAGCATCAAGGGGTTCCTCTGTCTTGCTAAACACCGGTGGGTTGGTGTTCTGAAAGTTCTTCAACTTGGAGCCCGGGTGATCATGGTTCCCGTGGCCTTGGTTGTTCTGTGCTAACTGTTGAAGTACAGCTAAGTTAGCCTGCCTTTCAGTCCTATCCACTTCTCTTTCAGCCAACATCTGTTGCAGTATCTGCGTCAACGCATCCGGGTTGGCGTTGCGATTGGAATGTGCCATCTGAACAGAGATATGGATCATAAGATAAGAGGGACAATTTCTATGGCTTAATTTTTGGGGAGTAAACTCACATTTATTTAAAACATGGTTCATAACATAATAATATTACACATACTAACATAGTCATGAAGGTAGCAATTATTACAAGCCAACATTCCGGAGGGTTTGAAGAACCCTTTCAACAAGCTACGATACAAGGGGCGAATACAAAGGACCGATACATCTCAGGCTACGCGGTGCTCAAGGAGAGGATGGAAGCTATCCATCGATGCGGAGCGGGAAGGTGGTGTCCATCCCGGCAGGCAGGGTCTGGTGGAAGTCGTCGTCTCCCTCCTCCTCCGGCTCGTAGTCGTTGTCGTTGCTGACGTAGGAGTAGCCATCCCCTTGGATGTCTTCCCCCTCGCCTTCTCCCTCCAGGATCTGGAGCTGCTCCACCTGAGTGGAGATGGTCTCCTTCAGGACGGCGATCTTGGTCTTGAGGCGGTGGATGGTGGCATCCCTCTTCGCGACCAGCTGGCGCAGAGTCCTGCGCTCCTTCGCGATGACCTTGATGGTCTCCGCGTACTGGTTCAGCTGCTGCTGAGTGTGGTTGGCGGCGGAGCGGGAGTCGCTCAGCGCCGACCGAGTCTCGTACAGCATGTAGTCGAGGTGGTCCACATGGTGCCTCAGCACGGGGTGGTACGGCAGGCTGAGGGGCAGACCAACAGAGGAGTGCCTTGCGAAGTGCGCAAAGCGTTCCCCTTCGATGGCCAGCGAGTTCTGCCCGCACAGACGAGCGAGAGACTCCTGCAGAGCATGGGCGAGTCCATCCACCCAAGTGTTCTCGCGGAGCGAGAACTGGATCTGGCGGAACATGGGTGACTCCGGCTTTCCCGGAAGGTTAGCCATGATCAGCCATTGGAGCTGGCCGTTGTCCGAGATCTGACCCCCGTAGAACACGGGAGGCGTGCGTCCGAGGAAGTCGGTGAGCGCGAACAGATCGCGTTCGAAGATCAGGTCTCCCCCGTTCGCCAAGTCATAGACTTGGGTCTGGAGAAAGGGCTCCGTCGGGATGATGGGATCCATCTGTAGAGGGAGTGACAAATAAGTTAATAATTGTCAGTGTTCAAAATTTTAAGTAATAATCAATGAAATGGATTATTTTGAAAAGGAATTCCAAGGTAAGGGTATGAGTATATTTTCATAACTATTTTATTTTAAACTAAGTTTGTTGGACGTCCATTCTAACTAAGGTCTTCTAAGGTCAAACAATGGCTCTGATACCAACTTGTCAACACCCGGGTTTTTAAGTCCGGATGCCCTATCATATCATACATCGCAATCCCAGGAAGATTGTTTTTGCGAGATATAATAGTAAGTCGTTCAGAGTCATCATTTATTACAACACATAAGGTCTTACATCAAAGGATCACATGATCCAATATTACACAAATAGATTGTTCAACATCACACATAAGTAGCGGAAGCGTAGTAGTAGTAGTGGACTCATAATTCCACAGGCAACGCTTGACGTTAGAAGACGATCCTAGTTATCATAGACGTCCTGCTGTCCGTCATCCTGATACTGTTGCTCCTCTTCATAGTCTGGCATTTGAATAGCCAGGGCAAAGCCATGAGTACTTTTAAAGTACTCGCAAACTAATACTAAGGTAAAGCATAATGTATTGTAGTAAAGGGGTACTAAGCTCTAAGTTTATTTGCATAAAGCCAAGTTTTCTTTGAATAAACATTTAATAAAAATCCTCATTATTTAGTAGACTAACTCAAGTGGGAACATTAGTGTCATTCCCACCATTCATTTGGGATTCAAGACAATTCATCAATCACCATTATTATTTCAACATAAATCCTGATAATGGAAGTAGTATGGCCCTTCCAACCGTCCGTAACCGCGGACACGGCTATTCGAATAGGTTTAACACTCTGCAGAGGTTGTACTCTTGTGCCACAACTATTGATTTCATCCGTCGAGGATAACCCCGAATCATCGTAACTCAGTACGCGGATCATCAATCATAACCTTTCACTTATATGTCCTAGTATAGGCACCTCTCCCCATGAGCTTGGCCTCCCGGTGAGAACCAACTGTTAACCCGGGAACTGCACAGGGCTTGGGTCGTACATTCACCTCATATTCACATCATTTCTCACATACGGAGGCAGCCTCGGCGTAACCCCTATGATGCTTGTTTAGAGGGAACCCATACTAAAATACACAAGTTTCTAGTTAAGCCCTACCCATAATCAGGTATTGTGGGGGTACTTGTATAATTGGAAAGGTATCGCATTCAAACCCATCTCAGTTTTATATCAAAAATCACCATCTTCTCTTGGTCATATTCACCTTCAAAGTCATTCCTTGGAATGAACCATCATTCCCAAGGTTTCAATTTCATATCAACATCACTTGTTCCCATCTAGAGTAGTCAAATTTTAATTGATTAGCAATAGCCACTAAATGAGGGGTGCTAATCTAACTTTGATTTGTGTTCATCTAACCCAAGTATTGTTCTAGACCAAGTGAATCATAAATCAAAAGGTACTTTGAAGTAAATAAGCCAAAGTAAAATTAAGTAAAACATGGGATAGGTAATACATAAAAGTAAAGTGTGATGATGCCTTTGCTCTTGTAGAGCTAAGCATTTGTATTTAGCAAGGGTTAGCTTGCCTTGAGCTGAGTAGTGATCAAAGTGCTCTTCCTCTTCTTGGGAGTAGGCCTCCTCCTCTTGGTAATCCTCGTTACTAGCGTCTATATACGAATACGAGGTATAAATACTAAACCAAACTCATATGCTAAACTAGGAACACTCAAAGAGTTCACACTCTAGTCCTATTATCAATCAAACATGGCATGGTGAGTTTATTGGATGAATTCTTATTTAATAGAAAATAATTTCCTCTCATTATTCCTATTTCTTAATTTTTAATATGTAGATCCTTAGAGAAACTTCATTTCTTCTCTTTACTTCATAATAAGATTTAATCTCATCATATAATAATCAGGTATGAAATATAGGTTGACCTAAGTCAACATTTCATATCTATTATATGTGAGTATAATTTAATTAAGGTTTTACACTACACATGTTATTATACTATTATTTTAAATGCATTAAAATCTCTAAGTAATATTTATCAAGGGTTCTTTAGCCTAGGTTATTCCCCCTGGTTATATTACTTAGGATCAAGATTTAAATGAGAGAGTAGCTCTCATACTATTCATTAAATTTGAATTTCAAGTTAAATGGTGCTAGAATTAACTACATAGCTATTTTATTTGATCTAGTCCATGATCATGCAAATAACCTGACTATATTATTGCATAATCAATTAGAGGACATCATTTGTGATTTATTAGAATTTGAATCAACTTAAAATCATTTATAGATTATTTTTAATAATTATTTGAAGTCAGAAAAGGCTCTGTCTTGTTATTTTTATCATTTAAAAATTAATACGAATTTGGATATGAGGCCAGTGGCATTAGTTAGATAATTTTATGGGCTTTCCAAAGATATAAAGTTTGCTAGATTTGGTTTGGCAGATTTCAAATTATTCAATTTTTACTAAACCATCTGCAGCACAATTCATATTAAGTTTAAACCTCTATTTGAATTTTGGGCCTGGGCGGGAAAAGCTAACGGGCCGAAACGAGTTTTAAACCCACTTCACAGCCCAGCAAGCAACTGGTGCGGCGGGCTGCGCTGACAGGGTGGGGTCCACCTGTCGGCGCCTCATAACACGCCGAAGCGGTACGAGCGATAGGGGGCGTTGGATCAAGACGCAGATCAACGGCTGGCGTGTGTCGTCGTCCCCGGCGAGACTCCGGCGAACCCAGAGCGCCAGTAGGGGGTCGGAGAGCTTACCAGGCCGTTGCAGGTCTCTGGCAAGATGCTCGGGGAAGTGGTGGTCGACGAGGAACAGCCTGGTGAAGTGGCGGCGCTCGGGGAGGCTCCAATCGACGCAGAGCTTCCGCGGGCTCCGGCGGACTCGAGCTCGCGATTCGAGCAGCTCCGGCGAGCTCTAGTGAAATTGGCTGTGTAGAAGTGCTCAGTGAGGAGAGGGGAAGAGATGGTGTGAAGAATGCGAGTGCCGATCATCAGTATTTATAGAGGGAGAGAGGTGGCCGAGGGTGCTGCAAGGGCGCGGCCATGGCGCGGCTTCTGTGGTGCGCCAAAGGGCAAGGCGAGGACGGCTACGGCTAGGCAGGGTCCTGGCGATGCTCAACGGGTATTGGTGCGGACGAAAAAGCTACGGACGCGCTCGAGTTCTTCCAGTCATCATCGCGGTACCCGCGGTACGTCGACGACGAGGACGACGGCGACAAGGCTCTGGGCGGTGCTCGAGCATGTCTAGCGTGTAGAGGGCTTGGAGTGGCTAGACGACGCGGTGGTAGGGATGCAGGGCAAGGACGGGCGCGTTCGAGTGCACGGTGCTCTGGCGCGTTCCAGAGCGCGCTCACCGCGGCATGGGCGTGTACTGGCATGGTTTTGGCGTGGCTGTTCTGGCCAAGTCCGTGCACGATCGATCGAGTGAGCGGTACCGTTGGTGTCCTTATGCATTGTAGATGCTCCAGGACAAGGGCACGGGTTAAAATGCTGGCTGGTGGTGGAGATGCCAAAGTGGCCGGCATGGTGGAGTTGTGCATAGTTTAGGGTTTTTCCTTGGCTTTAATCGACCATGCAAGTACTGGGCTAGAGGCAGGGGGTGTAGAACTAGCTCATGATCACATTTGCAAAGGGGTTTAGTGAAGAAACTGCTGGACAAAGCATGTAACACTTTCTGAATTTATGCCTGCCAAGTGTTCGACACAATGGCCGCATGAAGAAAATTTTCAAATTTTGAAATTCTTTTTGGTGAATCTCATTTATATAATTATAGTGATGTATTGGTGGTGGTGGCACTCAATTTGGAATAGAATTGCAAAGTTTCAAATTTGAGATGATCTTCTTTTTATTCTCAGATCCTCTTTTGTCAATTTAATTCTGGTCAACCTAGTCAACTCTAGCCATGGTGGTCAACATGAAAAGTGTTCACCTTGACATGGTCTTGGATGACATGGCTTTGGTTGACAAAGTTTAGTTTAGGTTTTAAGAATTACAGGGGTGCAAAGTGGTGAAGAAAATATTTTTCACCCAAGTGACCATTATCATATGTATGATGAGTTCTTGATTTCTCTTGCTTTGATTCATGATCCAATGATGCAATTGTGTTAGTTTATCATATTAAAGCTTTTTAGAAGCAAGGAAGCAAGCAATTATGGCCTTGGTGATGATTTTGCATTTTGGCATATGATGTATGTGAGTGATGAATGGGTTTTTCCCATTTTCTCTATATCTCCTTATTTTAGGGTTTTGTGATCTTGATTAGGGTTCATATAGTAATTGATTAACATGCTAACACTCATCATGGCAATAGCACACAAGAAAAATCACTAGATGCACAAAACTATATGTGGCACTATATGCATAGAAAAGTTTTTGTTAATTGTAAATTTTGAGTAATTGAAATCTCACTTGCTTTATTATTTGTTGAAAACTTGGGGTTAGGGGGTAGATACATGATTTGTCTAGTTTGTTGTTTAGACCTTGTTTATCAACTTGAATGCTTACTATATGACATAATAATACTATGTGCTTTGGTTTTCATTTTTTTTGATTTTTTCTGAATTTTTATGCCCATTTGATCTTGGTCAAATCCTAGGCTTAACCAATATTTAAACAAGTTTAAAACATGAAAATGAAAAGGTAAGCCTGTATCCTTCTTAGTCACTCCAAAATGAAGCTTTTGGGAAGGATTTTGAAATTTCCATGTTTGAAATCCAAAACGACTTCGATCTCTTCGTGCTTGACTTCATAAGACAAAGTTTAGGGATAGGGGTAGAAACATGATTTTTCTGGTTTGAATATGTCTAGACCTTGTTTACCAACTTGATCGAGTGCTTACTATATGACATAAGAAGGCTATATGCTTTGGTTTTTCATTTTTTTTGAAATTTTATGCCCATTTGAATCTTGATCAAATCCTAGGTACAGTTTGACCAAGATTTGAACAATTTTAAAACATGAAAATAAAAGGTAAGCCCGACCTGGATCCTTTAGTCACTCTAAAATGAAGCTTTTGGGGGGTTCTTGAAATTTCCAAGTTTGAAACCCAAAACCACTTCTCTTCATGCTTGACTACACATAAGACAGAGTTTAGGGTTAGGGGTAGATACATGATTTTTCTTGTTTGAATATATCTAGACCTTGTTTATATCAACTTTAATGCTAACTATATATGACATAAGAAAACTATGTGCTTTGGTTTTTAATTTTTCTGTTTTTTTATTTTGATAGATGCACATTTGAATCTTTGTCAAATCCTAGGTTTGGCCAAGATTTAAACAAGTATAAAACATGAAAATGAAAAGGGAAGCCTGTATCCTTTCTTAGTCACTCTAAAATGAAGTTTTTGGGATGTTCTTGAAATTTTCATGTTTGAAACCCAAAACCACTTCTCTTCATGCTTGACTTCATAAGATAGAGTTTAGGGGCTAGCTAGGGGATAGATACATGATTTGCCTAGGTTTGAATATGCATGTCCAAACCTAGCTTGTTTATCAACTTGAATGCTTACTATATGACATAAGAAGACTATATGCTTTTGTTTTTCATTTTTCTGATTTTTTTTAAAATTTTATGCCCATTTGAATCTTTTGGTCAAATCCTTGGTTTAATTTGACACGGATTTAAACAAGTTTAAAATATGAAAATGAAAAGGTGGTAAGCAGGCATGTATCCTTCTTATATATATTAGTCACTCTAAAATGAAGCTTTTGGGAGGTTTTTGAAATTTCCATGTTTGAAACCCAAAACCACTTCTCTTCATGTTGTTGACTTCATAAGATAGAGTTTAGGGGTTAGGGGTATATATACATGACTTGTCTTGTTTGAATATGTGTCTAGACCTTGTTTATCAACTTTAATGCTTACTATATGACATAAGAACACTATGCGCTTTAATTTGGTTTTTAATTTTTTTAAATTTTGATGCACATTTTGAATCTTGGTCAAATCCTAGGTTTGACCGAGATTTGAACAAGTTTAAAACAAGAAAATAAAAGGTAAGCCCGCCAGACTGGATCCTTTCTTAGTCACTCTATAATGAAGCTTTTAGGGGGGTTGTTGAAAATGTAAGCATGTATCCTTCTTAGTACGTCACACCACAATGAAGCTTTTGGGAGGGTTTTTGAAATGTCCATGTTTGAAACCCAAAACGACTTCTCTTCGTGCTTGACTTCATAATTAAGACAAAGTTTAGGGTTAGGGGTATATAGATACATGATTTTTCTGGTTTGAATATGTCTAGACTTTGTTTATCAACTAGCTTGAGTGCTTACTATATGGCATATATAAGAAGCTAGGCTATGTGCTTTGGTTTTTCATTTTTTTTTTGAATTTTTATGCCCATTTGAATCTTGGTCAAATCCTAGGTACGTACGGTTTGACCAAGATTTGAACATGTTTAAAACATGAAAATAAAAGGTAAGCATGGATCCTTCTTAGTCACTCTAAAATGAAGCTTTTGGGAGGTTTTTGAAATTTCCATGTTTGAAACCCAAAACCACTTCTCTTCATGCTTGGCTTCGTAAGATAGAGTTTAGGGTTTGGGGTAGATACGTACATGATTTTTCTAAGTATTTTTACACCCATTTGAATCTTCGTCAAATCCTAAGTTTGACCAAGATTTGAACAAGTTTAAAAACATGAAAATGAAAAGGGTAAGCCTGGATCCTTGTTTACGGTTAGGGGGTAGATACGTACATGATTTTTCTAAGTATTTTTACGCCCATATGAATCTTCGTCAAATCCTAAGTTTGACCAAGATTTGAACAAGTTTAAAAACATGAAAATGAAAAGGGTGTAAGCCTGGATCCTTGTTTAGGGTTAGGGGGTAGATACAAGATTTTTGTGGTTTGAATATGGCAGACCTTGTTTATCACCTTGATATATGACATAGGAAGACGGTGTGCTTTTGTTTTTCTTTTTTTTGAATTTTTATGCCCATTTGAATCTTGGTCAAGTCATAGGTTTGACCAAGATTTAAACAGGTTTAAAACATGAAAATGAAAAAGTAAGCCTGGATCCTTCTTAGTCACTCCAAAATGTACCAATTGATAAATGAGTTAACTTGGCTTCATGGAAAAAATAATGTCATGTAAATGATTTAACTTGGCTTTCGTACCCTTGAATCCATAGGAAACTTTGTATAAATGTAGTAGTATAATAATCAACCGAGTTTTTACATCAACAGGTCTGTCACTTACGTGTGGTGCCCATGCGTGAGGTCCCACACTTCAGTGAGCACAAGTCACGTGCAATAGGTACGCAAACTCCCAGCCATTTTCTTTGTCAAGAGAAGACGCATCAGGATGCGTATTGGAAGTATGTGGGTCCTTCTGGATCCTTCGGTTGTCCCTCTCACAAAAAAAAAAACAAATCTCTCTCATTCTCGGCCTCGACTCGCTCGCTCGCTCGCTCGCTCGCACCTCCTGCTCACTGACAAACCCTGCACAAAAGTCAACATCATCACCCGAAAAAGGGGAGACACCATAATTCTCTCCCTTCTTCTCTCCTTCCGAGTGATCCCTTCTTCCTCCGAGTTTCACTCGACGGGCAAACACACATGTGCTGCATAGTAATAATAAAAAAGTAGAAAAATCGACCTACGAATCTATGATTAAATAGGTTAAACTAGGGTTTTGCCCACTACTACAGATCAAGTTCAGAAATATCCAACTACTAGTTCGATTTTGGGCTACTAATATAAAATTAAAATAAGTTGAACTAGTATTCCTCTAAAAAATCATTTTGGTATGCATTGTTTGATACTTTTCATAGCTATAGTGCATCACAAATTTATGATTTCATGCTTTGCTTTGCCAATTTCGATTTTTTCTAACCACCTTCTCTTTGATTTCAAATTTAGGTCAAACTATCGATGCCTACTATGTGTTCTACTTGAATTGGATGCAGCGTGCGCACATGTTTTGCCATCGTTCTGGGCTTCCACACATCTTTGGGGCATCCAAGTATTTAAGTTACCTTGTTTTTTTGAATTGTAATTCATACCCTTCCTCCCAATTTTTATGCACATTTGAATCTTGGTCAAATCCTAAGTTTGACCAAGATTTGAACAAGTTTAAAACATGAAAATGAAAAGGTAAGCCTGAATCCTTCTTAGTCACTCAAAAATGAGAAGCTTTTGGGAGTTTTTTGAAATTTCCATGTTTGAAACCCAAAACCACTTCTCTTCATGCTTGACTTCATAAGACGAGTTTAGGGTTAGGGGGTAGATACATGATTTGTCTAGTTTGTTGTTTAGACCTTGTTTATCAACTTGAATGCTTAC
The DNA here is from genome assembly GCA_030979885.1 of Lolium multiflorum. Taxonomy (NCBI): domain Eukaryota; kingdom Viridiplantae; phylum Streptophyta; class Magnoliopsida; order Poales; family Poaceae; genus Lolium; species Lolium multiflorum. The sequence goes on from CM061747.1 coordinate 198,099,865, forward strand.
TATATGACATAATAATACTATGTGCTTTGGTTTTCATTTTTTTTGACTTTTTCTGAATTTTTATGCCCATTTGATCTTGGTCAAATCCTAGGCTTAACCAATATTTAAACAAGTTTAAAACATGAAAATGAAAAGGTAAGCCTGTATCCTTCTTAGTCACTCCAAAATGAAGCTTTTGGGAAGGTTTTTGAAATTTCCATGTTTGAAATCCAAAACGACTTCTCTTCGTGCTTGACTTCATAAGACAAAGTTTAGGGCTAGGGGTAGAAACATGATTTTTCTGGTTTGAATATGTCTAGACCTTGTTTACCAACTTGAGTGCTTACTATATGACATAAGAAGGCTATATGCTTTGGTTTTTCATTTTTTTTGAAATTTTATGCCCATTTGATCTTGGTCAAATCCTAGGCTTAACCAATATTTAAACAAGTTTAAAACATGAAAATGAAAAGGTAAGCCTGTATCCTTCTTAGTCACTCCAAAATGAAGCTTTTGGGAAGGTTTTTGAAATTTCTATGTTTGAAATCCAAAACGACTTCTCTTCGTGCTTGACTTCATAAGACAAAGTTTAGGGCTAGGGGTAGAAACATGATTTTTCTGGTTTGAATATGTCTAGACCTTGTTTACCAACTTGATCGAGTGCTTACTATATGACATAAGAAGGCTATATGCTTTGGTTTTTCATTTTTTTGAAATTTTATGCCCATTTGAATCTTGATCAAATCCTAGGTACAGTTTGACCAAGATTTGAACAATTTTAAAACATGTAAATAAAAGGTAAGCCCGACCTGGATCCTTTAGTCACTCTAAAATGAAGCTTTTGGGGGTTCTTGAAATTTCCAAGTTTGAAACCCAAAACCACTTCTCTTCATGCTTGACTACACATAAGACAGAGTTTAGGGTTAGGGGTAGATACATGATTTTTCTTGTTTGAATATATCTAGACCTTGTTTATATCAACTTTAATGCTAACTATATATGACATAAGAAAACTATGTGCTTTGGTTTTTAATTTTTCTGATTTTTTTATTTTGATAGATGCACATCTGAATCTTTGTCAAATCCTAGGTTTGGCCAAGATTTAAACAAGTATAAAACATGAAAATGAAAAGGGGAAGCCTGTATCCTTTCTTAGTCACTCTAAAAAGAAGTTTTCGGGATGTTCTTGAAATTTTCATGTTTGAAACCCAAAACCACTTCTCTTCATGCTTGACTTCATAAGATAGAGTTTAGGGGCTAGGGGATAGATACATGATTTGCCTAGGTTTGAATATGCATGTCCAAACCTTGTTTATCAACTTGAATGCTTACTATATGACATTAGAAGACTATATGCTTTTGTTTTTCATTTTTCTGATTTTTTTTAAAATTTTATGCCCATTTGAATCTTTTGGTCAAATCCTTGGTTTAATTTGACACGGATTTAAACAAGTTTAAAATATGAAAATGAAAAGGTGGTAAGCAGGCATGTATGGATCCTTCTTATATATATTAGTCACTCTAAAATGAAGCTTTTGGGAGGTTTTTGAAATTTCCATGTTTGAAACCCAAAACCACTTCTCTTCATGTTGTTGACTTCATAAGATAGAGTTTAGGGGTTAGGGGTATAGATACATGATTTGTCTTGTTTGAATATGTGTCTAGACCTTGTTTATCAACTTTAATGCTTACTATATGACATAAGAACACTATGCGCTTTAATTTGGTTTTTAATTTTTTTAAAATTTGATGCACATTTTGAATCTCGGTCAAATCCTAGGTTTGACCGAGATTTGAACAAGTTTAAACCAAGAAAATAAAAGGTAAGCCCGCCAGACTGGATCCTTTCTTAGTCACTCTATAATGAAGCTTTTAGGGGGGTTGTTGAAAATGTAAGCATGTATCCTTCTTAGTACGTCACACCACAATGAAGCTTTTGGGAGGGTTTTTGAAATGTCCATGTTTGAAACCCAAAACGACTTCTCTTCGTGCTTGACTTCATAATTAAGACAAAGTTTAGGGTTAGGGGTATATAGATACATGATTTTTCTGGTTTGAATATGTCTAGACCTTGTTTATCAACTAGCTTGAGTGCTTACTATATGGCATATTGATACGTCTCCGACGTATCCATAATTTCTGTCGTTCCATGCTTGTTTTATGACAATACTTACATGTTTTGCTTGCACTTTATGATGTTTTTATGCGTTTTCCGGAACTAACCTATTAACAAGATGCCACAGTGCCAGTTCCTGTTTTCTGCTGTTTTTGGTTCCAGAAAGGCTGTTCGGGCAATATTCTCGGAATTGGACGAAATCAACGCCAAAGATCTTATTTTTCCCGGGAGGCTCCAGAACACCGAAGGGGAGACGGAGAGGAGGCCCAGGGCCCCCACACCATAGGGCCGCGCGGGCAGGCCCCTGGCCGCGCCGGCCTATGAGGAGGGCACCCTGGTGCCCCTCTGACGCCGCCTCTTCGCCTATTTAACCCCTTTCGACCTAAAAACACCGTACCACTTGACGAAACTCCAGAAAGACTCCAGGGGCGCCGCCACCGTCGCGAAACTCCAATTCGGGGGACAGAACTCTGTCCCGGCACCCTGCCGGGACGGGGAAGTGCCCCCGGAAGCCATCTCCATCAACGCCATCGCCTCCATCATGCTCCGTGAGTAGTTCCCCCATGGACTACGGGTTCTAGCTGTAGCTAGTTGGTATTCTCTCCCCCATGTACTTCAATACAATGATCTCATGAGCTGCCTTACATGATTGAGATTCATCTGATGTAATCGGTGTTGTGTTTGTTGGGATCCGATGGATGATACATTATGATTAGTCTATCTATAAAGTTTGTGAAGTTATTGTTGCTGCAATCTTGTTATGCTTAATGCTTGTCACTAGGGCCCGAGTGGCATGATCTTAGATTTGAGCTCTATAATTATTGCTTAGATTGTATCTACAAGTTGTATGCACATGTCACTGTCCGGAACCAAAGGCCCCGAAGTGACAGAAATCGGGACAACCGGAGGGGATGGCGGTGATGTGAGGGACACATGTTTTCACGGAGTGTTAATGCTTTGCTCCGGTGCTCTATTAAAAGGAGTACCTTAATATCCAGTAGTTTCCCTTGAGGCCCGGCTGCCACCGGCTGGTAGGACAATAGATGTTGTGCAAGTTTCTCATTGCGAGCACGTACGACTAAATATGGAAAACATGCCTACATGATTAATGAATTGATGTTCTTTCTTAATGCCTTATCAATCCTATCAATTGCCCAACTGTAATTTGTTCACCCAACACTTGTTATTGGAGAGTTACCACTAGTGTAGATAGCTGGGAACCCCGGTCCATCTTTCATCATCATATACTCGTTCTACATGTCAACTATTTTCTGGTACCATTGCTCTCATATTACTACTACTGCTGCTGTGTTACTGTTACTATTGCTCTCATATTACTGCTACTTTCACATCACCCCTGTTACTAGTGCTTTTCCAGGTGCAGCTGAATTGACAACTCAGTTGTTAAGGCTTATAAGTATTCTTTACCTCCCCTTGTGTCGAATCAATAAATTTGGGTTTTACTTCCCTCGAAGACTGTTGCGATCCCCTATACTTGTGGGTCATCAAGACTATTTTCTGGCGCCGTTGCCGGGGAGGCATAGCTCTACTCATAAGTTCACCTGGGGAGTACACTCTACCTCTCTCTCTGCTTTTATTTTATTTTGTCTTGCTAGTTTATTTCTGTCTAGTTTATTTGTGCTTAGTTTATTTCTGTCTAGTATTATTTTGCCTAGTTTACTTTTGTCTAGTTTATTTTTGTCTTGTTTTATTTTCCCTATATACCCGAAAATCCATAAAAATTTGAAAAACCTAAAAATTAAAAACTGCTGTTATGGGAGAACCAACAACCTACTTGGATCTTATAGAATGTTATAATAATTATAGAGAATCAAGAACTGGTAAAATAATGAGTGCTATGATAGAAAAATTGAATACAATGGCTAGAATCTTGCTTAGACGCCATGATATAAACTGTTGCTCTCAACAGGATACTAAACATCTTAAATTTCAATGTGGCTCTAGTGAGGAATTTTTAATTAAGAACTATAATCGGAATTGCTATATTCATTATGGGTTCGAAGAGGTAGAACAATTTGTCTTATTTATGGGAGCCTCCGAGATAGAATCCTTCATGGTTGAGAATTATGAAACTTGTGCTATTTGTAAGGACCTTAAAGATTATGTCTCTACTATCCTTAATTCTTGTATAGAATGCTACAGTAGGAATCCGTATATCCTTGATTATAAAGAGAGACACATTAATGCACAAGAATGCACTCACAATTTGCAGGAACCGGTGGAAGAAGAAATTGATGAACCTGAAAGCTCATTGGATGAAAAAGAGGAGGAAATTGATGAACTTGAAAGCTCATTGGATGAAAAAGAAGAAGAGAGCGACGAACAAAAGGAGGAAGAATGGATTAGCTACCCATGTCAACCTTCTAATGAGAGTAACTCTTTATCTCTTACACTATTTGATTGTCCTCCATGCTTACCGAAAGAGGTTGAATGTTATGTTCCTGTGGATTCTCTTGAAATAGTACCTATAAGTAAAACTTGTGAGAATAATTATGCTACTGTTATATATGATAATCCATGCTACTTTGATAAATCTTATGATAATGCTTTGTTTGTGCCTGATGTCGAAATGCATGGTACTAAAGAATTTTGCTTAGCAAATGTTTATGATAAAGCTTTAGATGATGGTCCTATGTTACTTGATAATATTAATTGTACTACTAATGAAAATGGGATTCGAGAGTTCTTGACATTATCTATGTGTCCCATATCTCTTGAGATTGATCAACTACCTTGTTATATTATTGATAAAAGTAAGTTTGAAAGTTTTAATTCCACTATTCTTGAGATTGATAAAAATTATGTGTTTGGAAATCATGAAAAGTATGCTGCATGTGATAGTTATATTGTTGAGTTTATCCATGAAGCTACTGAAAATTATTATGAGAGAGGAAAATATGGTTGTAGAAATTTTCATGGTACTAATACACCTCTCTATATGCTGAAATTGCTGAAGTTACACTTGTTCTATCTTCTATGCTTGTCACTTTGTTCTTCATGAATTTATTTGTGTACAAGATTCCTATGCATAGGAAGTGGGTTAGACTTAAATGTGTTTTGAATTTGCTTTTTGATGCTCTCTTTTGCTTCAAATACTATTTCTTGCGAGTGCATCATTTAAAACTGCTGAGCCCATCTTAATGGCTATAAAGAAAAGAACTTCTTGGGAGATAACCCATGTGTTATTTTGCTACAGTACTTTGTTTTATATTTGTGTCTTGGAAGTTGTTTACTACTGTAGCAACCTCTCCTTATCTTAGTTTTGTGTTTTGTTGTGCCAAGTGAAGCCTCTAATCGAAGGTTGATACTAGATTTGGATTTCTGCGCAGAAACAGATTTCTATCTGTCACGAATCTGGGCAAATTTCTCTGTAGGAAACTCAGAAAAATCTGCCAATTTACGTGCGTGATCCTCAGATATGTACGCAACTTTCATTAGTTTTGAGTTTTCTGATTTGAGCAACGGAAGTACCCCGTAAAAATTCGTGTTTACTGGCTGTTCTGTTTTGGCAGATTCTGTCTCTGTTTTTTGCATTGTCTCTTGTGGACTTTATGTGAGGCTTTCTAGACGTGGAGAGCTGTAGCTAATGTTTTATTGAGTTCTTGCAATGTGCCACTACAGGACCAAGGTGGATTCAAATTTTTTGAGTACTAACCCCTCTAATGAAGTTTATGAGAAGTTTGTTGTGAAGGAAGTTTTCAAGGGTCAAGAGAGGAGGATGATATATGATCAAGAAGAGTGAAAAGTCTAAGCTTGGGGATGCCCCCGTGGTTCATCCCTGCATATTTCAAGAAGACTCAAGCGTCTAAGCTTGGGGATGCCCAAGGCATCCCCTTCTTCATCAACTTATCAGGTTCCTCCCCTGAAACTATATTTTTATTCAGTCACATCATATGTGCTTTACTTGGAGCGTCTGTGTGTTTATTTTTTTTGTTTGTGTTTGAATAAAGATGGATCCTAGCAATCCTTGTTTGGGAGAGAGACACGCTCCGCTTTTTCATATGAACACTTGTTCTTCGTTTTACTTTTAATGTTCAATGATAAAAGTTGGAAGCTACAATATTTATCTTTATTTGGTTGGGAAAAGAAAATGCCTCATATGTCTTGGATAATTTGATACTTGGCAATTGTTTTGAGCTCTCAAGTAGATCATAAGTTTTTGCATGTAGTTTAAACCTATTAGTGGAGAACTACCGTAAAGCTTGTTAAAATTGGTTTGCATAATTGATCTCTCTTAAGGTCTAGATATTTTCTGGTAAAAGTGTTTGAGCAACAAGGAAGACAGTGTAGAGTATTATAATGCTTGCGATATGTTCTTATGTAAGTTTTGCTGTACCGGTTCATACTTGTGTTTGCTTCAAATAACCTTGCTAGCCTAAGCCTTGTATCGAGAGGGAATACTTCTCATGCATCCAAAATCCTTGAGCCAAAACCTATGCCATTTGTGTCCACCATACCTACCTACTATGTGGTATTTCCTGCCATTCCAAAGTAAATTGCTTGAGTGCTACCTTTAAATAATTCAAAATGCTTCTCAATTTGTGTTAATGTTTCATAGCTCATGAGGAAGTATGTGGTGTTTAGCTTTCAACCTTGTCATTTACTTTTGACGGACTCTCATATGGACTAGTGGCACATCCGCTTATCCAATAATTTTGCAAAAAGAGCTGGCAATGGGATTCCCAGTCCCGAATTAATTAACTTAAATAGACACTCCTCCATGGTTTGTGATTGTTGGACGGCACCCGAAGGATTCGGTTAGCCATGGCTTGTGTAAGCAAAGGTTGGGGGGAGTGTCATCATAATAAAACTAAAATAAAAGGCACTCCTTCATGGTATGAGATTGTTGGCAGGCACCCGAGGATTCGGTTAGCCATGGTTTGTGAAAGAAAGGTTGGAAGGAGTGCCACCCAAAAATAAATAAAATGGGAGCCGCTCTTGGGAGTCCGGTTGATGAGGTAGTTAGTGTGCCCACTACCATTCGTTGACAACAACAAACACCTCTCAAAACTTTACTTTTATGCTCTCTTTATGTTTTCAAAATCAAAGCTCTAGCACAAATATAGCAATCGATGCTTTCCTCTTTGAAGGGCCATTCTTTTACTTTATGTTGAGTCAGTTTACCTACTTCCTTCCATCTTAGAAGCAAACACTTGTGTCAACTGTGCATTGATTCTTACATACTTGCATATTTGCATTCATCATATTACTCTATGTTGACAATATCCATGAGATATACATGTTGAAAGTTGAAAGCAACCGCTGAAACTTATATCCTCCTTTGTGTTGCTTCGATGCCTTTACTATGAACTTATTGCTTTATGAGTTAACTCTTGTGCAAGACTTTTGATGCTTGTCTTGAAAGTACTCTCCATGAAAAGTTTTGCTATATGTTATCTACTTGTTAGCAACTATAGATCATTGCCTTGAGTCACTTCATTCATTTCATATGCTTTGTAATAGTATGATCAAGGTTATGTAAGTAGCATGTCACTTCAGAAATTATCTTTGTTATCGTTTTACCTGCTCGGGACGAGCAGAACTAAGCTTGGGGATGCTGATACGTCTCCGACGTATCCATAATTTCTGTCGTTCCATGCTTGTTTTATGACAATACTTACATGTTTTGCTTGCACTTTATGATGTTTTTATGCGTTTTCCGGAACTAACCTATTAACAAGATGCCACAGTGCCAGTTCCTGTTTTCTGCTGTTTTTGGTTCCAGAAAGGCTGTTCGGGCAATATTCTCGGAATTGGACGAAATCAACGCCAAAGATCTTATTTTTCCCGGGAGGCTCCAGAACACCGAAGGGGAGACGGAGAGGAGGCCCAGGGCCCCCACACCATAGGGCCGCGCGGGCAGGCCCCTGGCCGCGCCGGCCTATGAGGAGGGCGCCCTGGTGCCCCTCTGACGCCGCCTCTTCGCCTATTTAACCCCTTTCGACCTAAAAACACCGTACCACTTGACGAAACTCCAGAAAGACTCCAGGGGCGCCGCCACCATCGCGAAACTCCAATTCGGGGGACAGAAGTCTCTGTCCCGGCACCCTGCCGGGACGGGGAAGTGCCCCCGGAAGCCATCTCCATCAACGCCATCGCCTCCATCATGCTCCGTGAGTAGTTCCCCCATGGACTACGGGTTCTAGCTGTAGCTAGTTGGTATTCTCTCCCCCATGTACTTCAATACAATGATCTCATGAGCTGCCTTACATGATTGAGATTCATCTGATGTAATCGGTGTTGTGTTTGTTGGGATCCGATGGATGATACATTATGATTAGTCTATCTATAAAGTTTGTGAAGTTATTGTTGCTGCAATCTTGTTATGCTTAATGCTTGTCACTAGGGCCCGAGTGGCATGATCTTAGATTTGAGCTCTATAATTATTGCTTAGATTGTATCTACAAGTTGTATGCACATGTCACTGTCCGGAACCAAAGGCCCCGAAGTGACAGAAATCGGGACAACCGGAGGGGATGGCGGTGATGTGAGGGACACATGTTTTCACGGAGTGTTAATGCTTTGCTCCGGTGCTCTATTAAAAGGAGTACCTTAATATCCAGTAGTTTCCCTTGAGGCCCGGCTGCCACCGGCTGGTAGGACAATAGATGTTGTGCAAGTTTCTCATTGCGAGCACGTACGACTAAATATGGAAAACATGCCTACATGATTAATGAATTGATGTTCTTTCTTAATGCCTTATCAATCCTATCAATTGCCCAACTGTAATTTGTTCACCCAACACTTGTTATTGGAGAGTTACCACTAGTGTAGATAGCTGGGAACCCCGGTCCATCTTTCATCATCATATACTCGTTCTACATGTCAACTATTTTCTGGTACCATTGCTCTCATATTACTACTACTGCTGCTGTGTTACTGTTACTATTGCTCTCATATTACTGCTACTTTCACATCACCCCTGTTACTAGTGCTTTTCCAGGTGCAGCTGAATTGACAACTCAGTTGTTAAGGCTTATAAGTATTCTTTACCTCCCCTTGTGTCGAATCAATAAATTTGGGTTTTACTTCCCTCGAAGACTGTTGCGATCCCCTATACTTGTGGGTCATCATATATAAGAAGCTAGGCTATGTGCTTTGGTTTTTCATTTTTTTTTGAATTTTTATGCCCATTTGAATATTGGTCAAATCCTAGGTACGTACGGTTTGACCAAGATTTGAACATGTTTAAAACATGAAAATAAAAGGTAAGCATGGATCCTTCTTAGTCACTCTAAAATGAAGCTTTTGGGAGGTTTTTGAAATTTCCATGTTTGAAACCCAAAACCACTTCTCTTCATGCTTGGCTTCGTAAGATAGAGTTTAGGGTTTGGGGTAGATACGTACATGATTTTTCTAAGTATTTTTACGCCCATTTGAATCTTCGTCAAATCCTAAGTTTGACCAAGATTTGAACAAGTTTAAAAACATGAAAATGAAAAGGGTAAGCCTGGATCCTTGTTTAGGGTTAGGGGGTAGATACAAGATTTTTGTGGTTTGAATATGGCAGACCTTGTTTATCACCTTGATATATGACATAGGAAGACGGTGTGCTTTTGTTTTTCTTTTTTTTTGAATTTTTATGCCCATTTGAATCTTGGTCAAGTCATAGGTTTGACCAAGATTTAAACAGGTTTAAAACATGAAAATGAAAAAGTAAGCCTGGATCCTTCTTAGTCACTCCAAAATGTACCAATTGATAAATGAGTTAACTTGGCTTCATGGAAAAAATAATGTCATGTAAATGATTTAACTTGGCTTTCGTACCCTTGAATCCATAGGAAACTTTGTATAAATGTAGTAGTATAATAATCAACCGAGTTTTTACATCAACAGGTCTGTCACTTACGTGTGGTGCCCATGCGTGAGGTCCCACACTTCAGTGAGCACAAGTCACGTGCAATAGGTACGCAAACTCCCAGCCATTTTCTTTGTCAAGAGAAGACGCATCAGGATGCGTATTGGAAGTATGTGGGTCCTTCTGGATCCTTCGGTTGTCCCTCTCACAAAAAAAAACAAATCTCTCTCATTCTCGGCCTCGCTCGACTCGCTCGCTCGCTCGCTCGCACCTCCTGCTCACTGACAAACCCTGCACAAAAGTCAACATCATCACCCGAAAAAGGGGAGACACCATAATTCTCTCCCTTCTTCTCTCCTTCCGAGTGATCCCTTCTTCCTCCGAGTTTCACTCGACGGGCAAACACACATGTGCTGCATAGTAATAATAAAAAAGTAGAAAAATCGACCTACGAATCTATGATTAAATAGGTTAAACTAGGGTTTTGCCCACTACTACAGATCAAGTTCAGAAATATCCAACTACTAGTTCGATTTTGGGCTACTAATATAAAATTAAAATAAGTTGAACTAGTATTCCTCTAAAAAATCATTTTGGTATGCATTGTTTGATACTTTTCATAGCTATAGTGCATCACAAATTTATGATTTCATGCTTTGCTTTGCCAATTTCGATTTTTTCTAACCACCTTCTCTTTGATTTCAAATTTAGGTCAAACTATCGATGCCTACTATGTGTTCTACTTGAATTGGATGCAGCGTGCGCACATGTTTTGCCATCGTTCTGGGCTTCCACACATCTTTGGGGCATCCAAGTATTTAAGTTACCTTGTTTTTTTGAATTGTAATTCATACCCTTCCTCCCAATTTTTATGCACATTTGAATCTTGGTCAAATCCTAAGTTTGACCAAGATTTGAACAAGTTTAAAACATGAAAATGAAAAGGTAAGCCTGAATCCTTCTTAGTCACTCAAAAATGAGAAGCTTTTGGGAGTTTTTTGAAATTTCCATGTTTGAAACCCAAAACCACTTCTCTTCATGCTTGACTTCATAAGACAGAGTTTAGGGTTAGGGGGTAGATACATGATTTGTCTAGTTTGTTGTTTAGACCTTGTTTATCAACTTGAATGCTTACTATATGACATAATAATACTATGTGCTATGGTTTTCATTTTTTTTGACTTTTTCTGAATTTTTATGCCCATTTGATCTTGGTCAAATCCTAGGCTTAACCAATATTTAAACAAGTTTAAAACATGAAAATGAAAAGGTAAGCCTGTATCCTTCTTAGTCACTCCAAAATGAAGCTTTTGGGAAGGATTTTGAAATTTCCATGTTTGAAATCCAAAACGACTTCGATCTCTTCGTGCTTGACTTCATAAGACAAAGTTTAGGGCTAGGGGTAGAAACATGATTTTTCTGGTTTGAATATGTCTAGACCTTGTTTACCAACTTGATCGAGTGCTTACTATATGACATAAGAAGGCTATATGCTTTGGTTTTTCATTTTTTTGAAATTTTATGCCCATTTGAATCTTGATCAAATCCTAGGTACAGTTTGACCAAGATTTGAACAATTTTAAAACATGAAAATAAAAGGTAAGCCCGACCTGGATCCTTTAGTCACTCTAAAATGAAGCTTTTGGGGGTTCTTGAAATTTCCAAGTTTGAAACCCAAAACCACTTCTCTTCATGCTTGACTACACATAAGACAGAGTTTAGGGTTAGGGGTAGATACATGATTTTTCTTGTTTGAATATATCTAGACCTTGTTTATATCAACTTTAATGCTAACTATATATGACATAAGAAAACTATGTGCTTTGGTTTTTAATTTTTCTGTTTTTTTATTTTGATAGATGCACATTTGAATCTTTGTCAAATCCTAGGTTTGGCCAAGATTTAAACAAGTATAAAACATGAAAATGAAAAGGGGAAGCCTGTATCCTTTCTTAGTCACTCTAAAATGAAGTTTTTGGGATGTTCTTGAAATTTTCATGTTTGAAACCCAAAACCACTTCTCTTCATGCTTGACTTCATAAGATAGAGTTTAGGGGCTAGCTAGGGGATAGATACATGATTTGCCTAGGTTTGAATATGCATGTCCAAACCTAGCTTGTTTATCAACTTGAATGCTTACTATATGACATAAGAAGACTATATGCTTTTGTTTTTCATTTTTCTGATTTTTTTTTAAATTTTATGCCCATTTGAATCTTTTGGTCAAATCCTTGGTTTAATTTGACACGGATTTAAACAAGTTTAAAATATGAAAATGAAAAGGTGGTAAGCAGGCATGTATCCTTCTTATATATATTAGTCACTCTAAAATGAAGCTTTTGGGAGGTTTTTGAAATTTCCATGTTTGAAACCCAAAACCACTTCTCTTCATGTTGTTGACTTCATAAGATAGAGTTTAGGGGTTAGGGGTATATATACATGACTTGTCTTGTTTGAATATGTGTCTAGACCTTGTTTATCAACTTTAATGCTTACTATATGACATAAGAACACTATGCGCTTTAATTTGGTTTTTAATTTTTTTAAATTTTGATGCACATTTTGAATCTTGGTCAAATCCTAGGTTTGACCGAGATTTGAACAAGTTTAAAACAAGAAAATAAAAGGTAAGCCCGCCAGACTGGATCCTTTCTTAGTCACTCTATAATGAAGCTTTTAGGGGGGTTGTTGAAAATGTAAGCATGTATCCTTCTTAGTACGTCACACCACAATGAAGCTTTTGGGAGGGTTTTTGAAATGTCCATGTTTGAAACCCAAAACGACTTCTCTTCGTGCTTGACTTCATAATTAAGACAAAGTTTAGGGTTAGGGGTATATAGATACATGATTTTTCTGGTTTGAATATGTCTAGACTTTGTTTATCAACTAGCTTGAGTGCTTACTATATGGCATATATAAGAAGCTAGGCTATGTGCTTTGGTTTTTCATTTTTTTTGAATTTTTATGCCCATTTGAATCTTGGTCAAATCCTAGGTACGTACGGTTTGACCAAGATTTGAACATGTTTAAAACATGAAAATAAAAGGTAAGCATGGATCCTTCTTAGTCACTCTAAAATGAAGCTTTTGGGAGGTTTTTGAAATTTCCATGTTTGAAACCCAAAACCACTTCTCTTCATGCTTGGCTTCGTAAGATAGAGTTTAGGGTTTGGGGTAGATACGTACATGATTTTTCTAAGTATTTTTACACCCATTTGAATCTTCGTCAAATCCTAAGTTTGACCAAGATTTGAACAAGTTTAAAAACATGAAAATGAAAAGGGTAAGCCTGGATCCTTGTTTACGGTTAGGGGGTAGATACGTACATGATTTTTCTAAGTATTTTTACGCCCATTTGAATCTTCGTCAAATCCTAAGTTTGACCAAGATTTGAACAAGTTTAAAAACATGAAAATGAAAAGGGTGTAAGCCTGGATCCTTGTTTAGGGTTAGGGGGTAGATACAAGATTTTTGTGGTTTGAATATGGCAGACCTTGTTTATCACCTTGATATATGACATAGGAAGACGGTGTGCTTTTGTTTTTCTTTTTTTTTGAATTTTTATGCCCATTTGAATCTTGGTCAAGTCATAGGTTTGACCAAGATTTAAACAGGTTTAAAACATGAAAATGAAAAAGTAAGCCTGGATCCTTCTTAGTCACTCCAAAATGTACCAATTGATAAATGAGTTAACTTGGCTTCATGGAAAAAATAATGTCATGTAAATGATTTAACTTGGCTTTCGTACCCTTGAATCCATAGGAAACTTTGTATAAATGTAGTAGTATAATAATCAACCGAGTTTTTACATCAACAGGTCTGTCACTTACGTGTGGTGCCCATGCGTGAGGTCCCACACTTCAGTGAGCACAAGTCACGTGCAATAGGTACGCAAACTCCCAGCCATTTTCTTTGTCAAGAGAAGACGCATCAGGATGCGTATTGGAAGTATGTGGGTCCTTCTGGATCCTTCGGTTGTCCCTCTCACAAAAAAAAAACAAATCTCTCTCATTCTCGGCCTCGCTCGACTCGCTCGCTCGCTCGCTCGCACCTCCTGCTCACTGACAAACCCTGCACAAAAGTCAACATCATCACCCGAAAAAGGGGAGACACCATAATTCTCTCCCTTCTTCTCTCCTTCCGAGTGATCCCTTCTTCCTCCGAGTTTCACTCGACGGGCAAACACACATGTGCTGCATAGTAATAATAAAAAAGTAGAAAAATCGACCTACGAATCTATGATTAAATAGGTTAAACTAGGGTTTTGCCCACTACTACAGATCAAGTTCAGAAATATCCAACTACTAGTTCGATTTTGGGCTACTAATATAAAATTAAAATAAGTTGAACTAGTATTCCTCTAAAAAATCATTTTGGTATGCATTGTTTGATACTTTTCATAGCTATAGTGCATCACAAATTTATGATTTCATGCTTTGCTTTGCCAATTTCGATTTTTTCTAACCACCTTCTCTTTGATTTCAAATTTAGGTCAAACTATCGATGCCTACTATGTGTTCTACTTGAATTGGATGCAGCGTGCGCACATGTTTTGCCATCGTTCTGGGCTTCCACACATCTTTGGGGCATCCAAGTATTTAAGTTACCTTGTTTTTTTGAATTGTAATTCATACCCTTCCTCCCAATTTTTATGCACATTTGAATCTTGGTCAAATCCTAAGTTTGACCAAGATTTGAACAAGTTTAAAACATGAAAATGAAAAGGTAAGCCTGAATCCTTCTTAGTCACTCAAAAATGAGAAGCTTTTGGGAGTTTTTTGAAATTTCCATGTTTGAAACCCAAAACCACTTCTCTTCATGCTTGACTTCATAAGACAGAGTTTAGGGTTAGGGGGTAGATACATGATTTGTCTAGTTTGTTGTTTAGACCTTGTTTATCAACTTGAATGCTTACTATATGACATAATAATACTATGTGCTATGGTTTTCATTTTTTTTGACTTTTTCTGAATTTTTATGCCCATTTGATCTTGGTCAAATCCTAGGCTTAACCAATATTTAAACAAGTTTAAAACATGAAAATGAAAAGGTAAGCCTGTATCCTTCTTAGTCACTCCAAAATGAAGCTTTTGGGAAGGATTTTGAAATTTCCATGTTTGAAATCCAAAACGACTTCGATCTCTTCGTGCTTGACTTCATAAGACAAAGTTTAGGGATAGGGGTAGAAACATGATTTTTCTGGTTTGAATATGTCTAGACCTTGTTTACCAACTTGATCGAGTGCTTACTATATGACATAAGAAGGCTATATGCTTTGGTTTTTCATTTTTTTTGAAATTTTATGCCCATTTGAATCTTGATCAAATCCTAGGTACAGTTTGACCAAGATTTGAACAATTTTAAAACATGAAAATAAAAGGTAAGCCCGACCTGGATCCTTTAGTCACTCTAAAATGAAGCTTTTGGGGGTTCTTGAAATTTCCAAGTTTGAAACCCAAAACCACTTCTCTTCATGCTTGACTACACATAAGACAGAGTTTAGGGTTAGGGGTAGATACATGATTTTTCTTGTTTGAATATATCTAGACCTTGTTTATATCAACTTTAATGCTAACTATATATGACATAAGAAAACTATGTGCTTTGGTTTTTAATTTTTCTGTTTTTTTTATTTTGATAGATGCACATTTGAATCTTTGTCAAATCCTAGGTTTGGCCAAGATTTAAACAAGTATAAAACATGAAAATGAAAAGGGGAAGCCTGTATCCTTTCTTAGTCACTCTAAAATGAAGTTTTTGGGATGTTCTTGAAATTTTCATGTTTGAAACCCAAAACCACTTCTCTTCATGCTTGACTTCATAAGATAGAGTTTAGGGGCTAGCTAGGGGATAGATACATGATTTGCCTAGGTTTGAATATGCATGTCCAAACCTAGCTTGTTTATCAACTTGAATGCTTACTATATGACATAAGAAGACTATATGCTTTTGTTTTTCATTTTTCTGATTTTTTTTTAAAATTTTATGCCCATTTGAATCTTTTGGTCAAATCCTTGGTTTAATTTGACACGGATTTAAACAAGTTTAAAATATGAAAATGAAAAGGTGGTAAGCAGGCATGTATCCTTCTTATATATATTAGTCACTCTAAAATGAAGCTTTTGGGAGGTTTTTGAAATTTCCATGTTTGAAACCCAAAACCACTTCTCTTCATGTTGTTGACTTCATAAGATAGAGTTTAGGGGTTAGGGGTATATATACATGACTTGTCTTGTTTGAATATGTGTCTAGACCTTGTTTATCAACTTTAATGCTTACTATATGACATAAGAACACTATGCGCTTTAATTTGGTTTTAAATTTTTTTAAATTTTGATGCACATTTTGAATCTTGGTCAAATCCTAGGTTTGACCGAGATTTGAACAAGTTTAAAACAAGAAAATAAAAGGTAAGCCCGCCAGACTGGATCCTTTCTTAGTCACTCTATAATGAAGCTTTTAGGGGGGTTGTTGAAAATGTAAGCATGTATCCTTCTTAGTACGTCACACCACAATGAAGCTTTTGGGAGGGTTTTTGAAATGTCCATGTTTGAAACCCAAAACGACTTCTCTTCGTGCTTGACTTCATAATTAAGACAAAGTTTAGGGTTAGGGGTATATAGATACATGATTTTTCTGGTTTGAATATGTCTAGACTTTGTTTATCAACTAGCTTGAGTGCTTACTATATGGCATATATAAGAAGCTAGGCTATGTGCTTTGGTTTTTCATTTTTTTTTGAATTTTTATGCCCATTTGAATCTTGGTCAAATCCTAGGTACGTACGGTTTGACCAAGATTTGAACATGTTTAAAACATGAAAATAAAAGGTAAGCATGGATCCTTCTTAGTCACTCTAAAATGAAGCTTTTGGGAGGTTTTTGAAATTTCCATGTTTGAAACCCAAAACCACTTCTCTTCATGCTTGGCTTCGTAAGATAGAGTTTAGGGTTTGGGGTAGATACGTACATGATTTTTCTAAGTATTTTTACACCCATTTGAATCTTCGTCAAATCCTAAGTTTGACCAAGATTTGAACAAGTTTAAAAACATGAAAATGAAAAGGGTAAGCCTGGATCCTTGTTTACGGTTAGGGGGTAGATACGTACATGATTTTTCTAAGTATTTTTACGCCCATTTGAATCTTCGTCAAATCCTAAGTTTGACCAAGATTTGAACAAGTTTAAAAACATGAAAATGAAAAGGGTGTAAGCCTGGATCCTTGTTTAGGGTTAGGGGGTAGATACAAGATTTTTGTGGTTTGAATATGGCAGACCTTGTTTATCACCTTGATATATGACATATGAAGACGGTGTGCTTTTTGTTTTTTTTTTTGAATTTTTATGCCCATTTGAATCTTGGTCAAGTCATAGGTTTGACCAAGATTTAAACAGGTTTAAAACATGAAAATGAAAAAGTAAGCCTGGATCCTTCTTAGTCACTCCAAAATGTACCAATTGATAAATGAGTTAACTTGGCTTCATGGAAAAAATAATGTCATGTAAATGATTTAACTTGGCTTTCGTACCCTTGAATCCATAGGAAACTTTGTATAAATGTAGTAGTATAATAATCAACCGAGTTTTTACATCAACAGGTCTGTCACTTACGTGTGGTGCCCATGCGTGAGGTCCCACACTTCAGTGAGCACAAGTCACGTGCAATAGGTACGCAAACTCCCAGCCATTTTCTTTGTCAAGAGAAGACGCATCAGGATGCGTATTGGAAGTATGTGGGTCCTTCTGGATCCTTCGGTTGTCCCTCTCACAAAAAAAAACAAATCTCTCTCATTCTCGGCCTCGCTCGACTCGCTCGCTCGCTCGCTCGCACCTCCTGCTCACTGACAAACCCTGCACAAAAGTCAACATCATCACCCGAAAAAGGGGAGACACCATAATTCTCTCCCTTCTTCTCTCCTTCCGAGTGATCCCTCTTCCTCCGAGTTTCACTCGACGGGCAAACACACATGTGCTGCATAGTAATAATAAAAAAGTAGAAAAATCGACCTACGAATCTATGATTAAATAGGTTAAACTAGGGTTTTGCCCACTACTACAGATCAAGTTCAGAAATATCCAACTACTAGTTCGATTTTGGGCTACTAATATAAAATTAAAATAAGTTGAACTAGTATTCCTCTAAAAAAATCATTTTGGTATGCATTGTTTGATACTTTTCATAGCTATAGTGCATCACAAATTTATGATTTCATGCTTTGCTTTGCCAAATTCGATTTTTTCTAACCACCTTCTCTTTGATTTCAAATTTAGGTCAAACTATCGATGCCTACTATGTGTTCTACTTGAATTGGATGCAGCGTGCGCACATGTTTTGCCATCGTTCTGGGCTTCCACACATCTTTGGGGCATCCAAGTATTTAAGTTACCTTGTTTTTTTGAATTGTAATTCATACCCTTCCTCCCAATTTTTATGCACATTTGAATCTTGGTCAAATCCTAAGTTTGACCAAGATTTGAACAAGTTTAAAACATGAAAATGAAAAGGTAAGCCTGAATCCTTCTTAGTCACTCAAAAATGAGAAGCTTTTGGGAGTTTTTTGAAATTTCCATGTTTGAAACCCAAAACCACTTCTCTTCATGCTTGACTTCATAAGACAGAGTTTAGGGTTAGGGGGTAGATACATGATTTGTCTAGTTTGTTGTTTAGACCTTGTTTATCAACTTGAATGCTTACTATATGACATAATAATACTATGTGCTTTGGTTTTCATTTTTTTTGACTTTTTCTGAATTTTTATGCCCATTTGATCTTGGTCAAATCCTAGGCTTAACCAATATTTAAACAAGTTTAAAACATGAAAATGAAAAGGTAAGCCTGTATCCTTCTTAGTCACTCCAAAATGAAGCTTTTGGGAAGGTTTTTGAAATTTCCATGTTTGAAATCCAAAACGACTTCTCTTCGTGCTTGACTTCATAAGACAAAGTTTAGGGCTAGGGGTAGAAACATGATTTTTCTGGTTTGAATATGTCTAGACCTTGTTTACCAACTTGATCGAGTGCTTACTATATGACATAAGAAGGCTATATGCTTTGGTTTTTCATTTTTTTTGAAATTTTATGCCCATTTGAATCTTGATCAAATCCTAGGTACAGTTTGACCAAGATTTGAACAATTTTAAAACATGAAAATAAAAGGTAAGCCCGACCTGGATCCTTTAGTCACTCTAAAATGAAGCTTTTGGGGGGTTCTTGAAATTTCCAAGTTTGAAACCCAAAACCACTTCTCTTCATGCTTGACTACATAAGACAGAGTTTAGGGTTAGGGGTAGATACATGATTTTTCTTGTTTGAATATATCTAGACCTTGTTTATATCAACTTTAATGCTAACTATATATGACATAAGAAAACTATGTGCTTTGGTTTTTAATTTTTCTGATTTTTTTATTTTGATAGATGCACATTTGAATCTTTTGGTCAAATCCTTGGTTTAATTTGACACGGATTTAAACAAGTTTAAAATATGAAAATGAAAAGGTGGTAAGCAGGCATGCATGGATCCTTCTTATATATATTAGTCACTCTAAAATGAAGCTTTTGGGAGGTTTTTGAAATTTCCATGTTTGAAACCCAAAACCACTTCTCTTCATGTTGTTGACTTCATAAGATAGAGTTTAGGGGTTAGGGGTATAGATACATGATTTGTCTTGTTTGAATATGTGTCTAGACCTTGTTTATCAACTTTAATGCTTACTATATGACATAAGAACACTATGCGCTTTAATTTGGTTTTAAATTTTTTTAAATTTTGATGCACATTTTGAATCTTGGTCAAATCCTAGGTTTGACCGAGATTTGAACAAGTTTAAACCAAGAAAATAAAAGGTAAGCCCGCCAGACTGGATCCTTTCTTAGTCACTCTATAATGAAGCTTTTAGGGGGGTTGTTGAAAATGTAAGCATGTATCCTTCTTAGTACGTCACACCACAATGAAGCTTTTGGGAGGGTTTTTGAAATGTCCATGTTTGAAACCCAAAACGACTTCTCTTCGTGCTTGACTTCATAATTAAGACAAAGTTTAGGGTTAGGGGTAGATACATGATTTTTCTGGTTTGAATATGTCTAGACCTTGTTTACCAACTTGAGTGCTTACTATATGACATAAGAAGGCTATATGCTTTGGTTTTTCATTTTTTTGAAATTTTATGCCCATTTGAATCTAGATCAAATCCTAGATACTGTTTTGGGTGATTTGTCATTCAAAAATTTGGTATCATTCGGATCGGAGGAAGTATAGTTGGAGATGAATGGCCCACCAAGTCTCTGCCTTGAAGTTTGCTCTTTGACCAGTATTACTACTCGCGAGGTGCCGAGGAGACGGGGAGGCCAAATTTAAGAACTAACCTTTGCTCTTGCCGTCTTCCTCAGTTCACCACTTTGTTTACCTCTTGGAATACTACTTCGCCACCATGACCGGGAGCAAGTCTCGCCACAGAAGGGCTCGTGCGGCTGCGGCGAAGCTGAGGGAATCCCAGCAATGGCGTCCCTGTGCTGCTGTCGAGGTGCCTTCTGCGCAAGAGTCTTCAAGGGCGTCGCAGCCCGCGACTGCTACCTTCAGGCGATCCTCCGTTCTTGCGCATCTTTCTATGTCTTTCACAACTTATCATCCCCTCCTTTTCTTACCTTCTCTCAATCGTATATTCAGGTCGGGCGGCCTTAGTTTTCCCGCAGCCCTCCTGCCTGCGGAAACATCTTCCACGGAGCCAAGTTCTCAAAGCAGCGAGGTATAGACATTCGTGCAAATTGGGATTCCCATTTTCTCTTTCTTGGTACTTCTCTGGGTACACTTCTGATTTTGTGCTCCATCCCCATCTGATAGAAGCCCCGCTACGAGATCGGTCCCATTTTAGAAATGGTTATGGGCGATTTCTGCGTCGAGACGGCGGACAGAAGCGCCCTCGCCGATGAGTGCATGAGACTTTATTCTGAGCTCGCCACTGAGAAGATCCGGATTCGCATTCTCGACGATATCGCCATGAAATCGTTCACTGCGAGTAATGAGATCCAGCGGCGGAGCCTCGGCCAGGCGGAGACCATGGACAAACTCGCCGGACTGATCCTGAACCTCACGGTTAGGACGGACAAACTAGAGGCCGAGCTGTCACAGGAGAAGGCTCTCAACTCCGAGCTGAAGCGTCAAGCAGGCTCAAGGTAGATCTTGACCAGGTCACTGTGTACCACTAGCTGCAATCCTTGATGACTGTTGTGTCACCTGGCTTCCGAGTTTCTGAAGGTTAATTTTCGAAATTTTGTTCGTAAAATTGGCCTGTGGAAATGTAAACTAACTAGTACTCTTACTTTATTATATTAGTACTTGTGTCAATGTAGTAGTTGTGTCTGAGTCGAGTCAATGTTGAGTCGTTCTCGTTGAGTCACCTAGTCTTCTATTATATACTAAAAGCAAAATAAGATGTTTTAAATAGAGACACAAGGTTAATCCACATCATCTTAATTATTATTAATCGTTGGATCTGTAATTTGTGACTAGGATTTACTAATAGATGAATATAACGTAAACGTACACATGTGTAACACGAACTCAAACTTGACACGATCTATTTTTTTTATTTGGTGCGGGAAAGTCTAAGGTTGCACGTAAAAGTGTAGTTTTGGGAAAAACATGGAAACAGAGTCTGTTGCCCATACGAGTTAAACGTACACATGTGTAACACGAACTCAAACTTGACACGATCTATTTTTTTTATTTGGCGCGGGAAAGTCTAAGGTTGCACGTAAAAGTGTAGTTTGGGGAAAAACATGGAAACAGAGTCTGTTGCCCATACGAGTTTAACATATGTTGTTTTCTTTCTTTGACCGTAAGAATCCTATCAGATTCTGTCAAAAAGAAAAGAATCCTATCAGATCACGTTTAAATGGGATCTAGATTGAGCCATATATTTACGTGCATGTGACCTATCCCGTCACGTTTAGACCAGTTTTTTTGAAAGTTTAGATGAGTTATCTGTGTATTATCCTAGCGTCGGACTGTGTCGTGTGCATACATATTCTGAACCACACGTGCATGACAAGGTTTTTAAACTAGGACGTGTAATATTTTAAAATTAGAATTCATTTTTTTAGTAACCACATGAGCTGAGCGAGAGTGCCGGCGAGGAGGACGTGTTATGCGTCGAGCTACTACGGTCGTCCTGCCGTCGAGCCGGGTAGCCTGGAAGATGAGGATGTACGCTAAATAGTGTGAAGTGGTTTATACTACATGAATTGAGTGTACTTAAACAAATCGAAAGAAAAAAGGTTACCCTCACTCTCGAGAAGGATATAGCAGATTTTTAAAATTGGGACGTTTCTTTACACCTACACTAAATAGTGTATAGATTCATCAAAATTTAAAAAGAATTGCGACATCTTTTTCTGAACAAGGTAGTACAAAGTAGAGCACATGTATGTACTCCCTCCGTTTGTTAATGTATGACATTTAAACAAGCTAGATTGGCTAGCTAAAACGTCTAATATTTATAAACAGAGGAAGTATGATATAAAAAAATATTATCTAAAAATATTGAGCACGCATCTTGCTCCACAATTATCTTGCTCGATAGTTAGATACGAAGTTTTTCCCCAAACTTCATTTGTAGGTAATACGGTTGGTCATTGCCATAATCATATACACTCATGGTAACCACATGCTATCCTGTGTTCGTCACACACAAACATTCCATCTGGTCTATCCCAAATCATTCTAAATCAGTTATTATGAGAGAAGGGTGTAATTGGTTCTGAAGAGTGAATAAGTTCCAATTAGACCAATTATTTTCGATAGAGTGCTGTGTTTCGAAGAAACATGTTAGAAAAATCTCTATAGATGATTATAAATACATTATTATATGATTTTGGATTTAAAGCTCACCGCCATGTTTAGCTACGTTTATTTATGAAAATTTTACAAAGTGTAATATCTAGATAGTCATGTCCCACTTCTAAGTCGGCTACACAAGTTTATGGTTATACTAATTGGGACTCCGGGTCAGAGGGTACGACGCGGTAAATAAAAAACAATTATATCCGGGTGAGAGTACTATTTTGCGTGGATTTAAGTGGTTTTATCAAAATTTCCACAGGCGTATGGATATAGAATCAGGACAAGATTGCTCCATTGTACCTTAAGTGTTAGTTTTAGAAAGATCATGTCAACAATATTGGAGTTCTTATTTGGAATCAAACTCATAGGCACATAAGTAATCCACTAGCATAGTTGGATTAAATAGAAGAGAGAGTAAGGACAATATGTATATGGAGGTAGTTCGTCGGTCTATTATTAGAGAGAATAATGATGTAAGTGTAAGAGTAGCAATAACAATAGGTTGTTTTGTCACGATAAAAATCCACTAATGCAAGGCTACACCTTCAATATTTAGTCATCAAACCAGTGGAATTTTAAATACCAAAAACTCAAATATAAATTGTAGAATATGTGACATGGTATTCTTGGAAATGTCATAGTAACTATTCATGGTAAATCAAAATTGCGAGGGCCATCTTGCTAGTATCTATAATATCTAAATAGGAACAAGAAATCCAAAATTTTCAAATTCTGGCAAAAATTAGAACTTCTCAGGAAAATCTATTTTTTTATAGGAAATCAAAAACACTGAAACGAGTATACTATTTTAATTTGAGCCATTTATGTGCAGATTTGCATAAAAAGACTGACATTTTCCCTAAACTTTGTATATTGTGAAGTCAAGCATGGAGAGAAGTGGTTTTGGGTTTCAAACATCCTTTTCATTTTCTTGTCTTAAACTTGTTTAAATCTTGATCAAACCTAAGATTTGACCAAAAGATTCAAACATGCATAAATTCAAAAAAATCAGAAAAATGAAAAAACAAAAGCATATAGTCTTCTTATGTCATATAGTAAGCATTCAAGTTGATAAACAAGGTCTAGACATATTCAAACCAGAAAAATCATGTATATATCTACCCCTAACCCTAAACTCTGTCTTATGAAGAGAAGTGGTTTTGGGTTTCAAACATGGAAATTTGAAGAACCTCCCAAAAGCTTCATTTTAGATTGTGACTAAGAAGGATCCAGGCTTACCTTTTCACTTTCATGTTCTAAACTTGTTTAAATCCTAGTCAAACCTAGGATTTCACAAAGATTCAAATATATGGGTATAAAATACAAAAAAATAGAAAAATGAAAAACGAAAGCACATAGTCTTCTTATGTCATATAGTAAGCATTAAAGTTGATAAACAAGGTCTAGACATATTCAAACTAGACAAATCATGTATCTCCCCCTAACCCCTAAACTTTGTATTATGAAGTCAAGCATGAAGAGAAGTGGTTTTGGGTTTCAAACATGGAAATTTCAAAAACCTCTTAAAAATTCATTTTAGAGTGACTAAGAAGGATGCAAGCTTCCCTTTTCACTTGCATGTCTTAAACTTGTTTAAATCTGGGTCAAACCTAAGATTTGACCAAAAGATTCAAACGGGCATAAAATTCAAAAAAAATCAGAAAAATGAAAAACAAAAGCATATAGTCTTCTTGTGTCATATAGTAAGCATTCAAGTTGATAAACAAGGTCTAGACATATTCAAACCAGAAAATCATGTATATATCTACCCCTAACCCTAAACTCTGTATTATGAAGTCAATCATGAAGAGAAGTGGTTTTGGGTTTCAAACATGGATATTTCAAGAACCTCCCAAAAGCTTCATTTTAGAGTGTGACTAAGAAGGATCCAGGCTTACCTTTTTCATTTTCATGTACTAAACTTGTTTAAATCCTGGTCAAACCTAGGATTTCACAAAGATTCAAATATATGTGTATAAAATATAAAAAATAGAAAAATGAAAACCAAAGCACATAGTCTACTTATGTCACATAGTAAGCATTCAAGTTGATAAACAAGGTCTAGACATATTCAAACCAGAAAAATCATGTATATATCTACCCCTAACCCTAAACTCCGTCTTATGAAGTTAATCATGAAGAGAAGTGGTTTTGGGTTTCAAACATTGGAATTCCAAGAACCTCCCAAAAGCTTCATTTTAGAGTGTGACTAAGAAGGATCCAAGCTTACCTTTTCATTTTCATGTTCTAAACTTGTTTAAATCCTGGTCAAAACTAGGATTTCACAAAGATTCAAATATATGGGTATAAAATTCAAAAAAATAGAAAAATGAAAAACCAAAGCACATAGTCTTCTTATGTCATATAGTAAGCATTAAAGTTGATAAACAAGGTCTAGACATATTCAACCTAGACAAATCATGTATCTACCCCCTAACCCCTAAACTCTGTCTTATGAAGTCCAACATGAAGAGAAGTGGTTTTGGGTTTCAAACATGGAAATTTCAAAAACCTCTTACAAAATTCAGTTTAGAGTGACTAATTAAGAAGGATGCATTCTCCCCTTTTCATTTTCATGTCTTAAACTTGTTTAAATCTTGGTCAAACCTAAGATTTGACCAAAAGATTCAAACGGGCATAAAAAAATCAGAAAAATGAAAACCAAAGCACATAATTTTCTTATGTCATATAGTAAGCATTCAAGTTGATAAACAAGGTCTAGACATATTCAAACCAGAAAATCATGTATATATCTACCCCTAACCCTAAACTCTGTCTTATGAAGTCAATCATGAAGAGAAGTGGTTTTGGGTTTCAAACATGGAAATTTCAAGAACCTCCCAAAAGCTTCATTTTAGAGTGACTAAGAAGGATCCAGGCTTACCTTTTCATTTTCATGTTTTAAACTTGTTTAAATCCTGGTCAAACCTAGGATTTGACAAAGATTCGAATATATGGGCAAAAAATTCAAAAAAAATAGAAAAATGAAAAACCAAAGCACATAGTCTCCTTGTGTCATATAGTAAGCATTAAAGTTGACAAAAAAGGTCTAGATATATGCAAACTAGACAAATCATGTATCTACCCCCTAACCCCTAAACTCTGTCTTATGAAGTCAAGCATGAAGAGAAGTCGTTTTGGGTTTCAAACATGGAATTTTCAAGAACATCCCAAAAGCTTCATTTTAGAGTGACTAAGAAGGATCCATGATTACCTTTTCATTTTCATGTTTTAAACTTGTTTAATCTTGGTCAAACCTAGGATTTGACCAAGATTCAAATGGGCACAAAATTTAAAAAATCAGAAAAATGAAAAACCAAAGTACATAGTCTTCTTATGTCATGTAGTAAGCATTCAAGTTGATAAAATGGTTCATGCCGGCGTCTTAGCTGCTAAAAAAAATTATACACCAATTGATTTGACGAATTGATGATTTACTCTAGTCTGCTTCTAGACCATGCAGCTAGCGAGTATTCATATGTACTGCATGGAGCCCCCAACTTTTGACTTCCCGTGTCGGAAAAGGCCTGTCTAATAATGTGGGGCAGTGAGGTATCCCGAAGTATCTAGAGGGTTCCAGTGTTTCAGGCTTTCAGCATCGCCAGTCCAAGGGAAGGATGGGTGACGAATCCGTGCATTCACAGCCGTTTAGATCTGAAGAGTCCTTGTATGATGAGCGGTAGATAGCACCTCTAAGCTGCAAATCAACAGCTTCAATTACTTCAAATGAGCATTGGCCGGAACGCTGACAGAGTGAAAAAATTCAATTTCAAAAACTCATGTATAGAATAGAAAAAAAATAAAAAACATGTAGATAGAATAGAGGTATAGATAGATTAGCCCAAAAAAGAAGAGGACGGGGAAATTTCGAACGCTCGCCTTTAACTCAGCACAGCAGACACCTCCCTCGCGCTCCTAAACTTTCGAACGCGCGCCCAATATTTCGAACGCTCGCCTTTAACTCAGCACCCAGCCCACCTTGTTCTTCTCTAGACACCTCCTTCGGCGCCCTGTTCTTCTCTAGACACACCCTCGGTGAACCAGGCCGCGCACCAAAACTTCCCCACGCTGTCTATCAGCCGCGTCAGCCGGCGACTGCTGGTGGCGCCGTTCTTCTCCAGCCGCACCGGCAGGCGCGGTCAGCTGGTAGATCCTCACGGTATGCATGCTATCTTCAGGCCTGGGCAAGTACGATTCATTATAGCTCAATCGAAGTCAGTCGCCGTCGCCCAGCCCTTATAAGTTCGTTAGTTCGTTCGAATCGATCGGTTGATATTGTTTTCCTCTCGATGTGTTTGTTTGACATTGTTTTCCGCTTTACCTATTTGCTCGAATTCGTTCGTACTGTACACTGTACTGCTCACCATTGCCCAATGTTTGTAGTCGTCGCTTGGTGCCAGTCCTCTATGGACCTGTTTGTAATCTTATTACTTCTGGGTTCTTTGCACTGCTAATACATCGGTGGATTTACGGCCAAAAAGAAGAAAGAATTTGTTGGTATTATATTGCTTTCGATTGATCTGTTCGCCCCCAAGCTTTTACAGAAGCCGCAAGAGATTCAAGGATGAAATGGCTCTCCTTGTTTGCAGTGGCGGATCTACAGGGTATGCCGTATATGCCACGGCATACCCTGCGTCCAAGCCGTGCAAGATCTTTGATAGTTTAATGAGCTGAGCAATTAATCAAGATGAGTGATGTATATGTATACATGCGGTGCTAATACATGTGGCGTGCAGCCATGCGAACACTGAGCTAGTGCATGTAACCGATTGATTAGACATCCGATTGATTAATGCATTGGCTTTAGCCAACAGTCTACTTGCATGTTTTTCAAGATGTGCGATTTTGTCTCGCGTGTAAGCCTACAAGGCCAGCTATGGCCATGCACCATGACCTGATTAGATATCATGATTAATCAAAGGAAATATCTTGCTACTGTATATACGATTAATCAACTGATAATTAATCTTTGGTAGTCAAGTATATGATTAATTATATATATTTAGTGAGAATTCAGTTCAAAATTAGAGCACCCCGTCAACGGTGCATTTTTCAACAATTTACATTTTGATTATATGCAAAATCTGTTTTATTTAATCATTTTGACATACTCCCTTCAATCCAAATTAATTGACTCAACTTTGTCTAGATACTGATGTATCTTAGACAAGTTTGTTGAGTAGATACATTTATATCTAGACAAATTTGAGTTAATTAGTATGAATCCGAGAAAGTATTTTATTTAATTATTTTTATTAGGACAAAAGAAATTCAATAGAAACTCCAAAATTTTGTTGTGTCATACCCTTTCCTAAAATCCTAGGTCCGCCACTGCTTGTTTGTAAGGCAAAGAGGAAATCATATCATGGCTTATCATCATGGGTATAACCTTTTTAGCTAGATTTTGCTGTTTGGGATCTATGATCCTTTTAGTTGCTGCTCTCCAGTAACATTTTCCCTCTTTTTTATTACAGTGAAAAATACACAGCGAGGAAACCACTGTCCAGCCTAAAAAAAATAGACCTCAGTTGGTTTGCTGAAATCGGCTCAAATAACGTGGCATTTAGTTATATAGTTTTATATTCGACCTGTTTGCTCAGATATGTTGGTTTACGTTCATACGCAACCTGTTGGGCAAGTATGGACACAGCTTCAGTGACTTTCAGGTCAAAATTCCAGCGGTTGAGTGATTTTTGGTTGGATCCATTCCTGTGCGTTCGATCGGCTTTTGATGGCTGTTATTGAGACAAAGTCATGGCTGGACTTTTGACGCAGCTCCAGTGACGTTCAGCTAGGTCAAAAGCCCAGCGTTGACTTTGGTTCAATATCAGCCATCCAAAGCCAATCGAACACACATGAATGTATCCAACCAAAAATCACTCTACAATAAGTCGTTTCCAGACAAAAACAATGTTTATTCCCAAACTATTTTTTTTGAATCCGACCAATCTTTCCCGGAATGCAGAAGAAATATATAAGATTTACTGGAATGTTGTTCTTTTTACTGGACAGTTTGAATTTTAAGTTTAAAGTTGGTTGTAAAACATAAAATGAGGTTTATTGATAAACAATATGGCTGAATCTGATGAAACTCCCCCAGAATGCATAACCCGACATATAAGATTTACTGGATTTTTGTTTCAAAAACTTCTAGGCAGTACGAATTTTAAGTTTAAAATTTTCTCGTGAAACTTAAAATGGGTAAATTTTGGATCCATTCTCGTGCGTTCGATTGGCTTTTGATGGCTGTTATTGAAACAAGTGTTAATTGGTTCTATGCCACTCCTCAATTCACAAGTTGTGTTTATGCCATTACAAAAACTGAAGTTGTGTTTATGCCACTCTCAATTCTCAATATCCCCTTCTATATATGCCATTTTCAATACTCCACTATAATAAATATAGCATATCTATGATAGTACTCTATGATACCACCCACTATGCACCCATGTTCCAAACACCACTCCCGCTGACTGTACCTTATTGTATCGAGCGATAAGCTTGATGAGCAACCCAAACAAACAAACAAAAAGACTGTACCTTATTGTACTTGCTCTTACCCGTATCTTCTCTTTCTTTTTCATCGCGAGTGCAGCTAATTCAGTTAGTCTTCCAATGAATATTAATATTTTGTCTCAATGATGTCATGTTTCGACTAACAATTAGCACTTTTGAATTCTTAGATTGCTTTTTCACACGATGCACTTCTTTTAATTTATTTTACCACATTTCAATGTGAACCTTGACCAAATAAATAGGACAACAATATCACGATCATATAATACATAAGCAGCATTGTTAGAATCGTGTTGGAAAATACTTTCTAATGATACCAGTTTTATATCAATTTTTTTATATACTTCATCCTGAAAAATATGTTTCAACTTCATCAAAACTTGCATGTATCTGCAAACTAAACTCATCTAAATACATGTATATCTACATAAAATTGAAACATCATTTTTAAATAGAGAGATATAGATTAATATTTTTTCGAAGATAAAATACGAAAAACAAGGGTGCATTGTTTATTGAAATGGAGT